>JAFFJZ010000013.1:3167000-4371500 GCA_018340375.1 Gonatopus flavifemur
TGGGTGGGAGAGTTTCTATCCCTCTCAGACTGAAAGACGATAGTAAATAAACAGAGCTAATATGTTTGTTTTGCAAGACTACACTACGGCCACGACAGCCGTCACTATATAGTACGACCACGAGTGCTTTCAGATTGGACTCGCAAACGTTGCGAACACAAGGAAAATTTGGTAGGGGGTCTTTTTGCCGAATAAACTTAATTCGACAATCGCTAGTCATCCCTAGAGATCACTACGAAATCTCCTAGTGATTTCTAGAGGTGACTATTGATTGTCAAATTACAGTGTATTCGGCGAAAAACGTTTTCGGCAAAAAGACCCCCTACCGGAAATTTCCTTGGGTCCCAAATGGGATTGCCTAAGAACCCGCATGAAAATGAGTGGTTACCCACGGAGGAAGATGCACCTCGAAAGGATAGTAATCTTGATTGGAAAATTAGAGAATATTTCTTGGAATCTGAGAATTTTCCTCAAGTTCGTAATAAACATAAAACGGTTCAGATTTCTCTTGAATATTGCTTGAAAAACAATGAAAAATTATCAATACTTAACAAATCATAAAAACAAATATGAAGTTTCCAAAAGTCGTGCATGAAATTTTACAAAGTGAATAAGAAAATTCTGTAATTTGAAAATGAGATTCCAAAATTCTGTTACTTACTTTTTCGAGCAATATTCAAGAGAAATCTGAACCGTTTTATGTTCATTATGAACTTAAGAAAAATTCTTAGATTTTAAGAAATATTCTCCAATTTTCTATTAAAGATTACTATCCTTCCAAGCTGCATTCTCCTCCGTGCCCATGGGTTCCCAGGGATTCACACATCGGCTCTTATCGCCCTAGCAATTTCGTTTTCACCGAAATTTTTGGTGAGAAATTGGTAATTTTGTAGTTTGGTAATATTGTGGTTGGAAATTGGTTATATTGTGGTCAAATCGTCGTACCGTTTGTGACTTTTTTGTACCACATAATTACCAACAAATTACTACACGATCGGTATCTTTTTGGAAGAAGTTTTGGACAAATTTTGGTAAAGAATGACGGAATCAACAGGATGTACATTTCGGTTCCTTTTTGGAAAAAATATGCCTAACATTATCGCAAATGGAAGGAACAAAATTTGTAGGTTTTCGGATGATTCCGAGTTCATCACCATGAAACCAGCGAATCTTCAGTGCTACTGATTGGTAACAATGTGGTTCCTTTTTGGAGAAACATCTTGAAAATACCGATGATGGGAGGAACCAAATTGGTCAGTTTTTGGTTACTTTCCGGTTCATAACCATGGGATTACCGAATTTGCATTGGTACTCATTTGTAACAATTTGGTGCTTCCTTGGAAAGAGTATACCTGGAATCACTGCAAATGGAAGGAACAAAATTCGTCAGTTTTTGGATAACTTCCGGTTCACAACTATAGAATCGCCAAAACTTCAGTGCCACTCATTGGTGAAAAGTTGGTTTCTCTCCGGAAAAAAATATGCCTGAAATCACCGCAGATAAAAGCACCCAAATCGGTCAGTTTTTGGATAATTTCCGGTTCACTACCATAGAATTACCAAAACTTCAATGCCACTGATTGGTGGAAAGTTGTGTCCTTTTTGGAAATTATATGCTTGGAATTATCGCAGATGGAAGGAACTAAATTGGTAAGTATTTGGATAATTTCCGGTTAACGACCATAGAATCACCAAAACTTGAGTGCGACTGATTGGCAACAATTCGGTTCCTTTTTGGAAAGAAAGCCTGAAATTACCGCAGATGGGAGGAACCAAATTGGTCAGTTGTTGGATAACACCTGGTTCACAACCATAGGATTACCAAAACTTCAGTGTCACTGATTGGGGAAAATTTGGTTCCTTCTATTCGCGGTAATTTCAGGCATTTTTCTCCAAAAAAGGACCACATTGTAACCAATGCAGGATCCTCAACATTCGGTAAATCTTCGGTTTTTAACCACGAAGCAACCAAGAAATGATCAAGGAGACCATCCCTGTGGTCTGGTGAAAATAGTGGTTTTGTTCCAAAAAGGTACCGAATCGTGACCAATGAGTAGCACTGAATGTTCGGTAATTTTATGGTTGTATACTGGAAATTTACCTAAAACTGACCAATTTGGTCCCTCCTATTCACGGTAATTTCAGGCATTTTTTTCCAAAAAGGAACCAAATTGTAACCAATGCAGGATTCTCAACATTCGGTAAATCTTCGGTTTTTGACCACGAAGCAACCAAGAACTTACCAAGCAGACCATTCCTGTAATCTGTTAAAAAAAGTGGTTTGGTTCCAAGGAGGGACCGAATCGTGACCGATGAGTCGCACTGTATATCCGGTAATTTTATGGTTTTAAACCGGAAATTTACCGAAGACTGACTAATTTGGTTCCACCTATTCGCGGTAGTCTTAGGCTGGCCTCCCATGGACCGGAATTCGTTCCGGCGGAATGAGAATTGAACCAATGCAAAATTTTTTATAGATTTCTGATAGAACGCTCTAAAAGAAATTGTGAAAGCGATTGGTGTCAAGTCATTCCGCCGGAACGAATTCCGGTCCATGGGAGGTTAGCCTGAGGCCTTTTTTCCCAAAACGGGACCAAATTGCAAGCAATGCAGGATTCTCAACATTCGGTAAATTTTCGGTTCTTAACCACGAAGCAACCAAGAAATGACCAAAAACATCATTTCTGTGATCTGGTAAACAAATGGTTTTGTTCCAAAAAGATACCGAATCGTGGCTGATGAGTAGCACTGAAGATGCGGTTGTTGGTTATTTTGTGGTAAGAAAAAGTCACAAACGTACCGATATTTTTTGGTACCTTTTTGGTAACCTCGAGATCGCTAGGGCGGAACCACCTGGATTTTTTGACACGGAAAACATGAGCGGGAGATTCAGTTTTTTCCTTAGGATCAGGTTATTTGGGTATTTGAAAAACGCTATTTAGGTATCCTATCGTATTCAAAATTGACCCCCGTAGTGAATGTGCTCCTGTATCAGAGCAAACCACGAACATCGTTTCACCCTTGATTATCTGTTGGCTATAATCAGCAAACGTGACATCATTATGACTGGTGAAGGTTATTATTTCCTCAAATTGAGGATGATAAACATGAGTTGTGAATTTCCATTTGCGAGTAGTTGCTTCGAAGATACAACCACACGACAATTTTTGTATACCGAAAATACGGATGGAATTGGATTACCCGCACAGGTGTGATCTCATGGAAAAGTGATAATTCATTGTGACTCAAATTTCATACGTTCCACGGATGAAATCGGATCAAGCTCTGGATTCGGATTCGCTCGGATTGAATTCTCGTCCATCCTAACGGATGAAAATGAGTCCACAACCCGATTCATAATCTCAAGTCGGAATGAGATTTGTTTGGATAGAAATTCTATCCGTTGCTCGGATGCAAACGAACCAATGTTGTAGCTCAGATCATTCTGGATGATTTTTTTATCCTCTGAATGGACAGAAATGCATCCGCAACGCTTGTCGATTGGAAAGGGATGCGAGTGGATTGCAGATCTTCAATAATATCTCCATTTCGGATGGGAACGGATTGGAATCTTCTTTGAATGGATGGAATTGGATACGTATGGACAACTTATTCCACTCCTGGACAAAATCAGACGGAACCTCATCGATACCTGAAATATACCTAAAAGATACTTATCACGAACTTGCTAGGGGAAGTACAATGTTGATTCCGCTCGATTCTTGAACGTTTCAGCCAACTTGGCCATATTTTCTTTTGAATTGACTGTGGGACGGTCATCAACGACTTCACCTAAATTACTGAAATCAGAATCGTTCCTGTTGATCAGCGACAATGAGGCATCATTGATTGCATCCTTACCATGGGCTGCAATTCTAATTGGTACGGCAATAGGAACAAAGCACTGGTCTTTATATACACTGGATGCACAATCCAATAGGTTCGGGTGAAGCAATTCGAAAGCCGCATCCGCCATGTTTTAGTAGGTGGAAGTGGCCAAACTATGGCGGCAAATTCAAATGTCAAATTGAATTAAACTTTGAAATGTTGATTAAAAGAATGTGAAATGCACATTTTTAGACATAATATTAGGGAAATTGATAAGTTATTGAGACAAAAGTGGAAGGGTAATGAAATTACAATTATTTTGATTTTTGTTCAACATATATAACCAATCATTTATTGAGAATCTGTAACTTCTAATTTGTCGAATCAATTATACATATTGTGTAATTTTCGATGAATCTTATCTTAATTGCCCAGACATTTTTTTATTCAATACAATCAATTATGTGAATATTCTTAATAAATGATTGGTTATATATGTTGGACAAAAATCAAAATAATTGTAATTTCATTACCCTTCCACTTTTCTCTCAATAACTTATCAATTTCCCTAATATGATGTCTAAGAATGTGCATTTCACATTTTTTTAATCAACATTTCACAGTTTAATTCAATTTGACATTTGAATTTGCCTTGTGTCTTGTTATTGTATTGGTATCCGACAAAGATTTCCAACTCAGAATAACACGAGTTCCATTCAGTAGCATTAGTTTATTAGAGATAAACATGTCGAATTTTGTGCCAACAAATGACGATTCGCGGATAGCACTACTTTTCTGTTTTCATCTGAAGAAAACCGCAGCCGAATCGCATCGAATGCTCGTGGGGGCGTTTGGTGAGCATGCTTTCGGTAAAACACAGTGTTTTGAGTGGTTCAAACGGTTCGAAAGTGGCGATTTTAACGTTAGGAACGGAGAACGTGGGAAGAAGACCACCGAAAAAGTTTGAAGACGCTGACCTGCAAGCCTTGTCGGACGAAGACGACGCTCAAACACAACAACTGGTGGATCAGTTAGAATTGCCCCGAGAAGCCATCTCCCTCCGGTTGAAAGCCATGGGGAAAATAAAAAAAGGTGGGGAAATGGGTTCCACATGAACTCAACGAAAGACAGCGGGGAAACCGCAAAACATCATGTGAAATGCTGCTCGCCAGGTTCCAAAAAAAGTCATTTCTTCATCGAATTGTGACTGGCGATGAAAAGTGGATATATTTCGAAAATCCTAAGCGCAAAAAGTCGTGGGTTACTCCGGGTGAACCATCAACATCGACGGCAAGACCAAACTGCTACGGACGAAAGACAATGCTGTGTGTCTGGTGGGATCAGAAGGGCGTAATCTACTACAAGCTGCTGAAACCTGGGGAAACTGCCAATACTCAACACTACCGATAACAAATGATCGATTTGGATCGAGTTTTGCGTGGAAAACGACCAGAATACCAACAAGGACAACACAAGGTGATTTTGCTGGATGACAATACAACAGCACACAAAGCAAACTAGGTCCAGGAAACGATAGAGTCGTTCCGTTGGGAGATTCTTCAGCACGCGCCTTACTCACCGGACCTTGCCCCATCCGATTACTACTTGTTCGCATTGATGGGACACGCACCAGCTGCGCAGCGCTTTACTTCTTACGAAGATGTACGAAAATGGCTCGATGACTGGTTTGCCTCAAAAGAGCAACAGTTCTTTTGGCGCGGAATCCATAAATTGCCAGAAAAATGGAAAAAATGTATAGATAGCGACGGACAATACTTCGAATGAGTTACTTTGTATCGTATCATTACAATGAACGTGTTTTTTCTGTACAAAAATTCCGGTTTCATACTTACACACCCAGTGAAATACGGATGAGAAGCGGACTGTAGATTGAAGGAAGAGGAAATAGATTCCGTCTCGTTTTTTGTTCAGAAAAGAAAGAAAAAAGACGAGTGTTTAGTTTTCACACTTTAATTCACGGATAACAATATAATATAAACTCCAAGGAATAAACTCCTCATAACGGAATTTACAAAGATGGGTCAGTTGAAAGGTACACAAGTACCCTATCCAAAGGACCCAAAATGGAGAAATGAATCTGGCCAAGATTGACACGTCATTCACTCACTCATACATACAACCGTTGCGGTGCACCGTGAAAAAGTCGGGGGAGATTTCCTGGTCCAGTGACGATCGACGATAGAATTTGGAGGTGTTCAGCAGAAGATGCCCAAGATGAGGAACCGCGTCAAGAATTGATACACTATAATGGCGTATTCCCAGAGGAATTCGGAGACAACGTAATCACAGCGGATCGCAAGGAGATGAAAACCAATTACACCAAATACTTTACACATGGAAAGATAATCGAAGAGAACACACACTCGTTGCTCTAAGAATGTCATGACCCACTGAACTTGGGAGGGATTGACAGCCAAAGGTATGAAATATCTTCGATCCCCACTCTCTAATTGCCGTGTAATGGGAGTGCGTAATTGTGGTGTGCGACGAATTGCTCTGCTACAGGTGCGACGATCAAACAGTGAGCAATATTCAAAATCCGCTGTCTCTTTCGTTCAAATCTTATGAACTTGTAGTATAATAAGTACACTATATCTAGGAGGAGTGCATTACCCTACCAGCACACCTACCGCTTCCACGTCGCATCTGCGTGGAGGCAACGTGGACAAAACACGGAGGAAAAGGAATTCGCTGTGGCAGCGAAATCTACTTTTGCTGGGTTCCTTTTGCCAGAGCAGAAAATTTTTTGCTGTGACAGCAAACTATCCGCTGTTCCAGCAATCTTGTTAGCTGCAACAGCAAATTTTTAGCTGGGGCAGCAAAAAATGTTTGCTATCTCAGCAAAATTTGTTTGCTGTTCTGTGTATAATACTGAAAATTTGCTGGCGGAGCGAACATTTTTTGCTGCCACAGCTGAAAAATTGCTGTCGTAGCTCACACGATTGCTGTTATGGCAAATTTTTAGCTAGGTCAGCAAAAAATTTTGCCATTCTATATATAATACCTCGATTTGCTGCGTCAGCAAATTTTTTCTCTCCGTGAAGGGATCCTCTGTAATGGTGCGTTTCCTCTCTCAATTAATTCAATCAGAGAAATGTTGTTCCACTGTGAAGATAGTAAGTTTCATTGCTGAAGCAATAAACTTTGACCAGTAGTTGCACTGTGAAACATGTATTTATATTTATATATTTCCTCAAACATATAAAATTCTGAAAATTCATCGACAAGATCAATATTCTTGAGGTATTGTCAAGACAAGATCAAGATGATTCATCACAAGAATCATTCAAGAACAAGACGATATCATTATTTTCATATTTTCCAAGAACAAGACAATATTTCAGAAAATATCGTATCGTCTCGTATTGTGGAAGCACTAGTATGAGCAGATCTTTCTTGTGAACTTTTCTCCTGTTTTTCATGTATAGAATTGATTAACTTATTCATTCATCACAGAGAAGTTTCGGAATGTGGCTGGAGTTTGAATTGTTTATTGAACGAATTAGTGATCGAATAATGAAATAATCATCCATTCAAGGACCAACATATACAATACATCTCCAAATCTTAAAATCTTGCAATATATTCTTCAAATGAAGTTTCAAGTCCCAAAGAGTCAGTTCGAGGACATAAATAACGATAATCGATGACATTTTGTGAGTTGGAATTCTTTGTTTTGTTTCTATAAGCGATTCAGACTTCAACAACATAGTTTCGCATGGTATTTTATGACATTGATAGTAGTTGGCTGTCGATTGAGGTTCATATGGTATATCCGCTGTGTCCTGGCTTATGAAGGGATATTGAATGAAACTTGAATCATTCTTCTTGAGCAGGGTTGTTTTATCCATTTGAACATTTGCCTACAATTCTAGTTGGATGCAGAATCCTGTGGAGGAGTTTATGATTCAGTCTGTACAGAAATCATCAACTTTATTCGATATTATAAAATCATGGTATATCAGACAGAATTCAGCCCTATTTATCTTTCGATTTTCCAAATGTACGAGCAGATCTTTCCCTTAAACTTTTCCCCTATTTTTTATATTCATCTAATAGATAATCTCAACTCATCCATTCATCGTAGAGAAGTTTTGGAATGCTGCTGAAGTTTGAATCGTTTATTGAAAGGAATTAGTGGTTGAATAATGAAATACTCATCTGTTCCAGACCCAGAATCTTGCCATCAATTCTTCAAATGAAGTTTCAAGTCCCAAAGAGTTACTTTTAGAACATGATCAACAATGATTGATGACATTTTATGAGTTTGAATTTTCGTTTTGTTTCTATAAACGATTCAGACTTTAACAAGATAGTTTTGAATGTTTATTTCATGACATCGATAGTAGTTGGCTGTCAGTCAAGGTTTATGGTACATCCGCTGTGTCCTGGCTTATAAAGGGATATTAAATAAACTTGAATCATTCTTCTTGAGCAGGGTTGTTTTATCCATTTGAACATTCACCTACAATTCTAGTTGGATGGAGAATCCAGGAAAGGAGTCCCTAGTGGAAATTAATCATATATGACCCATATTTGACCCATATATGATCCAAACATGGAGCATATATGGGGCATATATGGTCATATATGTTTTGTGGGGATCATATATGTCCCATATATGTCCCATATATGCCCCATGAATGACATATATATGACCCATATCTGTCCCATATATGTGGCCGAAGCTTCATCAGTGATACATATAAAGCATATATGGTACCGCGCGCAACATATATGTTTGCAGGAAACGGTCAAAAACATATATGATTCATATTTGGTATAATCATTTGCTATGTATGGATCAATTCATATCGGATTTTCCAAGATTTCATAAATATTTTTGAAATGGTTATTCCGAATTCTCTGTTGGAAAATCTGAGATACGTATCATTAGTTTCTTTTTTTCTTATTCTATTATGATTTCAGGTTCACAACATATGTCGGAGTTCTTACTCTCTAAAACCCACTTTTTTCAAATGCCTGTATCTTGGAAAGCTTTCAATACAAGAAATTATGACCAAGGCATGGAACTTAGGATTTTGCCTCAAATTTTTACAAAGTCAAGAGAAAATTTCTTCACAAGAATGTATTTTGCCGGTATTCGACGATGGAAGTGAAAAGAGTATTTCATTCAAATTCGAATACGTTTGATTTTCGAATTCCACAAGCAAAACTAATTTCTGGAACATAACGACAATTTTCGTTTCGTTCTGGAAAATGTTACTCCACGGCATTCGAGAGATCTAGACGAAACAAGGGAGGCCTGAGGACTCCGCGTGCTCGATTATGCAAGATTTGTCATGCAGCATAGATACGAGACATTTCATGGACGGATTGATGTGTAATTTAAGTTATTGAGTTATCTTTTTTGTCTCGTTTCATTTATATTTCTTGAATGTCGTAGAAAATTACCATTTTCAGAACTGAACCGAAAGTATTGCTATGCACCATAGATCAATCGTGGTTGTTGAATGAAAAAATTAACCCGTTGAGGTCACACTTCAAAGTACTCACGTAAAGGTTACACAGGGTCTTTCGGACCCCAAACCAAAGCAACAGATGTCATTCACGCAGTCTTCCAAATATTGTTGCAGATTTCTCGGTAAAATTCACATCCCGGTGTCTTTGACAACAACAGAAGGCAGCACAAATTAAAATTCATGACAAGCACTGTAAGCTAAGCTGACGAAAATTCTTGTCATAATTCCTCATAATTTCTTATTGTCCCAATTCATGGAGGAAATATGAGGAAGAACAATAGAACAAATAGAATTCCTCATATTTTCTCCATGAATTGGGACAATGAGAAATTATGAGAAATTATGGAAAAAATTTCCGTCAGGGTACGGAACCACAGACTCCCCCTAGAGCCTTTTGGACTCATGGTGATCTCAAAGTGCTGAGACTGTCCGAATCCGAATGAACTACCATTTTTACTCTCACCGTAGGAATTCCACTAGACACAAATTCGGAAAAAAAATTCCACTTGAATTTTTGAAAACTTCAGAAACAATCCTAACTTTTATGCCTGATTAGCAATTCTGTGTGTTGAGACCTTCTCGAGATATACGCATTCAAGAAGAACTGGATTTGTCAGAACTAAAAGCTCCGACACATTGTGAACGGGTGAACACAATAAACTAAAGGAGAGCAAACGAACAAATTCGACAAATATCCCATACTTTTCAACCAAGAATTCAAGAATAATTATTCTAAAAATATTGAGGAACTCATTGTGAATCTGACCTGCACTAACTCATATATGTTTCATATGTGATCCACAATTGTTGATCTACCGATTCGGAGTTCATATATGAGCCATATATGGTTTTCAAGAATAAGCGGGAGTTCATATACGTGGAAGGAGTCACTTCTTTCAAGCGACCGGCGGTGGCTCCAGTGAAAGGGGAATGGAGTCCGGTCCCAACGAACTGCGTTCAATTCTCGTAGGGGAGACTTTTTTTATACCCCTCAATAAATGGAAATGAATCATATATGGCTCATATATGGGTCATATATGGGTCATATATGGGTCATATATGGGTCATATATGGGTCATATATGGGTCATATATGGATCATATATGATTTATGTATGGGGCATTTGTGGGTCATATATGGTGCATTCCCACCAGGGTCACACTTCAAAGTACTTACGTGAAGGTTACACAGGGTCTTTGGGACCCCAAACCAAAGCAACAGATGTCATTCACGCAGTCTTTCAAATATTGTCGCAGATTTCTCGGTAAAATTCACATCTCGGTGTCTTTGACAATAACAGAAGGCAGCACAAATCAAAATTCACGACAAGCACTGTAAGCTAAGCTGACAAAAATTTTTGTCATAATTCCTCATAATTCCTTATTGTCCCAATTCATGGGGAAAATATGAGGAAGAACAATTGAACAAATAGAATTCCTCATATTTTCTCCAAGAATTGGGACAATGAGAAATTATGAGAAATTATGACATGAATTTTCGTCAGGGTACGGAACCACAGACTCCCCTTAGAGCCTTTTGGACTCATGGTGATCTTGTGATGTTTTTAGAGAATCACAATTCAGAATAAACAACACAATTGTTCCTTAGGTTCATGAATGAGAGCCAGATTATGACACCAGTTCGTTTTAGGGTTGCAACGAACAAACCAGTGAAATGAAGACTATTTGTAGAGGATGACTGAAATTTGATTTATCTTGTATGGAACTCAAGTTGTTAATTAGACTCATTCAAACGAGCGAGAGGGACACTCCCCATACAGAGAGCCGATTTGATTGTTGCTAACAAGTCAATTTATATATTCCTTTTATTCAGAAGTGATAAACTGGTAATGGAAAATTTGAAAAAGGAACACTCACTTTACCCAATTATGGAATGATTTCCATAGATTCCTCTCCCCTCAAGACTTCTCAAAATCAGTATGAATGATGAATTCCGGTTTTCACAATTTGTTTAATGACACTATTGTTGCGAGTCTGTTCACAATTCACAAATTTTGGATTTCCACAGTTCTTATGCTTCAATTTAATACCATATAGATAAATGAAATGACCGCACATAAGTTCTTCTCACATACGTCCAAGACTTAAACGCGCACGGGACTTCGAAAAGCCGAGCGTAAACCACGACTTCAATTAGTATTCGAGAGTAAAGTTTTCTTCGTTCCAACTCTTCTCGTCAACTTCGACATCCCTTCTTCCAAGGTGAAGGCGTGTCGAAGATGATGGAGTTCTCTAATGAGCGACCACTTGGTCAGCTCTTTCCGTCTACACCGATGGCCGTCAACTGCATTCCTCCACGTATTGTTATGGGAAAGAAAATGGAATAAAATATTGAGTGCTGATAGCTGGAGATTTGAAACAGTGGTATCATTGAGTCTATATATCCTTTGCATGATGAAATGATAGATGAATTTCACATTATGACTTTCGGGAACGGAAATATTATATTCCTATTCTATTATTTGAACGTTGAAATTCGATTTATTTGCAAAGTGATTCAATGGATAAAGTTTCAATTGAATTTGTTGGATTTCAGAATTTGAATTTGAATACAGGATATCATAATTTGTTGATATCCATCACCTCAGCATTGAAGGTGAAAGAAGGCAGAGGAAACAAAAGAAAATTTTGATCTCGGACACAATAGGTTGACCCGAAGAGTTTTTATACACTGGTTTCCAAGGTCAGTTGTCTCAACATTGACAGGTTTATGAGGGTGACTCGAAGTAAAAGGAAAAATGCAGGATGACGGTCCATCAATATGAGTATGGCCGCACTTCCACTTCATAATGTGAAAATTCGATTATCCTCAAGACTGCTCTTCGAACATATTTATTTGATCAGAGAAGATAAAATTTCAAATGTTAAGGGAAATTCTCTGAATATATAGCAAAAAAAAAGAAAGAAATGGTACGGGACGTAAAATCCCTCCTCCCTCATTTCATCGTCGTCCCGACGATGCGATTGGTATATGAGTAGCAATCTTGAGTTCCAGCACCTCTCACAATGCTCAGACAATTCAAGACCCATAATCAATTGACAATATTCGAGGTTTCAAGACTTGAGGCGCTGGAAATATTATTCTCTCCACATTCACAATAAAAGGTATCGCAGTCTTCATGCGCGCTAGACAATTCACACGGTCTCTGCTATCATAATGTTCTACATTTGCGAAATCATTCCGCTTGTATTCTTTGTACGCTATTGTTTGACATTTGAGAACGGAATTTCGAAATTTCTGACGCAGGAATTGAAGAAGAAGAAGTTCATAATATATATACAGGGTGATTCAAAATTCCCGCACTCTTTTTTGGAAGTAGATTCCTGATGGAATTCTAAAACGATTTGTCCTTTTGCACAATGCTCTCCGACGCATAATTTCCGAAATATAATTAATTAAAGTTGACTAATTATGAGGTGGATCCATCGGTCATTCAGGAGCGTCATAACAGAACAAGAGAGGAAGGTGCTTGTAGAGGGCGCTCATACGATCAGCTGATCGGTATAATCGATATGATTTACCAGCATACAAATTGGTAAATTTTCTATGTAGAACGATTGAATTCGTCGACACTGTGGAAAAATTGATTATTGTCATGAATTCTTATCACGATATGCTGTAGGTGAAAGTTATAATTTCAGTGATGATTTTTATTACGCAGACAAATGTAAAATGGTGTTATTTCGTAGGGATAGGGATTCAAGTGAGAGAAAGAAGTATAACTACTCGTTTTCAATCAGAATTTTCATGTAAAGAAGAAAACATGACAATTTCCATTCATCCGATACCCAATTTGAACGGTTTGATTAGTAAGTTTAACACAAGAGATTGGATTCCGAATCCTGTATTCTGATTGGTCGAGAATCAATGTATGTTAGATCAATCCTCGGCCGTTTCAAATGATTCTTCTGAAGAATGTGTTTTCGACTTATCCTAACCACAACATTGAACAATGATGAATTTATTCGAATTCACCCTTTTTACATCATTCGATGATTATAAAGATTTTATCGAACGTTAATAACTCACTTGAGATCACTCAAGATCATTCATGTTTAAATCAAAATCTAATTCAAATGTGTGCAAGTTCGAGCGCGTTTCTACGTTTAGAAAATGTATTCGTCCTATAAAGGACGGATTTGGTTAATCTTCAAAGACAATTCTTTTTCCATTTGAAATAACAATATGCCCTTTGGAGTCGTATGTGCTTTCAATGAAACTGTTCCGAGCTGTCACCTGATTGGTTGATTCGTATCACGAATGATTGATTTAAGCTAAACAAACCGTATGTGATCACAATGTCAATCAAGTGCAATGATTGGGTCGTATACGATGTCACACCTCGTGTTTTCGTCAGAATTGATGGATTCTGCAAGTTGAAGTGAGTTATTAACGTTCGATAAACCCTTTATAATCATCGAATGATGTAAAAAGGGTGAATTCGAGTAAATTCATCATTGTTCAATGTTGTGGTTGGGATAAGTCGAAAACACATTCTTCAGAAGAATCATTTGAAACGGCCGAAGATTGATCTAACATACATTGATTCTCGACCAATCAGAATACCGGATTCGGAATCCAATCTCTTGTGTTAAACTTACTAATCAAACCGTTCAAATTGGGTATCGAATGAATGAAAATTGTCATGTTTTCTTTTTTACATGGAAATTCTGATTGAAAACGAGTAGTTATACTTCTTTCTCCCACTTGAATCCCTATCCCTACGAAATAACACTATTTTACATTTGTCTGCGTAATAAAAATCATTACTGAAATTACAACTTTCACCTACAGCATATCGTGATAAGAATTCATGACAATAATCAATTTTTCCACAGTGTCGACGAATTCAATCGTTCTACATAGAAAATTTACCAATTCGTATGCTGCTAAATCGTATCGATTACACCGATCAGCTGATCGTATGAGCGCCCTCTGCAAGCACCTTCCTTTCTTGTTCTGTTATGACGTTCCTGAATGACCGATGGATCCACCTCATAATTGGTCGACTTTAATTAATTATATCTCGGAAATTATGCGTCGGAGAGCATTGTGCAAAAGGACAAATCGTTTTAGAATTTCATCAGGAATCTACTCCCAAAAAAGAGTGCGGGAATTTAGAATCAGCCTGTATATATATATATGTATGTATATATGAGTTTACATTTAACTTAGGGAGGATTATTCACCATCGTTACTATGAATTACTAAGGATCGTTTGGTCAGTCTATCTTGACAAAGGAGGTTTAGAAATGTATTCACATCGATCAAGATAGTCATCTCTTGTAAAAATCGATGATGTATTTTCCTCCCTCTCATCCCATTCTTTAGTTTCTATTATTGATAGTAATGAGATTCATCATACGGTTACCGTTGATGAATCATTCAATTTGAAAAGAAAAGGAAGTTCCAAACATGTTCATCGATAATTCCGACGAAGTCAATCACCTCTCACATTGATCGAAGTTATTCAGAGGTACCTTTAGGCACCGGATCAATATGAATCGCTCAATTCTCGCAGTTCCAATCTCATTTCCCCTTTCCTTTCGACTCCTATCAAGCTATGCTCAGGTCTCTCTTATCTACAGGAATTTGATTGATTTATATTACTCCTATCAATGCATATTTTTATAATTATATACTTTCCACGCATTGACCTAAGTCGCACAGAGATGCCTATTTCAGCACCAGGTCAATGTGTTCCACTTGGTGGTTCGATTCGTTACTCGTTTATAAGGAGAAAGAGGAGGAGGAAATGTTTTCCTTTAGGAAAATTCATTGATGGAAAGTCATTTATTCCCCACATTGATCAAAGTTATTCAGAAATGCTTTTCAGCATCGAATCAACGTTGGGTCTCTCATCTTCGAGAAACGTTTTCCTTCTCCCCCTGTCATCCCGTGGCTATGATATGGCCAACATACGGATTTTATCCTTCAGAAGAACAAAAGTTGTTTGATCAAGTGTATAAATATTCTCGTGTTGAATCATATGTTTTTCGGGGATGATCCACCATTCGTGTTACTTGTCCATATTATCTGGGTAATCCATATTATATGGATCTGAGAAGGAAAATGCATGTCACGCTCATTAACAGTCGGTCGTGCCGAAGTGCAGTTGCACTGATTAATGAAAGTTCATTTCTGATTCGAAATTAATGGTAGATCATCCCTGCAAACGTGCTTAATCATTACAGGTACCTTCTGTTTTTTTTTTTATTTCCTACTTGCTTGTGGTCCTTTGGCATGGAGCGAATGTTGATCTTCGGCTGATGTTATCCCTTGGTACTTGGTGTTTACTGGTACAGCGGCGATGTCCTCCTCTCGTATCTGATATTGAGGTAGAAGTTCATTTTATCGCGCTTATAGCGCATTGCGGATGTTCCTCCAAGGAATATGTCTCTTGTAAAGGTTGGTCGGCTCCCACGCAACAACGTGATCGCACAGTCGACCACCGGCCGTCTCATCGCTGTGCACGCTTCAAGATCCAGGCATCTCAGATTTGTATTTCGCCGCAGGAGCGTGATCACGTCCTCGTCAATGATACCGTGATTGTCTCGGCATTCAACACTCTCCAAACTGGTGAACCCCCGCAGACAATGACCATCCACGTCCGGATGTGGGTTGTTTATATTTAGCACCCGTAATCTTTTCAGGCGCACCAAATCATCTAGGCCACCTACTCCCTGTATATTCGTGCACCCGCATAGATCTAGTTCTTCGAACAAGTGTAGCTCTCTTCCGATATCCATTACTACGCTGGAATTGACCCATCCGCAGAATGTCAGATGCAGGCATACGATGTCCTTGTACACTCGAGGGAGAGAAGGCGCAGCTGGTCCCACTGGCAGCTCCACCCAATCACCAACCTCGCCCTGTTGTTCCTCCTCGTCTTCCGGTTCCGGTGGCAGGGGAATGGTGAAATGACATAGATGGAACTTGATAGTTCGCACCGTTTCACCCAAAATTTTGTTTTCCAGGAGTGGCCCCAGCACCTGTTGGTCTCTTAGATTTCTGCAGTCTCTGATTTCAAGGCAATTTAATCCCTTTGCCTGGAGGAGCAGCACTGCCAGACTTTCAGATCTCAAGATGTTGCAACGCGCGAACAGGAGGGAGTCCAACTCGCGTGCCATCCGTTTCAACGCCTGGCCTGTGATGTCATTATCTGTCATGTGTATGGTGGTGATTATTGGGTTCTTTGTTATTATTTTTTCTAGTCCAGGATCCACTGGTCCGCGGCAACGTCCCAATTTCATGCTGGTCAGGCACCCCATTCCTTCAGCCAATCTGTCCAGGAGTCCTGGCCTGATGGTAGTCCCGGTGGTATTCATGATTTTTAGACCAGGGCACAGCCTCGCTACGATGGTGAGCACTTGTGGTCCAATATACTCGCTCCTCTGAGGGTCTGTGATTATCAGAGCCTCCAGATTCGGGCAGCGTTCAGCAACCCAGCGCACCTGGGACGAATAGATGTTCCCAATATCGCTCCATCGCCAATCGGTTAGGTCCAACTTTCGATCATTCCGATGGGAATCCAGGCTGCCAAGCCTCCACTTGTGGCAGACGAACTCCGCCCTGGATCGGTCCTCGTATGTCAGGTAGCTGAACATCTTTCCCAGAACCTCGATTGGTAAGTCGCTGGCTACACATGCCGAGACCAGTCCATGACCATTGCCTGATGGTAATGGCGATGGTTGTCCTTGCTTATTCTGCCCTCCAGATGTCGTCGGGTCTTCTGGGTTACGTTTCGGTCTCTTCCTCTCATTCCACGGGTCTGCAGCCTCCACAACCAGCTTCCGTTTGTATAACACTAGCTCCCGTGTCTGCGCCCAAGCCAACGCCTCATTTCGTTTTTCCGAGTCAGGAAAGCACACAAACGCCTGCTTTGACACCTTCTGTTTCTTGAAGATCATCTTCCATGCTCCGAAATCCTTGAACATGGTCATTAGGTTTCGTTCTTTGACTCCAAAGGCCAGTCTTCCCACATACAAGCGTTCTCCCTGTTCCTGTCCAGGCTCCATATTTCTTTATCTACGGATCAAAGTGCAAATTAGCTATGTTTGTTTTCAAAGGAAGATATTTGAGAAGATTTCAAAATTATTTTCCAGTTCAAATTATTCAGATCCAAGTTGTTCAGAAATGTCATCCGTGACACTGAATCTGAGCTGATGATGTTGTCTAGATTGATTTTAAATGAGATTTCAGTTTGTTATCGCTTGCTGCGTAGGGAGCGTCCGCTTGGATCCTCCGGCAGTGGCTCTCTCTGCTGGTTCAGGAGGCTCTACTTTGGCTCTCCGCATCTCGATTCTCACTTCCTCGTGGCGAGCCTGCTCCTTCAGGTCCAGATTTTCCCGTTTCCTAGGCTTCCTGCAGCATAATGATCGCTTGAGCACAAGTCTGATTATAATTCTCCAAATTGAACCTCAAAACAGATACAAAAAACCACAAACGATTGTGATAATCTGTATCCCGATCAGATAAAAGTTGAGATTCGATTGTTTCTGCCTGGTTCGAGTGGGACTGCCTATTTCTTCCAACTTTTGCTCTAATGTTAACAGAGAATTTTCACTCAAGTCTTCGAAATGCTTCAAACTTGTTGATTCTATTCTTCCACGAATTGTCCTAAATTCTAGTGTCTTTGCTATTATTGGAGGAATTTGTGTTATGTTTAGAGCAATTATTGGATTATGGTAATATTGTTCTGCTTTTTGTATCACTTTAGAATTCACCAGGGTCACATAATGGTTCTTTACTATGCAATTTGGATTGAATTCTAGTATTCCGGACCCTTCAACGGTTATAATTTCCAATTTTTCATTCGGACAAATGAGTTGCAGATTTTCTGTTCTATTTACTGCATATAGCCAGGAATTCAATGTTCTTATTCTGGTCCAAGAGTTTTGGTGTTCTAGATTTATTCTGATATTACAATTTCGTAGTTTATCAGCTTTTGGATTCAGTCACAGCAATAATTCACAAGACGGAGAGTCTTGAATTCCTCTCAACGGAAAATTTGGTTCGCAGAAATGAATTCTTTGACTATGCGTACAAAGCGTAGTGGAGTGATCATCAACAGTGAGATATAGTCCATTGGTGTAGCTGATTCCGAAATATGGGTTTTCTGGTTTGATATATGCTGACGTGGAATATCCAGATAAATTTTGAATAACAGGCCACGAATGTAATCGGTATATGTCATAATCGATCTCGTCCACTGATGGTATGTGTAGAATGAATGAAAATCTCTCATTCGACCGCGATGTAGTTACAGTAGCAAGATCTGTTATTTCTCTAATGCTCGATCCTTGATGGGATAAGGGAATCACGTACTCCGGTGCGCTATTATGGATTTCTTGGATTACTTGCTTCAATTTTGAACGTTTCAGAAGTGAAGGATGCGCTTTTCCTAGTTCAGCCGAATATAGGGAATCTATACAATTTTGTCTGGTTATTAGAAAATGGTTTAAAAATTCTTCTATTTGGTTTATGCAGCGATTCATAACATATTGAAGATCTGCTAATTGTTGCTCCTTCACCCATCTTTTCAACTCTGCAGCAATGAGATTAAGCCTTTCACTGTTCCCTTTTATGGCAATTTCATGATTTTGAATAGTTTCTTGCAATTGATGTAAGTCACTTGTTATTATATGAGTTTTCCTTACAATTTGTGCTATTTGATTTTGATCTCTGTATAATTTATCAATTTCATCTTTAAAATAATCAGCATCTCCAGAGTTCGATGTTCCGAAAAGATTTTTACTAACGGTTCCTACAAATCCAAAAGGTACCATTCTTCTCGTGATTGTTTTTACGGGATTATTTCCGAGACGCGGTTCCACTATTTCCCTCAACAATCCATGTATTTCGTCATGAATTTGCATTGCTCTTTCTAATTTAGCATTCATATAATCTTTTCTGAGGGATATATCGCACTCGAATAGGGATTCATGGTTTAGACAAAGATCTTCCGTTTTATTTAGTAAATCCAAATCAAATGGGAATTTGACCTCCAATTTTTCTGTGTCCCACACTATAAACACTCTCCACTTGACGCCTTGTAGGCGGATGTTATACAGTCTTTCAAAGTACAGTCCGGTGTTTGTATTCACTTTGGTAATTTTATAATTGTCTTTACCATGTGTCTTCATCAGGAGTGTGAGAAGGAGAGAGATCACTATCAGCTTCATTTTTACTGATCAACTCCAATTTATCCACATGTTTAGTAAAAAGTTTTCCATTACTACCCTTCAGTACGACATTTCCCTTTTCAAGAATTCCAACTATTTTATATGGTCCTTTATAACCTGCACTGAATTTTCTTTTCTTTGGTTCGATTAGTACTTCTACAAGATCCCCTATTCTTCCCTGGGGAGGTCTTGTCTTCTTGTCATAGTAACTTTTGGATTTTTCTTTCGCAGTTATCAAGTTTCCACTGGCCATTCCTTTCATTTCTGTCAATCGAGAAATTAAATCATGAGCATATGAATTATAAGTGACTAATTCTTCTTCCGAAGGGAAAGACGTAAGTGTTCGGGCTCATTTTCCAAAGACCAATTCGAATGGTGTGAAGTTAGTTGCTTCATGTACAGAGGTATTGTAGGAGAACATAGCAAAAGGTACTATTTTATCCCAGTCATCAGAATCAGACAAATAGTGACTTATATACTCAGTCAAGACTATATGGCTCCTTCCTAGACTACCATTTGTTCGTGATCTATAGCCTGAAGTAGTCAGATGTTTGATCTTGAGTATTTTTGGAATTTGATTGAAGAACTTATTGATAAAACTGGTTCCTCTATCGGTCGAAATTGCCGAAGGACTACCAAATTGCAAAATCAAGTGATTCACTACTGCGTTAGCTACGGTTTCTGCTCTAATATCAGGGATAGGTATTGCTATACAGTATTCAGTTAAGTTATCTTGCATGGTAAGAATGTGCCTGTTACCACTTGGTGTAATTGGCAAAGGACCTACTGTGTCGACTGAAACTTTTGTGAAAGCTTCTATTGGTGTATCAGTAATCAACATCGGTTCTCTGGTTTTTGTTCGGATTAGTTTATGATCCTGACATCTTTTACATGTGCGAATAAAGTTTTGGATATCATTCCTTAATCCAGGCCTATAGAACTTTTCACGCACTCTGCGGTAAGTCTTATGAATCCCTCTGTGTCCCCCCATCAAACTTTCGTGATATTCAGAAATGATATCCAGACGTAGTTCTTCGGGTGGAATGACAACTTCACCGTGACAGATGGTGATCACTATGTCGTCTTCCTCAAAGATATCCATTAATATTTCTATTATTGTACCCTGAGGGATAGTTTTGATGAAGTCCTCATTTTTCGAAATTCTAAACTCTTTGATGTTCAATTCCAATAAAACTTTTCTCAAATTGTGTAATACGAGAAATCAAATGTCCTTTGTAATTTTGTCATACCATTTATCCTTCAAAACTGCACTAAAAATCCTATGTTTTCCTGTTTTGGTGGTAAAGATTCGACCCACTTTCGGTTTTAATTCTTTTAACTCATCTGAATTTATAAGTCCGATATCTGAGAGTAATTTATTTGCAGGAATAATCACCTCACAATCAGTTGGAATAAAATGAACTGAATTTGACTTCTGGTATGTTGAATTTTCACGAGAATATTTTATGAAGTTCGCATCTTGCAAAAATCGTCCCAAATTCAACGGGCTGATCGGGTCAATATCTGGTGGGATAGATTCTCTAACCTGAATTTTTTTAGGATTTGATGTGTTTTTTGTCCCTGAATCAATTATTCTTCTGGGAATAGTTGGTTATTTCAGATTTTGTGGTGGATCTTTTTGAAAGGGAGTGGATAAAGCTGGAGGTTTCGATATCACCGATGGTGTGGGAATAGTCTGACTGTGTGGTTGTCTGTTTTTAATTGAATGATCCAAGGTTTGGTTTGGCGTACTGATTTCTAATTCTTCGTTCTCCGGAATATTTTTCAGATGAGGATGTTGCAGAGGTTGTCCTTTGAATTTTTGTTCCATTTCCCTCTCAAACTTTTGAACATTTTCTGCTAATTTCTCAATTCTCCAATCTAATTCCTCATCTGATAATTCTGTATCATAAGGGTCATTATCGAGCAATATATCTCGGGTTGAATCATCTAATGATCCACCCTCTGGAATAACTTCGGGTAATTCCAATTCTTCTATTTCTTCCTCCTCTTTTTCAGAGAGATGGCTATTATCTTTCGAGGACTTTTCAAATTTTTCAAACGAGTGTGGTAATTCATCCAAATCAATTGGGAATCTTTTCTTTTCCGGTCTATCTTCTGTTACTAAAACCTCATCATCACCTTCATCGCTTTTCTCAGGCAATTCAATCCTGATTTCATCATCAGGCAAGGGAGAAGGGGTATTCTTCACCTGTTCTGCTTCTATCTCAACTTCAGTATGAACTTCTGCATGTTCCCCTTTCTTGGTTATTTCAGGCACAGCCCCTGATCCATCAAGACCCGGTAACACACTTTTTCGTCCTCTGTTTACAGGTGGTTCCTCTTTATTCACTTCCGATTCTTCTTCGTCACGCGAAGAATCGGTTGCTTCTTCTCCCTGAGTACCTGACGGAGGCAATGATGTGGCTTTTGATTGATTTTCTCGGGATTTTAATTTCAGTCTTGTACGACTTGCTATAGAACTAGTATTCACTGGATTAGAAATTTTAGTTTTTTTTTGCGAAGGGGTGGTTTAGATGCTGGTTTGGAAGAACTGGGTGCACTATGTACACGCTCCCGAGATTCCACTTCCTTTATTTTATCTTTTTCTTCGGATTTTGGGTTAGTCGCGGTATCTTCAGGGTAGGGGGTCTTTTGACCGAAAAAGTTTTTGGCCGAATCGAGATGATTTGACAATCGCTAGTCGCTTTCAGAGAACACTAGAGAATGACTAGCGATTGTCAAATCATCTCGATGCGGCCAAAAACTTTTTCGGCCAAAAGACCCCCTACCATCTTCAGCCGGATTTTCTTTTGAATTCGCGGATTTTGCAGGATGAGCGGGTTTCTTCCTCAACATCATCATGCTAGCATCTTCTACTTCCGAATCTCCCCCTCCATTTTCTGAAGAGGAACTACTTTCGGTGGTTGATTCCAAATCTAACTCGTCGGAGCTCTACAGGGTTTCTTCGTTTACAGGATTACGCGAGAGGGCATCAGCATTGGTATTCAGTTTCCCCGGTTTGTGCACAAAATTGTATTCATAATCACGCAATTTCAATCTCCAACGGACTAGACGTTGTCCAGGATCTTTAATCGAATCTATCCATTTCAAAGGTTCGTGATCGCTGAATGAAGTGAATTTTCGTCCGAACAAATATGGTCTGAAATGAACTATAGCGTATAATACGGCTAAACATTTTTTCTCAGTAGTTGGATAATTCTGTTCTGGCTTTGTCAACGTTCTAGACAAATAAGCGATTGGAAGATCAAACCCATTGAAATTTTGGCTCAGTACTGCACCGATAGCAAAATCTGATGCATCTGTGGTTAACGTGAATTTCCTATCAAAATTTGGGTACTGGAGGATTGGTTTTTTGCACAATGCCTCACGCAATTTCCGGAAACTTTGAGTATGCTCTTTTGTCCAAACAAATTTCGCATTTTTCTGTAATAGTTCGGTTGAAGGTTTAGCTATCTTCGCCAAATTTTTTATGAATCTTCTGTAATAGCCCGCTAGACCTAAAAATTGTCTAATGTTTTTCTGGTTCTGAGGTCTGGGAAAATTCTTTACAGCATCAATTTCCTGAGGATCGGGTTTCACACCATCCCGAGTAATAATATGGCCTAAATGAACGAATTCTTCTCTCAAAAATTGGCATTCATCTGGTTGTGAGGTAATTTTCGCTTCTCCTAATCTTCTGAACAATCTATGGATTTTGCGTTCATGTTCTTCCAATAATTTCGCAGAGACTACAATATCGTCCGAATGAACGAATAATTCAACACCCTGCAATCCCCTTGAGACCGTGTCCATCATCCGTTGAAACGTCGGAGGTGCATTTTTCAAACCTTCGGGCATCCTAACGAACTCATAATGTCCGTGAGGGGTGGTGAACGCTGTTTTGTGCCTATCTTTTGGATTCATTGAGATTTGTTGGAAACCACTCGCGAGATCTATTACCGTGGAATACTTAGCTTCTCCTAACTGATCTAGGATTCCATTAATGTTTGGTAAGGGATATGCATCGCCTATGGTTTGAGCATTCAATTTTCGAAAATCTATGACCATACGCCAACGCGGATTTCCCTGCGAGTCGGGTTTTTTAGGCACGATCCAAATGGGTGAGTTATACGGAGAAGTTGAAGGCTTGATTATGTTATTTCCCAATTTAATGTCAATTCGTCGTTCTATTTCGTCTTTATGTATCGGCGGAAATCTATATTGTCTCGTATTGGCGGTTTGTTTCCATCAAAAATTCTATGTCTGCTATACGGAATGTAACGTAATTTATCTCCGGGCAAAGAGAAAATGAATGGGTATTCCTCTATGATATCTACAACATGTTTAATTTCTTCCTGGTTCAAATGCTCCAAATTGAGTTTATTCCAAATTGAATCCGACCTGTCCACCCTATCTTGTAAGGTTAGAGATTTTTCTTCAAGGTCTAGATCAGAGATATCGCTCTCATCAGGACAGCAATGATATTCAAAAGGAATAATTTCTTGTGGGGGAATTTCGATTCTAATATCCTGATTCCATGTATTTATTGCTAGAACATAATACGTTCCATTTTCATCAGGTGTAACCAAAGCTTCACCTATGTAAACCCCATCCTCTGTTTCTAATTTTGAGAGGTATCCTTCCTTCAAAACTGGATTCATGACATCAATAGGTATGGATTGCCTCGTTCGTCCTTGTATAAGCAACAAACGTGGTTTCAAATTTCTTCTTTGTGAATTCAAATTCCCTTCCCCTAAGAAAGGTATGGGTTTTAAGGATCACTTTTGGTTACTATGGTATGATGAGAGGAAGATATCTCTGCTTCCTCTTGTAAGAGGTATTCTTTCCCTAGTATACCGGAACAATTCAAATGAAATGATGATCGAACTACGTGAAATTTGACAGGTTGATTCAGTATATTTATTATGGCTGTCCATATGGTGTTAATTTTTTCAGTGGTAATACCGGTTATCGAGACGGATTCATGCAAAGAAACTTGTACGTTTTCATCTAACGCGTTCAATTTTATAACGTTTACATCGGCTCCTGTATCTATTAGGAATATACCTTCTTCGTCACGTAACTCTTTCGATTGCAATTTGATCATTGGAAACTCGAATTTTTCGTCCCCACTCATTCCATAGTTTCCAGGATTTTGAGACTCGCGTGACGCTCTCTTTCGGGTTTCTGACTCGTCACTGCGTTCGTATGACGAGTCCCTGACCGGTTTAAATTATCAAATGAATTTTGACTAAGAGAAACTCTTTCATTATTTCCCGATGATCTTGATTGATTCCCCGGATTGGCAAATCTGACCGGCGAATTTTCTCGACCACTTTCCCGAGAAGAAAACTGCTTATTAGGTGGAAATGATCTGTGATTTTATTGAGAAGGTTGTGGATGAGGTGAGAAGGATCGACCTGTTCCCCGATACGAGCCGTTATCGCGTGGATCATTTTTCTGATTTCCGTAACTGTATGGATCTTTATGAGGTTGATTATGGTGCATCGATTGTTGATGCGGTGCGTATGGATTTGAGTATGAGGGTGGATATGGATAGTACGGATATGGCATTGGCGGTGGGTAGTATGGTGGATATGGAGGATATCTCATGGGTGGAATTTGTGGTGGATTTTGGTCAAAATTTGAACTTCTAGGCGGTTTTAAAGTTCCTACAGGATTCAGGTTTGAAGTTGATGGTACTGAGCTCGGTGTTCTTGATCCATCAGGTGAATTCAGAACAGAATAATTTCTATAGTTTCCTGAATCTCGACTATCATTATCTAATTTATCGTGACGATCATAGGGATTGTGCAGAGAGGACGAAACTCTGGATGTTCCTCCTCCCGGTATGATTCCAGTTCTCATTTTATTTTCAGTTCTTACCGCGATTTTATGGGCTTCGTCCAAATCTTGTGGGTCTCGAGAGTCCACTGCTCTTGCTATTTCGTCCGGTAAACCGCGTAAGAATGATTCTAAAGCGCACTCCTGTACGGGCTTTAACATACTTTCAGCGTCATCTCCATATTCATCTTGCAGAGCAATTTTTGCGCCGCTTAATAACAAATTCAACCTATCATGGAAATCGCTCACCGACTCACCACGATCCATTCGAATTCTCTCTATTTCGTGTTGATAGTATGGGTATGTTTTCCCGGGAGCGAATCTATTCTTCAAATGTTTAATCAAATCATCTACAGTGTTGAAATTTTCCCCGTAAGTGCTATCTCAAGCGGCACCGCGTAACTTTGCCAAAACTTCTTTCACATAATTTGGTTCGGATTCTGCTAATACAGAAGCGGCTCCGTTTCTGATATCTTGCAAAAAATCTTCCAAAGGGAGGTTTTTCCCATCGAAATTAGGAATGGTACGTAAGCTTCGCTGCAAGCTCGTGCACTCAGCTATGGATTTCATCATAGAATCAGGAAGGGTTGTATTTGCTTCTGATCGGCTGCTTCCCGAAGCTTCGTCTTCGTTTGGCATTTTGGCGACTCACTACGACGCGATTTAGAACAGGGAAATCCAAGAGTACTCTTCAAGTATTCCAAGATGTTTGTTCAATTCCTCGGGAACAATTGGCATTCAAGGAAAATTCAGTGAATTTTCTATTAGGAACGTTTTACTGCTTCCTTTTCAAATTTCAACAACAAAGATTCTTCGGAGTTTGTTGGTGAGAGCAGAGTTCTTAGTAAGAGGCAGTCTTATTTGGTTTATGGAACTCCAACGATTTGATACAGTCAAGTTCGCATAGAAAAGACTAGTTCCAACTATTCGGATCTTCCTCCTTACCCTTGAATTCCGAGAAAGGGTGACTGAATTATATAACTCTGCAGAGTAAAGATCAGAAATGTCTACGACATCAGCAGGAAATTATACAATTGAGTCATTCACACGAAAAGGGAAAAGAAAAATTCTAAACCTTGACTGTAATCTATCGTCTCTCTTGTTAATTGTAGTTTCACACAAATCTATTTACAAAAGTATTTGGACACGAATATCAGTGCATATGTACAATAGCTCGCGTATAGCAGGATTCCTTTCGATTATGACTGACTTCTCTCATGAATTCTAGTTATGTCTTGACACAGATATCTATTGCATCTCGGAAATTGATTATTCAGTAATTCGTTCGAACAGAACACCAAAGTTATTGCAGAGATTGCTGAAGCAACCGGGTGTTGTTCAATTACAAGAATTTTCATGAAACAAAAGCGTTAATTATATCCTTTTTTTCAATTACACGTAAACAGCTACCCTTACGTGTCCTAATCACGAATTTTCAAGTCCCTGAGTTCTCTGATCATTCAATTTCGGGCGCAACAGAGAACACTGTGACGCGATGTGACGTATTAAGAACACATATACAAAGAGAAAAACATTATACAATTATAAACATATGTTATATCTACCGAATCCGAACTCTTTAATATTCCAATTTTCGAACATTTCAACGACAATTTCTCACATCTATTTTACTCTCTCAAGACAATTCTCCAAATTTCAATATATAACTGTCGGGCCTTCAAACTGAAGGTATGATACAATTTCGCATTCTAAAACTTAATCCAAGAACCGATCTTTATCTGATTTCGAATTATTCAAAATTGAGGGAATTGAAAATCTCGGCTCTTCAATAATTCACAATGCTGGATCAGAGTTCAGCTTCGTATAATTTGATAAAAAAGAATTCAAATGTGAAAAAAAATAATTGATATATATACATGTATATATATATATATATATACATACAGACATATACGAATGAGTCCGAATTTGCATGCACGGAACCATAAAATCCCTGGAACACTGATGAGTCCGCAAATTTTATCAACTACGTTCTTTCTTGTTCGAATACGCGGACTCGGGGTTCAAAACACTCAGTCAAAAAAAATTTTTGAATTTCGTAAAATTGAATTCTGTGAAATTCCATCTAATGGTCATTCATGCTCGAACGGAACGCCAAGATATTTCAGAGATTGCCATGCAACCGGCATTTTTGTTCGATCACAGAACATTCCCCAATTCACTCATGAATTCTCAACTACTCGAATTATTCAATGTCAAGGCAATGAAAATGAGAATTAGGCAATCCTGTAATGGTTGAAAGTATACCCCAGAATTCAATTCCGTCACAACTCAGAAATGGAAAATATATACGAGTGGATATCAATCGTCAAGCACAATTCTAAAAAAAAACCTGTAAAGTTTCAAATATTCATGAAAATCTAATCTTCACCACCAATTTGCACATTGAAAGACTCACGTCACTGGTTCAAATGATAGTTGACAAATTGATTCTCATGCAAAATTAAATTCATGAATACTCACATTACATACACATTTTATACAGATTTTTTTCAGAGCATTTGCAAAAAAGAAAAGGAAGAAAGATCAAATATTTTTATATTTATAATGACTGGTCATATGATTATTATAATCGGTCATACATCATGCATATGTACAAATGTACAAAGAAAGACCTGTAAAAACATTAAGGATTGATAATTATTGAATTATGAATTGATAGGAAACATCAGATATATTCCTTTATTAAACACTATATTTGAGATTATCGCGGGGAGAAGTCTTTGTTACTTTGGAATTTGAATCGGAAATGAATATTAACCACAATCAAACTGAATGGAACTTGATGAAACGATCCCACACTTCTGACACCAATTTTTTTTGTGATGTTTTTAGAGAATTGTATTACAATTCAGAATCAACGACTCAATCGTTTCTTTGGTTTATAAATGAGAGCCAGATTCTGACACCAGTTCGTTTTAGGGTTGCAACGAACAAATCAGTAAAATGAAGAATATTTGTCGAGGATGACTGAAATTTGATTTATCTTGTATGGGACTCAAGTTTTCAATTAGACTTCTTCAAACGAGTGAGAGGGACACTCCCCATACAGAGAGCCGATTTGATTGTTGCTAACAAGTCAATTTATATATTCCTTTTATTCAGAAGTGATAAACTGGTGATGAGAAATTTGAAAAAGGAACACTTACTTCACCCAATTACGGAATGATTTCCATAGATTTCTCTCCCCTCAAGACTTCTCAAAATCAGTATGAATGATGAATTTCGGTTTTCACAATTTGTTTATTGACACTATTGTTGCAAGTCTGTTTTAACAATTCACAAATTTTGGATTTCCACAGTTCTTTTGCTTTAATTCAATACCATATAGATGAATAAGATAACCGCACATAAGTTCTTTTCACATACGTCCAAGACTCAAACGCGCACGGGACTTCGAAAAACCGAGCGTAAACCACGACTTCAATTAGTATTCGAGAGTGAAGTTTTCTTCGTTCCAACTCTTCTCGTCAACTTCGACATCCCTGCTTCAAGGTGAAGGCGTGTCGAAGATGATGGAGTTCTCTAATAAGCGACCACTTGGTCAGCTCTTTTCGTCCACACCGATGGCCGTCAACTGCATTCCTCCACGTATTGTTATGGAAAAGAAAATGGAATAGGATATTGGGTGCTGATAGCTGGAGATTTGAAACAGTGGTATCATTGAGTCTATATATGCTTTGCATGCTGAAATGATAGATGAAATTCACATTGTAACTCTTGGGAACGGAAATATTATATTTCTATTTTATTATTTGAATGTTGAAATTCGATTCATTTGCAAAGTGATTCAATGGATAAAGTTTCAACTGAATTTGTTGGATTTCAGAATTTGAATTTGAATACAGGATATTATAATGTGTTAATATCCATCACCTCAGCATTGAAGGTTGAAGAAGGCAGAGGAAACAAAAGGAAATTCTGACTTCGGGAACAATAGGTTGACCCGAAGTGTTTTCATACACTGGTTTTCAAGGTCAGTTGTCTCAACATTGACAGGTTCATGAGGGTGGCTCGAAGTAAAAGGGAAAATGCAGGATGACGGTCCATCAATATAAGTATGGCCGCACTTCCACTTCATAATGTGAAAATTCGATTATCCTCAAGACCGCTCTTCGGACATATTCAATTGATCAGAGAAGATGGAATTTCAAATGTTAAGGGAAATTCTCTGAATATATGGCAAAAAAAAGAAAGAAATGGTGCGGGACGTAACAATCTCAAGGGGCTGAAAATGTCCAAATTCGAATGAACTACCATTTTTACTCTCACCGTAGGAATTCCACTATACACAAATTGGAAAAAGAAATTTCACTGGAATTTCTGAAAAGTTCAGAAAAAATCCCAACTTTTATGCCTGATTAGTAATTCTGTGTGTTGAGACCTTCTCGAGATATACGCATCTAAAAAGAACTGGATTTGTCAAAACTGAAAGCTCCGACACATTGTGAACGGGTGAACACAATAAACTAAGAAATAGCAAACAAGCAAATTTGACAAATATCCCATATTTCTCAACGAAGAATTCAAAAATAATTATTCTAAAAATATTGAGGAACTCATTGTGAATCTGACCTGCAATAATTCATATATGTTTTATATGTGATCCACAATTGTTGATCTACCGATTCGGAGTTCATATATGAGCCATATATGGTTTCCAAGAATAAGCGGGTGTTCATATACGTGAAAGAAGTCGCTTCTTTCAAGCGACCGGCGGTGGCTCGAGTGAGAGGGGGATGGAGTCCGGTCCCAACGGACCGCGTTCAATTCTCTTAGGAGGCCTTGTTTTATACCCCTCAATGAATGGAAATAAATCATATATGTTTGGATTACTCATAACATATATGATCCATAGATGGTTTATATATGGGGCATATATGGGTGATATATGGTGCATTCCCACTAGGGTTATGATTCGGTCTGTAAAGAAATCATTCACTTCATTTGATATTATAAAGTCATGGTGTTTTTGACAGAATTCACCCCTTCCTATGTGTCAATTTTTCAAACGCACGAGTAGATTTTTCTTCTCAACTTTTCCCATGTGTTTTTTTTTATTTCATATAGATATCTCATTCATTCATCATACAGAATTTTTTCATTGTATTTTGTGAGATATTTGAGATATGTTTCAAGTAATTCTTCCATTGTTCTTTTGTTCTCTATTCTTTTAATCACTGTTAAACTGTCATTCATTCATCTTCTCATTCACTTCGTTGATATCATATAAAGATAACCTGTTAATCGCTCCATTGATTGACAAATTGATACATACACTTGTTGACGTTTGAACTATATTGGAAATAATGAAAGACCATTGGATGTTGAAAGGAAAAAAGAGACGGAATACATTTAGTTACCATTGAAAACATAGCCGAAATGATCAGAACATATGGGGATATTTGGAAACCGACCCGTAAAAGTGGATAACAAAAATCTCGTGATGACGAGACCCTTATGGAGAAAGTCGTGTTTTGATCGCATCAAATTTATAATTATTTATGTTCCAGTATCGCGTGAATTGATCAAAAGTTCGTATTGTGCTCAATTAAAAGTGTATAGTCTAATTATATAGGAAAAGTTCCATTATTTTCGTGATACGAAATATGCGTTGAGTTATTGTGGAGTGAAAATTTTTTTAATCATAGAAAATGTCGTTTCACGAGTATAGATACACGGTAGCGCACGACTTTCATGTTATGTTTTCAGGTTGTTTTTTTCATGTACTTGGCGTCGAGACGCTACCGCGTCTCTTGATTAATTTAAAAGCAAGATTTCTTTCAGGATTGATATTTTCAAAACATACATATTCCTTTTCTAGAAATCCTCGCAATAAAAATTTGCCTTTAATCTTAGGGGAACCCTGGTGAAAGGGAAGCGTGTATTAGGAAGTGTCACAAACGTAGTTGGGAAGTATTTGGAACGTAGATTTGAGCGTATACCGAGCGTCAAGTGGGACATCAGGAGTAGTTCGAACGTATATTTGGAGTATGCGAAGCGTATGGGAAGAAACACGAATTTCATAGAAACCGGGCTTCACACACGGAAGCGTAATTGGAGAGTGGATAAGAAGCATGGGAAAAGTATCAGAAAAGTCATCTGAAACAGTCTTACGCTTCCGTTACTGTTTATGACACGCTTCCCTTTCACCAGAGAATGAGTATGTATCTCGTGTCAATAAAACTGTCGCTGCAGAAGAATTCGAAAGCGTCACATCTTGCTGCAGTCAAGAATGTTATGAAAAGATTGAGACCTCGGAACAAAAATACTTTTTTCACGTATTCTGGAAATCAACTGGCGGATATACAGCTCAGAATTGTTCACTGCGTGGAATGATGTTGATGGAAACTGGAAAATCTTGCGAAGGGAAAAATAACAAAATTATCTGTTGGGAATATTTTTTTCATCATCGAACAAATGATCTGTCAGTGTGTCGAGGCTTTTCATGTTCTTTGTTGAAGATTCATGAACCTAGCTTTCCCAAAATCCGAAACAGAATGAAAAATAATGAGTCTCTGGGAGAGAACAGAGGTGAAGGAAGCAAGGAGAGTTGAATTCGATCAACTATTGATGTGAAAAAAATGATTCTAGAGCATTGTTCATCTAAACCACACTCTGAGTCTCATTATAAGCGTGAAGATTCTTCAGTGCAATATTTTGATAACCTCGATTCAACAATAACGAAATTGTACAGTTTGTTTCTGGAATATCATGCCATTAGAACCGGCGATTCCAACGCTCCCTCAAGTGAGTCAACGTACATGATATATTTTAATCACAATTTGAATTTCATATTCCCAAAGCCATGCACTGATGTTTGTAACTTTTGTTTCGAACCTAAAAATGATGCTAATAATGAAGATTCATTAGGACATAAAGAACTCGTAGAAAAACACAAAGTATTGACAAAAGTCTATCCTCGAAGAGAATCAGGTTTTATGTCTGGAATTTGATTTTGCCCAGAATTCACCTCAGAATTTACCTCTCCCGAAAATTCCGGTCCCAGATCAATTTTATCGGAGACTGATATGGTTGAACATTTTTAATGTGATTACTTTTGGGAATAATAAAAATAGTGACATCCCACTGAGCGAAATAACATTCCAGAAATATTTCAGGAACTTCGTCTTCGAAACATGGAACGTTTCAGAGATCACGACATTATCACCTCAGAGACGTCTCAGAGACTGCTAATGTCCGCCCATTGAAATGTTTCCAAAGGAACGTTTCAATGAAAACCCTCTACAGAAACGTTTTCATGTTTTCAGAAATGTCTCAGTTGTGACCACTCAGGACATCGCCCATGAGATCTCTCAAAAATATCCAAATTTGAAACGTTCATGATCCCTGGTAGAAATTTTCTTTAGTACATCGAGAGTTACTCATAAGTTTACCTATCTTACTTGTGAGTCACTCATAAGGAAAACTTACGAGTAACTTAGTAGAATGTGACACGTCACTCAACTAAATTCTAGTCATCAAAACTAGCGAGGCACTCAGTAGTAACTGACCAGGAACTTATAAGAAACTAGCGCCACACTCATGACAGCAATTATATGCCAAAAAAGTTGTGAAGTTATAATAATACATCAACGATGATTATTCAGTAAAATATGCATGCTTTGGCCAAAAATGTTCTTGAAAATCATTGAAATTTGAGCAAAAATCATGTTTCAGAGGAGACACTTGCAGATTACCACCAACGTTCACTTCGTGCTCAATGCGATGGAGAGAATATTGGAAACCTCGGAGAGAATCGGACCTAACTAAACCAATTCCTCCCTGGTGGAAGGGAAGCGTGTAATAGAAAGTGTCAGGACCGTAGTTGGAACGTATTTGGAACGTGGACTTAAGCGTATACTGAGCGTCAAGTGGAACATTAAAAGTGGTTCGGAAGTATATTTGAAGTGTGTGAGGCGTATCCGAAAAAACCCCAATTTCATAGAAACCGGGCTGTACGCACGGAAGCGTAATCCAAGAGTGGATAGGGAGCATGTGAGAAGTATTAGGAAAGTAATCTGAAACATGCTTACGCTTCCGTTACTCTTTATGACACGCTCCCCTTCCACCAGGGCTACCTAATGTTGCGCGATCTACTATTCTAACGCCCTAACGACCTCAGCTAAACCGGTCCCCACGCGATGCAGTAGAAAAGATCAATCAAAGTGACGTGTTTATCCGATTCAATCATCCGTCGGTTGAATATAATAATCTATGAGCCTGTGTGAAAATTGCAGTTCGGTTGACAGATGTGAGGTTAAATTTATGTGATCACAAAAATGGATGAATTATTTTTGTGAAATGTGTGGTGGTTATTTCTTGAATAATGTGTATCAAAAAATGTGTTGGTAAGTGCAAAATGAATTAGTAAATCAGTCATAGCTGTTGTAACATGTCAAAAAATCATAATTTGTTGATGCAGTGATAATGAATTATCTTCAAATACTTACATCAGTACTTCTAGGCAAAAACTCAAGGATCATATTAATTTTGTAATAAATATGAGTCATGAAGAACTCATTTGATCAAAAATATGTCAAAAGAATGTTCAAAATGAATTGCAAAAAACTTGGATTATTCACTTGCAGCTCGACGGATGGTTTGACTTTTCAAATTGAAGAGTACTCTTCATGTTGGAAGTTTCCGATTTGAGGAAAAAGCCGCATTTTCTGAGTTGAATTCATTTTCAGGGTGATGAGAAACTTGTAGGAAGAGTTTGGAAGTTGGGTGGAATCTATATTGATCTATATTACTCAACTAGTTCCCCCTCACTAGTGCTCCACGAGTTGTGGGGAAAAACTTATGATATTTCTACCAGGGATACGTTTGATTTTGGAATATCATTGGAATTTCATCTAGGGGAACTTTGAGAGATGTTGATCACATTGGAACAAGATACACGGAGAAAAATGCGGCTCGAGAGGAAAGTAATCTTTTGATGGAAATTAAAGAATATTTCCTAAAATCTGAGAATATTCCTCAAAATCTGAGAGTTTTCCTTAAGCAGCGTAATAAAGAGAAAACGGTTGACATTTTTGTTGAATTCTATTTGAAAAACATTAGGAAACTATCGATACTTAACAAACAATAGGAAGATATATGAACTTTTCTGAAGTCGCGCATGAAATTTTACAAAGTGAATAAGGAAATTTCGAAACCCTTATATTCACTTTGTAAAATTTCACGCAGAGACCCGTGTCTGAGACAACGGAGACCGTTTCAAAAATTCTTGAATAGACAATAATAAAGAAATTTGTCTCGCCAAGACAATTAAGCATACAAGCATACCACACTCACACATCGATGTTTCGCGGTGGCCACCTTGTCGAGAATTGGCGTAGTCGTTGTAGGAGGAGAACCCAATCGATGACATCCGCGATGCGAAAGTGAGAAACGGAGCACTCCTTTATCTGGCACTTCGCGAAGAAGCTTGCGAGGACATTTTTGAGTTGAATGGATAACTTATATGCATCATAGGATTTAGAAGAGAATCGCGTTGATCACGTGTGAAATTACAAAGGAGAGAAGTACGTCCGTACTCCGTGAGTTGCGATGAGCCTCTGATCAGAGAGGGGGTAAACGGTCTCGTGACTCAGGAGGAATATTGTCCCCTTCCTTCCATCCCCTGGAAGAGATACTGGATACAAGAATTCATGCAGTGGTAGTACCAAAGGTAGAGGTTCCTCAGGCTCGAACAATGAGTCAACAACAATTGAACGATGTCCAATCGTTGACAAGGTATTCAAGTGTTGATGGGCAAGAGTTTTTTAATGATTTATTGAACAAATCTGTCCACAAAATATTGAGAAAGGATGGAACCTGTTAACAAAACTGGCATAATTCACAAATTAAGAGAAAATGTTCCGCAAAAGTGACGAAGGAAGTCAATATGAGTTTCAAATGTTCGAGAAGGAAATTGCCATTCTTCTACTGTGATATATTGTTAAATTCAAGAGCTATACAAAGCTATATAAAGTTATACATCTTGTCTAAAAAGTTTATGATTTATATCTTGAAATAAAGTGATTGAAAAAAATTTTAATACCTAATATCCATTGAATCCTGTGGATGAGAATATGACTTTTTCAAAAATGTTTGCCGTTGTTCATTAATGGGACATGTTATCCTCGATGACACATTGGAAAAATTAGGAATAGATCTTGTATGAATGATGTTTCACTCAATGTTCCCTCATGAGGAATTTGGAGTATTCGACATTAACATAAAACATGACAAAAAAAAAACGAATCCCATTTTTTGGGTATAATTTTAATTGTTTACATAAATAAATAATATTAGTATTGTAAACATGCTTGATACATAATCTATTCTTCAAGTGAAACAAGAAACTTGTTTGTCTACCTGATTTTCCTCAAATACGAGACGTTTCTTTATAATATAGTTCCAAACAAGTTGTTTATAATAAAGAATCCATCATGAATCCTGCAAAAATGATTCGATATTTGGATTCTCTGATACAAAAAACATGAAAGTACCTTGGGAAATCGCGTGGACTTTTGTTTCGTGCAGCCTCGTACGTTTGACCCAGGAACGACGTAGAAATAACGGAGAATATGAGTTGCGCGCTCATGAATGAATAGCTGTATTTTCCAAACCAAGAGCTTAATTGATCTGGAATTTTCCAGGGAGTCAGTCCATACACTAGTGAACAATTTCGTCGCTGGAAGTTTGTTGTAGCTCATACTTCCCTCGACACTTCTCTAATACAAAGCTCGAAAAACATGATTTTCACTTTGGATTGAAAAATTAATGATTCAGAATAATTTCTTACAAAGTTTTCCACATCATCGTCTTCCACCAAGTTTCATAGACAAGATTTGATTCACTCCGGAATGGTGAAAAATACAAAACTCAGAGCAGGTTTAACATCGAAAACCATTGATTTTCAGACCAAGAATATTTGCAGTTTTCATTTTTTTTACTAAGGAATTATTGATCACAGAAAAAAAATCGTAAACGAAGGCTAAGGTTGATTTTTCAAGACCTATCGTCTGTTATTCTTGGTCTCCCGAATTCGACTTTCTTATTTTGAAGTCGAATGTTACAGCTTGGACAATACTTTCACGCCTTCCCGAGCGCGCGACCGTTTGTTGCTTCTGGCCGCTCAATTGTAAAGTGATTCCTTAATCAAAATTTCAAGCTGTGAACTCAACATTCTCTCATCATCATTTACAGAGGATTCGAAATTATATTCGGATTGTTTAAAAGCTATGGTCAAAAGTTCCAAAATATTGTCAGAATTTATCAACATACTGTACAAACAAAAGAGAGCAATAAAAAAAATCAGGAGATATCATGTGATGGTTGACACAATGATGAAAAAATGTGATGTTCCACATACCACAGAAGGTCAAAAAGAACTCAACTTAAGAATTCAACATGAATTCTTCAAATCTTTGAGTACTCTTTGTGAACTAGTGTGATGTAGGGGGTTTCACGGGAAGAATATCTGTTGAAATTAAATTTCACAGTGAGCAGTGACTTTGAAGTATAGATATTTCAAGAACGGAGATGGAAGTGTAAAATGCAACTCACAATTATGGCTACCAACGGTGATCGATGTTGGTAGGGAACAAGAATGAGAAGCGGGAAGATTTATATCTAATAATAACAGATATGAAAATATTTTGTGTAACAAAAAGTATAACACTTGTAGATTTGGACAGATGCATCTGATGATGAAAAAATGCATTGGACAATGTTGCACTCTGAAATTAATTGAATGAAATATGTAGAGTTGGTGTTTCACATAAATATAGCTCAAGTAAACAACTGGCAAGCTTGATAGGTTGAAATGCAATCACTTCTATGACGTATGTATAATGTGGAATTTTCTATTTCTGACCATTGTTCTAACCTCCCAACTGCCTCAAAAAATATATGGAAAAATATATCATTAACGGAAATTATTTTATTGCTATAATAATTTGGAAGTGTTATAGCATGAAGGGCGAGAGGGCTCTCCGTAAATAAATAACGCGAATATTAGGAGGTGAAGGGATGCTCTATAAATAATCATCCTGTCAATATATGTAGAGGGAGAGGTTCCCTAATAGAAACGAATCGTATATAAAACCCATATCAATCATATATAGCTCATATATGGAAGTGATGCAAATCATATACGAATCTCATGTAATTATTGACGTCCCCCATATAATTCATTTAACTCTCCTATATGATCCACATATTACCCTATATCAAAACCATTTCATACATGGAGAAATCTTCTCATATATGAATCATATACAGGGTGTCCCATAAGTCTGGAAACACCCCCATAACTTTTGAACGGAGAGCGATGATGAATCCCCTATTAAGGGGGGGGGGGAATCCTCTGTTCAAAAGTTATGGGGGTATTTTAAAGACTTCTGGGACACCCTGTATAAATCACATGCAGAGGCGATATATAGATTATATGAGGGCATATCTGATTCATTTTTACAAGGGTTTACAATCAGTCTGCAATTTTCTTGAAGTAAACTATGAAAGCCATAAATTTCATTGGTCAATTGTACAGTATTTTACACCGCAAGAATTTTGAAATTTCCATCACCACATTGGATCCGCGATTTTGACACCAGATTCTGAGTCAACTGTACTGAAATCCCCCTGGAAGTATTCTTTCTCCTAAACTGAATGATTGTTTCCTGTTCGTGCTCGCAGACCGCTCACCTAACGTACAGTGGAACAAATCGAGAATGTTCATGTAAAAATCGTAGAACTCTTGATAGAAGAATGATAGGGACCTGTTTTTTTTCAAATGAAGGGCAGACATTCCAGATTTGAGGAAAAATATCCAGAAAACTCGATGAGCGCATCTCCACTATGAGAGAATCAATGGAAAATTAGGGTTTCCAGCAAAAATACGACTTTTTCATGATTCCAGAGAGTGAAAAATTTCTTATCAATGTGTTATGCATTGTTTCTCATGTATTTTGATGTGTTGAATCCACATCTGGAAACCAAATGTATTTATCTTTTCAAATTTCCCCGGAAAACACAATTAAAGTAAGAAGATGCGGATTTCAGAATTATTCACATGAATAAGAGGGGAGAAAATGATTTCATCGGTGTATTATACATCATTCTCCAAGAGGTTCGGTACGCTCAATCCAAATCTGAGAACAGAATATGTTTATCTTCCCAGGTCCTTCCGGAGAATGCAGCTGAAGTGGAAAGAATTCGAAGTCCATGAAGAATGATGTATATACATTGAGTAAAACATTGTCTCCCCTACAAATTCTATAAATAATAGTGAAATGGAGAGTCCATCAGATTCCTTCACTTCAACCAATTTTATAGAAGACCCTGGAAAGATAGACGAATTCCGTTTCCAGATTTGGTTTCAGCGTATCGAAATCCATGTGGAATGATGTATAATCCACCGATCAAATTATTTTCTTCCTTTGGAATCATATAAATAACCGTTAAAACCGTATTTTCATGCTTAAACTGCTTTTTCCGGAAAAAACTTGGAGAGGTAAACACATTCTATTTCCAAATTTGGATTCAGCAGATCAATAGACATAAGAAATGATGCATGTCACATCGACCAATGATTGTGTCCCCTAGAGAACGTATAAATGACAGGAAAATGGATATCTCAGCATATGTTTTTCCACTTTAATCGCGTTTTCCGGAAGAACCTGGGATTATAGACAAATTATGTTCTCAGAATAGGATTCAACGTATCAAAGAACATGGGGAATCATGTATAGCCCATCGATCAAATCATTTCCTCTGCTTTGAATCTCCGTAAATAACCGTGAAATCCGCATTTTCATACATTAATTGTGTTTAGTCCCTATCATTCTTCTATCAAGAGTTCTACAATTTTGACACAAAAATTCTCGATTGGTCCCACTGTGACGTTCGGAGGGTGGCTTTTACCCTTAAACCCCCACCATTGCCGATATGAAGAAGTACGTGTCGATTATTTTTCGATGTTTTACAAGTACGCAAAGTTCCATTAGAATCGGTCAGTGACACTTCCGTAAGTCTCCTTGTCAGTGCACGTTCTCTGTGTAATCAAGCACGTTTTCTGAACCTTCAACAGACCTCGCGGTGTTTTATGGATACCACGTGACGTAGCAGTAACGTGGCGGTGACACAAGCTATCCCAGCTCGAGGAATATCAAAACACTGCCTGTCAAAAATTCAGTAGATGAATCATGAGACGAAATGATATCCCCGATGATTTTACCTTCTAGCCCTATAGCACAAAACCAGAATGACACAAGAACACTAAACGTGCCTCAACGCTCAGAATCTTCTCATGGATCAGCATCTACAGATGTGAATCTTCTGAAACTTTTCCAAGGAACTGAGGAGATAAGAACATAAAACTCTGAAAAATTCAATAGATTAGAAACGAAAGTGCAGGATAATTTGAAGAAGTTGAATCAGAATCCGATGAAAAAAGTTACAGCCGGGAATATAAAATGGCACTAAATGGACAATACACTGGAGAAAGAATTCAGTTATAGTTACCAAACTGATTTTTTCCAGGAGTTATCAAATTATTTGTTCATCATTACTAAAGTTTCGTGAATAAGACTGAGGCACAGTGGGAAATTCTCGTGTCTCGATGGACAAAAATCTGTCGTCAGCTGAGGAGTTAAACGATCCGGATGTTTTTTTTTTCAGATACTCGTGAGGTTTCCCTCTACATCACAGAGGACCGAAAATTGGAAATTCCGATCCCTTCATTTTTTTGTTCAGGCTCAAAGTTCAAATTTACCAGGAATACGCAAAATAATGTGATTTCAAGGCGAGTAGTAGCATGTAAAACTGTTTGATATTGACATTTTATGCTTTGAACATGTGATTTGAGGTGAGGACTTGTATGCACAACTGAGGAAACCGTTGATTTTCCCAGCGAACTCCATAGATACACTATAGGAGTGTTTCTATGAGAATTTGTATATATTTTCATGCCTGGATCATGAAATTACTCAAGAATGTCATATGAGGAAGTCATGAAGGGTCGATTGGGGTTGAATGATGATGATAAGAATAATAATAGTAATAATAACAATAATAATCATAATCATAATGATCATCATAATATGGATGGGTAATATTGTTACGGGGTCGATATTTTGATAGAGAATTCCTCGAATTCAAATTGAATTTTATAAAATATAGATCGGAACTTTACACAAATTATATAAAAATATCGATCCTGTCAAAATATCGCCTAATAATGATACAGATAGAATGAGTGATAATTAGGATGATGATAATCATATTGAATAATCCAATGATACTCATAATGATGATGAGAAAATGATAAAAATCATAATAATGATGTTAATGATACCGATATCTTTGGTAATGAGAGTATAATAATCATGATAATGATAGTAACGATCGTAATAAAAATTAATCGTGTAATTATAATGACAATAATAATCGTCATCATCATAAAGATAATCGTCATAATAATGATGATGGTGAAGGCAGTAGAAATAATAATTGTCAGAAGAATAATCAAATCATTGGTATATCAATATTGATAACAATTATGGTAATTTTTTTCTTATGATAGTAACAATATTAAAAAGGACTTGCAACATATTTCCCGGCCTGCTAATGATATTTCTGTCAACCCCAATCAGCTGCGATACGATTTCAGATTCTGCAGAAGAATGCTGAACAACATTACCGGGATTTGTCGTTCCTGAGCCTTGTTTAACAACATCCCCTGTGAGTGATAATTTCTTTTGTAAGGACTGCTGAACCAAGGATTCCCCATTGTTTTTCAAAATCTTGTCGAGACCTCTTGCTGAACCTTTTTTGAAATCCAAATTATATGAAATCGGCAGCAGATATTCCATAAATCGAATCCAACAGTGCAATGTGGAGAGTCCGAATATGCAATTCTCTTTTCCGTATTGGAGGTTGGCGATATATGACAAGTCATTCATATATTTTGAGCTCACTCCATATATGTTACAGCAATGGAAGCCTCCTGATGTGTTAATACATTGCACATTTTACCATCAATCGTGGTATATTTCAGATTGAAATTCACTCCGACCCATATACAGGGTGTCCCATTTTGATTTTTATATCGAAATAACTCAAAAACGAGGGATTTTGGAGGAAAATGTTTCGAACAAAAGTTGTGAGATTCCGAGGGGGACATCTGATGGTGACCTTGACTTTGGCCTCGGATCTCAACTCCGAGGCCATTCGGAGGTCAACTTTTGTTTCTCAAAAGAAACCACCTATTTTCGACTGCAGCTTCAGATTTGACGTTGAAAAACAAGGAACTTTTGTCCGGATCATTTTTCCGAATTCCGCACAGATGGCGCTCTAATCGATAAGAAATGAGTTTTATGAAACACTCGGATTGCTTTCTGAGTAAAAAGACATTTGACTCTCCAGTGTTTTTTCTCAGCTTCTGAGGATTACCGTCGCCATAAGAGGTACCCAATGTGCACCACGAGGAGGTTGAGCGATCGGATCTTGCACATCTGTGTGGCCCTGAAAATTGGATGAAACACCATAAGCAAAAATCCGAAGTGGTAAGATCCGGAGACCTAGCTGGGATTTTCCATCGACCAATATTGACAATTATGTCTGTTCGTAGTACCGTTGATGTGAATTGTTGCCAAACACAAGTACACAACAATACTTGTGTTTATCATGAACAAGAAAGTTAATACTAGAGCATTGTTCACAAACATGAGTGGAACGGAATGTTTACTATCCTTCATTCATTCACAAATCTTTTTCGATATACGATTCAAACTCAAAGAAGATCTTTGATCAGTGTTGTGGAGGTCTTAACACCATGGATTATCCTTGGGGTGAAATACTTGATATTCTCCTGATACTAGGAGAATGTCGACGTAATTACGCTGCAGCATCAAGATTGTATGGAGGGAGTTATCCAAATACACGCCAGCCTTCACTTCAGGTGATACGCTCAATAGAATGACGAGTTAAAAGAATGAATATCCCACGAGTCAGAAGGCGTTATGATGGAAATCGTATGGATGCACGCTCAGTAGCCGTTTTAGGAATGGTGCACCCGAATCCTCACGTTAGTACCAGAGAAATCCAGCACCAATTAGGTATTCAAAGATCAACGGCACACCGCATACTAAGATCTGGTGAATATCATCCTAACCACATTACACTGGTGCAAGCATTAGGTGAAGATGATCTTGAACGTAGGGTTGAAATCGGTCAATGGGCCTCAGAGTGACCGCCTGGTTTTTTTAATTACGTGATGTTTAGTGATGAGGCAACATTTCGCAGTAACGGTGTTATGAACAGACATAATTGTCATTATTGGTGAATTGAAAATCCCAGATGGCATCGACGAGTTGACAATCAACATCGCTGGACTCTGAATGTGTGGTGTGGGATTTTAAATGGTCAGATCATTGGTCCTTATTTCTTCCAACATACTGTTAGGAAGGAAAATTATCTGCAATTGATTCGGGACAGATCACCAAGGATGTTGGAAGATGTTGATCTCCACACACGGAACAGGATGTGCCTTCAACATGATGGAGCACCACCTCATAACGCTGCAATTGTCAGGAATTTCTCGAACACATCTTACCCACACAGATGGTTTGATCGCGGTGGATACATTGCCTGTCCGGCTAGGTCTCCGGATCTTACCCCTTCGGATTTTCACTTATGGGGTTTCATCAAAGATGTAGTTTATGAAAGACCACCAACGACCACAGATGACATGAAACGCCGAATACGAACTGTCTGCCGAACAATTCCACGTCATGTGCTTTTGTCGTTAGAACCACATTTTCGGAAACGAATTAGGTTATGCGAACAGGTCAACGGTGCAAATATCGAACATTTGATACGGTGAATTTTCATAGATATTGCAGAGTGTTTGTCGTGAAAAATTACACACCTTTACAGTCCAAACAATCGGCCCTTTTCAGGGCCACATAGATGTATGGAATCCGATCGCTCAACCTCCTCGTGGTGCACATTGGGTAACTCTGATGGCGACGGAAATCCTCAGAAGCTGGAAAAAAACACTGGGGAGTTAAATGTCGTTGTACACAGAAAGCAATACGAGTGTTTCATAAATCTAATATTTTATCGATTAGAGCGCCATCTGTCCGGAATTCGGAAAAATGATTCAGACAAAAGTTTCTTGTTTCCCAACGTCAAATCTGAATCTGCAGTCAAAAATAGGGGATTTATTCCAAGGAACAGAAGTTGACCTCCGAATGACCTTGAAGTTGAGTTCCGAGGCCAAAGTCAAGGTCACCATGAGATGTCCCCCTCGGAATCTCACAACTTTTGTCCGAAACATTTTCCTCCAAAACTCCTCGTTTTTGAGTTATTCCGATGTGAAAATTAAAATGGGACACCCTGTATATGAAGTGAGCTCAAAATATATGAATGACTTGTCATATATTGCCAACCTCCAATACGGAAAAGAGAATTACATATCCGGACTCTCCACATTGCACTGTTGGATTCGATTCATGGAATATCTGCTGCCGATTTCATATAATTTGGATTTCAAAAAAGGTTCAGCAAGAGGTCTCGACAAGATTTTGAAAAACAATGGGGAATCCTTGGTTCAGCAGTCCTTACAAAAGAAATTATCACTCACAGGGGATGTTGTTAAACAAGGCTCAGGAACGACAAATCCCGGTAATGTTGTTCGGCATTCTTCTGCAGAATCTGAAATCGTATCGCAGCTGATTGGGGTTGACTGAAATGTCATTAGCAAGCTGGGGAATGTGTTGCAAGTTCTTGCATGCGGTGAAGAGATTGATTGCGAAAAGTTCAGAAGATATGCCATGGATACAGCTAAACTTTGTTTTGAACTTCCCAGACAGCACAACGTGCCACTGTAACGTTTATGGAAAGTTTATATAACGTAGGAGAGGTTTTCTGAACGTTCAGAAAACGTCCCAGAGACACATTGTGCTGTTAGGGTTCATCCTTGGTACATAATGCCACCTTCAGTCCATAAGGTTTCAATCCATTGTGCAGATATAATGGAGTCATTCATATTACCTATAGGTCATCTTCCCGAAGAAGCTCAAGAAGCAGGGAACAAAATTTTTCGAAATGCACATGCTAGTCATAGTAGAATGAAGTAACGTGAATGCAATAATATGGATATCATGCATCGTTTCTTCATCAATTCGGATCCTGTGATCAATCATTTTCGTATCATAGAAAATAACAAAACCAAAGACTTATCCTCTGAAGCACGTGAACTTTTGATACAAAAATGAACATACCATTATGATCAATCCCCCTGTTACGTGACGATGAGTTTCACTCCCAGTGTACGGAATAATATAATCCATATTCCCGCATGTATTCCCATACGTTGACTATTTTTAAAAAAAAAGGGAAGTCAGTTTCCGAACATTATTCAGAATATACGTATAAATATATTCCGACCCATCGTATGTAAGAAAAAAAACGCACGGGAAGTCGCTTAAACAAAACGCTGAGCAGGAAGAAAGAATTCAAGGTCAGAGCTCGCATCGATGTCCACATCGATGCATATTTTTGATGCACCGTGATGGGAACATACCAACGCGCAACCAAAGTCCGACGTCCGCGGACTCGCTGTCTTTGTTCACAGTACTCAAGTGCCCGTGTCTCCCCCTCTCTCTTCCCCAAGACCGAATCGATTAATCACTGCTGATCAGGCAGTCGAGTCGGCAAAAAAAACCCTCTTGCCAGGATCTGGCGTGTTCCATCACCCAGGTGAAAAACACGTAAATAGGACAAAAGTGATTTATTGAACATCTAATTTACATACGCGAAGACAAGTCCGTCCTTTTTCCGCAAGAGGGTAAAAAACGAAGATACGATTGAAGCCAAGTTGACTAATCAATTTTTCAAGTTTCGCAATAAATCGCAAAAGTGTGGCGAAGCCCCCCCGAAATAAAAAAAACTTAAAAGCTGTTTCATTTTTAATTTACATTCAATTATTAAATAAAGACAATAATAATTTATTATTGTTTTCATTCATCTTTCCGCAGTAATTCAGATCCAATATAAACATGTATTCAATATAATGAATATGTTTTCATTATTGATTATTATTAGCATTATTAATATTAATTGTTACATGACAGTTTATGAATTGTACGTTCTTCAAAGTATTCAAATCTTGATTTGCATTGACAGATACATTTTCATTCAAATCATTCTGGTTTTCAACGTCCGTTATATTTCTATTATTCCCATGTATATTTTGTTCCACGGGTATTCCAGAAATGTCGGGATTATCGGGAGAGTCGGGAGTCTCGGGAATCACGATCGCTTCAGGATTATTTTCGCTCCCTATATTATTTTCTGTCGGATTTGGATACAATGTATCATCAGAACTATGCATTCCTCGATTATTTATTGTGGCTTCATCTGTTAAATTTTCATCGAGCCTCGGACGCTCCGAACTTTCTGATGTGGAGGATATCGCGGATGCAATGCGATAGCCAATTGCTTTTTTATTTGCCAGTGATTCCTCTATGTATCCTACAGCAACAGTGTTCGACTTCCACCCGCCGTGTCTTTTTAACGTGGTGATGTCTGTTCCTGCATCAACAAGGATTGTCGCAGATGACCTCCGAAAAGAGTGGCTAGTGTACAAATGTTGATTTTCCAGTTCAAGAAATTTGGCAATCTCTTGAGGTACACTTCCTATTTTATTTATTCCAAGAGGTTGCAAAACACATTTTCCGTTCCTGTACGTTAAAAAAAACCCGCTTGTTTTTGAATTTTTTGGTCTTACATCCATATATCGTCTAACTATAGTATGAAATTCATCAATCACAGTGGATTTTCTTTCGATTTTAGTTTTTGTTTTGCTTAGTGTTATAAACAAATGTGTGCCACTATCTTGTACATCTTCCATGCATAAGTTTGTTAATTCTTCTCTCCTACAAGCCCCAGAAAGTCCCACAACCAATACAGCCTGTGAATATTGTGTTTTTATATGTATTTGAACGAATTGGTACATTGAAGTAGTTTTAAATAAATACACGTATGTTCACCTTAATGACGAGATATACTACATCCGGTGCTTCGTTGAGAAATTCTGATATCACATTCGGTGTGAATATCTTCGATTTTTTCGTCTTCTGTCCGACACTATTTTTTTTCAAAAATCCAATCAATCGTGGATAAGTACCGATATCGATACAGTCAAAAGCTTTGATTGTCGCCCTTAACATAGAAAATTTCGACCACAGTGTCGATGAAGCATACTTCGTAGATATCTCGTTAAAATACACTAATAGTACTGATTCTGCAAATGACCTCGTATTTTTTGTACTGCGCCATTTCTTGAAATCGTTGTACGCTTGTGTATACTTTAACTTGGAAACCTTCGGCAACGAATTGAAAGCGATGTCTTTTGCTGCTCCAAGTATCTCCAGTGGCACATTATCAGACACATTATTTTCACTGTCACTATCAATATTACGACTTACTGACATATTTCACTCAATCTTTCTTCAACAACCGTTCGAAGCAACGAAACGAAACCTTCAATGTATCATGTAATCAAAATACGGAATGTAAATGTTCACAGGTCTATTCAATAAGACAAAGCTAGAGATGTAAACAAACCGGCGTTCGATTCGACGGTTCTAACCTACCAATGTAAATACAAATGTGTGTATACTCGTATATCCATGTTCATATACATATTGTTTTCTTATACTTCCCCGCACGTTCAGCTCTCCGAACAAAAGCATGTGGGAAAGAGTTACTTTACGCACGCTAATAGGAAAAAATATTAGTTCTTTCTTCCTCCTCCTTCCTACACACTGTATACACGACACAAGGGAATTTTCTCTCCTTTCATTATCATTGTATATTCAAGTTTCCGGAAATTCCTATAGAGAGATCTGTAAACAAAATTTATACCTGTTCTATGCTTGTCACAGTTTCTTTGAATGGAATGAAGTATTTATAAAACGAATTCCTCCATATCTTGATTTCTTTCATGTTAGCCTCAACCACCACACTGAGGGTGCAAGATAAGAGAATCAATCTCTTATCGAAAGCTTGAAACCAGGAGCGGGTACCCACTCGCTTTTCCAATCGAGCCACTCCGGTTGGGAAGGTGTCTTATTTTGACGTATATAACGAGGTTTTCCTCATCCTTTTCCCTACGTAAAACCCTGTTATATAACACCCCCCATGATCATCATAATAATAATCACTATCATCGTTATGATTTTTAGTATTATTACCATCATACAGAAAAAAATTACCATAATTCTTATCAATATTGATATACCAATGATTTGATTATTCTCCTGATAATCATTATTTTTATTGCCATCATGATCATCATTATTATGACGATTACTATTGTTATTTTGATTAAACGATCAATTGTTATTACGAACGTTACTATCATTATCATGATTATTATACTCTCATCACCAATGATATCGGTATCATTAGCATCATTATTATGATCTTAATCATTTCCTCATCATCATTATGAATATCATTGGAATAATAAATGTGATTATCACCATCCTAATTGTCACTTATTTCATCTGTATCATTATTGGGCGATATTGTGACAGGATCGATATTTTTATATAATTTGTATAGAGTTTCGATCTATATTTTATAAAATTCAATATAAATTCGAGAAATTCTCTATAAAAATATCGACCCTGTAACAATATTACCCATCCATATTATTATGATTATGATGATTTTCATTAGTATTGTTATTATTATTTTCATTATTATTATCATCATCATTCAACCCCAATCGACCCTTCATGACTTCCTCATATGACATTCTTGAGTAATTTCATGATCCAGGCATGAAAATATATACAAATTCTCATAGAAACACTCCTATAGTGTATCAATGGAATTCGCTGGGAAAATCAACGGTTTCCTCAGTTGCGCATACAAGTCCTCACCTCAAATCACATGTTTGAAGCATAAAATGTCAATATCAAACAGTTTTACATGCTACTACTCGCCTTGAAATCACATTATTTTGCGTATTCCTGGTAAATTTGAACTCTGAGCTTGATAAAAAAAATGAAGGGATCGGAATTTCCAATTTTCGGTCCTCTGTGATGTAGAGGGGAGCCTCACGAGTATTTGAAGAAGAAAACATCCGGATCGGTCAACTTTGCAGCTGACGCCAGATGTTTGTCCATCGAGACACGAGAATTTCCCACTGTGTGAGGGGAGGATTTGTCGCAACTTCATCTCCTTTTTCACAGCAGCTGTAACGGATATTATCGAATTATACCGGATATGAATTTGATAAATATCACCAAATTCGCTGTTTCTGATTCGTCAGCTTTCTCATGTATATGTGACATCCTCGCTTTTTTTGTGTCATGATTATCATTATTATTCGTTGTTCCCTGTTTCATATATATATACAGGGAGAGGCATTTATCTTGATACAACAAAATATCTTGGTGGGATCACCTTTTTTTGGAAAACGTTTGATACAAAAGTTGTAGGGTGTCAAAGGGGCTATTCAACAGTGACGTTGAAAATGTCCTTGACCTCGATCTCCGAGGTCATTTGAACGTCCACTTCAGAATTTCAAATCGGATACCCCCTATTCGACCCCGTGGATGGAGAAAGCGCAAACTTTTACGTCGAGATATGTTCTTGACGTCAAGGTCGGGACAATACCAAGGTGATTCCAAGGTCGAAAAAGAAGAAATTTTGTCATACGAGAGTTGTGCAACACGGAGGCTGAAACCGGCAGGACCTGGAACGACCTCGACCTTCAAGGTCGTTTGAAAGTCACCTTAGGAATCAAACGAGTTTGTTTTTGTCTTCTTACCATGCGTCGGGGTGCTCGTTTCCAGTGAGTCCCCTCGCCTATTACCGTGTGTTGGGGTGCTTTTTTCCGGTGATTCCCGTCGCCTACCACAATTTTGAATGCTTGTTTTGTTTGAGACTAAGTTATTCCAACAAATGTTCCAATTGGTGACCTTCAACTATAATGCACCTATTGATCCGTACTTCAAATATCGTACACAACTTCGAAGCATATTAGGTGGGATTTCGGCACAAGCATCCTTGATCCGCTGTATCATGTTTCCTTGAGATGTTCACACTTGTTTGTAAACTTCGCTCCTCAAGTAATCCCATACCAAGAAGTCTGGCGGGGTGAGGTCTGACGATCTTGCTGGCTAATTCACTGGACCACTCCTCACGATCCAGCGTCCGTCGAATCCGCGATCTAAAACTTGACGAGCAACTCGAGAATAATGCGCCGAACATCTATCGTGTTGAAACCACATTTGTTGCCTCACAGCTAACATTAGGTCCTCAAGTGGAAGCGGAAGTTGGTTTTCTAAAAACTCACGGTATTTCCCGCCGTCCAAGTGACCCTCGATGAAGTATGGACCCACAAGCTGGTCATCAATTATCCCACACCAAACGTTTACAGACCATTGACGCTGATGTTCAACTTGACGTAGCCGATGTGGATTTTCATCACTCCAGTAGTGCATGTTATGCATATTAACCATGCCATGGTTTGTAAAAGAGGACTCATCCGAAAATAGCACTTCAGCGAAGAAATCAGGATCTCATTCGATTTGTTCACGTGCCCATTGGCGAAAAAATAATTCGGTTTTGAAAATCATGACTATGGAGTTCTTGATGCAATGAAATGTGGTGGGGGTGATATTCATGTTTCTTTGATATCCTGCATACACTACGTTGCGGAATTTTAGAATCATGTTCGATTCCTCGAGTACTGACATGATAATCAGCATTCACTGCAGCTGATACAGCAATTTCATTGTCGATTCCAGTGAGTGTGTTGCGATGGACTCTTTCTCTCTTCCCCACACTTCCCTGATCCATGAATTGTGTACCGACCCGATAAGAAGATGCTCGAGATCGCACGTTGTTGGGGAAACGTTCAGCATGATGTGTAACAGTGGCATTAACATTCCTGGCACATTCACCATGAATGAGGATCATTTCTATTCTTCCCCCTACAGGAATGACCTCCATCTTCGGAAGAAAGTTTCACAGAGACGGAATTCAGGAAGAAATTAGCAATCAGCAAAAGGAAAGATTAGAGAAATCTGAACACAGAAATCAGAATATTCGGTGGCGTGCCGAGTTATGGACCGAAAATATCGAGAGACAGAACGCAATTACACACACCGATTCGATGTGGTATGTCTTGTTTTCATGTAATCCTTTGAATCCAACGACCGTGTATGTTTACGACCGCGTACGATTGCGTTTACGCCCGTGTTTGTGTACATTTGGTGAGAAATGAATGATCACAAGTTTGTGGGTGCCCACTTCATTGGAGGTAACTCAAACCATGGAAAATATCGTGATCTTTTGGGAAACCAACTTCCGCTCCTGCTTATGGATGTAATGTTTGCTGTAAACCAAGAAACGTGGTTCCAAAGCAACAAATGTGTGGCTTAGATTGACGTTTATTCTGGCTTTTCCCAAATTGCAATGAGTGCGTTGACTGAATGAGTTGCAAAGAAATTCCTAAAAATCCTTGCAGAAGCACTTCACTATCTCTCAATAAGAACAGGTGCCACAGGGCACCTACTTTCCTCCATATGCTCTCACCCCCACTATTATGTATTATGGAGACCAAATATCCGGAGAATATGATTTTCATACGGTTCTAATCAGTTATCCATGTACTTTTTGAAGAAGATTTTCCAAATTTGGAAATTCCAGGATGGCGGCCTTGATAATTCGATCAGTTGTGGGTTTTTGAAGTGCCATACTGAAACCTCCATCTTGGAATTCCCAAAACTGAGAATTTCTCGCAAGGAGCACATGGAGAACTGCATGAAACCGTATGAGAATGATATTTTTCTGATAGATCCCTGGCGGAAAACTTTTGTTGAATTCTGTTCCCTTTTTGCACAGTGAGGTTTCAATGAAATTCAACAAAATTCCGTGAACTTGAACGAACTTTAATGGGAGTCAAAAATTGATTCAAGGATTTTAAATTTTGTGGATAATTCTCGGAATGCACCGAAATTTTCTTGAATTCAGCTAAGTTTTGCTAATTTTCAATGAAAACTGAATGTGCCGAAAGTGAAGGGAATTCAACAAAATTCAATGACATTCTTCCGTCAAAGATGTTGTCCATGCTAGATAATGATGAAGTTGAGATCAAGTGGAGGAAAGTAGATGCCCTGCGGCACGTGTTCTTATTAAGATACAGTAAAGTTTTGCAAGGATTTTCTTCATTTTTTTGAAACTCATTCAGGAGGGTCACTTATTGGAATCCTAGGAAAGCTTGAATAAGCGCCACTCTGATGTGGATATGCTTCGCAGTTGTGTATGATCTTTTGAAGTACGGATCAATAAATGCATTGGAGTTGAAGGTCCTCAATTTGAGCATTTGCTGGAATAAGTTAATTCTAAACAAAAAAAACATTCGGAACGGTGAGAGGTGAGGGGAATCACCAAAAACAAACCCCCCACGCACGGTGAGAAGACGAAGACGAACTCGTTTGATAACGAACTCGTTCAATTTCTAAGGTGACCTTCAAACGACCTTGAAGGTCAGAATCATTCCAAGGTCCTATCTGTTTCAGCCTCCGTGTTGCACAACAACTCTCGCATGACAGGATTTCTTTTCTTTTGACGTCGGAATCCCCTTGGTATTGCCCCGACCTTGAGGTCGAGGTCATATCTCGACGTGAAATTTTGCGCTCTTTTCATTCAAGGGGTCGAATAGGGGGTGTCTCGGTTGGAATTTTGAACTCGACCTTCAAATGACATTGGAGATCGAGGTCAAGGACATTTCCAAGGTCACTGTTACGTGGCCCCTTTGACAACCTACAACTTTTTTATGGAACATTTTCCAGAAAAAAGTGATCCCACCAAGATATTTAGTTGTCTCAAGATGAATGCCTCACCCTGTATATGTAACTGTTCAGACCTGTATTCTTAGACATGTACAGGGTGTCCCATTTAAATTTTTATATCGGAATAACTCAAAAACAAGGAGTTTTAAAGGAAAATGTTTCAAACAAAAGTTGTGAGATTCCAAGGGGGACATCTGATGGTGACCTTGACTTTGGCCTCGGATCTCAACTTCGAGGTTATTCAGAGGTGAACTTTTGTTTCTCAAATAAAACCTTCAATTTTTGACTGCAGATCCAGATTTGACGTTGGGAAACAAGAAACTTTTATTTGGATCATTTTTCCGAATTCCGCACAGATGGCGTTCTAATCGATAAGAAATGAGTTTTATGAAACACTCGGATTGCTTTCTGAGTAAAAAGACATTTGACTCTCCAGTGTTTTTTCTCAGCTTCTGAGGATTACCGTCGCCATAAGAGGTACCCAATGTGCACCACGAGGAGGTTGAGCGATCGGATCTTGCACATCTGTGTGGCCCTGAAAATTGGATGAAACACCATAAGCAAAAATCCGAAGTGGTAAGATCCGGAGACCTAGCTGGGATTTTCCATCGACCAATATTGACAATTATGTCTGTTCGTAGTACCGTTGATGTGAATTGTTGCCAAACACAAGTACACAACAATACTTGTGTTTATCATGAACAAGAAAGTTAATACTAGAGCATTGTTCACAAACATGAGTGAAACGGAATGTTTAATATCCTTCATTCATTCACAAATCTTTTTCGATATACGATTCAAACTCAAAGAAGATCTTTGATCAGTGTTGTGGAGGTCTTAATACCATGGATTATCCTTGGGGTGAAATACTTGATATTCTCCTGATACTAGGAGAATGTCGACGTAATTACGCTGCAGCATCAAGATTGTATGGAGGGAGTTATCCAAATACACGCCAGCCTTCACTTCAGGTGATACGCTCAATAGAATGACGAGTTAAAAGAATGAATATCCCACGAGTCAGAAGGCGTTATGATGGAAATCGTATGGATGCCCGCTCAGTAGCCATTTTAGGAATGGTGCACCTGAATCCTCACGTTGGTACCAGAGAAATCCAGCACCAATTAGGTATCCCAAGATCAACGGCACACCGCATACTAAGATCTGGTGAATATCATCCTCACCACATCACACTGGTGCAAGCATTAAGTGAAGATGATCTTGGACGTGGGGTTGAATTCGGATGGGCCTCGGAGCAACCGCCTGGTTTTTTCAATTACGTGATGTTCAGTGATGAGGCAACATTTCGCAGTAACGGTGTTATGAACAGACATAATTGTGATTATTGATGAATTGAAAATCCCAGATGGCATCGACAAGTTGACAATCAACATCGCTGGACTCTGGATGTGTGGTGTGGAATTTTAAATGGCCAGATCATTGGTCCTTATTCCTTCCAACATACTGTTACGGAGGAAAATTATCTGCAATTGATTCGGGACAAATTACCAAGGATGTTGGAAGATGTTGATCTCTTCACACGGAACAGGATGTGGTTTCAACATGATGGGGCACCACCTCATAACGCTGCAATTGTCGGAAATTTCTTGAACATATCTCACCCACACAGATGGCTTGGTTGCGGAGGATACATTGCCTGGCCGGCTTGGTCCCCGGATCTCACCCCTTTGGATTCTTACTTATGGGGTTCCATCGTAGATGTAGTTTATGAAAGACCACCAACGACCAGAGATGATATGAAACGCCGAATACGAACTGTCTGACGAACAATTCCACGTCATGTGCTTTTGTCGTTAGAACCACATTACCAGAGACGAATTAGGTTATGCCAACAGGTCAACGATGCAAATATCGAACATTTGATACGGTGGATTTTCGTGCATATCACAGAGCGTTTGTCATGAAAAATTACACACCTCTACAGTCCAGACAATCTGCCCTTTCGAGGGCCACATAGATGTGCGAAATCCGATCGCTCAACCTCCTTGTGGTGCACATTGGGTAACTCCAATGGCGACGGTAATCCTCAGAAGCTGGAAAAAAACACTGGAGAGTTGAATGCCGTTTCACACAGAAAGCAATACGAGTGTTTCATGAAACTCATTTTTTATCGATTAGAGCACCATCTGTGCGGAATTCGGAAAAATGATCCAGACAAAAGTTTCCTGTTTTTCAACGTCAAATCTGAATCTGCAGTAAAAAATAGGAGATTTCATTTAAGAAACAAAAGTTGACCTCTGAATGACCTTAGTGTTGAGATCCGAGGCGAAAGTCAAGGTCATCATCAGATGTCCCCATCGGAATCTCACAACTTTTGTCCGAAACATTTTCCTCCGAAACTCCTTGTTTTTGAGTTATTCCGATATAAAAATTCAAATGGGACACCCTGTATATTGGGTATGGGAAAAAGTTTCCCCCCTTTTTCAAGCAAAGTTGATTTTCATTCGAACAATGGATTATTACCCAATAATGTTATTCAAAGTATGCAACATTGGGAACGACCACTTTTGCCTATCCTCCAGGCAGCATACGGATTCTTCGGAGAAAAAAGCAGGTTCTTCCGACTCGATCCATTCATTGAGCCATTTTTCGACACTTTCGTGAGAAGTAAACCGCTCTCCAGTTAGGGCTGATCGCATAGATCGGAATAGATGATGAATCAAAGGCGCAATGTCTGGGGAATACGGCGGGTGGGGGAAGATTTCCCAATTCACTCTCCCCAAATATTTTTTAACAGGTTGAACAACATGTGGCTTAGCATTATCATGCAGCAAGATGAGTTCATCGTGTCTACCGTCCCATTCCGGTCGTTTTCCCTCCAGAGCTCGATTCAAACGTATGAGCTGTAGTCTGTAACGAGCCAGTGATTGTTTCTGACAATCTGAGAACTTCATAATAAATGACACTTTTCTGATCCCACTAGATGCACAACATAATCTTTGAAGTGTGGATATTTGTTTCCGGTGTCGATGGACCTGGTACACCCGGCAGCTCCCAACTTTCTCGACGCCTAGGATTATCGTGATATATCCATTTCTCATCGCCAGTGACAATACGATGCAGAGAACTCTTTCTTCCCTGCCGTTCGAGAAGCATCTTTCACGTTACCAAACGTACCTTGATATCTCTCTCCTGCTTTTTGGACCATCCCGATCTTCTGCAAGCGTTTACTGACGGTCGACCTTTCAACACTCAACTCTTCAGACAACTTATCTAGGGTTCGACATGCATCTTCATCCAGTCATTGTTCCAGTTCCACATTTTCGAATTTTTTAGGTGCCCCTCCGCGTTCTTCATCACTCACGTCAAAATCGCCACTTTGGAATCATCAAAATCACTCCTTACAAGTTGTCTTAGATGGAGCGTGATCACCGTAAATATTGCGCGCTACACGCTACGTTCCAGCGGCTTTTTTCTTTGAAATAAAATAATGAAGCATAACTTCCCGCAAATGCTGTTTTGTCGGGACAAACGTAACCATTTTTGACATGAGATGGAAAATGATGTTTACGCTTTTAACTAATCTCAACTACCGCAATCGACACCTCACATATACACTGCCAAATCACAAGTATAGCACTTGAGTGAATTCAAAAATAGTATCAGCTGCAACACTTTTTCCAAGAGGGCGGAAACTTATTCCCACACCCAATATTGTTTTTTTCTGCTCACTTACAGAATTTTTTTTCATATGGAAAATCAACCATAGCATTTTCTTGTACGATATTAGTACGTCATTGCTTCAGTCCTGACATATTCCTATATGCATAAACAAAGCGCGATAGGGGAAGTAACCGAACAGAGTCTCATTGTCCATGGACCATGAGGCAATGGTTACGTTCCCTGATAACAGACATGTGATGATCACGTGATTGAATGTTGAAATTATTATACAAAATTCTCATACTCCATGTGAACATTTTGGATATTAATCCTTCGAGCTTTTCAAACTTTTCGAATTTTCTGAACCTCCCTCCTATGGAATGATCTCATTTTTTACGGGAGAAGATCTCAATGTCTTACAGCTTATTCATTCACATGATGGATGAATCTGCATTGAAAGCTTTCCCGCAGGTTTTCAGGAGGAGGATCTCTGGCTTTCCCTCATACGAACATGAGTATACTGAATCTTGTCAGATGATCCGGTTGATTCAACTGCGAAACCGTGATAATTCTCGAAACATTGGGCTCATTGGACTTATGAGACAAATTACATCATTTCTCAATGAAACTTCAAAGAACTTCAGGTCTGGTCAGTCCAGTACATTCTATACTAATTTCACTTGTAAAACTGAATCATTCATGAAATGGTTGAGAATTTTCAGAGGAATATTACATAGTCTTCTTGCCAAATGAATGATATTTCCATAATACAAATGCTTACGCCTGTGAGAATTGTCAGCACCCGGGAGTACCAAATGTTTATATGATCTCAAGTGACATTTTTTGGAATCAGAATCATTGTGTACTGTATGTGAGATCTTGAGGCATGGTAGGAGGTGAGGGAGAGCCATAGAAGGAAATCTTCTGTATTTTTTTCATGATGGACTGAGCCCCCACTAAACAACTCGAATTGCCCCTACATTGAACATGTATGAGTCTGAGTCTTGGGCTATGGAACAACATTAAAACATCTCAGCTCTTGTAGTATGTTTAAAATAGCTCCTCAATATCCAATCTTTACTCTAAACTGATTCAGTACAATTTTATTCTCATTTTCTCTTCAAATATCACCTGTTCGTGCCCTGGATTTTAGTTCCTCCTGCACCCAGGAGTGAGTTGAATTCTATCATCAATTTCATGGAAACTTTGTTTACAAATTCTATACTTTATTCTTGATTTTTCTTCTTCTTTTTTGATAATACAACTCACACCTAACCACGGAGAGTTAGTGTAAGTTGAATATTGAAAACTATTGCATCTGGTTGCATTATTCAAACTTGTCAATTTTCCCTCCTCTCTTTTCTAACCATTCTAAGTCATTGTAAAAATATATTCTCAATCATACAATCCACACCTGACTACAGAGAGTGGGTGTAAGTCGAATATTGAAAACTATCACAAGTCTGATTAATTTGCATCTGGTTGCATTATTCGGACTTGTTAATTTTTTTTTCTCGTTCTGTCGTATACACTCAGAAATCACTTCGACATATACAGAGTGTCCCATTTGAAACAGGACAGCTGAATAACTCTTCAGGGAATGGAGGGGGAAAAAATTGTTCAGATAAAAGTTGTAGGGTTCGAAGGGGGCCGTAAGACGGTGACCTTGAATTTGACCTTGAGATCAATTTTGAGCATAATTGATGGTCAAAGTATGTTTTTTCAAATGGAAAACCCTACGTTCGACCTTAGGAATGGAAAGAGCGGAAAATTTTACGTCCGAATATGTTAACATATCAGGTCATTCAGAGGTCATTTGAAGGTCGAAAAACCATTTTCTATGGATTTTCACGGAAAAGCCTCAAACGAGTTGTTTCTCTGACCACAGGTATTAAAGTTAAAGTGAAACCCCACGTTTCGACCTTGAATTCGACCTTGAGAACGATAATGAATGCCAAATTTGAAACAATAATTAAAAAATTATTTATTTCTCCAGTTCGTCGTTTTATAATTACAGATGGCACAAATCCGTTGACGGGTAAGACACACTTATTGCAGGATATGTTCGAATTGACCGCCATTTACTTCAATACATAACTCCAGCCGGCGTCGAAAGTTTCCAAGGACAGACTGAAAAACTTCTGCACGAATATTCGCAATTGTGTATCTGATGCGTTGTTGTAGATCCACAGGTGTTGTTGGTCGGTTGGTAAAAACGACATTTTTCACGTAACCCCACAAATAAAAATCTAGAGGGGTGAGATCAGGAGATCTTGCCGGCCACAGTACAAATCCACCTCGACCAATCCAACGATTGGGGAAAAGGATATTTAGATAATCCCTCACACATCGAGCAAAGTGTGGTGGTGCACCGTCTTGCTGATACCACATCCTCTGCCTAGTTGCTAATGTCAAATCTTCCATGAGAACTGGTAATTCATCCTGTAAAAACTGTAGATAATCAGGACCGTTAACAGTTCCATCAAAAAAATACGGCCCAATAACTTGATTGTCTAGAATTCCACACCAAACATTTATACTCCACCGATGCTGATGATCAACTTGTTGAGTCCAGTGCGGGTTTTGCGCTGACCAATAGTGGCTATTGTGACGATTTAACAAGCCAGTACTTTGAAAAGTTGATTCATCATTGAAAAGAACATATCGAAAGAAATTGGGCGCCCCGTTCAACCTCTGTAAAGCCCAATGGCAAAAGTTAACCCGATTCTGCATATCTTGTTGAGATAATTCTTGGGTCAGTGTGATGTGGTACGGATGATATTGAGGAGCTTGTAGAATTCTGTGTGCCGTACTGCGTGGAATACCCAAATCGCGTTCAATATCACGTGAACTAACATGAGGATTCATGTGTATTATTGCTAAAACAGCAACGCATCGAGGGTCGTTGAAGTTGAAACCTTGATTGTTTCGGCGTTGACCAATCCTTCCTTGTCGACAATTTCTTTCAACTTGGCGAATGACTTCTGGAGAAGGATGATGCTGCCGATCTTCGAAGCGCTCTCTGTACTATCGTGACGCTCTTTGATACACTCCGCGACACTCACCCAAGATCATTCAAATATCAACACATTCGTTAGGTGAATAAACCATTTTGAACCCGCACTTACACCGTAAACAATGAAAACTTCTCAATGATCATTTTCGTACTGATATGAAGAATAAACTCTGAAGGTTAGTTCTGTTTACTTTCAATTCAAGGTCGAAACGTGGGGTTTCACTTTAACTTTAATACCTGTGGTCAGAGAAACAACTCGTTTGAGGCTTTTCCGTGAAAATCCATAGAAAATGGTTTTTTGACCTTCAAATGACCTCTGAATGACCTGATATGTCAACATATTTGGACGTGAAATTTCCCGCTCTTTCCATTTCTGAGTTCGAACGTAGGGTTTTCCATTTGAAAAAACATACTTTGACCATCAATTATGCTCAAAATTGACCTCAAGGTCAAATTCAAGGTCACCATCTTATGGCCCTCTTCGAACCCTACAACTTTTATCTGAACAATTTTCTCCCCCTCCATTCCCTGAAGAGTTTTCAGCTGTCCTGTTTCAAATGGGACGCCCTGTATATATTACAATCATACAATCCATACCTAACTACGGGGAGTTAGTGTGAATTGAATATTGAAAATTATTACATTCAACAAGTCTGATTAATTTGCACCTGGTGGCATGTTTCAGACTTGTTTATTCAAGAATTTCTCTCCTCTCGAACTAACCATCTCATATTTCTATCGAATTAATGCAATCCCTCATAGGAAATGAGAATTAGCACTGAAATTGGCCCGCCGGGAATTATCAATATTGTTATTAATAAATACTCCTTGTTCATATCTATATATATGTATATATACTGGGTGATTCAAAATTGTCGTACACTTTTCTGAGAGCAGATTCTTGATGGAATTCTGAAAAGATTTCGGTCCGGAATATTCAGATCTGATCCTTAGATCCGGAGATATGAGCATTTTTTCATTTTTTGACAAATGCAAATACCTCGGGAGTACAATATTTCTGACTTCTGAATCCATCACCATTCTCTAAGTCAGATCACGGGGTATCCCTGGAAGGGAATGAATCTAATTTACCTCCCTTCGTTGTGGAGTTATAGCGATTTGAAGTTCTTGAATTCTGATTGGCTGGAATGCAAAAAATTTCAAACCGCTGTAACTCCCCAACAAAGGAAACTATTAGGTGTACAAATAAGTTTCCGCGGTTTGTCAAAAGATGGCCCCACCAGAAGGTTATGGAGAAATTGTCAGATGTAAAACGTAATATCCCAAGTTTAGTCATCTGGCAACACCATAACCTTAAAGTACTAGTGATTCCGTATCAGCATCACGTAATTTTTTTCGTGCAAAAATGTCAAGTTTTATTCCGAATGAGCATCATTTGCGGGAACTTTTGATTTACTTCTTTAATGTGAAAAAATCTGCAGCTGAGGCGCATCGATTGCTTCTAGAAGCATATGGTGAAGCTGCTTTAAGTGAGAGAAGTTGTCAGGAATGGTTTCAAAAGTTTAAGAACGGTGAGTTTGACGTTAAAGACAAAGAACGCAGTGGAAGGCCGAAAGTGTACGAAGACATGGAATTAGAAGTACTATTGGAGGAAGATTCGTCCCAAACGCAAAAAGAACTTGCACTTACTCTACAAGTGACTCAACAAGCAATTTCACATCGTTTAAAATCGTTAGGAATGATTCAAAAACAAGGAAATTGGGTTCCATATGAACTAAAGCCGAGAGACGTTGAACGCCGATTATGCATGAGTGAAATGCTGCTTGCCAGGAATAAAAAAAAGAGTTTTTTGCATCGTATAGTCACTGGTGACGAAAAATGGATTCACTACGATAATCCAAAGAAGAGAAAGTCATGGGTTAAGCCCGGCGAACCATCAACATCGACAGCCAAGCCGAATATTCATGGAAAAAAACTCATGCTGTGTATTTGGTGGGATCAGCTTGGTGTCGTGTATTATGAATTGCTGAAACCAAGCGAAACCATTACTGGAGCTCTCTACCGAACACAATTGATGAGATTGAGTCGGGCACTTAAGGAAAAACGCGCCCATTACTACTCCAGACACTACAAAATTATTCTTTTACACGATAATGCTCGTCCACATGTTGCGGCGCCGGTAAAAACATACTTGGAAACACTCAACTGGGAAGTTTTACCCCACCCGCCGTATTCACCAGACTTAGCCCCTTCTGATTATCACCTGTTCCGGTCGATGGCACATGGTCTGTCTGAGCAGCGCTTCACATCATATGAAGACATCAAGAATTGGGTAGATTTGTGGATAGCGTCAAAAGATGAAGAGTTTTTTCGACGGGGTATCCGAATGTTGCCAGAAAGATGGGGAAAAGTAGTGGCAAATGATGGAAAATACTTTGAATAAAACGTAATGTACTTTCCCTTTACAATAAATTCCTAATTTTTTATAAAAAACCGCGGAAACTTATTTGTACACCTAATAAATGAGACCAATTTTTTTCCAGGGATATCTCGTTATCTGACTCAGTGGATGGTGTTGGATTCAAAAGTCAGGAATATGGTACTTCCGAGGTATTTGGATTTTTCAAAAAATTGAAAAATGCTCATATCTCCGGACCTGAATCAGATCTGAATATTCAGGACCAAAGTTTTTCCAGAATTTCATCAAGAATCTGCCCTCAAAAGGGTGTATGACAATTTTGAATCACCCAGTATATATATTCTCTTTTAGTGGTCAACATAATTTCTTCTCTCCTAAAAGCGATTGAGCCCTCAGAAAGGAGAATCGTCTCCAGGCAGGGACTGTTAAATAGGAGGCATGATCCTCTCTCTGCCAAACAGGGCGCTGAAGTGAGAAGGAATATTGCACAAAATGAAGAACACTTGCGAGAGCTCAAGGAGAGGATTGCACTCCTGATTAAAGAAATCCCAGATGAACGGGTTAGAGTTATTGAAAACCCCACTAGGTCCCTTACAGCATCCGCGGAACCATGGGCTGGTCGATCTCTATCTGATCGTAGTACTGAGAGTTTAGGAAGACCGAATCTCCCACCCAGGTGTCGAACCTGCGTGAAGAGGAAATTAGAATTTTATAAATGCAAAGATTGTAAGGACCTAGTTAAAGAATATATCATTCTTTATCATATGAAGATATAGAAAAGATTCGCTTCACGCAGGAAGAACTGCCAGAAATTCATTCTCACAGGGTTCCTTTCGCCGGTGCTTGGGGCGCTTGGAGAGTGGAAACATGAACTAGACAAATATGAATAAATATTATAAATATACATACACAGATACATATACTAATCATTATCATTTTCGTTCATAAGTTTTATTTCAGTGTGTATCATGTTTTGAATTTCTCTTCATATATTGAATCCATATTGTATATAATATTGTGTGTATTCACTAGAATCACCTTATTCCGTTCCTCCTTGTCCTTGTCATGGGACAATAAAAGGGGTCGGTGCCGAATTAACGAAAAACCAAATCAACGGAAAAAAATTTACTAGCAGTATGAAGTTGTCATTTTGTTGCAGTATGAAATGAAATTAGTCATAGATCATTGATAAACTTTGTTATGTTACCTTAATTCAATATTCTTTTAATTTTCCATTCACCATGATAGAAGCTTATTCTGTGACGATCTCGTGAAACGTATAAGCTATGCTATAATAAGTTTGTTCTTCCGTTTTGTATTCATCGTCCTCAACTTCAGCTTTATGTAGTGTTTTCTTAACTCTCTCTTCTTCTTGGTGACCAGTGATGCCAGCATTTGGTCGACCGAGTCGATTTTCCCTCTCCATCACATCTGTCTGTATAGAAATTCCACACACACAATCAAACCTCCGACAAAAGAAATTTGATTGTATAGAGCGTGATGGAGGGGGAAAATCGACTCGGTCGACCAAATGCTGGCATCACTGTTGGTGACCAGATGATTTTTCTTTATGTTAACCTATTCACTGCATCCGTTTATTACAGTAGACACGTAATTCATCATCCTAATAAAATTATTAATGATCTTCCTAATCGATCGGTACAATCAAACTGTTTCAAACGTCTGTAGAGAACGAAAATCGGTTTGTTGTTATCATAAACATAACCATACCATAATCATAAACATAACAAAGGGAAATTAAGTTTACCGTGGGGTTGTGTTAGCAAATCAATGTTTTTTACTTTTCGTTGAATTTAATCAATGATCTATGACTAATTTCATTTCATACTGCAACAAAATGACAACTTCATACTGCTAGTAAATTTTTTTTCGTTGATTCGACACCGACCCAATAAAAGAAGGGAATCCTGAGAAGAGAGGAAGTTCATCAACCTTTCTTCCTTTCCGGTTGTCAAGACAGTTTCGTTTCGATATCTAGAGACGAAATTCGCTGGACGTAACATATATTACGTTCACTTTTACGGGACTCTTGTATTCTTGAAGACCCAGATACACAAGCTACGTAAACATGGGAACGGATGCGCATCAAACATGTACGAGATCTGCGCAGCCTACCGCGCCTTGAGTTCACGTCAACAAAACTTGCGTATCTAGGCCTTCAGCCTGTATCTAGATCTACATGCGAACAAAACTCAGAATAGATGCTTAAGACCTCAATTTTTTCTCGCGCACGTATTTACACTCGCGTTTGAATTCATGACAATGGCGTGCTTTAGTTCTGATACCGTGCTGCGGATGCAATATTTTTTCCATGTTTAATATGGAACAATTATTATCTCCATGCGGCCTGAAAGGATTGTGTCCCATCTTTCGAAGTAAGTACAATCATCATGTTTGAACATTTTCATATTGCATGGATGAATTCATTAACATGCGTGTAGATGAACATGGTGTACAAGCTTCGCGTACATAACCTATGCTTTCGGCGTCCTTTCCATTCCTCAATCACTTGTGATCCATGATTCATAAAACCGCTTTGTGATTTATGGATGAAAGCAGTTGATAAATTGCATCGATGAGTGTGTGTGATCTTGTGTGTTTGAAATACGATATCAAATTATCATTCAATCAGTGTGGAATAATATCTTTTCCATGGAAGATTTCAATCATCCCTAATGATTGACTATAACAGTTTTGCTGTATCCATCTGTCTATCCCTTGGTGAATCCTCAGGAACCAGTCCAGGAGGGACCAAAAAAGACATAAGAAAGAGTGTGTCAGTGGCTATGATCACAAAAAGAATATCCCGTACAGCACAACCACCGATTCTCCACCCAGGACTTGGGTGGACTGGAGGTGGAGAATCAGTGGAGAAATGAGAGCCGTGGAAATAAGGGAGAAATGAGGGAGAGGCTTCGTTGAGGCAACGGAGAGGCGACGTGGATTTGTCCACCCCCTTAATTTTCAATGAAATTCATATCTGTCGATTTACACAACCAAATTTCAATGAGTGAATCCACTAACATAAATTTTATTGGAAATAGAGGGGGCGGAAAAATCCACGTCGCCCCTCCGTTGCCTCAACGGAGACTCTCCCTTATTTCTCCCTTATTTCCACGGCTCTCATTTATCCACTGATTCTCCACCTCCAGTTCACCCAAGTCCTGGGTGGAGAATCGGTGGTTGTGCTGTACGGGATTGACATCATGTATGTGTTGATTCATCATGAATTCCGCTCCGTTTTGATGATTTTCCTTTACTGGATATAATCTTGTTCCGAATGCGTTCTGAGCGTAGTTATTAATAAGTTCAAGAATGCTTTTACGCTTTGTGGATGTCAATTTTTTCATTTCACGCGAAAAAAACCGATTTCTAATTCTGAATCCTAAGGGACTGAGAAAAATGATGACTAATTGAACATAAAGCATTTTATTAGAATTTCATAAAAAATCTGTGAACATTTATGAGATAGATTCTCTTGAGCATTGGAATGAATTTCATGAGTGTTTATATTCATATGAATTTTCCTAACTTGTGGTTTCAGAATTTCACTCAGATTCAATCATATCATACCCAACTTGTCTCAGTCATGATACTCAGAGCTCTCAAATTCGAAAAGAATGAAACATTGTATCTTCTGCTTTGTTATTCATTTTCATATTTATGAGACTGATTTTATTTCATGAAGTTTGATAAGCATATAATGTTCTAAATCCGTTTCGCAGGTTACGAGTAGGAATTCTGTTACGGTGATACCTATTTCAATGTTCCCAATTGACTTTGATGGTACAGACGGTAAGGTAGCAAGCGCCTGAAAGGCCGCTCACCCGACAGCAGTAAAGTCTGCAACTATTTTTGGAGGGCAAGGAACTTCTGGTAATTCCCTTAGATGCACAAATCATTGTACGCCGAGTAAAAGCGATTCCGGGCACTTGCTATCTTATCGGAACAGACAACAATTCTAACAATGATCGACAAGATATGCACACAGGAAAGATTGCGCAGTCGGAATCACGACAGCACTGCCATTATTTCAATAGCCACTCTGCAATAGAATTGGCTGCTATTGAATCCACAGCAATGACTGTTGTTGAAACTACCGCAGTGAATTCGTCACATAATCTGCTACATTATCGTCTGGATTTCATCATCAATGTGATGATTATTGGGTGTTGGAATCAATTCGCAGCCTTATACGAAAGCTGACGTAGGTAGTACAGTATTTCTTTGTGACCTACAATAATCTATTCACCGTGGAACAGCTATTGTTGGTCGTCATTTGTTTTACATGAACTTTTTGTGAATCGTGAATGACAACACTCCATGACTTAAAGAACATGTCAAAAGTTATACCGAATGAAGTGTTTTTGCGGGGAGTGTTACTTCAGTTTAATATGAACGAAAGTCCTGCTGAACATGGTCTAGCTGAGCCAACGTGTCGAAAATGGTTTGCACGTTTCAAAGCTGGTGATTTCGACTTGAATGTGTTATATAACGGGGTTTTCCGTAGGGAAAAGGGAGGAGGAAAACCTCGTTATATACGTAAAAATAAGACACCTTCCCAACCGGAGTGGCTCGATTGGAAAAGCGAGTGGATACCCGCTCCTGGTTTTGAGCTTTCGATGAGATATAGATTCTCTTATCTTGCACCCCCAGTGTGGTGGTTGAGGTTAACATGGAAGAAATAAAGATGTGGAGGAATTCGTTTCACAGATACTTTATTCCATTCAAAGAAACTATGGAAAACATGAAAACAGATGTCATTTTGTTTACAGATCTTTCTATGAGAGTTTTCGAAAAGAACTTGAAAGTACAATGAGTAAGCCAGATATAATTTTGATTACGGATATTTCTATGAGAGTTTTCAGAAAGAACTTGAAAGTACAATGAGTAAATCAGATATAATTTTGATTACGGATATTTCTATGAGAGTTTTCGGAAAGAGCTTGAAAGTACAATGAGTGAACCAGATATAATTTTGATTACGGATATTTCTATGAGAGTTTCCGAAAAGAACTTGAATATACAATGCGTAAGAAAGGAAAGGAAATTCCCTTGTGTCGTGTGTACAGTGTGGATGAAGGAGGAGGAAGGAAGAACTAATATTTTTTTCCCTTTTGCTCTTGACTCACCGTGGTGGAAAAGAAGAGTACACGTTAGGTACTTCTCTTCGAACAACAAAAAAAAGACGAGGGGATGGTTGCTTCTGGTGGTCCTCGTGTCTCTCTCTCTCTCTCGAACGAACGAACGAACGAACGAACGAAGGTTGAAGATGTGCTGGTTCACGATTAGGTTTTAACGCGATTTGATGCCAAAATTAATTAATTACACCGAATTTCACTGATCTTATTATAACAAAAAAATGATTCTATTCGCGAAACTTGGTTGGATTATAGACTTATTCTACAAAGTCACGTTTCACTAAGTTTCAATCGTGACTAAGGCGAAGGAAATAATCTGAGAAAACGTTCTGTTTGAAAGAGATTTTTGAACGTGAATTTCTTACAAAAGACTCCGTGGAACCTCCCAAAGGGACACACTTTCACGATTCATTGCGAAACTTGAAATATTCAATGAGGGCGGTGCCGAATTAACGAAAAACCAAATCAACGAAACAAAATTTACTAGCAGTATGAAGTTGTCATTTTGTTGCAGTATGAGATGAAATTAGTCATAGATCATTGATTGAATTGAACGAAGAGTAAAAAACATTGATTTGCTAACACAACCCTACGGTAAACTCAATTTCCCTTTGTTATGTTTATGATAACAACAATCCGATTTCCGTTCTCTACAGACGTTTGGAACAGTTTGATTGTACCGATCGATTGGGAAGATCATTAATAATTTCATTAGAATGATGAATTACGTGTCTACTGTAATAAACGGGTGCAGTGAATAGGTTAACATGAAGAAAAATCATCTGGTCACCAAGAAGAAGAGAAAGTCAAGAAAACACTACATAAAGCTAAAGTTGAGTGCATTTCATACTGCAACAAAATGACAACTTCATACTGCTAGTAAATTTTCTTTCGTTGATTTGGTTTTTCGTTGATTCGGCACCGACCCATCCAATCGTCAACTTGGCTTCAATCGTATCTTCGTTTTTTACCCTCTTGCGGAACAGGACGGATTTGTCTTCGCGTATGGAAATAAGATGTTCAACAAAAACTTTCGCGTAACGAATCTCCCGATTTTTCCATCGTCCGTCCTCTTCACGTGTTCTTCACCTGGGTGATGGAACACGCCAGATCCTGGCGGAAGGGGTTTTTTTTCCGACTCAACTGCCTGATCAGCAGTGATTAATCGATTCGGTATTGGGAAAGAGGGAGAGACACGGGCACTTGGGTCCTGTGAACAAAGACAGCGAATCCGCGGGCGTTGGACTTGGGTTCCGCGTTGGTACGTTCCATCACGGTGCATCAAAAATATGCATCGATGTGGACATCGATGTGAGCTCTGACCTAGATTCCTTTCTCCCTGTTCAGCGTTTTGTTTGAGCGTGCGTTTTTTCTTCTTACATACTATGGGTCGGAATATATTTATACATATATTTTGAATAATGTTTGGGATCTGACTTCCCTTTGGTTTGAAATAGTCCACGTATGGGAATACAGGCGGGAATAGGGATGATATTCTTCTGTACACTGGGAGTGAAACTGATCGTCACGTAACAGATGATAAGGAGCGACCTGGCCAGCCAAAAAAATTTGAAGATACTGATTTAGAAACGTTGCTCAATGAGGACTCATTTCAAACCCTTCAAGAACTGTCTGCATCATTGGGAGTTGACTTATCAACAGTAGGAAAACGTCCCAAAAGTTTGGGGATGATCCAGAAGCAAGGACATTGAATCCCATATGAATTGAGAACAAGAGGCATTGAGAGGCGTTTTTTGACATGTGAACTGCCGCTTGAACGGCAGGAAAGAAGAGGCTTCTCGCATAGAATTGTCACTGGCGATGAGGGATGAATCCATTACGACAATCCAAAGCGCAGAAAGTCATGAGTCAAGCGCGGCCAACCATCACAATCAGTGGCAAAGCCAAATATCCATGAGTCCAAGCTCCTGCTGTGTATTTGGTGGGATCAGATGGGTGTGATTCATAAGGAACTGTTGAACTCGGATGGAACCATGACTGGGGATCGTTACCGACTACAATTGATACGCTTGAGCCGTGAATTGAAAGGGAAACCACCGGAATACTCCAAAGAACACGACAAAGTCATTTTGCTGCACGACAATGCTCGTCCGCACGTCGCAAAACCGGTGAAAATACTTCGAAACACTTGAATGGGAAGTTCTACCCCACCTGCCGTATTCTCCAGATATTGCGCCATCTGATTACCGTTTGTTTCGTTCGATGGGTCATAGCTTGTCTGAGCAAGAATTCACTTTTTATGAAGATTCCCAACAATGAGTCGATTCGTGGATTGCATCCAAAGATGATGCGTTCTTCCGACATGGTATTCATCCCTTGCCCGGAAGATGGTTGGGAGTAGTCGAAAGCGATGGACAATACTTTGTCTAGTGTATCCTTCGATTCCCATTCGGAATTAATATTTGCTTCTCATTCAAAAACGCTACCAATCAATTCCAATCCTCAATATAATGGTCAAGTTTGGAGGAGAACGTGCTGGAAGTGAACAGCGAATAGTTGTTCGATTGGAATATTGTGTCAGGTACCGAAAAACAAATCCTTACTGTCAATTCCATTGCATCGGATGAGCAGTTCGTCAATTCATCCCGCTGATCGTCAGCTCGAATGCCTTGGATCCCACAAATGCAAGGAGAAATTGAGTTCAGAATGTATGAAAACTTATGGAATTCATGTAAAACAACAATTTCTGAAGGAAAAAAATCGTATGTAGTCGGGATCTATGCATAGGGGCAGTGTTGCCATCTCTTCGAAGTCAAATATCTCGAAATTGATAATGAAAAACCCTAAAAAAACTCTAGAACCATTCTTTTAAAGAACTCCTAAAAATCTGTTGATTATTAGGAAAAATGTATATCATTGAACTTCAAATATATTTTGAAATGACTGCGACAACTCAATTGCATGTGGTCACTCCTCAAATAACCTTCGTGTCAACTCAACCCAAACACCACAACAGTTCAGCATGAGTTCATAATGAGTACCTCAAGAACCACGAGAATTCATAATGAATTCTTCATTAATGCATGAGGAACTGCTGTGTTTTGGAAACTCCCATTGGTTAAAATCGATTACGCTGAAATGAAAATTCCACTAATGCCTAAATGATGTTCGCAAGTTGTATGTGCTATGAACATTCATAGTATATTCAAAAATACCAGAACATCTAAAGTATATATACAGCATTCTGGTGCTACTAATGCGTTGAATGATGATTACGTTTAGTATCATTGAACTCTGTGATATATACAGTTCTGTGTATAATATACAGTTCAATGTTGAGTATACAACTTTTCTTTACGACGCATCACATGTAATTTACCGCGAGAGGCAGGATTTCAAATTCGCAATGAATTTTTAATCAAGGTTCAATTTATTGGTGATCGATTGGAAAAATTTCCAAGTAGATCAAATGTGAGGATTGATGTTCTGGACATGTCGGACTGATCATAAATGTTTTCAATTGAATAACAATAAATTGCCAGCACGACTCTATCGGAAAGAAGGAGGAGGATTGATCGAACCCACTGTACGTATGATGCATACGTGTGCAAACACTTACGTGAAGTTGCGCCTATAGGGCACATATATGTGCATGACAGTTTCGTATCAAATCTGGTATCGATGACTATGTTTCCGCCAGGTGCGAATAGAACAGTATTGAAATGAAAATATCTAATCGCGATTTTAGCATTCTTTTGAGGAAACTGTATGTTTTCGTTGATTAGTCATTTCCCTTGGTTCAATATCATTCCAATTCTGTTCCAAGTCCGGTAGAGCGGCCGTCACTGATGTGGCTCCATGTGTTGACATGATACAAAATTTCGTAAGACTGATACGTAAAAAACTTCATATCAGTGTTATGGAGTTTTTTACTGATTTTTCAACAGTGAATTCTAACTTGAAATTGAAAATTTAGAACAAATGAAATATATCCATACAGTCGACCATAGTAAACCCGAAGTGCAGTATATCCGAAGGCAGGGAAATCCGAACAAGAGTAATTCTGGAAAAGTTTCAGTCACATTTCATTCCATTCGCATGCGGCTAGTAACAACTTATTATTTTTCGGGATTACTCCCTTCGGGTCTACTGCTTTTCGGGTACACTACACTGACGGTTGTCACCTTGGAAGCAGGACATAATGTTCATCCGTCAAGTCACATGTAGACTGGAAGATGATTGGCATTCAAGAAGAATAGACCAATGAACATCATGTGCTGCTTTCGAGGTGGCAACCCTAATTACACTTCGGGTTTATTATGGTTTACCGTCCATAAGTGTGACAATGAAGAACTTCATAGTTCAAAACTTATTGACCCTGGAAAAAGAAGATGATGCAGGGAAAAGATGTAAATCCTAAAAAGTCGGAAAACCCTAGAAATCTCCAAATGACAATAAAAAATCTCTGAAAGTGAGATATGGCGCACTGTGAAAAAATGTATCGCTAATTCAGATGAAAAATCTCTAGATCTGGGGATAAAAACCCTAAATTGGCAACACTGCATAGGGGGATATATGGTTACATCTTAAGATACATGTTCAAACATGGACTTCTTGTCATCAATTTTGAAGGGACACTAATAATACCTCTATGTATTCATAATATGGTTGCAAAACTTGGACAATGGGGGAAACTGATCAACGAAGACTTGAAGCTTTTGAAATGTGGTGTTATACTAGGAGGATGCTCAGAATAAAATGGATAGACAAAGTCAAAAATGAAGAAGTACTCGAGCAGATAAATGAAGAAAGAAATCTTTTGAAACACATCGTGAAAAGGAGAAGCAATCTTATAGGACACACATTACGGCATGAGAGTTTATTGAAAACAATATTGGAAGGGAAAATGAATGGTCAAACTGGTGAAGGTAGACTCAGAGCGAGTTATATGAAGCAAATCGTACAAGACAAAGGATGTAGTAGATATGTAGAAATTAAACGTTTGGCGGATAATAGACAGGGGTGGAGGGTTTCATCAAACCAGTCGTAAGACTGATTACTTCATGATGATGATGATGATGTATTCATTGAGGTTAGATAAATGACATTACCTGATATCATCTTCCAAATACACTGTCTTTTGTGTTCTTGTGTGATAAGAATGTCTGCGCTTTCCGGATGATATTTTCAAGTGGGAACATACATCGTACATTTAGATTTTGAATTCTATGATAATTCATTCCGGTCAGGTTCATCTCATATATCGAACTATGCATTGACAGACTGCTTGTTTGATTTAGTGGGATCATGTATAACCATTCGCTCCTGAGTATTTGACAATATTCCAACCGAACCCTCTACTTCGTCCACATTTTCCTCAAAATTTATTAACCATTGTGATGATTACCATCGATGATGATATTCGAAAGATCATGTAGTAGGTTATGTAGTATGTGATTGAGTATAGTGTTGCGATCCGCGAATGATAAAATTCAATCCTGATGTGAAGATATCTTCACAACGAGGAATTCCAACTGACATTGTCAAGTCTCCTGCATGATGAAAAATCTTAATTTTGAATTGGATTGATGATGTTGACATGAGATTGATTTCAAATGGACACGACTTCACTGCAGCGGTTTGACCAACAGTCATTGCTGTGGATTCAACATCAACGAATCACAGGATGTTATAATGACGATTCACTTTCCATCATCATCATGAAGTAATCAGTCTTATGACGGGTTTGATGAAATCCTACAAACCTGTCTATCATCTGTCAAACGCCTAATTTCTACATATCCACGACCACCCTTATCTTGTGTGATTTGCTTCATATAGCTCAGTCTAGGTCTACCCTCTCTAGTTCTACCATTCATTTCCCCTTCCAATATTGTTTTCAATGAACTACCATGCTTTAATGTGTGTCTCATCAGATTACTTCTTTTTTTCACGACATGTTTCCAAAAACTTCTGTCTTCATTTACCTTTCCAAGTACCTCTTCATTTTCCACTCTCTCTATCCACTTTCATTCTGAGCCTCCTTCTATAATACCACATTTCAAAAGCTTCAAATCTCCGTTGGTCCGTTTTTTCCAATTGTCCAAGTTCCGCAACCATATAATGCTGTGCTCCAAACGTAACTCTTCAAGAATATTTTCCTCACTGCTGAACCAATATTCTCTGAGCATAGTGACTGTTTTCCTTGATGGACAGCCTGTTTTTCTTGTGCCATTCCCGCTATTATATCTCTTTCGCTTTCACCGTCTCCTGTAATTATGCTTCCTAGATATCTGAATTTCTCTACTTGCTGAATTCTCTTTGCGTCTATTTTGATTTTCATTCACCTTGATGTGTCCGCTGTTGTACAAATCATGAATTTCGTCTCGTCCTCATTCATATTCACACAATACTCCTCCCGTAATATTGTTTTCATAGTTTTGAGAATATTATCTTACTCAGCACCACTCGTAGCTAATATAGCTATGTCTTCCGCAGATCTCAACATGCTTACATTTCCTCCCTGAATCTGTAATTCCAATCGCACTTGCTCCTTCACTCCGTCCATCGCTTCCTCTATACACAAATTGAAGATCAATGCTGATAGTGAGCATCCTCGTCTCACCTATCGTTCAATTTGTGCTCTTCCTCTTCGAGCGTCTATTTCTCTCATTGCGGTTCGATTCTCATATGACTCATATATTATTCTCCCATCATTAAAATCAATTCCCACCTTTTTGAGAATCGCAAACATGCTCCCCCAATCAACATTATCGAACGTTTTTATGTATACCTACGGAACCCATGTACACTGTGATGGGAAATTCCTTCACCCATTCACAAAGGCGCGAGGAGAGTTGGGCACCTCCACGAGTCCCGTCGTGGATATTTATCAGGTGTATAACTTCGCTTCCGCCGTCCTGCAATAGATTTTTGTAGCGGTAGGTGGTAGTTGAGATGAATAGATCATAGATGTCATACAATGAGCTGAGGTATTTGTTAACATAACGCTATCGGAAGATTAGTCGATTTGTGTCTGCATCATAAAGTTATTCTCGATTAAACATGTCAGCTTACGAGAGAAGCTTATGAGTGAAAAAACGTGCCAAAAGTGGTTTCAACGCTTCAAGAACGGTGATTTCAACTTCAAAGACCAGCATGGCGGGTGGAAGAGAGAAGGTTTTCGAAGATGCAGAATTGGAGGCATTACTCAATCAAGACTCGTGTCAAACGAAACAAGAATTGGCAGGATCATTGCGAGTGACGCACCCAGCCATTTCAAAACGCCTGAAAGTCTTGGGAATGATTCAGAAACGGGGAAATTGGGTGCCGTACGGATTGAAGTCGAGAGGTGTTGAACTGCGTTTGTGTGTTCGTAAACAGCTGCTGGCAAGGCAAAGACGAAAGGGATTTCTGCATCGCATTGTGACTGGGGAAGAAGAATCGGTCCATTACGATGATCCAAAGCGCAGAAAATCATAGGGATATCCCGGCCATCCATCCACGTTGACCGCCAAACCGAATATTCACGGTTCCAAGGTTATACTCAGTATTTGGTGGGACCCGCTCGGCGTAGTGTATTATGAGTTGTTGAAACCGATTGAAACAATCACGAGCGATCGTTATCGAATGCAATTAGTGCGTTTGAGCGGAGCATTGGAAGACAAACGGCCGCAATACAACAAGAGACATGATAAACTGATTTTACAGCATGACAATGCTCGACCCCATGTTGCGAAAGTGGTCAACACATACTCGGAAACTTCGGAATGGGAAGTCCTACCCCACCTGCCGTATTCTTCAGACGTTGCTCTCTCGGACTATCACTCGTTTCGATTAATGGCACACGGTCTAGCTGACCAGCACTTCCGGTTTTATGAAAGAGTGGGAAATTGGATCGATTTGAGGATCGCTCCAAAAGATGATCAGTTTTTCCAACGCGGGATTCGTATGCTGCCTGAAAGATGGGAGAAAGTAGTGGCTAGCGATGGACAATACTTTGAATCATAAATGTATGACCAGTTTTTCACAACCAAGCCTCGAATTTCGGAGAAAAACGGTGGGAGCAAAGTTATACACCTAATATCAAGAACAATGGGATCTGGAATATATTGGGGAAAAATCAGTCGTCTGTTGACGATAGTTGTGGCGAGCCGAGGGGGAAGAGGAAGCTGAGGAAGAGGGGATGGGTTGATTCTGATGAATCAAACAACAAAATTCGGGAATCAGGATGAGCACGTGCTACCACGTGTATATATTCTGAACTCATCGATTTTGTATAACGAACACGACTCTGTCGTGGACAAGAGAATGGGCACAATCAATTACAGTGCATAAAAGGAACCCGAGAAACGGAAGAGAATCAGAAAAAACATGAAGGGCGCAGCCACGAGGGAGTACTCGACACGGACGCGACCGTTCCACGTTACCGAAACGAAGGGGAGACTCAGGAAAACCGCGACCGTGAAATTTCATCCGAGGAAAGGGCTAAGCGAAGGAAGGGGATGAATCTAGGGTGCAACCATGAAGGGTGAAGGGAGAATCGAGAGAGCGAGTACGTGGAGGACGCCACGAGAAGGGACGTTTTTCACCACAACAACACCAAATTACACCGCACTGGCACTCTCACACCGGAGGAAACATCTTGGCGGATGCGATGTATTAGCAATCAATTGAATCCGGGCCCTGATGGGGCCGCATCCTTACCGTATCCATCTCTTCCCGGGAGAGCGAGTTCCTCGCAACCCCGCTATCGCTTGGTCACACAAGAAGTGACAGGTAAGATGACCACTCCCTTCTCCTCCACCGACAAGTGAGTTCGTGAAGGGATACATGGAAGCCCGTCAGTGACTTTCCGTTACAGCTCACCTTTTGAGCTCTTTCATGGGTCCCAATGATGGTGGCATCTGGATAATCGTTGGTTGGGTGTGTGTATGTGCGTGGTAGAGGTTCTCTGGGGGTTGGTGTTTCCGTCCTCTTATATGCCTTGCGGGACCAGGTGAATCGGCACAAAGTGGTCGGGTGGGTCTCTTCCACTATTTCGCTTGACCTTCCACGGGGGGGCACCTCCGAAAATGACGCATTCCATGTTCCTCCCTGCCGGAGACCAGGGGTTGAAGAAAGACAGCCATATCCACGGATTGTCTGCGGCCTCCTGATAGGTTGTCGAGGGAGAAACAGCCGGTATGTTGTGAGAGTCGTCTCCTAGCGTTGGACCAATCCTTCCTCGTGCTCCCGGTGTAGGTGACGTTGCCTCCTTGGGCAACAAATCATGAAGAGAGTGAGGATCAGAGGAGTATAGGAGAAGTCAAGGAGGGAGTACATGTTCCCGATTCTCGTGTGAGTGAGCTACATCTATGTTCTCTTCCGTGAACCAGTTTGCTCTCGAGTCATAAGACTACCTTCGATGAGGATCGTGCGTGATGCCATTCCACCACTTTTGTGACGAAAAGTCACGTTAGAACTATCCCCGCTCTGAGCACTTGACACACCCATGTGCGAGTGCCACCATGGTCTACTCGGGCCATCTGTGTCCCGTATCTTTCAGAATCCATCTTGTCGCACCCCTCAATCTCTTCGGGAACACGTCTCCCTACCACTCACTACACAGCAATATGAGTAGTGTCGTATACCGTGATAGCCCCATGTCTACAAAACGAAAATAAAAACAAACATTCTCTACAAATTCAGGGTAAAGCAGAGGCTTATCACTTTCCACAGTGGCTCTCTCCTGGAACAGCTGGGACTGCGCGTGATGGGCAGACAGGAGTTAGGAGGCTAGGCATGAGGAGACGGGGGATGGGTACTGGGTGCGTATAGGAAAGGGGTTTGAGGAGCGTGTTGAGGGCAATCCACCCTGATGTGACCGACTCGGCCACATCCCCAACAGCGAGTCTGCAATCGGGTGGAAGGAGGGAATCGCTCGAAGCCAAGGGGAAGGAATCCAGAGGGACTTGAACGTGATAGGAGGGAGTGGGGGAGGGGGTCAATAGGGGACAGGGTTTGGGAGCGGGGCAACTGGGTGTGGGGTCGAACGGGACTGACAGGGAGAGCCTCGTGGAGTTTCTGTATAGTGGTCGTGGTTGGTGATGGGGTTCGGGTGTCAGGGGCAGGGCGACTGGAAGGTGTCGAAGCAGAGGAGGTGGCATGGGTGACGAGATGTAGGGGGTCAGTGGAGGGGAGGTAAGGTAAGGGAGGAGGCGTCGAGGCAGGCAGGGGTTACCAGAGAGTGCCCTCCCGTGGCACTAGACGTAAGGGATTGGTGAGAGGCGAGGTTGAGGATGAGGATATGGGTGGGGACGGGGAGACGTCGAAGATCAGGTGAGGCGTCTGGTTGGGGAAGAATCACGTACGTAACGTCCAGGGGTTGAGGGGAGGTGCAATTGGAGGGACCATCCCCGTATACCCATGACAGAGCATCTGAGACGTGGTGGAAGGCACCTCTTCTGTGGACTATATCGAAGTTATATTCCGGCGATTCATAAACTCATCGAGCCAATCTTCCTGTTGGATCATGAGGTTGGTATAGTCACTTCAAACACGCATAGTCGGTTTCCCTGGTGAAGAAGTAACATCCCAGGTATTCACGGAATTCCTTCATGGCCCATACCATGGTCAAACATTCACGCTCTGTCGAGGTGTAGTTCCTCTCAGCACTGTTCAGAGTTCTGCTCACGGAAGCAGTGCACGATCTCCTCCCCCTCTGGGATCTGGGTGGGGACGGGGTCTAAGCCAGTGTTACCGGCATCCGTCTGCAAGGTTGAGGGTTGGAGAATATCAGAGTGGGTGAAAACAGGGACTGTGACTATGATTTTCCTCAGGGCTTCAGAAGCCTGCTGCTCTCGGTCTCCCCAATCCCACAGTCACTCTTTTCTGGTCAACTCGTGGAGTGGTGCAGCTATCGTGGCGAAGTGATCTCTGAAACGCCTGTACCACGAAGCCATGCCGAGGAACCTTCGGAGCTCCTTGAGATTGTTGTGTATCGGGTACTTCGGGGCGGGTTCCACTTTGGTAGGATCCATTTGAAGACTATTCCGATTGACCAGAGAGTCGAGGTGTCTCACCTCAGGCTCGTACTAGTCACATTCATCTGGGTCCATGATTGGTCTCGCTTTTCAAATTCTATCCAAGACTTCCTCCAGCCAGAATACATAGGTACGCAAACGCGTGGGGTGCTAAGTCAGGGTCAATTACTTCGTTCATGAGTCGTTGAGAAAGTGGCGGGGGCATTAGTCAAGCACATCCGGGTTGAATTGGAATATACCACGACCGGGGACATCAAAGGCCGTGATTTCTTTTGGACGGGGTACACGGGGATCCGGTGGTGGGCTTGACTGAGGTCAATGATGGTAATATATCGGGTGAGGCCCAGCATATGTAGAATGCGGTAACCCACACAGGATCGATATTCACCCTTTGGTTCGCTCCTCTCTCCCTGAATGATAATCTCTCGCACTTCCTCATCCCGGGCTTCTACCTTCCATTCCTCCACCATAAGGACAGGGTTCGACCAATCACTCGAAGAGAGCTCGATTATGCCTTCGGCGAACATCTGATCGGCCTCTTTGTACATTTCTCCCCGAACTTCCAGGCTAACCTGGTAATATCTGTCCGTGGACATCGATGTGATGAGAGGTCAGCGAGGTGACACCAGGAGACCAGGTTGGGTGGGAATTTCTCGTTTCAGAAAATTTTCTAAGCGGGTCCGTTAGGAGGGGTCGAAGGGTCGTGAACCTTGAGGTCTGAGTCGGGGAATGCGGGTTCGATGTGAGATACTGCCAGTTCTCTCCCTGCTCTCCGATCAGTCAACGGCAGTTGAACTCATCCAGAATCAGTCTTAATTCTTAAAAGGAATCTATCCCCAGGATGGAATCAATGTATAATCCAGGCACCACCCGAAACGTCGAGGTCCTCCCAACATTCAGGGTGGCCATTTTTACTCGGGCTCCCTCCAAAATTGGTTCCATTTTGCCGTTGGTGACTTTCACTGTACCATATGAGGGTCCTTTCACGGAGATTTTGTGAGCATGCACTGGGTCACGTCCAGGAAAACCAGAGAAGGTGCATGATGCGCCGGTATCCAGGAGAGTGGGGACATCATGGGGGCCAATTCTGATTGTCGAATGAATTCGGGCCAGAGGAAGATCGTTACCTGAGGGGCAGTTGATGGGTTCCGTATCGTTTCCGTATTGGGGTATTTCCGAGGCAGAGCTAGGGCAAGTGTCACTATTATGTGAGTGGGACGGAGAAAGGGGTGGTGGGAGCATATCATGTAGTTCTGGGGTTATTTCGGAACGTAGGGGTTCGGGGGTTTTGCATTTGAGGTGATTCTGGGAAATGCATTCGGGCGCGTTTCGCTCGAAAGGGTTGTACTAGGGCGGTCTAGGGATTCTGTTCTTTTTATTTTGTAGAAGGAGATTCCTCAGGGGGGTGGGGGTTTTAGGGAATTTGATTCTTCCGAGGAAATTGGGGATGGGCCGAATCAACAGCAAGACAAATCAACGTGATCAGTGTTTGAAGAGAGAGGGTGTGACGTATCTCTCTTTTCAACCAACTCCTCGTTGATTTGGTTTTCCGTTAATTTGGCCCCCATCCGAAATTGGATCCCCATAGGGATATCCATCCTCGTACAAGGGCTCTGAAGATTCATCCGTTCTCAGTGGACTCGGGTTGCCGGCGTGGGGGTTGAATGAGGTTTTCCAGGGGGTGATTTCCATCAAGTTTCATGTTTGAAGGGTGTCTCCGAAGAACTCGTCCCTCGGGGTTGTTAAGGTCCTCCATATCCTCAGACGTTAGATCGGAGAAGTTCGAAGGTTAAAGGGTCGGGAGTGGTATTTTTGATTCCCCGAAGTCTGGAGAGCTCCGGTAGATCTTTCTTTGAGGAAGGGGTAGGTCTTCATCCCAATGCAGTTACGGAGGGGTGGGGATCGGGCTGAATTTCCCGCCTTCGTACTTTGCTGGCTTTGGTGTGCAGGTATTTCATGTTCGGGGGCGGGTGGGTATTCTAGGGTCGACAGGGGTGACCTACCAGAGGTTGGGCGGACCCTAGTCACCGTTCCTCCGTTTACTTCCCCTCATTTCCCCTTTTAAGTGAGCAATTGAAGACCTAGGGTTACCATATTGCTTCGCAAAGTGTCCACGTCCACCACAGCGTCAACACTCTATGGGCTTCATGGGAGTGATTTCCAAGTCCCTCTGGCCGGGTTTTGGGGAGCTATTGTATGAGATGGTGGTGAAGGCGGATTTGCTTGTGCGAATCTTTTGGGGTCCAGACTTTTCCAACTCTACTCTTCCCTCTATCAGTGTATTGAGTGCTGAAATTGCTTCTCGCATCCCCTCATTTCCCTTCGAACCGAACTGATCTTCTGCTAATCTTCTCTCTATCTCATTTTCTATCCCCCTGTATTTGATCCTTGTCATTATGTCTGAAGCATGTGAGAATGAGCTAATCGTACTGTAGTTCTCAAATTCGTCTGCTCCTCGTTTCTCCGAAATGACGACGATTTTATTCTTTGGAAATCTTCCGGTACTTCTCCATTTTCGTACATATCTCTGATCAATTCAAACAGTGTGTCACGAGTTCTTTGACTAGAGGCTTTGATAAGGTCCGCACTCATGCTATCCATTCCTGGCGCTTCATTATTCTTCAATTCTCCCGAAGCCCTGCCAAATTCTGATCTCAAAATCAGATCTCTCAATTCTACTTCATCGGAATCTTCCTCTTCTGAAGATCCTATATTATCGCTCCCTTCATACAAACCTTCTGAATAATTAATCCCCTGTTCTTTTATTTCTCCCGTTCTTATCAATTGTCTCCCTGGGGAATTTCCAATTCCATTGCTTCCAGATTTGATTCGTTCAAGGAATTCCTCAACGATCCTATATGCCTCATCTCTTTTCTATTGATGTAATCTTCCTTCTATATCCTGACATCTCTCTTCTAATCATTGTTTCCTCGCTTTCATCGACTCTGTTATCATTTTATCCCTCAGTACCTTGTATGTCTGCTGGTCTTGTTCACTACTCTTATCCTTGTATTTCCTCATTCCATTGATCAAATCGAGAATTTCTCCCGTTATCCATGGTTTCTCAGCTTCTACTCTATCTTTCTTCAGAATTTCATCTGCATATTATTCTATGTTCCCCTTTGTATTCGTTCATCTGTTCTCTATTTACCCCAAGTCTTCCTCCTGTTGATTCTCCAATTGTTCATCCAACATCACTCTGAATGCCTCCGGTGTTTGTTTCTGTTTGAGATCCTTCAAATTCCATCTTTCTGCATTTTCCTCTCCTTCTTCAGAGCTTTTGATTTGAGAGCACATTCCATCAGCAACATATTATTATCACCATCTATATTCGCGCCTGGATAAGTTCCACAGCTCTTAATTTGATTCCTCAATCTTTGTCTCACTAATATGTGATCAATTTGGTATCTTGCCGTATCCCCTGGCATTTCCCAAGTCTGGATCCTTCTTGGATGATTTTTGAATAATGTGTTGGTTACAATCATTTTATGACTCCCACAGCATTTGCTGAAATGTAGTCCCCTTTCATTTCTTCCTTCCAACGCAAAATCTCCCATTATCCCAGACAGCACTGTAGGTGCTCGGAAAGTTTTAGGAACGTGCCTGTGGTTTCGCGACCTTTGATTCCAACAATTACGTTTCTGAAACATTTTTAAAACTTACAGTGTCCAAACATTTATATGATCCATGAAAATTTCCCATTTCGTCGCTCACCTACGTCAACCTACAAATCATTCATATTCAAAGTTTAATACATGACTAATACATCAAAGAATATTGAAATCATATTGTTTCTCACATAATCAACGAATTCTCACTGCACAACATAGGAGATAATGAAAATACACATATTGTAGAGAGTAAAACGAAGATATTAAAAAGCGCTCTAGAGTCGAACTATTTCCCATTAAATCCAGCACTTCATAAGCTTGTACGTGTGATTTATTATACACAAGATCATTTTACTTGAATATAATTGATTTAGGATTTGTTTCAAATGAAAATATCCGCAGATATGTTATTAATTTGAGAATTCATGGAGACAAATTCAACATGTGCTAATCACGTTTTGTGAAAATGTAAATAAAAGAAACCACGACATTTTCATGTTTTAAAAACATACATGCGACCTTTTCAAAACGTCAGAAAACGTTTCTGAAACGTTTCGTTTGTAACTAGGTACGTTTTGTGAATGTTCACAAAACGTCTCAGTGCTGTCTGGGATGTTGCCCTGATTTCTCCGCCCTAATACCGCATTCCAGTCGCCTATGATCATCAAATTCCTCCCTCCCTTTACATATTCTATCATTTCTTCTATTCCATCATACGTTCCCTTGATATCTTCCTCTGAGTACGCAGATGTGGGCATGTATACTTGAACCATAACAGTGTCTACCGGTTTTGTTCTATCTTTGACTATCCTCACGCGTTCGCTATGTTGCGAATAATTTTTTATCTCATTTCCTACCCTTGAATGCATTATAATTCCCACAACTGCTTGACCATTCTTTGATGCTGTATGAATGATTCTATAATCCCCACTCCAGAAATCCCCTCCTTGCAGCCATCTCATTTCACTAATTCTCATTACATCGATACTCAACCTATCCATTTCTAATTTCAAATTTCGCAGTTTCCCTATTTGTATCAGCGATCTAACATTCCACGCTCCGACTCGAAGAACGTTCTCTTCCCTCCCTCTCTTCTCAGGTTTCCTATCTTTTCCGATGAAGCTCGCTCGTGCAGCGTCCACCCGGAGATCTGCACGGGAGGCTATTTCACCTCCGGAATATCCCACTCGAGAGAACGCTACCATGTTGTTGGTTTTTTTTCAATGAATCAGAATTATAAATCATGGTGTCATGTGAGGATGCTTGGAATGAAGTGGATAGAGGATGTGAGGGGGAGAATCAGGCGGGCGTTCAATTGAAGGGAAGTAGGAGCACGAGACTGTCTCGCGTGATTCTTTTCTTACAATAAATTCAAGGGCAGGTTACAGGGGAGTGTACGGGGAGAGTAAGAGAAACAACCAAGAGCATGAACTATACTCACAGAATTGGGAATTTATTCCAAATATTCGCCAAGTTGTGGCTCTCATAAAAACAGGGGGTAGGTGCTCCTCACACACAAACACATTAGCCCAGGCACACACAACACCGATTCCTAATTCCGATACGGCACGTTTTCTTTCACGAATTGGGCTAACACAGATCTATCTACCTTCACAATCAGATACGAGTGATGAGACAGTTTGCTGCCAATAAGTATCTCTTCACTTTCCCGTGACGTCACAAATTTGAGTTGCGCAATTGACCTCATTATGAATTCACTGAAGGATGCTGCCTCCTTGCTCTGGGATGAGTCTTGAATTTCGTTGTCGGCGGGAAAACCAAGCCCATCACTCATGCACGCATTCCTGCATACATACACACAGGGGCAGAGCACGGGGATATTATATCTACTCCACAATTATTTTCTCAATCATCTCCAGAGCTAAGAATACCAATTGGGGCACGGGTGAAATCGGGGAATGGGGAGGTTCACAATCAGGACTACTTACATACTAAGTTCTCATTGAACTGGATCTCCAATACAAGATATGCTCAAAATCGAACACGCAAAATAAGCGATAAACCTAATAATACTTATCCAACGATGAAACTGCCTTTCGCTTACACTAGGACCCCATAGGATTCTTGAACAAACCCCAAACTTGTATAATGAGTTCAAACTGAGAGGGAAATAAACAAAAAATGGATACGGAGTAATGTTGTTTTGTACCCTGGTTAGGTAACTTTTACGCACATACCCCTATGTAAATGTACCCAACGAAAAGGAAACAGAAGCACTATCTCCTAACCGTAAATGAAAGGGAAGTTATGTACATCTCCCAACCTTCCTCAGTCTATGGTAACTCAAGATAGGTATATATATGGGTTGAAATTCGCCAAATGTTCCCACCTGAAAATCTCAATCTCATCAATGTTGATGAAATTCCAAGAATTTGTTGTACCAGTGACCCTTCTCAAATTGTGTTAACACCAGGTTCCTAGGAAGTCAGGTTTTCGTGGTACAGGGGTTTGAATTTTCAAGATTTTTTTGATCTGTGTTTTTTCGAAAAATCATCATCCTCATTAATTCCATTTAATAAGAATATGTCATTATCGATATTGTTAGGATTTTTTCTGAATTTAACGATGAAAATACTTTCATTCATGCAGAAGGAATATTTCACATTGAAATTCGGATTTTGAAAGTATTTTTGCATTCTTCGGTGACTGCGCCCCTTTTGATATTGATGAAACCTTGATAAATCGGAAGCTTGATTCATTAGCTTTGAAATCGAACAGATTAAGGAACGGGATAAGAAGATTCCTCGAAATTACAAAGGGGTTTAAGTGCTCAGATCTCACACGTCCACCCGCTACCATCGTGTATGAATACAACACTACGCCAAGATTGTGTGGTAATATTTTATGCTAATGGATAATTCATTCTGCCGTAATTTTCTGTATCATTATCAGTGAAAATCACTTCCAGAAATCAAATATCCTCTGATTCTTAATGTTATTCTCTGATTCTAATTCACTGAGGATTTGAATTCATTCTCATCAATCATATAAACTTCTGCCCTGAAGCTTCTATTGAATAGTGACTGTGGATGTTTCCAGGGCAACCTGATTCTTTCTTATTTGTAACCTAACCAACCTCATTCTCTCCAATCTGAACTCATCAACGGTTTTGTGTCGTTTTGAATGGCCAGAGGTAAATATCAAATCAGTGAACCTTTCTTGTTTATGAAGTTTCTGTGATTGATTCTCTGCTGGATCATTCCATTGAGGAAGGACTTTTTCCTACATGTAATAACACAATGAAACGGAGGAGTTCAGGTGATGGTTGTTTCAATCCATTTCAATATCCTTGTCACAAAAAAATTTCAGATCTTCGAACCTTATCTTCAAATCTGAGAAAAAAATATCATCATCTACCCTCTGATACCCGAATATGTAGTGGATGCAGGAAAGACATGACTGTACTATCTTCAATGTCACCTTTGTACGATGTCCAATCTGTTCGGATGGATACATGCGAGAATAATTCACTCGAGGTAGTTCCGCTTTATTATTCGATTCATCAAAAGAGTACACAGTATACATTGAGAGAAAAGATAATGGAGGCAACTACGCACGACAGTTGGATACGTTCAAATACAATCCTTCGTCAATTCAATTTGAATTCGAGGTTCATTTAAGTATTCGTAGTTCAGTCAACTACAAATCTAATTGAATCAAAAAAGTATTGCACTTGAACGTATCCAACTGTCGTGCGTAGTTGAGTCCACTATTTATTCTTCTCAGTGCAGCCATAAAATGTTCCAATGAGGAGAAAACTGGGATAATTGAAAAATTCCTATTATCTCTTAGGATCAAACATTATTCGAAACTTCTGATATAAATGAAGGAGATTTTTCCGTTCCATCAACGAAAATGTCTGAGAATTTGAATCGACAGTATCAAATAGAACATCATGCATCAGGTATTGAAGTTCTCGATCAAATCAAAGGAGAATTCAAACAGTCTTCCAGTTACTCAGAAAAGATTTTGCTTCTAACTCTTGCTCCGAAATCAGGGGGACATGGACATTGGCTACTGACTTCAACGCTTCGGAACGTCAAGCTAGGAAAGTCATACAGTTGGTAGCTGAAAACGGGATTCCAACATCACCAAATCCGAAGAGAGGACGAAGGTTATCTTGCGACATTGAAAATTCCATCACAGCATTTTACTTGGATGATGAAAATATCCGGATATTGCCAGGCATGAAGGATTATGTTTCGATCAAAACTGATGATGGAACGCGTGAACATGTTCAAAAAAGATTGATGTTATGCAATCTTGCAGAATTGTATTCTTCATTCAAATTGAAGAATCCTACAGTTGATGTGAGCTTATCGAAATTTTCACAGCTGAGACCTCGCGATTGTGTACTTGCTGGAGCTTCTGGAACTCATACCGTGTGTGTTTATCATGAAGACGTGAATTTGATGCTAGATGCCATAAGTTGACAAAAACTAACGTCTGTGACAGATTTCCCCATGACTTCTCACCATGATGCTATTAAAATGCTCGTATGTGATAATCCTACTTCTGAATGCTATCTGGACAAGTGTTTAGCGTGTCCTGGAATAGACAATTCTGAGGATTTTCTTCAATCGAATCTTACAGACCAGTACATTGAGAGAGTAGAATATCAAATTTGGCAACAAACTGATCGCAGCACTTTGAAAACTGAAATAGCAGACGCAGGAGATTTCGTGGAGGATCTCTGTAAACGGTTACATAAGTTGAAATCTCACGCTCTCATAGCGAGGGAGCGATCGTCCTTTCTTAAGGATCTCAAGGATGATTTGAAGGCCGGAGAATTCATAGTTACATGTGATTTCACTGAAAACTATGCATTTATTGCTCAGAATGCTATTCAATCGTTTCATTGGAATAACAACCAAGTTACCATTTTCACAACAGTGATTTATTACAGAACAGATGAGTTAAGACATCGCAGTATAGCAATTTCATCTGATAATCTGACTCATGACACGGTAGCTGTTTATGAATTCCAAAAAATTATTACAAAGTATTTGCAAGATAATTTTGAATGTGAAAAAATCTTCTACTTCACTGATGGAGCATCGCAACATTCTAAAAATGAATATAATTTCGCAAATCTTCTACATCATGAACGTGATTTTGGAATTGCGGCTGAGTGGCATTTTCATGCAAGTGCACATGGCAGAGGACCTTGCGACAGTACGAGGTGTGTTCAAAAAGTAAGGTGACTTTTCAAATTTCGCGGGCAACGTACTTTCGATTATCGATTCTTTTGTTTTGTTATGTTGGCACACTCTTCCCGAACATCTGTACCAAGTTTCAAGTGTATAGCATCTTTTGTTTGGTTGTGAGAGGCGTGAAGGTTATAAGTGTTTTGCGTGCCCGGCGATTTCTTGCTATCGAAAAATATGGATCAAAGGATTCGCATCAAATTTTGTGTAAAAAATAAAATAAAGTGCTCCGAAACACTTGAAATGTTGACAGTAGCATACGGTGAAACTGTTCTGAGTAAAAGAAATGTTTACAAGTGGTACAAACTCTTCCAAGATGGCCGGGAAGATGCCAATGACGAGCCTCGCTCTGGACGCCCAAGCACGTCAACAACTGATGAAAACGTTCAAGCAGTGAAGAAAATTGTTTTGGAAAATCGTCGAATCACTATCAGAGGAGTTGCTGAAGATGTTGGTTTATCGCTTGGCTCGTGCCGTGAAATTTTTTCTAACGTTTTGGGCATGAGACGTGTGTCAGCGAAGTTTGTTCCGAAATTGCTAAATTTTGACCAAAAGAACCGTCGCATGAGCGTCGCTCAAGAACTGTTGAATGACGTCAACGACGACCCAGATTCACTCAAAAGGGTCATAACTGGTGACGAATCATGGGTATATAGTTATGATGTCGGAACCAAAGTCCAGTCGTCCCAATGGAAGACCCCAGATGAGCCAAGACCGACAAAAGCACGCCAAGTTCGATCAAATGTCAAAGTTTTGCTCACTGTTTTCTTCGATTACCATGGCGTGGTGCATCAGGAGTTCTTACCATATGGTCGTATGGTCAATGAACAGTATTATCTTGAAGTTATGCGCCGTTTGCGAGGAGCAATACGAAGAAAACGTCCAGAATTGTGAAAAAATAATTCATAGCTTTTGCATCACGATAATGCCCCTGCTCACTCATCTTTGCTTGTGAGAGATTTTTTGGCCAAAAACAACACCACAATCATGCCTCAGCCACCATATTCACCGGATTTGGCCCCATGTGACTTCTTCTTGTTCCCAAAACTAAAGAGACCTATGAAAGGACGGAGATTTGCAACGATTGAAGAGATAAAGACTGCATCGCTAGAAGAGCTCAAGGCTATACCGAAAAGTGCTTATGAGAAGTGCTTTGAGGATTGGAAAAACCGTTGGCATGAGTGTATTGTATCTGAGGGGGATTACTTTGAAGGGGACAACATAAATAGTGATAAATAAATAAATATTTTTTCTTAAGAATACAAAGTCACCTTACTTTTTGAACGCACCTCGTATTGGTGGAAATTTGGAGAGACTTGCAGCACGTGCAAGTCTGCAAGCATCATCAAATGAAAATCAAATTTTGACTGCGGATGCTCTTTATCAGTGGGCTGAAGAGCATTTGAAAGAAACTGTAATTTTTTTCAGTCCAAAGAGTACTCATATAGAGGCTACGGAAGCACTTGAAAAACGATTTGCTTCTGCAAAAACGATAGCAGGAACTCTCAAATACCATTGTGTAATACCTATGGAACATTCATCGTTTATTCTCAACACTCACTCTTCGGCAGTGCAATATGATATATTCCCAAAGACCCGAAGAAGGCATGAAAATGAGAGTATAGGAACAACCTTTCAGAAGGATCAGAAGATTGATGATTATAAATACTGCAAATTGTTTAATATCATTCTGTACATTCATGTAGCAATAATTCAATTTTTTCAATAATCAGAGGACTATAACTTGTACAAAGAGAGTCACTACTCACAGTTACTTTGACCAGTTACAGTAGCCGCGTTTCCATAAGAATTGATTATCAATAAAAAGGAATTTAATGGGTCCAAGATGACAAATTGGTGTGACTAATTATTACAATAATGTTCTAATAAAGTATGACGTCTTTTCTTCAACCGTGTGTTGTGGATCAATTATCCATCCGGAAGGGGTAATCTAGATGGGTGTATTGAACGATGTGGTAGGCAAAATCGAGGAAATAAATTCGATAATTACTTTTTTCATGAAACAATACACCGAAAATCGATGGTGTGATCGTCACGTACTCAAGGTACGATACGTACACACTTGGAACTCTGTACCTTTGGGAAATTTCTTCGTCTCATTTCCAAACCAGTATGATTTTGAAGCTAAGGAATCAAGCTTTCGATTTATCAAGGTTTCATCAATGGCAAAAGGAGCGCAGTGGCCGAAAAATGCGAAAATACTTTCAAAAATCGAATTTCCATGTGAAATATTTCTTCTGCATGAATGAAAGTATTCTTATCGTAAAATTTAGAAAAAATCCTAACAATATCAATGATAACATATTTTCATTAAATGGAATTAATGAGGATGATGATTTTTCGAAAAAACGCAGATCAAGAAAATCTTGAAAATTTCAACCCCTGTACCACGAAAACCTGACTCCCTAGAAACCTGGTGTTGACACAATTCGAAGAGGGTCACTAGTACAACGAATTCATGGAATTTCATCAACATTGATGATATTGGAGTTTTCAGGTGGGAACACTTGGCGAATTCCACCCCATATATAGAACTTGGTTCCTTTGTGAATTATCATACATCTATACAGGGCGTCTCATTCAAAACAGCACGGCTGAATAACTCTTCAGGGAATGGAGGGGGAAAAAAATTTCCCAGATAAAAGTTGTAGGGTTCGAAGGGGGCCATGAGATGGTGACCTTGAATTTGACCTTGAGGTCAATTCTGAGCATAATTGATGGTCAAAGTATGTTTCTTCAAATGGAAAACCCTACGTCCGACCTTAGAAATGGAAAGAGCGGAAAATTTTACGTCCGAATATGTTAACATATCAGGTCATTTAGAGGTCATTTGGAAGTCAAAAAACCATTTCCTATGGATTTTCACGGAAAAGCCTCGAACGAGTTGTTTCTCTGACCAAAGTTATCAAAGTCAAAGTGAAACCCTACGTTCCGACCTTGAATTCGACCTTGAGAACGATAATGAATGCCAAATTTGAAACAATAATTGAAAAATTATTTATTTTTCCAGTTCGTCGTTTTATAATTACAGATGGCACAAATCCGTTGACGGGTAAGACACACTTGTTGCAGGAGATGTTCGAATTGACCGCCATTTACTTCAATACATATCTCCAGCCGGCGTCGAAAGTTCCCAAGAACAGACTGAAAAACTTCTGCACAAATATTTGCAATTGCGTATCTCATGCGTTGTTGTAGATCCACAGGTGTTGTTGGTTGGTTGGTATAAACGACATTTTTTACGTGACCCCACAAATAAAAATCTAGAGGGGTGAGATCAGGAGATCTTGTCGGCCACAGTACAAATCCACCTCGACCAACCCAACGATTGGGGAAAAGGATATTCAGATAATCCCTCACACATCAAGCAAAGTGTGGTGGTGCACCGTCTTGCTGATACCACATCCTCTGCCCAGTTGCTAATGTCACATCTTCCATGAGAACTGGTAATTCATTCTGTAAAAACTGTAGATAATTAGGACCGTTAACAGTTCCATCAAAAAAATACGGCCCAATCACTTGATTGTCTAGAATTCCACACCAAACATTTATACTCCACCGATACTGATGATCAACTTGTTGACTCCAGTGCGGGTTTCGCGCTGACCAATAGTGGCTATTGTGACGATTTAACAAGCCAGTGCTTTGAAACGTTGATTCATCACTGAAAAGAACATATCGAAAGAAATTGGGCGCCCCGTTCAACCTCTGTAAAGCCCAATGGCAAAAGTTAACCCGATTCTGCATATCTTGTTGAGATAATTCTTGGGTCAGTGTGATGTGGTACGGATGATATTGAGGAGCTTGTAGAATTCTGTGTGCCGTACTGCGTGGAATATCCAAATCGCGTTCAATATCACGTGAACTAACATGAGGATTCATGTGTATTATTGCTAAAACAGCAACGCATCGAGGGTCGTTAAAGTTGAAACCTTGATTGTTTCGGCGTTGACCAATCCTTCCTTGTCGACAATTTCTTTCAACTTGGCGAATGACTTCTGGAGAAGGATGATGCTGCCGATCTTCAAACCGCTCTCTGTACCATCGTGACGCTCTTTGATACACTTCGCGACACTCACCCAAGATCATTAAAATATCAACACATTCGTTAGGTGAATAAACCATTTTGAACCCGCACTTACACCGTAAACAATGAAAACTTCTCAATGATCATTTTCGTACTGATATGAAGAATAAACTCTGAAGGTTAGTTCTGTTTACTTCCAATTCAAGGTCGAAACGTGGGGTTTCACTTTAACTTTAATACCTGTGGTCAGAGAAACCACTCGTTTGAGGCTTTTCCGTGAAAATCCATAGGAAATGGTTTTTCGACTTTCAAATGACCTCTAAATGACCTGATATGTTAACATATTCGGACGTAAAATTTTCCGCTCTTTCCATTTCTGAGGTCGAACGTAGGGTTTCCCATTTGAATAAACATACTTCGACCATCAATTATGCTCAAAATTGACCTCAAGGTCAAATTCAAGGTCACCATCTCATGGCCCCCTCCGAACCCTACAACTTCTATCTGAACAATTTTTTCCCCCCTCTATTCCCTGAAGAGTTATTCAGCTGTCCTGTTTCAAATGGGACGCCCTGTATATATATATTATTATCCTCAAAACCAATCTGAACGAAGAATGAATAATACTTCGAAATGTGTCCCCTGCACCTCAAGCTTTGGAAAGGTGTCTTTCCACACAGAGCAACTCAAGAGGAGTATCACCGATCGTACATACGTTGAAAATTTAACCATCTCTCTTCCTCTCTCCACAAGATACCACAATTGGGTTGGGACAAGATACAAAAGGTCCAGTATCCCAGATGAATGGCCACTGCAGCACAATCGTCGAAACCATACATGTTTCAACTTCGGTTTCTCCACCATTGAACGTTGAGACATGGATAAACGTCTCTTGACAACGGGGTTGGTCCCAGCTCATTGATTATCGTTGTTCATGGGACTTTGGAGAGGGTTTCCTTCTCTAAATATCCGGGCAAGTTCCTGTTTCATTTCTCGCTTGTGCGAGTCCACATCTGGGTTATCATTGGAAGTTCAGGTTAACCGATACTGCCTTCATGTGGGACTCTGCGAACTGCTTCTAATAGGTCCTCATAGAAAGAAGTTACAAACAGATATTAGCCTCAATGCTAGTTACATTGCAGCGTGCCCGGGACGCAGGTTGACTCGTATATCGATCCTCTGCACTCACAGTTCGGAGCGTGATTTCATCACGTTACAAGGGAGTGAAAATGAAGAGGTACTTGAGAAGATAAATGGGAAAAGATTAAGTCTCCCAAAACATGTTGTGAGAAGAAGAAGTGATCTGATAGGGCACTTATGAGAGTAAGAGAAGTCAGTGGAAGGAATACTAGAAGGGAAAATGAATGGTAAAACTCGCAAAGTTAGACCCAGGTTGACTTATATGCAGCGAATTCCACAAGATAAGAATTGTCGTAGATATGCAGAAATCCAGCGTCCAGCGGATAATAGACAGGGTTGGACGATTTCATCAAACCAGTCATAAGACTGATTACTTCATGATGATGATGAAATTGGAATTAAAAAAGATTCCATTCCCTCGGGTATATTGGAAGATGTCGAGAAAGGTAGTTCTCCCCGCTTCTCCTCCGTTCTTGCTGAAGTCCCTGGGGTTGAGGTGATTCACTTCCTTTTATTTTGTATTCTTTCTCTCGAGTAGTTCATTCCACCCGAAGAAGGGACTCAAGTCTGACATACTTATTCTCTCCACCACGGGAAGGAAGCAGATACTACCTAGGACTGATGAGAAGGATATCAAAGACAGGTATCAATAATATCCTCCCGGAAGAGCCGCAATCATCCAACGGGGAGGAATTCACTTTGGCATCCCTAAAATCAAACTCAAGGTTGTCTTGGATCGGCGGATTATTCGTTAATCACAAGCCAAGAAGTGACAAAATTTAGAGTTCGATATATCCAATGAATGATCTGCTCATGTTCTATTGTAAAGGATCACCTGGATGATCCAGCTATACCAACATTCTAATGATACAAACAAACCTTTTGGAGGCCGTGTGAGGAATACATTTGTGGAATAACGACCTTTTATTGGGTTTGTGAATATGACTCCGCCCTTTTTTGTTGGAATAAAACACATTTGCTTGTTTAGAAAATTGAAGAACAGTTTATTCAAAGTATGCTCCATCTGCAGCTACAACCTTCGCACATCTTTCAGGTAATTCACGTATCCCCTGCCTGAAGGAATCCTGATCTTTTGAGCTGATCCAATTATCAAGCCAAATTTTGATACTTTCATACCGTTCTCCTGTAAGATCTGACTGCATCATCCGAAATAAGTGGTAATTCGACAGAGCTATGTCTGTCGAATATGGCGGGTGGAATAGTACTCCCAAGTCCTGTTCATCTGAATATTTTTCCACGACTTGTGGTGTCTGCGGTTTGGCATTGTCATGTTGCAGGATTAATTGACTGTACCTACTCACCCATTCTGGCCGTTTTTCTTCTATGACCCGCTTTGAATGCATTGGTTGTCGTCGGTAACGCTCTGTATTGATAGTTTGGGACGATTGGACTTTGGTTTCGACATCATAACCATATACCCATGATTCGTCACCAGTTATGACCCTTTTGAGTAAATCTGGGTCGTCGTTGACGTCATTCAACAGTTCTTGAGCGATGCTCATGCGACGGTTCTTTTGTTCAAAATTTAGCAATTTCGGAACAAACTTCGCTGACACACGTCTCATGCCCAAAACGTTAAAAAAAATTTCATGGCACGAGCCAAACGATAAACCAACATCTTCAGCAACTCCTCTGATAGTGATTCGACGATTTTCCAAAACAATTTTCTTCACTGCTTGAACGTTTCCATCAGTTGTTGACGTGCTTGGACGTCCAGAGCGAGGCTCGTCATTGGCATCTTCCCGGCCATCTTGGAAGAGTTTGTACCACTTGTAAACATTTTTTTTACTCAGAACAGTTTCACCGTATGCTACTGCCAACATTTCAAGTGTTTCGGAGCACTTTATTTTGTTTTTTACACAAAATTTGATGCAAATCCTTTGATTCATATTTTTCGATAGCAAGAAATCGCCGAGCACGCAAAACACTTATAACCTTTACGCCTCTCACAACCAAACAAAAAATGCTATACACTTGAAACTTGGTACAGATGTTCGGGAAGAGTGTGCCAACATAACAAAACAAAAAAATCGATGATCGAAAGTACGTTGCCCGCGAAATTTGAAAAGTCACCTTACTTTTTGAACACACCTCGTACAATAAAGAAAAAACATAGAATGGATTCGCATTCACGATCAATTATTGGTGTAACAAAGAATTGGGGAAGTAACAACGTTCCAATCACGCACGATTGAAGTACCAGTGAACTATTCTACATTCAAATGAGTATGCTGGGCCGAACTAGAGATGTAAAAGGGAAGAATCAACCTAGTGCATGAGGAGAAAGTTATCTTAATGCATGTTCACCTTTATTCTCGATGCTAAAAACATAGAACTGTACCCACTTCATTGAGGAATAATCCCCAATCAACTACTGATACTCATACTGTGTACACGCACACACACTCGTGACCCGCGGTCGACGCGTTCAAGTCGCGGGTTACCATCGAGTAAATAGGAAAAGAGAACAGTGACGCTCTTTATGGTAAGAAACAGACTATCCTCGACAGAAGAGGAACTTGAAGCGAACAGGACTACCAAGAATGAGAAAGAGAGAAAAACGCGTGAAGAAATGTCCCTGTGATGAGCATTTGGAAAGAGAAGAAGCAGCTTGCACGTAACTCGCACGTTCGAATACTTCAACGCGACTGACTGTTACTAAGTCGAATTCCACCGCATACATAATACCTCACATGGACACTCCCTCAAAGTGACCTTCCCTACGTTCATCTTCTACAGAAATCACCACAGTCCACATATTCGTATAATACAGGCGTTCTCATCCACCCATTCCGAAACAGTAACTATCACCGAATGCTGGTGACTATAACCAAATCGTTCTCCCAGTGTAGAAGCACGGCATCAGAAAACCAGCATAATATAGTCACAGTACCAATGACAGACACGAACTCCAATCAAGGGACTCATGCAGTAAGAGCAGAGCAACCGGAGGAGAATGAAAAATTGGAGGAAAGAATTGAAAGTCCGGAACAGATCAAGAAGAACTGAAAAAACAACATCGGAAAATGAATTTGATCATCAGAGGCTTCAAACTTTCGATCAACAATATGGTGCAAGACGTGGTGACCTTTTCGAAAACCGCTTCCTACATTCAAGGTGATATTTCAAATATACACACCATTCCCAGGTAACACAAGCACGTTCTGAGAATGATCTAAGGATATACGTTGAGGATATTCGAATATTCTATGGAGATTCTTATTACGTGCGAATATATTCTACGCACATTCTTAGAATGTTCGAATGAGACTGTCTCAAATATTCTCAGAATATTGTGCGACGAATATTGTGGGAATATTATAGGAAAATGCTGTCAAAATAGAAATTCCTGCCAATATAACTTCTGTATGTAACCGAAAATTGATTCACAATCAATTTTCTCACCCATTAAACATCTGTAATCATGGATTCTTAGCAATATTATGGATTCACATGGATGGGTGAGATACTTATGATCGCAATAAGCGATCATAATATATACGATAATCCCTAATATTTCATTACACTTTTGATGATTATTCTTCACGCATGACGCTCTCAAAACATTCGGGATATTAAAATGCACATTTATAAATTCCTCATTCCCCAAGTATGAATCAAAATGATATATTATCCAAGGGTCTGTAGTCTGTCAACAACATTATCCGCCATCACTGAATTCATGTCATGAATTTGAGACATTAGTTACTGCGGAAAGCTGGGTGTCAAGAAGAATAAATCATGAGCGCCACCAGTTCATGCTTGGATTTGTATACTTCAAGCCTGGACGAGGTATCAATATCCAACTGGACTTGTTTGACCTATCTTCGAATAAAATTCAAGATGACTATGCTGATTATTTTATTCTATTGATTGGTGACTTCAATGCACGTATGGGAGAATCGGATCCGTTACCACAAGAAATTGCAGGATTTTATAACATCAACGAGCTCAAGAGTGTCTAACGATAAAATGATTGACACGTGAGGAAGGAAAGTTTATACAGGAGCCGGGTGAGATCCTTTTGAATGGAAGACTGCCTAATGACATCCCAGGAAAATTGACATATTGCTCATCAGCTGAAACTAGCACAATCAATCTTGTTTCGTGTAACCTAACCCATTTTACCTTAGAAGATCTGGAATAAATCAGGATAGTGGTGTCTCTGATCATTCCCAGATTTTTCTTGGAATGAACTTTTGTCTTACGGATAGTGATAGTGGGAGTGACACGGTCCCGGGGTTTTCAGCTTCAGACGTAGGTACTTCCAGACCAACTCTTGGATGGGAACACAAGTACAGTTCACTTTATCAAGAAGTCCTGGAATACTCGGAGCTGATTGTTGTTGATTACAATATCATGTCAGCTCAAGTCCTTCACAAGGATCTATGTGAAGCGATGATTACGGCAGCTCAGGATGTGATATGTTTGTTATGAATAGGGGCAGAAACGCTTCTGTACAAGAAAAAACTGAACCTTGGTATGATAATGATTGTGACGGTCTGAAAACTTCTCAAGAAACGCAATTAGAAAAATGTGGAACTACACGTTTCCAGATCTCAGAGAAGATGAAATATCTCGAAATGAAGAATGTTATAAAACTTCATTCAAAATTGAGGAATCAAATTTTGAACGAAAAGTTGGTAACATATTGCACCTCTCAAAGAGCTCCCCTCAATTCTGGCAAACCATCAACAGTAGATTGCAACAAATCGTCAATCTCAAAACTAAAATGGGAAGTATTTTTTAGTGCAGTTTATAGACCGAGAGGAAAAGTTATGCTGTCAGTGTATGGAGCATGATATCCATATTTTGATGCAGATATTACTGTCATAGAACTACAGCTCACGTTGAATGAACTCAAAGCAAAAAAAACACCCGGTTTGCATATGATTCCAAATGAATTCCTCGAATTTTTGCCAGGGAACTGGTTGATATGTATGAACGCAATATTTTACAAGATCTTGAGAGGAGGAATGCCTCCAGCAGCCTGGTCAAAAAATTCATTATTATGTTACATAAGGAAGATAGCGAAACGGATCCCTGCAATTATGAAGGAATTCCACTAATTGACTGTAGACCAAATTATTCACTAGTATACTTCGTGAGAGATCAGCCATATGGGTAGAAAAAGAACATGTTACCCCTGGGAATCAATCTGGTTTCAGGGGAGGAAGAAGTTGTCTGGATAATAACAGACAACTGTCTCGTTATTCCTGTTCTTCAATCAGTACTGCAATTGAGGAGCTGCACAGTGGGGCCAAAACCCAGAAAGTTGGGAAAAATTATAAGGAGTTTTTAGAATTGCTTGGAAATTCGTACCAGGGGGTTTCGGGGATCGCTGATTACGAATCCGTTGTCAAAATTGCGAAAATGAAAATGGGGGATCAAATATGGCGGACAAAATTTCGAAAATTCATCGGATTTCTTTGAAACCCAGTTCCAAACGGTTTTTATGGTTGCTAATTATGAATCCGTTGTTAAAATTGCGAAATTCAGGATGGCGGATCTAATATGACGGACAAAATGTCGAACATTCATCGGATTTCTTTGGATCTCAGTATCAAATACTTTTTCAGGTTGCTGATTACGAATCCGTTGTCAAAATTGCGACATTCAAATTGTTTGATCCGATATAGTGGATGAGAACGGAATGGCAAATGTATAAAATTCTACACGAAAACGCCGAATTTATAATCATCGACCCTGAAAAACCCCGAGTGCGAAGTGTAAAGGACAACCGACCAGTGCTGCCAGAAATGAAGGAGCTCCAGCGTTTCACCCCCTCCATGTACCATCGCAGAGCACGCACGCTATAACTATATATATGACATCTATAGTTATAGCGTGTGTGCTTTGCAATGGTATATGGAGAGGGTAAAACGCTGGAGCTCCTTCATTCCTGGCAGCACTGCAACCGACGAACATGAGCATATTAGTCCACCATATCGGGATTTGAAAATTTTGTCAACCGATCCAGTGACTCCGCAAACTTCCTAGCGCGAAATTTCAAGAAAATCCGATCAATTTGAGAATTTTGATCCGCCATATTGGATCTGTCATTTTGAATTCAGGAATTCTGACAGTCGATTCATAATCAGTGACCCCGAAAACCCCTGTGATACCGATTCTCAAACGAATTTGAGAACTCTTGATAATTCCCTCAAATTCTGTGTGATTGTCATCATGCGGTCTGAGACACTTCCTTCACAAAATCATGTCGGAATCTCAAAGGGGCAAAAAGTGGCAACTTTTTTTTGGTTCATGTTGAAGGTGAGACCTTCGTCTACGATCTCCAATAAGTAGAATGGCTGAGAAATTCTGGGAACACAACTTTTTCCTCAACAAACCAAACGAATTTCCAAATTCAGAGATATAAAAATCACATCCAATCATCACACTGTTGTCATTTGCCATTCAATAAATTGATATTCCTCTGATTATTAGTATATCCTATACACTTTGAGCAGTAGATTCGATTTTTGAAAACTTCGATCGGTTCATTTTTCGAGACACAGTGTTAGGTCCGAATCAACTCACAAGGCATATATGATTATAATGTGACTAATGGAACATGTTTATGATCATAAGATAAAAGACCATAGTATATTCTCGCAAATCGATAATTCTTTCCTTAAAACGGTCGTGATAAAAACTCGTGAATTGGCATTGGATAGTAGCACCGCTATAGTAGTAGCACCTACCATCGACACTTGATCCAAGCATCAGAAACACGACCGTCATATAGAAGAATTATCTAATTAAAGGACGACAAGGCGATGAAACCGTCGAAGTCGCAGCATGATAGATGAAGAATCGAAATGTATGCATTCCGGATTAGAACATTTTCAGGGTATATAAAAACCCACGATTGAAGACAAACCAGTCTTAATAATTCGTCTTCAGTCTAAAAAGTACCTCTGTACAAATTTTGAAAGTTATTTAAGTGATTAAACTTAAACTATGAACGGTGATTCCTTATACCACGGAGTCTGTGTAACAGAATTGGTAAATATATGTAATACGAATTTTTCTTTCATGATTTATTTCTCCGACTAATTTCCTTCTCTGGAATTATCAAAATTCATAGAGGTGCTTGCTCAGCATTTGTTCTCAATGCATTTGATTCAATAATTAACAATTTTATTCCTCCGTTTATTGAAAAACCAATATCATGTTCCAACCAATACGTCTCTTTTTACCAGAGAGGACAATCACTTTTCTTTTTCTCCCGTAAACCTACCTTACGTTCATCCTTTGAATTAGTGTTTGAAACCATATGAAATACCTATATCTCGCTCTCATCCAAAGAAGAAGAATACACTGTTGTATTCAACGCTCTTGTACAGTACGCTTGATGAAGAATATCGATCTTTGGATTTCTCTCTCTTCCATGCAGAAGTTCAACGCCTATACGAAACTGTTTGCGTTCCAAGTGACGATAAAGATTATGTATATACAACCATACATCCGAAGGAAACAAAAGTCGTTCTTCATTCATTTTCTTTTGATTCAACGTATCTTTGACACATGTAATGTATGACAGGTGCAATGACACACGGAATCACTTTGGTCCCAATCCCAAGTAAAGGGCGTACGCACCCTGACTTAAAAATGGGGCGAAATCAAAAAATTATGTTACGTCTCTCAAAATTATACTGCTGAGACATAACAACAGCGTCTCTTTGAACACGGACATCATTCTACTATTCCGTAGTCACACGAATGGTACCTCACAGGAGGGTACTTTCAAACTGGTATACATGGCGAGGGAGAGCGGATCACATCTTCTTATATCTGAATTGTGATACTCGGGACATTACTTTACTCACCCCAACGTTCAAATATCCCAAATTACGAACTTTATTTTTTGTATTTTTTCCAACTTTTTGGCGTTTGGCCCCACTGTGAGCTGGATCGAATAACTCGGCGAGCACTCGAACCGCGTCACAAATTTGACGCAAGAGGTCCCGTCAGAGGTCAAAAAAAGAGTCGGAATTCTGGAAATGTGAAAAAACTGAGTGGTAGGGCTTGAAAAATCAATCCGAGTTACTCCCTACGATTTTTTTCTATGATTCATGATTTTCGAAATGAAGAGCACAAAACATCAATTTTTCCACACCAAAAATGATAATTTTTCCCACACCTGCACGGAAAGTTGATGTTTTCTGACCTATTTTCAGGGGAGAAAGTGCTGAATTCCAAGCGAATGTGTCACAGCGGGAGGAAAATACAAACTATCTTTCCGTTTTGGAATATGCATATGAATATTTTATATGCAATCAAACAGATTATATCCACTTTCCTTGCAGTTGTGGGGAACAAATAGTATGTTCACCTCGGGGAGAAGTGGGAAATTTCCACTCGTGTGATTGTCTCCCTCGCCTTCGGCTCGGGGAGACAAACTCCACACTCGTCGGAAATTTCCCACTTTCCCCCCTTGATGAACACTATACTATTTTCGACATTCAACTCGCTCTAACTCGGTCATTTCACAATGGATCAGAATGAATATCGCGAATTTCAATTCGTGAGACTTCCCTAAAGATGCGAATGAAGGTAAAATTCGTAGCGTAGGAATTAATCACAAATTGATAAATTTTCAATACGAAGTGAAAATCACGTTTTTCATGCTTTCTATCAAAAAAGTAGTGGGGGGGGGGGAGGGCTATGAGGTACAAGAAACTTCCAGCGAGAAAGTTGTTCGCTAGTGTTTGAACTAACTTTGTGGAAAATTTCAGATCGATTTGACCAATAGTTTGCAAAATACAGCGATTTATTCATTAGCGCGCAGCAAATATTTCTCATAGTTTCACGTCGTTTATAGGATGGATATCCACGTCCGTGGCAAAGGTGGTATTCGCTCGATTCCTGATTATAGGTTCGTTTTTTGGATCGGAGGAAACGAATATTGCAGTATTTCTGTGCATAAAATTCATGATTGATGCCTTATTACAAAGAATTTAATTGTTCAGAAGGTGTTTACAAATCAACGATTGGTATTAAGGGGAAGCTGTTCAGACGGGAAAAGTTTCTTCTCTTGCGAGAAATAAGTTTCGTGCGGAACATCTTCCATCGTTGTGTTTTATCCGGATATATTCATTCATCCACATAATCTATTTTCCGTATGTACATTTGTTTATTTTGTTTCTCGTTCACTACCACGCATTCACACAATTTTTGCTTCTAGGTTTATCTTGAATTTGTTCTTTTTTTCATTTTTATTACAGCTTTTTCAAAAAAATTCTAATACATTTTTTCTCCTTCACTACTCAAATATTGCATCGAAGATTCGACAGGATTTATTTTTCCTCTGCTCAGTCCAGTTGCTCCTGCCTGTTCAGTTTGATGTGAATCATCTAATACAATCTCTGATGTCGACACCTTAACTTATTTGTAAGCTTTTTGGAATAACTTTGTTCGGCATATAAATTTCAAAGTTCCTCACGATCATCTCCGATTCTTCAACAATTGTGAATGGAGGATTTCTTGCACTCTTTATAATCTCAATGTAATCTTGTCGTGTTTCTATAGTTCCCTCCTTCTCCATTTTTTGACCGTACAAACCAAAATTTCGATCACAAGAACAATACGAGTGATCGCGAACTGGATACAAGTGATGTATTTCGAGTTCCAGTTCTTCAGGTAACATTGACAAGAACGTAAGCATCAAATAATCCCTCTTCCGCCCTTGAAATGAGTCAGGAAATCTATGTATCTTATAATAATCCAATGCCAATTCTTCCTTCATTGAATCTCAAAGGGAGTTACATACGGTGGAGGCACCCTTTTTCAATTTCTTTGTGAATTCCTCCTCAAATTTCAATTCAATTGAGAGAATTTTTTTCAACAAGAGATGACAGGCTGAATTTTTTGGGTGGAATGGTTTTTTTCGAACCTGAGACACACTGTTTCCCCCAGAAATTATTTTTTCCACAAATCAAATCAGTGAAGAGATTCAATAGAGGAAGGATTGGCATTTGATTATTTATATGATAAAGTACATCTTTTTCCTGACTCATGTGGAGGGTAGAATAAAAATTATCTGATTCCCACGTTTTCGTCAATGTTATCCGAAAAACTGGAACTCGAAATACATCACTTGTATCCAGTTCGCGATCACTCGTATCGTTCTTGTGATCGAAATTATGGTTTGTACGGTCAAAAAATGGAGAAGAAGGGAACTATGGAAAAACAAGAAGAATACATTGAGATCATGAAAAGTGCAAGAAATCCTCCATTCACAATTGTTGAAGAATCGGAGATGAACGTGCGGAACTTTGAAATTTATCTGCCGAACAAAGTTATTCCAAAAAGCTTACAAATAAGTGAAGGTGTCAAAATAATTCGTTCCCCCAATCACCATATAAACTTGCACACTGCTTACACTGATGCACCAACAGAGTATGTGTTGACATCAGAGATTGTAGCGAACAGCTTTCTCGCTGGATGTTTTTTGTACCTCGTAGCCCCCACCCCACTACTTTTTTGACACAAAGCATGAAAAACGTGATTTTCCCTTCGTATTGAAAATTTATCAATTTGTGATTAATTTCTACGCTACGAATTTCACCTCCATTCGCATCTTTGGGGAAGTCTCACGAATCGAAATTCGTAATATTCATTCTGATCCATTGAGAAATGACCGAGTAAGAGCGAGTTGAATGTTGAAAAATTATCATTTTTGGTATGAATAAATTGATGTTTTGTGCTTTTTTTTCTCGAAAATCATGAATCATAGAGAAAAATCGTAGGGAGTGACTTGGATTGATTTTTCAAGCCCTACCACTCAGTATTTTTACATTTCCAAAATTCCGACTTTTTTTTCGACCTCCGACGGAACCTCTTGCATCAAACTTGTGACGTGGTTTGAGCGCTCGGCGAGTTATCCGATCCAGCTCCTCAATTATAACATACATCGGAGAAGGTGCGAAGATGTTCGTAACTTTCATTGATTTCAAAAGAGCTCCTAATTCGATTTTGCATGATAAGCTTCAGAGTAAATTATATAGTTTAGGATTCAGTCCGAAACTGATTGATCTCATTGAAATACTGGAAGCACTAGGAGAGTATTGTATCTTGAATACAATCGTAGTGAACACGGCTAAAAACTAAGAATATGGTATGTCGGAAAGGAGAGAAATTGGAAAATTTCGCTAATCCTATGATGTTTGATGGAGCAATTGAATCAACGTCTAATTATGTCTATTTACGAACCTCATTCAATACTACCACTTTGGGTTTGAAAGCTGTTCAGGCTGCAGTTTCGGAAACTAAGTTAACGACAAATGCTGCGAAGTTGGTAATTGGAGAGCCTGAGACACACTCCTACTCATGCTTATACAAACTATATGTGTTCATCAGTTCTGTTGTATGGATCAGAAATGTGGGGTTTATGTTATTCGGGCCATGCTGAAGGAACTCAACTGAAGTTCCTCGAACGTCCTTTCCACTCACTAAGAGATACAAACAACGCGGTCGTGAGATTGGGATTAGGAATCACTAAGGGAACTCACTAAAATTATCTTCAAGATTTCTAAGATCATCTTCAACATCTTTGAGGTGCATGGAATTGGAGGATTGAAATACGGAGAATGCCTGAGTACGGATTTCCCAAGATATGCCTTCGTAAATTGCTGGCGCTCTATAATGCACAAAATCCTACTGAAAAATATAACTGGATTGCGCAATTTGCGGACATTGTAGGTCGATCAAAAAAATAAAGATCTGAATGCAAGCACTTGGTATCTTAGGATGTGATAACCTACAAGGAATCATATGCTTTACATTGTAAAATCCCTAGAGAAAATCTGAACACGATAGCTGTATTGGGTGTGTGAATATGACTCCGCCCTTTCCTAACACATGTCGTTGTTGATATTGCTTACGTGTACTAATAGATGACAACACTTGTATTCGATGGTACTTTTTGTCAGCTGTCAAACGCACTACGCGACATTCGGTTTCGGTTGTGAGCAAGAAGTTTTTACCTCCTTGAACATGTTGATTTTCGTTCCAAGTGAACATCATTTGCGGGAAATGTTGTGACACTATTTTGTTGCAAAGAAAAGTGCAGCGGAAACGTATCGTTTGCTTGTGGAGATTTATGGTGAGCATGCTCCATCTAATACACCTTGCAAGGAACGGGTTCGACGATTTCAAACTAATGATTTTGACACTGAGGACCAAGAATATGGGAAACTACCAAGAAAATTTGAAGATGCTGATTTGGAAGCATTATTGACAGAGGATTCTTGCCAGACTCAAGGAGAACTGGCTGCAGCAGTGAATTTTGAACGATCAAGTATTGCAAAGCGTTTGAAAGCAATGGGAATTGTTCAAAAACTCAATCATTGGGTTCCACATGAATTGAAATGAAGAGACATGGAACGTTGGAAAACAATTTGTGAAATGCTACTTCAAAGACAGTAACGAAAAGGATTTTTGCATCGGATAGTCACAGGAGATGAAAAATGGATATACTATGAGAATCCAAAACGCCGAAAATTTTGGGTGAAGACAGGTAAACCGGGTCCATCACAGCCAAAGAGAAATATTCACTGTGCCAAGGTTATCCTCTGCATTTGGTGGGATCCGAGAGATGTTGTATATTATGAGTGGCTCGAATCTTCTCAAACTATCAAAAGAACGTTACCGACGACAACCAATGCATTCAAAGCGGGCCATAGAAGAAAAACGGACAGAATGGGTGAGTAGGTACAATCAATTAATTCTGCAACATGACAATGCCAAACCGTAGACACCACAAGTCGTGGAAAAATCTCCAGATGAACAGGACTTGGGAGTACTATTCCACCCGCCATATTCGCCAGACATAGCTCTGTCGAATTACCACTTATTCCGGATGATGCAGTCAGATCTTACAGGAGAACGGTTTACTCCATACTGAAGTATCAAAATTTGGCTTGGTAATTGGATCAGCTCAAAAGATCAGGATTTCTTCAGGCCGGGAATACGTAAATTACCTGAAAGATGGGCGAAGGTTGTAGCTGCAGATGGAGCATACTTTGAATAAACTGTTCTTTCATTTTCTAAACCAGCAAATGTCTTTTATTTCAACGAAAGAAGGGCGGAGTCATATTCACAAACCCAATATGTTCAGGTAAAATTTCGATGGTGATGATTAGAATTTTCCCACAATGTTGGTTAGCTTCTCAATATGGTCATATAATAATAATCTCACATGGAGGGAACAATTATAGAATAACACGAAATGAAATATGTAAAATCTGCAATATGCAGGGGATAGAAACATTGGAGCACTCCTTTTTTAGATGCCTCATTCGTAACTTTTACAAATCATCATATAGGAATGAAATATTGAGTGTTACAGAAATCGATAAGTTGGAAGATTTACTGTGCTCAAATGTTATGAAAAACGTGACAGACCTATATTATTCTACCGTGAATAGTCCTCAGTTGCGGGCGTTTTGTTCGATCAATAAATATTCATGCATTCATACATACGTGCATACATACATACGTACATACAATTACTTTTTCGGTGGCCCGAGCAGATTCGTTGTGGGTACCAAAGGGTATGGACAATTCTGAATCGTTTATAATTCTCATTCACAGCAATTGCGATGATCAAGAATTTTGCGGATCATCGATCCTAACGTGAAATTCTCCGTAGAATTTGATTCCGGCATTTTGATTCACATGAATTGTTATTATCAACACATTGTTTGAATAATGATTGTTAAATGGGGTTCAAATATAAGAAACCCCATTTGTATGGAAACTCATCCTCCCCAAACTTCGTATAGACCCCATCCCAGTTGTTCAAATGAAATACGAAGAATTTTTTCCCTATGGATGTTGATCCCCCAATTGGATATTCCATTTCCAAGTGTTACTTTTTTCGTAGACTAAGCAGTTTCGCCATGGTCATCAATGGGTTGAATTGTTGAATCGGAAAATATTCTAACAGTTGCCTGAGGATTATTTGAGGATCTTTTGAGAATCCCTCAAAAACTTTTTTGGGATTCTTGAACATTTCTTTCACATTCTGTAATCCTTCTTTTTTGATTTTCCACCAAGTTTTTCGAGAGTTCTTTTGGACGAGAGAAAGAATGCTTCTAGGAATTCATTCTGAACTGACATAACGAGGGTTCTCTGAAAATACCTTGCTGATTCATCAAGAATACCTTATGAACTCTCCGATAAGCTCTTGAAAAGATCATTCAGACCTCTTCATGATCTGCTTGTATTCTTCATTAATTATTCAAGAACTCCCATAGAAGAATTCAGAGAGGAGAGTCGTCTAGCTCGGCTCGTGTTCTGAGTCGGACCCCCTGATGTTTTTTGAAGACTTCCGATTCAACAGCTGACCCGATGTAACCCTATATACATCACTTGAGATTGATCATTCCTCAATGGGTCGGAGTACATCAATTTATATCGCATTCTTTCAGACAACATTGTGTTTTCAGCATTGCTGCGAAAAGTTTCGTATCGTCAAAAAATCCGTCAATACTGTGTTCTTCATTATCCATTCGGATGAAGTTGTGGATATCTTGAGCTCAGTTTCCATCACTCTGCGTGTGGGTATATCGATTTTGGTGATTGATTTTGCAAGTTCTGAGATGTTTGACTCAGAATACACAACAGCTGCGGTAGTCCAATTCGGGCCCGCATTCTTTCACATTCGTCAAGATTTCAAATTGCAAATGAGTTGATGCAAAGGTACAATCATCGACAATGCTCCAGCCATTGCATGGAAACAGATACGCACTACGGTAGACAGTGCTCATCATTATCATGAAGTAATCAGTCTTATGACTAGTTTGATGAAATCGTCCAATCCTGTCTATTATCCGCTGACCGCTTAGTTTCCGCATATCTACGACAACTCTTATCTTGTATAATTTGCTTCATATAACTTGATCTAGGTCTACCTCTTCGAGTTTTACCATTCATTCTTCCTTCCAATATTGTTTTCAATAAGCTATCATGCCTTAATGTGTGTCCTAATGGATTACTTCTTCTTTTCACGAGCTGTCTCAAGAGACTTCTTTTGTTATTTACCTCCTCAAGTACTCCTTCATTTTTCACTCTCTCTATCCACTTCACTCTCAACATCCTTATATAACACCACATTCCAAAAGCTTCAAGTCTTCGTTGGTCCGTTTTTCCAATTGTCCTAATTTTGCAACCATATAATGCTGTGCTCCAAACGTCACTCTTCAAGAATTTCTTCCTCACTGCTAACCTAATATTCTTCGAACATAGTAACTGTTTCTCTTGATGGAAAGCCTGTTTCCCTTGTGCTATTCTTGCTCTTATATCTCCTTCGCTTTTAACGTTTTCTGTAATTCTGCTCCCTAGATATTTGAATTCTTTCACCTGTTCAATTGTCTCGGTATCTATTTTGATTCTTGTTTTTCTAGCTGTTTTCGCTGCTGTACACATCATGAATTTTGCTTTGTCCTTATTTATATCCATACAATAGTTTTCTAGTAATATTGTTTTCATAGTGTTGAGAGTATTTTCTAACTCAGCACCACTCGTGACTAATATAGCTATGTCATCCGCAAATCCCAACATGCTTACATTTTCACCTGGAATCTGTAATTTCAATGGTACTTGCTCCTTCACTCCGTTCAATGCTTCTTCGATATACAAATTGAAAATCAGTGGCAATAGTGAGCATCCTTCTCTCACCTCTCTCCTGATTTGTGCTTCTCCTCTTCGACCCTCTATTTCTATTATTGCGGTTTGATTCCTATATAATTCATATATTATTCTCCTATCCTTGAAATTAATTCCTACCTCTTCCGAAATCCCGCACAATTCTTCCCACTCAACATTATCGAATGCTTTTTGTCTATCTTGTGACGTTATCACAACCTTCTCCATGAAAAGAATACACCTCATTGTATTTTTTTGGAGCTATGAAAAAGTTTGAGATAACTTATCATGAGTACCTCTGCTTATAGCGGCTCTGCCCAGAACTGCCATCACAGCCCCACTTTGAAATCGGATGTAAATTTTCCAAGTGGTCTTCTGGCATTGATTTCATCACTATCATTTGGCTTTGTACGAGTCGTTCAGTGGTTTTATCCATCAAACTTTCTAGTGTTATTTCTACACTTGTATCCGTGACTTTGATAGAATCTGGATAATATTGTTTCTCAGCTTTCAAGACATCATCATAGGAAGGAAATATATTAAAATTCCTGGCCTTTGCTTTCCTTCTGATGATGAACTACTGTTCTTTTGTCAATTCCGCATCAGTGATGATAGAAAGCGCATCTTCCGCAGTGAACCCCACTTGACATGCTTTGTGTTGTTGTTGTTCTTCTTTTTCTTCTTCCTCGTCACATTTCGATCCAAACCCTGAGCCATGAGAGGCTTGTTTAATGGTTTGAGCGGCAGCTTCATTGCCCAATGATCTCAAGCCCACTTGAGCAGCAAGCAGGTTTGTTCATGATCGGTGGAACATCGCAATTCTTTAACTTTCCTGTACTTTGTACGAGTACTTCCTTCAACAGAACTTAGTCTTGGGCGACCTTTGGGTCGGGGAAGCTGACTTGTTAAAGGATTTGTTGCAGAAATTGGCGTCGAAAATTCAATGTCCTTCCTTAGCCATTCAGCATTATCTTTGAGGAATATCTCTAGTTTCCTGGATGATTTCTGCCATCTTTGATAAGAATTGCCAGTAAAACGCAAGAAAGTTATTTGATTGGTTGCGTGTTTGTTGAATTTTCCGTCGCTTTCATCGAATTGAAGCAAACGTTTCACTTCAGCGAGGAGATATTCGCATTGTCTTCTGAAATCGTTTGACGGGGATTTTCTCAGTATTTGAAATAATTCTTCCCTCTTGAATGTTCTCGACTCTCGATTAGGCGCCATTGTGGAAATCTACATCAATATTTGACGTCCGATCACTATTTCCAGATAAAAATGATCAGTTCCATTTAAAAAAGCTCAATGACAATGACCACTAGATTTACGGGAATGTTTTGTACAACTTCTACGTATCCTTATCGGATTGACAGACAAATGGAAACATACATTTTTTCAAAGAAAAAATAGACAGTCAATTGATGAAAACAACAATCATAATACTGAGATTTGAAATGGACTAGAGTTAGATTCGTGAATATTGTATGAATATGAAACCCGAAATCCCTCAAACGCACGGGTCCCGTAGATCTAATGTCAACCCTCAATTGGTATCGCATTCTGTGACAAGATAAACTTTCAGAACTTCAAACTTCTATCCGACTAGATTCAAGAACATTGTGTACACATATATCTCTGCATGTAGTTACGTCTCCATATCTCTGATGTGGGAACAGTACCGTGGGATGAAAAATAACGGAAATATTCAATGTTGAAAAATTTTCACAAGGATAAGGATACCATTTAAAGGTTAAGAACGATACTGGTTATGAGAATGTATAAAAAAACAGATCCAGTACTAAAAAGTTGAAAAATACTCACACTTTACGCAGTGAGTTCTTTGTGTCGTTGATTTCATATGGAGTGAATTTTGCAATTCTCAAATTGAGAGTATATTGATCGATAATGATTACAAAGTCCGGCAAATTACAGATCTGGGCATTTTATCATATGATGAACAAAGCGATCGCCACTACAAATAGCTTGGAAATGATTTCCAATTGTCGTTTTAATCGGAAGGCGCAGGTATGCGCAGCTAGATTCAGCTTGTCAGTATTTGTTATAGACTCTAGATTATGGGAAAATTTGAGTTTTTGCCGGAACTTGTCCGAATTTTTTGAAATCTCTTCAAATATAACAGCATACATGATAAAAAATAACTTGGCATTCGATTCGCGAGGCAGTCCTTGTCATTCATGATAGGACCTACTCAGACGTATTCTTATATCTCTAGATAACACTCCTCAGTTTGGTATGACAACAATTCATCCAAACCAATCCTGTATGGAGTACGACCTGTTTAGAATCGGACTCTGTTTTGCGTACCTGTAATGACTTTGAAAAATCCCTACTTCGCCGGTCCATTTAGTCATGATGAGCTGCTTTGGGAAATCAATGATTATCGAATTCTGCTTCTATAGGGTCTCTGGAAAGTATTAAAATAAGTAATTGAGGGTTCTTCCATAGGTTGAAAATAGCACTTTTGACGAACGATTATTTCTTTTCCGACCACTGTGCAATGTCAGACATCTTGACAGATGGATTTCCACCACGAAAATTAAACACAGTGCGAAAGTTTTCATCCGAACTAATGTGTCTTGTTGATCAACAAAATTCATCCAGTTGTGTTAGAGAAGCTGGAATCTTCAGAACTCGTACGCGGATTATCGGACTTTGACCCCCTACACTCTGCGGATTTTTCTCTCACTTTATCAATTTTTTTTTTGTTATGTTTGCTTCGTTATTTTTGGATTCTCCATTTTGGAATCGTGATCAAATTTTCTAATGAGCCTTGTATACGTAAATATTCGAAATATACGATCGTTTTCCAGGTTCGTGGATGAGAAACAGGTGATCGGACAATATCAAAACGTAGATCATGACGCAGCACAGTGGGCCAGGTAGCTGGAAAAGTGGCCAAAATTAAAAATGTCGTCGGAATTGTTCTAAACCTGGCATATAAGAGTTTTTGAGGTCGCTGATTCCGAATCTACAATGATTGTGTTGAATCAACACTCGCAAATGTGGAATATTTGACACACAAATTTTAACACTTTACACAATGACGAAAAATTTTTTACTGTGTCACTAAGAGGTTTTTGGGATCGCTGGTTTCGAATTCAATGTCAAAATTCCTCATTTGAAATGGTGAGGCCTACATGATTCCCGAAGATTTGAAATAAAATCCTGTGTTTGGTGGTGGCCAAGGTTGTTAATTCTACACATTAGGTACAAAATTTGAAATTCAAGATGATGGAATCGATGTTATTTAGAGTTTTTGAGGCTGCTAATTACGAATTATTAATGAATTTTTTGTCGAAAGTTGTCTTTTTCTTACAGAAAAAATTCTATAAGATACCTTCCAAATACACACACTTTACTTTTTTGAAGCAACGACAATTCAGTTATACAACTTGATTCACGGCTAAGATTCGCTGCAGTTATGCACCCAGGATGTGCCACAAGGAGGCTCCTAGTCCGAATTTACATCCCGCATTTTTTTTATTCACTTTTTTTTGTATTTTTTCTATCACTTATTTTTTGTATTTTTTTTTTGTCTTTTTTTCATTTTTGTCTTTTTTTCTGTTTTTTTTGGGGTTTTGTTAACATTTTTCAATCATTTATAATCAATATTTATTCAATCATTATCACTGATTTCTTCATCAGATAATTCTACCCCATCTAACAATTCATTGAAAGAATTGAATTCAGTCTGTTCCACATCTCCTGTTTTGCACTCATCATTATCATCATCATCACTATCTCTGTCATCTATCGAAAGTAGCTGTCTGACTTCCACTGGTAATGGCAATCGTTTTCTTCTGCGAATTCGAGATATGATACTCATGTTGGATACAATTGGATCAGAGGAATCCATTATGCGATAAAACAAATCTTCCAAATTCGCTTCCCTGCTACAATGTCTACTATGGTTGAGTCTAAAACTTTTATAGTCTTTATTACGAGATTCAGATGCCTCTTCTCCAAACATACCTACTGGTAGAACACAGTATTTCATTATGTCTCCAGCATGAACTAATATCTTATGAACTGTGGATGGCATAGGGTACCATGGATAAAGGGAAATATATAATTTCGCTGTATCCATACAGAACTCTTGGAATTCTTTTACGTTGACAGGGAGTTGGCAAGAAAGAAAAATGAGAATAATTTTAAAGTTATGCACCAACTGATAATCAATGTTCAAGCAGTCAGCGAAAACATCTGCATTTTGGAATGCTCTACGCGCCGTGTTTCCATCGTTAGTACTACCACTACCACCTGATTTTGGTTTATCGACTATTGGACCTAATTTATCATGTAAGGATTTTTGTATTTGAGCTTTTTGGTCTGCAAACAGCTTTTTCTGCTCATAAGTTCTGACCTGCCACTTTTTAATATTCATTTGATAGGCTATGTGCAAACAACATTCGAACAATCTAATCCATGCATGTAACGGACCAACACCATACTGGAGTGAGTTCTGATCAGGAAGAAAAGTGTTTGTTTGCCCAAGAATATTCTCTATAATAATCAATTGTTTTGGAGTAGATTTGCAAATAGGGCAGCTCTGTGAGGATTTGGTGTTTGTTAAGATTTGCAATACCTTTCCATCAATCAAAGTTAAATGCATAGAAAAATGGATTCTTATTTCATGGCCACTGCTCATCACGATACTCAAGGTATTCAATTGATCAATCTGATTTTGAATTTCCAATTTTTGGGACAGAATCACTTCCGCTGATTCTTTGATAAATTCTAATTTAATAGGACGACAAAATCTTGGAGATTGTGAAGCATTATTGTACCAAATTACCTCTCCATTTTGGCATGTTCATTGTAAAGGAATCAGTGTGGTTGCAAAAATATTTTCATCATTTGAGCCGACATTATCTGAACCAATATTAAAACGTTGCTTATACCTTGAATGACCACTGCTACCATCGAATCTCCAAGAACATGTTAAAACAAATTCTGATTCTGTTAATGCATATGTATCCATCACTCTCAGTAAAACTTCTTCTTGCATTTCGACTATTCGTTTACTTGTATGGTTCAATAGTGATTGAACGGAAACCTGTGCTATATGTTAATTTATCAGAATGTCATCTTTTGGTGGTCTCAAAATATTTTTAGTTTCTCTTAAGTTATTGTAAGCTGGCCATATGTCAGCTCCGCAATTCTTAGATTCTTGACGTATAGCATTGTATGTCTCCTTTGATAAAGATTGATCTAATAGAAAAACTAGAGCTTCTAAAGGAGTTTTTTTTATAATTGAAGACGGTGCCATATTCATTAATTTCATCACCTTAGAAGCACGAGAGGGACTTTTCGTTATTTCATTTAGTATTACCTTCACATCATTTTGTCCAGATACATTAGCTGCATGACGTGCAGCCGATAGAAGTCTTTGTGGATCATTAGCATTGGCAGCACTAATAGCTGAAACATATCGTCTTTTTGATCTATTAGACTTCTCCGTGTAATCAAGAGATTTTCTACCAGGACCTGTTACTGAGGATCTGAATATAAAATCAGGTAAAACAAATTCAGAATCAAGCCATTTTTTATTTTTCAGAAGAAATCTATCAGTCATTCTATTTGCAGCCTCAAATTTTATATCCCGTTTTCTTTTGATAGTTGATAATGCAAGCTTAAGACAATCTATATTTTTTTTATCAAAATCACTTACGTTTTTATTGAGCTTATTTAATATGTATGTAACAACTGAATCTTTTTTTGGTGAATTTGAAAGCTACTCAAGAATTTCTCTTTTGGTGAATTTCATTTTATGCACATGAAACGAAACTTTCACATCCACCAGCTGCTATAAATTGAATCGACTCTTACAAAAATGAAAAAGACTGAATATTGATGAAATGCTCACTTTATCCTGAAAGATGAGGTTCATGTGACAAACTAAGTGCCATTAACCGAACTTCTCCGATAATCTTTGTATAGCATATAACGCATCAGAATCATAAGCGAAGAGTAATGTTGCCGCGAGCCGCAAAATAAGCCGTAACGAATTCCAGGTTTTAAATTATCTGAATCCAAAGTGACCTGCTCTTTAGTCAACGAAATTGCCCCAAAATCCAATTTATCAGACCTTCAACTGAATTTGAAGGTTCAAATTGTGATATATCTTTATTGAAAAAAGTTTCAAATCAATCTATACTCGAGCTGGACCTATGCTGTTGGATGTAGAAATCGGTTGCAAATTCAAATTACAGAACTACGAGTTTATATGAACTTTTGAATGAGACTATAGGACCATCCAACCAAGTATTCAGACAATTTTCATGTCTCATAGTCCTATTTGAATCCAGTTGGAATCTAAAGCTCGTTACGGCTCGTTTTGCGGCTCGCGGCAACACTAGCGAAGAACCTTCCCAACACATACGAATACTGGCGTTTCAAAGGACCATTAAAGGGCCGCTATCAGCATCGTTGGACCATTGATGGTCCATTAAAACGGCAACAATTGGTGTTTATGGGGTTAAGAAAATTTGATGAATTTTCAAATTTTATTCCGCCATATTGGATCCGCCATCTTGAATTTGCAAAATCTGACCTCAGATTCATAATCAGCAACCCTAAAAACCTCTGTACACCAGAATCCAGACGGTTCTAATGAAATTTTCAATTTTTACCACTTGTTCAAATATTTGTCCCATTGACGTAACGAGTTTTCATTCACATTAAATACGATTTTTCTGACTTCTGAATGAAAACGGGCAAAAAGGGGCATATCCACAGTGTTGAGAACTCTTTCACGAAAAGTTTGGTATATCATTCTGTCCATTTGGAAGTGGAAGTTCGGGGAAGGTTCAATTCAAAGGTACAGAAGTGCAGTAAGACCTAATGAAATGAGACAAACTGGAATGATTAGACTAAAAATATAGCATGGAAAATGTTATTTCTTTACAAATATCATTAGAATTATGCAATTACAAGATAAATATGCACTGCTGCAATGTCTAGAGAAATGATATTGAGTTCGGAGCATGTATAAACTCAATGACAATGCATTCATTTTTCAACATAAATTTGAAATAAAAATGTCCTTTATGAGGGACCTAAGCTACCAAGAGACAATATTTTGTGATTCAGTGTGTCAAAGTATATGGAAACAAATTATGATGTTTATATTTAATTTCAATCAATTTGAAAAAGAATCGTTTTTGGCCACGCAACTAGATTTCTGGCCCACTGTGCGCAGGATGATAAAAAATTGAAAAAACCATGGATGCAATCAAAAAACCGGATTTTTCTCTCCATATCCTCGGAGCGGGCATCTTAAGCTTTCATTTGGGAAAAAACACAGTCCTGTAGCTGCTGCGCCTCACCTCGGAATATGAATTCAAAAATCACCCGTCCAGATGGTCGAAAGTTAATGAAGTTTGCGTTGAGAACCCCCTCACAATGAATCCGAAGTGATGAAACGTGTATTTTCCGAATCTCAATATTTCCACGAGACTCTCATATAATTTTGAGCATGAAATACCATTTGGATCGGAAGTCATTGGAATATTTCTCACGTGGCGCGTGGTCTGTCGGGGAGCGTTGATACGCAATCTCGCGAAACTTTATTATTTTATAACTCGAAAAGTATGGGATTCGAAAGAAACGGTTTTGAATTGGTCGATAGAATGGTGATAAGATTCGATGAAAAAAATTTCATGGAAATCCGAGGTGGTGGGTTTCATGGCTGGAAGAACTGACATGGAATGACTCGCCAATCAATCTTTTGACTGAAAAATGCAGTGCGATCTACGTGAATTTCTCAGCCCGCGGAATTCAAACGGGACTTCAGAAATTAATAAGTCATTCAAGACCAACATTATTGGAACAACACTCACAATGGAACATACGTACATATATGTATGTTGTCATTGTCTTTGAGTCTCGGAACCCCCGGTCCTTGTGTAACAACTAAAACGGGGAACTTCATAATCGAAGGATTGTAAAAGTCAAATTCCGGGTTCCAAGATCCTTCAACCACACAGTAACGTCGAGAACTTTCAGGGAGCTCTAGACGTGACAATCTACAAAACCTGTATACACAGCCTTCCTTGACTCTAGATTTTTCTCCACTACTGTTCTGAGTGCTAATATTGCTTCCCGCGTTCCCCTATTTTTCCTAAAACCGGACTGATATTCTACTAATCGACTCTCTATTTCATTCTCTATTCTCCTGTATATAATTTTCGTCAGTATTTTCGAGGCATGTGAAGTTAAACTAATCGTTTTGTAGTTCTCGCATTCGTCTGCTCCTTGTTTTTTTGGAATGGTGCCAATTTTGTTCTGCTGGAAATTTTTCGGTACTTCTCCTATTTCGTAAATATCTCTAACCGATTCAAACAGTGCGTCACGAGTCCTCTGGCTAGAGGCTTTGATGAGGTCCGCACTTATGCCATGTATTCCTAGCGCTTTATTATTTGTCAATTCTTTTGAAGCCCTGTCGAATTCTGATCTCAAAATTGGATCTCCCAATCTCTTCTGCATCGACATCTTCCTTCTCCTCCAGAAAACCTATACTATCGCGTCCTATATACAGACCTTCTGGATGATCAAAGCATTGTCCTATTTCTCATACGTTCCTATCAATCGTCTCCTCACAGAATTTTCAATCTTACTGCTTCTAGATTTCATTTGTCCAAAAAATCTCTTAACAATCCTATATGGGTCAATCCATTCCAAGTGATCCACACATGGTTGCTCGACTATGTCAGAAAAATTTGTTATTTACAGGAAAATCAACCCCATATATTAGTAGTCGAAAACGGCAGTTCTTATATTCTTATCTACCTCCGCTGATTTGTAGTGGCCATTCGAATAAAACAAAGGACACTCGTTTTCTCATTTCTACGTCTTCACATAAGTACGATCATTTCGGGACTGGTTTAACTTGGAAACTCGAACCAAAAACTGTTCCATTCAGCACACAACAGGCTATCAACTTGTTTAGATGAGATTTCCGTATTCGCCTTGCTAAAATGAGATATCTCATTCCAAGGTCGACGTTCATTATCGCTGAAATTCTCTTTTTCGGATGGAAAATTTGATATGAAGAAATTGGTTTCAGGACTGGATTTTGTTTGTGTGAATACACTGATAGGAGTAGTTTATGGGAGAGAACCCACCGTTGATGAGACTGACCCACATAAAAAATAATGGGGGTTCCAAATTGAAAATTTTCAAAAATCCAGAATTTTGAGCTCATATATCTCTGGTGGGGGCACAGTTGAAAATACGGAATTCGTAGGGATTGAAGGTCTCTATGATATTAAACTGCTGTATCAATTTCAGTTTGTGTTTTGCATCCTGTGCTGAGTTATAAATTTTTGAATATCTCATGAAATGAACAGTGCATCTGGGAGTTAATTTTAAATATAAAACCCAATACAACCGATTTGAGAGACTGGAAAAATTAATTATATTTCTCACATCGCTCGCCGCAAGCCCAGTGACAGTTCCAACGGAAATATTTTCTGATCATATGATTACTCACGTCCTCACCGTGGATGATTGCGGGTCTTCCAGGGGGATATTCATGATATCTGTCCTTGATATCCTTTTCATCCATCCCTGGTAGTATCCCGAGGGGAAATGATTCAGATTTAATGGATTAGATCTCCTCAGATCTAAAAAATGGGAAAATTCATGCTCTGTGGGCCGATTTAGATCTATTTAGATCTACGGAGATCTAACTGATTTTTTTCGAAGATATGTAGTTCTTAAGAACCATCTGAAAGTGAAAGAAATGGGCAGTAGATGCACGCAAATTTCGATTAATTAATATGAAATTCTTTGTGATTTAGATCTATGTAGATCTAACCAGATCTGTCTAGATCTAAATAGATCTACATTTTCCATTTTTCAGATCTAACGAGATCTCATTGAATCCACTTAGATCTAAATCATTTTTCCTCGGAATCTGCTCCCTTTACGTGGTGGGGAGGATAAGTATCTCAGAGTTGGATTTTTTTCTTCGAGTGGAATGAACTACTCAAGAGAAAGAATACAAACTGAGAGAAACGAAATCATCCTTATGCCAGAAACATCGGCAAAAACGGAAGGAAAGCAAGGGGAAACTACCTTCCTTGACATGTTTCAATACTTCCCGAGGGAATCAAACCTTTTCTTGACCTGAAATATTATGTAACAAAAACAAACGAACAAATTGTTGAATACATGATGGCGCTCTCTCGGGTAAAATATTCCGGAGGTAAACTAGTCTCCCGTTCGGATCTCCGGGTAGAGGCTGCTCGAGGGAGCTTCATCAACAAAGAACGAAAACCGAAGAACAGGATAGGGAAAGGGAACAACATTGTTCGAGTCGGAGCGTGGGATGTTAGATCACCGAGGCAAGCGGGAAAATTAAAAAATTCGAAATTAGAAATAAATAGGTTGAATATAGACGTAATGGGGATGAGCGAAATGAGATGGCCACAAGAGAACGATTTCTGGAGTGGAGATTATAGAATAATTCATACAGGATCAAAGAACGATCAAGCAGGTGTAGGAATTGTAATGCACAAAAGAATAGGAAATAGAATAGAAAATTATTTGCAACATAATGAACGTGTGATGATGGTTAGAATCAGAACAAAACCGGTAGACACAGTCATAGTCCAAGTATACATGCCCACATCTGCATATCCGGAGGAAGATATTGAAAAAACGTACGAAGAAATAGAAGGAGTGATAGAATATGTGAAGGGAGAAGAGAATTTGATAGTGATGGGGGATTGGGATGCGGTAGTAGGACAAGGAAAAGAGGACAACATTATAGGAGATTTCGCGTTAGGGAGGAGGAACGATAGAGGACAACGTTTAGTCGAATTTTGTGAAAATCATAAGATGGTTATCACAAACACTTTATTTGAGAATCATCCGAAAAGAATCTACACTTGGAAAATGCCAGAAAATACAGCAAGATACCAAATTGATTACACATTAGTGAAACAGAGATTCAGAAACCAAGTGGAAAACTGTAAAACTCATCCCAGTGCAGATATAGATAGTGATCAAAATATGTTGATGATGAAATGTTCTCTGAAATTCAAATCTCTGAAGAAGAAAAGAAAAATTCAGGAAAGATGGGATTTGAAGAACCTCAAGCAAAAACAAACACATGAGGCATTCGAGAAAATGTTGGATGAAAAATTGGGAGATCAAAAAAAGAAAGACTTGGGAATAGAGAGGAGATGGACAAAGATGAGGAGGAATATAACAGAATGTGCGGATGAGATTTTGAAGAACAATGGAGTAGAACCTGAAAACCCATGGATAATGGGAGAAATTTTAGAACTGATAAATGAAACAAGAAAATACAAGAATAATGATAGCCAAGAAGGCCAGGAACGATACAAATCATTGAGAAATAAAATAATAAGAGAATCAAGGGAAGCAAAAGAACAGTGGTTAGAAGAGAAATGTCAGGAAATAGAAATGAGATTGCATTTAGGAAAAATAGATGAAGCATATAGGATTATTAAAAGATTTTTCGGACAAATGAAATCTAGAAGCAATAAGATTAGAAACTCTCTAGGACGACAATTGATAAAAACGTAAGAGAGAATAGAACAGTGGATCAATCATTTGGGAGACTTATATAGAGGAAACGATGATATAGCACTTTTGGAGAAGGAGGAGGATGTAGATGAGGAAGAATTGGGAGATTCGATATTGAGATCAGAATTCGACAAGGCTTTGAGAGGATTGAAGAATAATGGAGCGCCAGGTCATAGGCCATAGATGGCATAAGCGCGGACCTTATAAAAGCCTCCAGTGAAGGAACTCGGGACGCACTGTTTGAATTGATTAGAGATATGTACGAAAAAGGAGAAGTACCGGAAGATTTCCAAAAGAATAAATTTCTCGCTATCCCGAAAAAACAAGGGGCAGACAAATGCGAGAACTACAGAACGATCAGTTTAACTTCACATGCTTCGAAAATACTGACCAAAATTATATACAGGAGGATGGGAAATAAAATAGAGAGTAGATTGGCAGAAGATCAGTTTGGTTTGAGGAAAAATAGGGGAACACGAGAAGCAATTTTAGCACTTAGGGCAGTAATAGAAAAAAGGATAGCGCTGAAGAAATCTGTGTACATAGGTTTTGTAGATATACAAAAGGCTTTCGATAATGTGGACTGGAAGAAGATGTTTGCGATCCTGAAGAAGGTGGGGATGAATTATAAAGATAGAAGAATAATATACGAATTATATAAGAATCAAAGTGCAATAATAGACATGGAGGGTCAGGGAGGGGAAGCACAAATAAGAAGAGGGGCGAGACAAGGATGCTTATTATCGCCACTGATTTTCAATTTATATATAGAAGAAGCAATGAGCGAAGTGAAGGAGGGAATTCAATCAAAATTACAGATTCAGGGAGAAAATATAAGTATGTTGAGATTCGCGGATGACATAGCTATACTTGCTACGAGTAGTACTGAGTTAGAAAATATTCTCAACACTATGAGAACAATATTATTGGGAAACTATTGTATGAATATAAATGAAGGAAAAACAAAATTCATGATGTGTACAGCAGCGAAAACAGCTAGAAGAACGAAAATCAAAATAGATAACGAGACAATCGAACAGGTGAACGAATTCAAATATCTAGGGAGCATAATTACAGAAAACGGCAGAAGCAAAAGAGATATAAGAGCAAGAATAGCACAAGGGAAACAAGCTTTTCACCAAAAGAAACAGTTATGATGCTCAAAAAATATAAGCTTGGAAGTAAGGAAGAAATTCTTGAGAAGTTATGTTTGGAGCACAGCATTATATGGTTGCGAAACTTGGACAATGGGGAAAACTGATTAACGAAGACTTGAAGCTTTTGAAATGTGGTGTTATAGGAGGATGTTCAGAATAAAATGGATAGGCAAAGTCGAAAATGAAGGAGTACTCGAGCAGATAAATGAACAAAGAAATCTTTTGAAACACATCGTGAAAAGGAGAAGCAATCTTATAGGACACACATTACGGCATGAGAGTTTATTGAAAACAATATTGGAAGGGAAAATGAATGTTGAAACTGGTAAAGGGAGACCTAGAGCAAGTTATATGAAGCAAATCGTACGAGACAAGGGATGTAGTAGATATGTAGAAATCAAATGTTTGGCGGATAATAGACAAGGGTGTCTGAGGGTTTCTTCAAACCAGTCGTAAGACTGATTACTTCATGATGATGATGATGATTGCTCACGTGATTCGAGTATTTGCAATTCACTATGAAAATGGTAGAAAAGACGTTTATCATGATATACAGTCGGTAAAAAATGTCTAAAATTCATCAATAACAATATAATCAGATATTTCCACTTGAGCTACTGTTACCACACTCCAAATGTGCCCTATACATACACGGAGAGAAACATGACGAACGCCACCTCCACGCAACCATTCTAACCAATGCATGGAGAAATCCCATGCGTTGCTTGCAATCACTCCACCATCGTTACTGGTCCGAGTGATTCCGTAAAGATGGCAGCAGGGATTAGTCCGCCATTCTTCTTTCCGTGTAGAATTATTGCATTATGTGCCTAAACAAATGAGCGCAGTTTTCCTCATGCCAACCCAGATGCAACACTACATGTGTTTCCGTTGTTCAATTTGACAACAGATTGATTATTTCACTTCGAATTACTCATCTACAGGTGGGACATCAGATCAAAAGAGTCGATTTTTTGTGTTTGAAAATGGTTCCAAATGAATTTCGCATAATATTGTGTTTTGACATTTTCAAAATTCTTTGAATTTTCATAATATATCGTGAACTGGGGTTACTTTAAACTGCATAGGGGTTACTTCGTCACATGTATTTCTACGTTCATTTGCATATGTTTTGTTTTATAATTGTTCGAGAATAATTTTCCTTGGGACCGATTAGAAGAGTGAAAAACTGCATAGAGAACGATTCAGAGTTAATTACGTGTGTGACAAAGTAACCCCCAAAAGTTAGAAGTTTGGAATTCATTTCTCAATGACATGTCACGAGATCAATAATTATTCAAGTAACTGGAAAAGTTATTCACATTTCGATTACATGTGAATGAAATCTCAGTTATGTAATGTTTATGTCAATGTGTGATATAATACCGCAAAAGTTCGGAAATTCAGTTATATGTGAGTGAATTTTCAATTCAGTTACTAAGAATTGAAAATTTCATCCCCTAATATGCTTGGTGGATACGAGAAAAGTTTTTAATGATACAGGTACCATAAGAAAGCAAATCAATATTCGAACATGGAAAAACAGTGTTCCATTGGTGTTTATGTGAATGAAGAGTGTCATCAAACTGTGTACGGTGTAGTGTCAAAAAACCTAATGGAAATTAGTGAGTTTTGTGAAGAAAATCGACAACTAATTTTTTTACGTGTGCATTCAGGTGTCACAACTGTTTGTCAGTATCATGAAAAAAAGTTTTTGCTAAAGTTCACTCATTTGTATGGACATGACTGTTGTAATCCTTTCATAATTCATAAAAAAACAATCAAGAAAAACTTGAGAGAAATAAAATTAGAACATCTTGAACAACACTATTTTTCGAATTTAAATTTGGTCCCAGGCAAGTCTCTTTGCACCAATTGTTTCCAAAGGATACTCTCTCAACAGGACGAAAGAGTAATCGAATGCGATGACGAATTCGTTGCCCCAGGTGACAGTATTGAAAAATTAGATCCTGCTTGTAGCATTTTGGGTCTATCACCTCCATCGAAAGTGAGGAAATTAAGTAAAGATAGAAGGCCCCCAGCACTGAAATCAAAAATAGAAAAGGTTTCAGAAAAAATAAGGAAGAATCTTGAATTTTGTTTTGAATTAGAAGTTCCTGAAAGCGAAAATCCAGTGCTGTCACGTTCAAATGAATATGAGGAACCAATTTCGAAACTGATAGAGAAATGCGTTCTTGCTCCAAAAGAAGATAAGATTAAAATCATCAGTTTACTTCCCGAATCTTGGTCAAGATCTCGAATATCATCAGAGTTCAATGTGTCGGAGCGTTTAGTGAGAATGACTAGGGATTTGGTTAGGGAGCAAGGGATTCTACCAAACTTGAGTGAGAGGAATAAAACAGGTAGTAGTAATGAGACAATTTTGAAAGTTATAGCATTTTATGGAGATGACAGTAATAGTAGGCTGTGCCCTGGTCAGAAGGATTATGTTAGCGTACGTATCGATGGAATAAAAATGCATCAGCAAAAACGGCTTGTTCTCCTCAATTTGAATAAGTTTTATACTTCCTCCAAAAATGAACACCCTCACGATAGAATTGGAAGATCAAAGTTCTGCGAATTGCGTCCTAAATGGTGTATCTTGGCTGGTGCATCAGGAACACATACAGTTTGTGTCTGTCCCTACCATCAGAATATCAAACTTATGATTGATGGTCCAAAACTTAATGTCGATTATAAAGACTCATTAGACACGATTGTTTGTGACAAGGGGAACTACAGATGTCTGATGACCATGTGCACTGAATGTCCAGGTACTCAAGCTTTGTTAGACATATTCAAACTTTCCGAAGATTACGAGCTATTACCAGATACAATTACCTACAAACAATGGATAACAGCTGATAGGGTGGGAATGATGACTGTTGTTCAGGCCAAAGATGAGTTCTTCGAAACGTTAATGGATAAACTGGAGAAGCTGAAAACTCATCATTTTGTATCAAAATCTCAGTCTCAATTTTTCAAAAAGGAAAAAACAGAACTTTCAGCAGGAGAATGTTTGGTATTAGCTGATTTCGCTGAAAACTTTTCATTCGTTGTTCAAAATGAGATACAAAGTTTTCGCTGGGTCAACCTTCAAGCTACAGTTCACCCCTTTGTGTTTTATTTCAAGGAAAATGATGAATTACAACACGATGTAGCCACCTTTTATTGTTTCCAAAAAGTTTTCACAGATCACATCAAAGAAGTTTATCTGAACATCAAGGAACTAATCTATTTCACTGATGGAGCTGCAAGTCAATATGAGAACAAAAAAAACTTTGCTAATTTGTGCAGTCACGGAATGGACTTCGATCTTGAGACTGAATGGCATTTCTTTGGTTCATCTCATGGAAAAAACGCATGTGATGGAGTAGGTGGAACCACGAAACGTGAGGTGGCAGAGGCAAGTCTGCAAAGGCCATCGAACAATCAAATACTCAATGTAGATGGAATGTTTTCATTTTGTAATGACAAGCTGAAAAACATTAGGTATTTTTTGATTGAATCAGATCAGATAACTGAGATTTCGGAAAACCTCAAAAAGCGTTCTGATTGCTGTAAAACAGTTGTTGGTACTAGAAGTTACCACAAGTATATTCCTGTGTCAGAAAAAATTGTAAGATGTTATTTCATTTCAGACTCGATGGAATATCAAGATCACTCTGTCTCAAGAATTGCACCACATTGAGAACGAAATCATAATCTTGGTAACTTATTTTTGTTAACGGAACAGTTGAAATTATAAAATATGAATAAATTAGGTTCTAAAATCCCGAATCGAATTATGTTTCATTTGTTATGCACCTTATTGGCAATTTTCTCCTTTTGTTAGTTGATAATGTACTTGATATATTATAAAGACCCTAGTGGAAAAAGAAAATATATGATCTATACATAATTTTTGAAATTCATATATTTAATCTTGAAATTTACATATGGGCATGTATAGTTATATATGGAGCCATATATAGAAACTTGACTTATTATATGTAATGAAAAATTTTTAACATATAACTTTTTAAATTCCATATATACCCCCATATAGATAACTATATATGGGCATATATAAATTTCAAGATTACATATATACACTTCAATAATTATATATAAACCATATGTCCTTTGTCCTATAATCCTTTTTCACTAGGTGACGTCAATGGATTCAAAACCATTCAAAAAGTATGGGAATTACGAGAAAAGAATAATCATCATTCATCCTATAGGGAGAAAAGGCAAATACATAAGACCAGTATATTGTTCTTTGTAACAAGTATGTGATGATATGTTATTAACAGAGGTTATAGAACCCCTATTCGTAAGGTAACAAAACTCAACCATCAACATGATATTCCTAGCTTGTTTTTATCATTTAGCAAGGCCCTGTACATCTTTTGGAGAGTCTACACTGGACCGGGTAAGACAGGAATGGGTACTGCTAAGCAACGTCTTCGAAAGATTGACTGATGGTATATTTGTGGACTTCTGCACCCTCTTCATACCTTCAACAGTCTCAATACTAATCGAATATCTGGTATTATATGAATTTCCGATCATGGAAATTTTATATATAGTTTCTATTTATGAAAATAAAATATCCATTTATGTAGAATTCAAAAATTCGTAACTCAGCACAGGATGCAAAACACGAACTGAAATTGATACAGCAGTTCAATAACATAGAGACCTTTAATCCCTACAAATTCCGTATTTTTAACTGTGCCCCCACCAGAGATATATGAGCTCAAAATTCTGGATTTTTGAAAATTTTCAATTTGGAACCCCCATTATTTTTTATGTGGGTCGGTCTCATCAACGGTGGATTCTCTTTCATGAACTACTTCCATCAGTGTATTCACACAAACAAGATCCAGTCCTCAAACCAATTTCTTCATATCAAATTTTTTATCCGAAAAAGAGAATTTGAGCGATAATGAACGTCGACTTTGGAATGAGATATCTCATGTTAGCAAGACAAATACGGAAATTTCATCTGAACAAGTTAATAGCCTGTTGTGTGCTGAATAAAACGGTTTCCAATTCGAGTTTCCAAGTTGAACCAGTCCCGAAATAATCGTACTTATGTGAAGACGTAAAAATGAGAGAATGAGTGTCCTTTGTTTTATTCAAATGGCCACCACAAATCAGCGGAGGTAGATAAAAATATAAGAACTGCCGTTTTCAACTACTAATATATGAGGTTCATTTTCCTGTAAATAACAAATTTTTCAGAGATAGTCGAGCAACCACATTTTTACCTCTTGGATCACTTGGAATGGATTGACCCATATGCATCGACTATTCTCCCTAAATGTAATGTTACTCCTATATCCTGACATTCTCCCTTCAACCATTGTTCTTTTGCCTTCATCGACTCTCGCATCATTTCATCCCTCAGTACCTTGTATGTCTGCTGGTCTCGTTCACTCCTCTTATTCTTGTCTTCCCTCCTTTCATCAATAAAATCGAGAATTTCTTCCGTTATCCATGGTTTCTTAGGCTCTACTCCATCGTTCTCCAAAATTTCATCTGCACAATGTTCTATGTTCCCCTCCATATTTGTCTATCTACTCTCTATCCTCAAGTATTTCTCTTGTCGATCCGCCAATTCTTCGTCCAACACCACTTTGAATGCCTCCTGTTTGTTCTTGTTTGAGATTCTTCAAATTCCATCTTCTTCGCATTCTCCTTTTCTCCTTCAGAGCTTCGAATTTCAGAGAATATTTCATCAGCAACAGATTGTGATCACTATCTATATCCGCGCCTGAGAAAGTTTTACAGCTTTTCACTTGGTTTCCAAATCTTGTTTTTACTAATATGTAATCAATTGAAGGGCCGGATCGAATAATCGGTTGTGTGCGTGACCTCTCGTCCAGTGCACCTGGAAGTAGGAAACCACCGCTAATCACGTTTCAGGACTTCCATATTAAAAACATACAAGAAATTCGCGATACTAAAAAAACTTCCAGGGAGAAAGTTGTTGTAAATGTATTCAACAACACTCTGCCGAATTTTGAGACAATTCCGTATTGTAGGTTAGAAATTATTGCAGGTTGAGTGAAAAAAATGCCAAGTGCATCGATTGAGATGTTACAATATGGGTGTTTACAAAGAGGATAAAAATGATTATGTACATGAAGCTGTTAAAAAAAAATTCTCAAATGCACTTGACCCAAATCTATTAAATATTTCACACTTCTTTCAATAAATCATAATCACATACATGGAAAAATGTATGATAGTTATTTGCACGTTTCATTGGAAAGAACCAATCATTGAATATTGGCGAATTTGAGAACATGAACGTTGCTGTTCATCTGACATGGCTGTTGAATGATGGTTTCAATCTAGAAACATCAATTTTGCGACTTTGGAATTCATAAACAACACATTTCCTCGTCTATAGTTTAGATTCCGTTTCGATGAACGATTCAAAGTTTAAGAATACAACCAGTATGCTTTTGAATTGAAAGAATTTTTATTTCAATACATCGTATAAACCTCTTCCATACATTAAAAAAACAACAAACCAAATATTATAGAATAAAAGATGAAATAATAGACTCAAAAATAAATCATACGAATTTCGAAATTTGTCCTATCATTCACAAAAGCTCTTCATCGTTTTGTTCAGGATCACGAATTGTCGTGTTTGTGAAAAGATTTTCATAATAAGCTCGACCTTTCACGCTCAAATATTGCTGCAAACTTTTCAGACCTCTCTTTTTCGCGCTTGAAATCCCTACTTCAAGCGCCGGGTGGTGCATTTCCTAAATCATTGAATGAAGTATTCACCTGGACAAAAATTTTTAACGGTTCTCCTTTGTACTGATGATACACGTTAACTTGACCGTTCGGAAAATAATCAATTTTCACCGCAGATCCTATTTTGATCTTGTGAATTTCAGAACTTTTTTGTAAAATCGATTCAAAATCTCTTACGTTGCATTGTGCAGCGTCAATCATTGTAAAAGGAGGATTTCTAGAATTTTCAATGATTTCAATGTACTGTTCGGGTGTTTCAATGGTTTCTTCCATTTGTTTCTCCTGACCGTATCTACCAAAATTCCTATCACATTCACAATACGAGTGTCCACGGACAGGGTAGAGATGTTCAATAAAAACCTCGAAATTTTGAGAGAACATTGACAAAAAAAGGACCATCATATAATTTCTATTTTGACCTCCTGCAGCATCAGAATATAAAAAGATGTTGTTATACCCCTTTTTTGTAATCCAAGGCGCGAAGCCTAATATAACAAATTACAAATTCTGTTCGCTCCTTCCTCGAGTATTCCTTCAATGGAATGAAACATATCCTTCATTCAGAATCGACTTATACAGGGCGTCCCATTTGAAACAGGACAGCTGAATAACTCTCCAGGGAATGGAGGGGGAAAAAATTGTTCAGATAAAAGTTGTAGGGTTCGAAGGGGGCCATAAGATGGTGACCTTGAATCTGACCTTGAGGTCAATTTTGAGCATAATTGATGGTCAAAGTATGTTTTTTCGAACGGAAAACCCTACGTTCGACCTGAGGAATGGAAAGAGCGGAAAATTTTACGTCCGAATATGTTAACATATCAGGTCATTCAGAGGTCATTTGAAGGTCAAAAAACCATTTTCTATGGATTTTCAAGGAAAAGCCCCAAACGAGTTGTTTCTCTGACCAAAGTTATCAAAGTTGAAGTGAAACCCCACGTTTCGGCCTTGAATTCGACCTTGAGACCGATAATGAATGCCAAATTTGAAACAATAATTAAAAAATTATTTATTTTTCCAGTTCGTCGTTTTATAATTACAAATGGCACAAATCCATTGACGGGTAAGACACACTTATTGCAGGAGATGTTCGAATTGACCGCCATTCACTTCAATACATAACTCCAGCCGGCGTCGAAAGTTTCCAAGAACAGACTGAAAAACTTCTGCACGAATATTCGCAATTGCGTATATGATGCGTTGTTGGAGATCCACAGGTGTCGTTGGTCGGTTGGTATAAACGACATTTCTTACGTAACCCCACAAATAAAAATCTAGAGGGGTGAGATCAAGAGATCTTGCCGGCCACAGTACAAATCCACCTCGACCAATCCAACGATTGGGGAAAAGGATATTTAGATGATCCCTCACACATCGAGCAAAATGTGGTGGTGCACCGTCTTGCTGATACCACATCCTCTGCCTAGTCACTAATGTCACATCTTCCATGAGAACTGGTAATTCATTTTGTAAGAACTGTAGATAATTAGGACCGTTAACAGTTCCATCAAAAAAATACGGCCCAATAACTTGATCGTCTAGAATTCCACACCAAACATTTATACTCCACCGATGCTGATGATCAACTTGCTGAGTCCAGTGCGGGTTTTGCGCTGACCAATAGTGGCTATTGTGACGATTTAACAAGCCAGTACTTTGAAACGTTGATTCATCACTGAAAAGAACATATCGAAAGAAATCGGGCGCTTCGTTCAACCTCTGTAAAGCCCAATGGCAAGAGTTAACCCGATTCTGCATATCTTGTTGAGATAATTCTTGGGTCAGTGTGATGTGATACGGATGATATTGAGCAGCTTGTAGAATTCTGTGTGCCGTACTGCGTGGAATACCCCAATCGCGTTCAATATCACGTAAACTAACATGAGGATTCATGTGTATTATTGCTAGAACAGCAACGCATCGAGGGTCGTTAAAGTTGAACCTTGATTGTTTCGGCGTTGACCAATCCTTCCTTGTCGACAATTTCTTCCAACTTGGCGCATGACTTCTGGAAAAGGATGATGCTGCCGATCTCCAAACTGCTCTCTGTACAATCGTGACGCTCTTTGATACACTCCGCGACACTTACCCAAGATCATTAAAATATCAACACATTCGTTAGGTGAATAAATCATTTTGAACCCGCACTTACACCGTAAACGATGAAAACTTCTTAATGATCATTTTCGTACTGATATGAAAAATAAACTCTGAAGGTTAGTTCTGTTTACTTTCAATTCAAGGTCGAAACGTGGGGTTTCACTTTAACTTTAATAACTTTCGTCAGAGAAACAATTCGTTTGAGGCTTTTCCGTGAAAATCCATAGAAAATGGTTTTTTGACCTTCAAATGACCTCTAAATGACCTGATACGTTAACATATTCGGACGTAAAATTTTCCGCTCTTCCCATTTCTGAGGTCGAACGTAGGGTTTTCCATTCGAAAAAACATACTTTGACCATCGATTATGCTCAAAATTGACCTCAAGGTCAAAATCAAGGTCACCATCTTATGGCCCCCTTCGAACCCTACAACTTTTATCTGAACAATTTTTTTCCCCCTCCATTCCCTGAAGAGTCATCCAGCTGTCCTGTTTCAAATGGGACGCCCTGTATGTTTCATTCCATTGAAGGAATACTCGAGAAAGGAGCGAATACAATTTGTAATTTGTTATATTATGCTTCGCGCCTTGGATTACAAAAAAGGGGTGTAACAACATCTTTTCATATTCTGATGCTGCAGGAGGTCAAAATAGAAATTATATGATGGTCCTTTTTTTGTCAATGTTCTCTCAAAATTTCGAGGTTTTCATTGAACATCTCTACCCTGTCCGTGGACAATCATATTGTGAATGTGATAGGAATTTTGATAGATACGGTCAGAAGAAAAGAATGCAAGAGACCATTGAAACACTCGAAGAGTATATTGAAATCATTGAAAATTCTGGAAATCCTCTTTTTACAATGATTGACGCTGCACAATGCAACGTAAGAGATTTTGAATCGATTTTACAAAAAAGTTCTGAAATCCGCAAGATCAAAATAGGATCTGCGGTGTAAATTGATTATTTCCCAAACGGTAAAATTAACATGTACCATCAGTACGAAGGAGAACCGTTAAAAATTTTTGTCGAGGTAAATACTTTATTCAATGATTTAGGAAATGCACCACCCGGCGCCTGAAGTAGGGATTTCAAGCGCAAAATCGAGAAGTCTAAAAAGTTTGCAGCAATATTTGAGCGTGAAAGGTCGGGCTTTTTATGAAAATCTTTTGAAAAACACGACAATTCGTGATCCTTACAAAAACGATAAAACGATAAAGAACTTTGTGAATGATAAGAAAAATTCTGAAATTCGTATGATTTATTTTTAAGTTCATTATTCCATTTTTTATTCTATAATATTCGGTTTGTTGTTTTTTCAATATATGGGAAAGATTTATACGATGTATTGAAATAAAAATTCTTTCAATTCAAATGCCGTTGAAAAAATCTCATAGACTTTCAAACACCGCTCTAGAATCCCCATATATGTTTATAAGATTTTATCAGGTTCAATAATGGCATTTGGACACTTTTATCAGATTTTAATGAAACGTACGAGTTCCTATTATTTTTTCCAGTGGGAAGACATACTTGTTGTATTCTCAAACTTTGAATCGTTCATTGAAACGGAATCTAAACTATTGACGAGGAAATGTGTTGTTTATGAATTCCACTGTCGCAAAATTGATGTTTCTAGATTGAAACCATCATTCAACAGCCATGTCAGAGGAACAGAAACGTTCATGTTCTCAAATTTGCCAATATCCAATTATCGGTTCTTTCCAATAAAACGTGCAAATAACTATCATACGTTTTCCCATGTATGTGATTATGATTTATTGAAAAAAAGTTTGAAATATTTAATCGATTTGGGTGAAGTGCATTTGAGAATTTTTTTTTAACAGCTTCATGTACATAATCATTTTTATCCCCTTTGAAAACACCCATATTGTAACATCTCAATCGATGCACTTGGCATTTTTTTCACTCAACCTGCAATAATTTCTAACCTACAATACGGAATTGTCTCAAAATTCGGCAGAGTGTTGTTGAATACATTTGCAACAACTTCCTCCCTGGAAGTTTTTTTAGTATCGCGAATTTCTTGTATATTTTTAATATGGAAGTCCTGAAACGTGATTAGCGGTGGTTGCCTACTTCCAGGTGCACTAGACGAGAGGTCACGCGCACAACCGATTACTCGATCCGGGCCTTCAATTTGGTATCTTGCTGTATCTTCTGGCATTTTTCAAGTGTAGATCCTTTCTTGGATGATTCTTGGATAATGTGTTGGTAATAACCATTTTATCGCTCTCAAAGGATCCGATTGACCGTTGTTCTCTTTCTTTGAATTCTTCAGAGATTTTTCAGAGTTTGAAGGAATTTTCATAGGTTTTCAGAGTTTTTCAGATTCTTCCAGGTCTCTCAGTGTTTTTGAGAGCATTTCAGTGAGATTCCGAATTTGGCAATGAAATTCAGAGGCTGGGTTCTCATGCAGCCGGATCGTCCGGAACGGAACGCTGACAATTGGTGGATCCCTAGTGTCGTTATAGTTATATTCAAATAAGATCAGTATTCTACCAATGAGGTTCGTTCCGTCTCAGACAATCCGGTTGCATGGGAACCCAGCCAGAGAAAATTTCAGATGTTCAGGAAAACTTTTTTCACCAAGGTTTCTTCCAATTGTGACGAAGAAATATTTCTTGGATTTGATGAATATTTCTTTATTCCGAAGTGTGTTTCATCCATTCAATTGAATAGTCATTGGAACAATAAAATATTCATCGAATGAACAAATATTTCTTCATCATATGACAAAGCGGATTCGAATTTACCGAAAAGTGGACCACACATTGACCAATTGATTTCCAAAAAATAACCGAAGTATGCGAGGAAATGACCGAAAACGGTCAGATCAGGGGTGGTTTCGTGAATTTTTTTGACCAAAATATTACCGAAAGATTACCGTCAGGGATTGCAATTTTTCGGTCATATTGCGGTCACGTTTGAATACGGACCAAAGAATGACTGTTAAAATGAGAAATAATTGTTATATAATCTCGGTCATTTTCATAGAAGAGATCATGAAATTACCACAATATTATCGGATCTTTGCAGTGATATTGTGGTCATATTGCAGAACGGACCGAACCATTACCGTAGAGATGGAAAAGGTTTTTGTACAATTTTGGTCACTCGCACAAAAATTACCATTATGAGGGACAGATATTTTTGGTCACATTTCGGTCATGTTTCGGAACGCAATTTTTGTCAAAAATAAAAAAAAATTCTTCCGCAGCTGGATCGAACTTGGGTTTCCTCGATTACTAGTCAAGTGACTTGTCACTGAGCCATGCACCAGGTTCTTATAAGGAGATAGAGAAGGAGTGTACATAAGTGATGTGTGAATAATTCTGACCATATCGCTGTCATTCATGTATTCAAACAGTGAATGTGATTAGAAAGATCATGTACGAGCGGAAGTGGCGTCAGAACCTTGCGAATGTATATAAATCTATTTACACTTTGCGCGTTCATAGAACATTCGAAACGTTCTGATGCCACTTCGGCTTATATATGATCTTTCCAATGATATTCACTGTTTGAATGCATTCATGACAGCGATACGATCAGAATTATTCACACATCACTTCTATACAATTCTTTTTCTATGTCCTTATGAGAACCTGGTGCATGGCTCCGTGACGAGTCACTTGAATAGAATTCGAGAAAACCAAAGTTCGGTTCCAGCTGCGGAAGAATTTTTTTTTAATTTCTGACAAAAATCGCGCTTAGAAAAATGACCGAAATGTACCCAAAAATATCTGTGCCATACGATGGTAATGTTCAGATCATTTTTGTGCAAGTGACCAGAATCCAACCGAAGAAAATCCCTCCATAGTTGGTTCGGTTTTCCATTCCGCAACCTAAAATTGACCGAAATTTAGTTGATGAGAATTCCAGTAGATTTTGGTTTCTTCATGATTTTGTAACTCAAAAAAGACCAGAATCGAACCGAGGAACATGTGTATATATTTAGTTTGGTTTTTCCATTCCGCAGCCTAAAATTAACCAAAAGTTAGTCGATGAAAATGTCAGTAGATTCTGTTTCTTTGTTGTTTTCCAACTACAAAAGGACCAAAATTCAACCAAGGAACATACTTCACGAATTTGGTTGTTTTTTTACTCTCTAACAAGAGAGAACCATAATTCAGCCAACGACATCTTCTACAAGTTTGGTTCCCTCCTACATTTGCAACCTATGAATGACCAATTCCTATGGAACGAATGTTCCTCACATTGTTCGATTTTTGTTCATTTTTTGTTCGAAAAAAGTCTCAAACTGACCAATTTTTTTCGTACCAGTTTTTGTCATCCCAGATCCACTAGGGTGATTAAGATACGTTTCAGAAGATAAGGTTTCCCAGCAGATTTGAGATTATATGAGCACATGATCATGAATAACACAGAATAGAACCGTGAATCCACCTGCTATTACAGTCGTATTGCGAATGAGGTAACTTCATCCATTAATTGAAAGCTTGAATCAACCATAGAGATACCAAGGAATTTGAAAGTTTGTAAAAAGTACGATTTTGTCACCTCATGATGTGCACATTAAAATCACCGAATAATCACTTCACAATCATTTTCAGAAATACTTCAGAAAAAATCGGTGGTATTTACGAAATATTAACGATCACTAGAACACAAGATTCATTTCTAAATATGTTTCACTAAATTTATTCATTTTTCCTATTCGTAAGTACATTCAACTCTTCTGATATTTATTCATTTGATAACAGTTTGTTCAAAAGATCATTTTTACTTCAAAACTATACACCGCTGACATCAAATTTCATTATGTCATATGGACGATTGAGCGGCCGGATGCAACAACCGGTCGCGCGCTCGAAAAGACGTGAGAGTATTGTCCAGGCTGTAACATTCAACGTCAAAATGAAAAATTCTAATTTTGAAAGACAAAAAATACCAGAGGATCAATAATTCCTCAGTAAAAAAATAGAGACTGCAAATATTTTTGGTCTGAAGATCAATGTTTTTCAATGTTAAACATGCTCTAACTCTTGTATTTTTCAACATTTCGGAATGAATATTATCAATTCTTGTCTGTGAAACTTGGTGGAAGACGATGATGTTGAAACACTTTGTAAAAAATTATTGTAAATCATTCATTTTCAAATCCGAAGTGAGAATCATGTTTCTCAAGCTCGTATTAAAAAACTGTCGAGGGAAGTATGAGCGACAGAAAACATCCAGCGACGAAATTGTTCACTAGTGTATGGACTAACTTTCTGGGAAATTTCAGATCGATTAAGCTATTGGTTTGGAAAATACAGCTATTCATTTATAAGCGCGCAACTCATATTCTCCATCATGTCGACGTAGTTCCAGGGTTGAACGTACGAGGCTGCACGAAACAAAATTCCACTCAATATCTCAAGGTACTTTTATGTTTTCGTATCGAGAATCCAAATATCGAATTATTTCTGCAAGATTCATGATAGATTCTTCATTATAAACAACTTGTTTGAAACTGTATTATGAAGAAACGTTTCGTATTTGAAGAAAATTGAGTAGACAAACAAGTTTCTTGTTCAACTGGGAGAATGAATTATGTGTCAAGCATGTTTACAATACTAACATTATTTATTTATGTGAACAATGAAAATTATATCAAGAAGATGGAATTCGTGTATTTTTTTTCTTAATATGATGTTTTATGTGAATGTCGGATACTCCAAGTTCCTCATGGGGGAACATTGAGTAAAACATCATTCATACAAGATCTATTCGTTATTTTCTTCGATGGATCATCAAGATAACATGTCCCTTCAATGAACAACGGCAAACATCTTTGAGAAAATGCATTGTCAAAGATTGGACATCGTTCAATTTTTGTTGACTTATTCCGACCGAATCAGGTAACGGTGTATTCAACGAATCATCGAAAACAATATCTGATTATAGAATATGACTTCTGGGTTTTCCACTATAGTCATAAAACAACTCAATTTGTTTATTTGGGAAATATATCATTTTTACAGCATCTCTGATGTGCAAATTTGTAGGTTTCTCAATTCCGTCTAACACAGTCGCAAAAGCTTCTGTAACGGTCTTTTTTCAGGATTGAAAGCAAGAGGTTGTTTATGTACGAGGAAACCATAAAATATGCATACGTATTATTTTTCGGCTTTCTTTCTTTAACAAACGAATGTAAGCTGTGACGTGGGCTGATAAGTCAGAATATTCCACAGGGAGCATGAATTCGATAATGAAATTTTGAGGACTATGTTCAGCGGCATTGTACGGGTGACAACCGAAGTATTTTCCATGTATTCACTAACGACATGAAAATACTTTGATGGTCATCCGTACGGCAGCGTTGAACATGGTCTTGGAAATTTCATTGTCTGTTTGATGCCCCCTGGAAAATATTTTGACTGATCAGCTAACGTCACAGTTTACATTCGTCTGTGAACAAAAGAAAGCCGAAAAACAACATGTATGCATATTGTATGGTTTTTCCTCGCATCAACAATCTCTTGCTTTCAATCCTTGAAAATGTCCGTTACGGAAGCCTCGACCACAACGAGAAAAAGAACTAGGAGTGAGAGTAATTGGAAACGAGATGAAAAAAAATTGCGAGAAACAAGGTGGGCTTTATGATTGTAAAACCAAGATTCCTTTCAGGATTGATATTTTCAAAACAGATATTCCTTCCCTAGAAATCCTTGCAATAAAAATTTGTTCATAATCTTAGGGGAATGAGTATGTATCCCGTTTCAACAAAACTGTCGCTGCAAAAGAATTCGAAAGCGTCACATCTTGCTGCAGTCAAGAATGTTATAAAAAAATTGAGATCTCGTAACAAAAAGACTTGTTTCACGTATTCTGGAAATCAACTGGCGAATAAACAGCCGAAAGTCGTTCCCCGCGTGGAATGATGTTGATGGAAACTGAAAAGTCTTGCGAAAGGAAAAATAACAAAATTATCTCTCTGGAATATCTTTTCCATCATCAAACAATTCATCTGTCAGTGTGTCGGAGCTTTTCATTTTCATTGTTGAAGATTCATAAATCTAGACTCGTCACAATCCAAGACAAGATGAAGAATAATGAGTCTCTGGGGGATAACCGAGGTGAAGGAAGCAAGGAGAGTTCAATTCGATTGACTATTGACGTGAAAAAAATGAATCTACAGCATTGTTCATCTAAAACACCATCTGAGTCCCATTATAAGCGTGAAGATTCCTCATTGCAGTATTTTAATAACCTCGATTCAACAATAACTAAATTGTAGTTTGTTTCTGGAATATTATGCCAGTAGAACCAGCGATCCCAACGCTCCCTTGAGTGAGTCAACGTACATGAAATATTCCAATCACAATTTGAATTTCACATTTTCAAAGCCACGTACTGATGTCTGTAACTTTTGTTTCGGACATCAAAATGATGCTAATAATGAAGATTTATCAAAACATGAAGAACTCGTAGAAAAACACAAAGTATTGAAAAAGTCTATGCTGAAAGGGGAACAGGTTCCTTGTCTAGAATTTGATTTTGGCCAGAATTTACCTCTTCCGAAAATTCCGGTCTCAGATCAATTTCATCGGAGACTGATATGGTTGAACGTTTCCAATGTGAATACTTTTGGAAATAACAAAAATATTTACATGTATTTTTTTCATTGAAGGCAAGTACAAGAAAGGAGCAAATACGGTATGCAATCTAGTTCATGATACAATTTGCCGCGAACTAGGAATAGCTTATTACAATTAAATTCATCCATTCTCTGATAGTTGTGGGGGGCAGAATAAAAATTATTTGAGCATGCATTCTTTGTCTTCATTGTCTGAAAAATTACAAATTGAGATCCAACATTTATTCCCTGTACGCGGACATTCTTATTGTTAATGTGGCCGGAATTTCAGAATGTATGGACAAAAGAATAAAGAAATACAGACGATTGAAACTGACGAAGAATCCTATGAAATAATCCAAAATGCGAGAAAACCTCTATTCAAAATGATGAAAGATTCTGCGTGTACCGTGGAGGATTTGAAACCGTCTTAGACGGAATTGAGAAACCTACAAATTTGCACACCAGAGATGCGGTGAGAATGATATTTTTCCCAGATAAGCAAATTGAGATTTTTTATGACTATAGTGGAAAACCCAAAAGTCATATTGTGAAATCATATATTGTTTTCGATGATGCGTTGAATACACTATCACCTGATTCGGTCGGAATGAGTCAACAAAAATTCAACGATGTCCAATCGTTGACAAGGTATTTGAGTGGTTATGGGCAAAAGTTCTTCAATGACTTATTCAACGAATCATCGATAGAAACTGTGAACAAAACTGGCCTAATCCACAAATCAAGAGAGAATGTGCCGGAAAAGTGACGAAGGAAGTCAATATAAGTTCCAAATCATCATCATCATCATGAAGTAATCAGTCTTATGACTGGATTGATGAAATCCTCCAACCCTGTTTATTATCCGCTAACCGCTTAATTTCTGCATATCTACGGCAACCCTTATCTTGTATAATTTGCTTCATATATTCATAATTCATATATTATTCTCCTATCCCTGAAATTAATTCCTACCTTTTCCAAAATCGTAAACATCTTCTCCCAATCAAGATTATCGAATGCTTTTTGTATATCTACAAAACCTATATACACAGACTTTTTTAACTCTAGACTTCTCTCTACTACTGTTCTCAGTGCTAATATTGCTTCTCGCGTTCCCCTATTTTTCCTAAAACCGAACTGATCTTCTGCTAATCTACTCTCTATTTCATCCTCTATACTCCGGTATATGATTTTTGTCAGTATTTTCGAGGCATGTGAAGTTAAACTAATCATTCTGTAGTTCTCGCATTTGTCTGCTCCTTGTTTTTTTTGGGATGACGGCAATTTCATTCTTCTGGAAATCTTTCGGTACTTCGCCTATTTCGTACATATCTCTGACCAATTCAAACAGTGTGTTCGAGTAGAAGCATCTCGATGAATTCATTGCAAAAAGCGAAATATCATATCAAGCGCCTGCCTCATATCAATCGCCTATACACCCCCAGCATAGACCCGAGACAAGCGCTCGTTTAAGCCGACGGTATGATAGACGACGAAACGGCACGAACGAGCAGTCGTCGCTCAGTAACATAACGTTTCGCTCGTACAGTACATCAGTACGTTATATTGTATTAATTTTAATCCTAAGTTTTCAATAAACCAGTTTTGTAAGTCATTTCACGCTAAATCTGGAGTGCCTTTATTGAGCGTAATTTTCGCGCCATCCATCGACCACTCCATTCCATATTCCGAATACCTCGGGAAAGTTCAAAGTGTGTTGGAAGAAAGTAAAAGAAATTTCCTTCACGTACTCCGAACATTTTGGTAGCAGAGCGTGGTTGTACTGCAATATAGTGTGCCGTAATAAGAAACTGTGTGCAAACGGCAAGTGCTGATACAGTTCCCAAGGACAAATTTGGACCAATGGAATGTGTTTTTTCTTGCAAATACTCAAAGTTTAAAGAAGTTAACTTTGACAAATTCTTAAGTGGTTGGTGTGCGCGATAAAACGAGAAACGTGAGCGACTCGCTGGGCTACTGGGAAAATTCAAGTGCATTAATTTTCTCCTCGCTGATTTGGAAAACCAAATCGACTGCTTATGCTGTGCTGGATCGTAAGGAGAAATCCTTCTTACGTGCTGAAACGAAATCCACAAATAATTGCCGCTTCCATTACTACGGGCCGGAGATTTTGACGCTGGTCAAGGAATCGAATAAATTTATGACGATTTATTCTACATCATGCTGATGAGAAATCCGCGCTAGAGAATATCAGAGGAAAGGACATTGGTCTTCGCTGCCTAGATGCTGGGCTCGTCATCTCCTTCCGTCTTCGTCTACTCCGTGAGCTACGGTCATCATGTACCAAAGATCATTTTTCCAATGAATTTCATATGATTCATATTTCTATTCGAAGTAAAGTTGCTTCAAATAATTTCTCTTTCTTTCTTTCTTTGAAGAATTTGCTCGAATTAATATTTGCTGCTGAAGTTGAATCATTGATATAATTTCGAGCGACCACATATGATACAAAGGAATCCAATTATTTGATATGAAATAATATTTCACGATATTGAAACGTATGATTATCACGTATTAGAAATCTTGAATTGAAAAGAACTCTTATCGATCGATTTCCTCATTGTATCATCCACGATATACGGAATTTCTTTCAATTTGAACTCGAATTATTCGAAGTATATATAATTATGCGATCTGCCTGATCTCTTTTGGCAACTATCAATTGTAGAATCATGAGATGAAATTCGAATCGGCAACGAGATAGTTTTTCTTGTTGTTGTTTTGTTTGCCTGCGGAGGTTGCGAAGAGAAGATTTCTGCCTTGTACGAGTTTTCTTTTGAATCATGGATCGACATTGCTACAAGTAAAGTTCCTCATTTTTTTGAATTGTGGTAGACACATGCTTGTTGCCGTATAGGATTGTTCTCTTCTCGATGCGAACTCGGGATATTTTATGTTATTTTTTTTTACCTCGTTTTCCACTTTAAATTCATTAAGTTGAAATAACCGATTCAAAATTTGACCTTTGGAGCATTGGACAATGTTCTCTTGGCTGAGTTAAAACTCTACACGTTATGATTGAATTCATTGTGATTAAGTTAATCTATGCGTCAAACGAATCTATGCTACCAATTTTCTAAAGTGTATTTCAACTTGATGAATTAAGTTATTTTGATTACTCATCCTCATGTGTTTGAATTTCATTGATTATTTTTGAATTGTTTCCATAATATGGTATATAATTTACGCTTTATGCGGATATGTGTTTGAGAATGTGTTAAGGAGCATCTGCGTGCAACCTTGGGTTATTGGTAACTAGGAAATTTTAAATGAAGAGGTTCATTCTGTAAAACCAACCCGTCTGCTATTGTTTCGAGTCACGTTGGATTACTTTAATATTTGACAATCGAAAACTCGCCCATATCATTTGCTAACTTTTGCTTGGACTACTTTGCGGGATTTTGTTATTTGTTAAAATTAAAAATGGAAGGACTAATACATGAGCAGATGTCCCTTATAAAAAGGATAGATAATTCGTTCTCCAATTTTAAGAAGGATGGGTCTAAAAAGATGACCCTAAGTAATTGCACCACAAGGTTACAGAATCTTAAAAGTACTTGGTCCAGATTTGAAACCAATCACTATCAACTCCTTCCGAGTTCTGCTTCGTTGAAGAGTCAACCATATTTTGCGGATGACCTTTTTGGCTCCACTGAGGAAATGTATTTGGAAAGGAGTGGGGAATTTCAAGCCTTCATGGATGCAAGCTCCCGTCCTTCCCTTTCAGCTGCCTTGCCGGCTGTCTCACCGGTCGAGGCCCCGACGGTTTCTATCGAGAAAGCTGAACGGCTTTCCAGAATTTCGCTACCCAAATTCGAGGGAGACTATCATGAGTGGGAGTCATTCAGGGACTTGTTCACCACGCTAGTCGCCAATAAAACTAGTTTGTCCGACGTATCTGAGATGCACCACTTGAAAACATGCTTGGAGAGTGAAGCTGCCCAGTTGATTAGCTCGTTCTCAGTCACCGGTGAGGATTTTGTAGCGGCTTGGGACGCGCTAACGGATCGTTATGAGGACCTTAGTAGATTAGTTCCATCCCACATCTCCGCCATTCACGCTATGAAGCAAATGAAATCCGAATCGGCTGCCGAAGTCAGACAACTTTGAAACAGTTTTAGAACTCCATATAGTGCTCTGAATGCTTTAAAGCGTCCCGTAAAACATTGGGACGACTTGCTAGTTTTCCATATCCTTTCATTGCTAGACCATGAAACCCGAAAGCATTGGGAACATCTGCGCAAAGGGACAGATAGGAAGAAGGAGCCCCCCGCCTTGAAACCATTATTAGGATTCCTAGAAAATCAAGTTTCAGCGCTAGAGGCCCTTGAAGAGGGTCAAGCTAAGCCACAAAGAATGAGTCAGCCGCCTCACTCTTCGTTGCTAAAACCGGGAAGCCAAAGGGGTCTAAGGGCTTATCCCGGTAAGGTTCATCATGCTGAAACCCGTCAGAACAATCCTCACAGAACCACTTCGGATCCCGAGAAGTGTTCAGCTTGCGGGAGCAATCACTTTTTCCTATTCTGCGATATGTTCAAAGCGAAGCCCGTAGCCCAACGGAAAGAATTGGTCTCCAGCCACAGACGTTGCTGTAACTGTTTGTCAGCCCACATCATCAAGGACTGTACATCCAACAGACGCTGTCAGCAATGCGGTGGCAAACACCATACTATCCTCCATAGCGACAGTCGATTTGCAGGGTGCTTTACCCGCCGCTAGGGAGAATGTTCCTAACACCTCCATTAACCAAGTCTCTATGACCGAGAAATCGGTCCATAATGCGACTTCCTCTAGCCACGTACCCGCTTCCGTATTGCTGTCAACGGCCAGGCTTGAAGTTTGTTCCTCCTCAGGTAGGATTCGCTGGGCTAGAGCGTTGGTGGACCAAGGGTCCCAGTCTTCCTTCATCTCCGACTCACTATGTCAACGACTAAAGTTGCGATATCAGCCGATAAATGTTCCAATTTCAGGAGTTGCTGGTAAACACCATCTTACTTGTGAAAGGAGAGTCGATTTCTTAGTTAGGCCCCACTTTGAGTCGGATTTTGAACTCGAGGTTCAAGCGTATGTGCTCCCAAAGATCACGTCCTACACCCCTGTTCCAAACAAAGATAGTGAGACGTTCCAACACTTGCAGGGGTTGACGTTGGCTGACCCATGCTACACCGGTTCTGCTAGGATAGATGTGCTGCTTGGCGCCGCAGCTCACGCTAGAATAGTTCAAGGTGGTATACTTGGAGGTGGATTGAATGACCCTATCGCGATGGGATCCAAGTTGGGTTGGCTCGTTTCGCGAACTTTCCCCGTTCAGATGAACCCGGAAAGATTGTCCGTCTTGCATGTCGCTGACAATCTAGCGTTAGAAGAGTTATTTCAACGCTTCGGTGAACAAGAGCAGATCTCCTTGATCGAGCCAGCAGTCCCTCCTTCCGAAGATCAAGAAGTCGGAAGATTCTTTGCCGATACTACGGTTCGGGATGAATCTGGAAGATACACGGTGCGACTTCCCTTCAAGACTCCTGAACCGAATGAGCTTGCTTTCCCTGGCTCGTTAGAAATTGCACGTAAATTGCAAGCAAAGTTGGAAAAACGTTTCCTGGACAACCCCGAGCTATCAGAGATGTACAAGGAATTCATGCTCGACTATGAGAAACAGGGTCATATGCTTCCCGTGGGCCCTATGGAATCTCAGGGCTGCAAATTCTTCTTACCTCACCATGGAGTGCTGAAGGGGATAGGTCCATCTTCTAAGCTTAGGATGGTCTTCAATGGCTCGGCTAAGTGCCAAAGCGGAGTATCTGTGAACGACACTCTCCATTGCGGAGCCAATCTTCTCCCGGATCTCTCAGGTCTAATTTGGCGCTGGAGACAGTTCAAATATGTATTCGCCACTGATATTAAGCAGATGTTTAGACAGATCAAAGTGCATACCGATGATCAAATATTCCAGGCCATCTTGTGAAGAGGGAATCAGAAGGAACCAGTGCAGGTTTGGGAGCTTCAAACTGTCACCCACGGGATGGTCTCTAGCCCTTTTCTGGCTATAAGAGTGATTCGTCAGTTGGCCCACGATGAGCGTTCCAATTTTCCATTGGGCGCCGAAATCTTGTTGCATGACTCCTACATGGACGACATGCCATCTGGGAGGCACAACTTATCCGAAACTCTAGATAAGCAGGATCAGTTGATTCAGCTTTGCAAGGTGGGCGGCTTCGAGCTCCACAAATGGCTGGCCAATGACGAACGAGTTTGAGCTGGAATACCCAGAGAGAGACGGGTGGATGTTACGACTCCCGATAGTAGTAGTGTACATAGTATTTTAGGATTACGTTGGGATGCGGCTTCGGACTGTTTTTTATTTAGATCCAATAGTATCGACTTGAGCGAATCTTGGACGAAGAGATTAGTGCTTTCCAAGATTGCGGGTGTTTTCGACCCCTTGGGCGGATTGCTCCAGTGCTGGTAACAGCCAAGATGTTTCTACAACAACTTTGGTTGTTAAAGCTTGATTGGGACGTCAAGTTGCCCGAGGAATTGAGAGCCCAATGGCTTGATTGGTATACTCGCCTACCTGCCATCAACGATATCCGTATTCGCCGTTGGTTGGATTATGAACCTGACGCTATCGCAGAAATCCACGGCTTTTCGGATGCATCCTCTCTTGCATATGGCGCGGTACTGTATTTACGTGTTATATCTGGGGACCGAATTACGCTTCATATGCTACAAGCCAAAACTCGAGTTGCCCCAATCAAGTGCGTCGTCTCTATTCCGAGGCTAGAACTATGTGCCGCAGTACTATTAGCTCAATTGGCTAAAATGACTGAGCATACGCTTGGTCTCAAAGTGCACTCCGTACACTTCTGGACGGATTCGATGGACGTACTGTATTGGCTCAAGTCCCACCCATCGCGCTGGCCAGTATTCGTTGCAAACAGGTGCTCCAAAATCCACAGCCTCTCCCCTAATGCCCAATGGCGTCATTTAAAGTCTGCTGAAAACCCGGGTGATTGCGCATCTCGAGGCCTCGCTCCCCCCGCGCTCAAGGAATTCTCACTATGGTGGCAAGGCCCTAGATGGCTATCTGAGAACATTGACCTACCTATACCGTTTCTCGACTCATCTCAAGTAGCTACGCAGACATCTACGTCATTAAATACTTGCCTCACTGCTCAGACTAAGGAACCTGCTGTTTGGGATCTTTTAACTCGTCCCTCTTCGCTTAATAAACTCGTTAGGGTCTCGGCGTATGTGCTACGCTTCGTGCATTTACTGGTGAGGAAATCTCACCCACCCTCGCTCGATTCAAAGGAACTCTTCTCCTACGACTGGTTCAACTCGGCTCAATATCCGGAAAGCAGCGTGCTACCCTCTCACGAATTAGATAGATCTCGCCTAGTTTTGGTTTATTCAACCCAACGATGCTACTATGCCTTCGAGCGTAGGATGATGAACGAGAATGGGTTACCCAAGTCAAGCTCCATCGCAAAGTTAGATCCTATCATTGACGCAGGATTGATGAGGGTTGGGGGTCGATTGCAAAATTCGCTACTAAGTTATGAGGAAATGCACCCCCTCATTTTGCCATTTGAAGCTCACTTCTCGCGTCTATTGGCCAAACATTTTACCACCTCAAGACCCTTCACGGGGGAATTCGACTCACCCTGTCAACCTTGCGCCAAGAGTATTGAATAATTCGCGCCGGTCAGCTGGTTAGGGCCGTAATTCATAAGTGCCGGCCCTGTCTGAGATACCGAGGTAGCACCACCTATCAGAAGCTGGGAACCTCACCCCCCATTCGGACAAGGCCGAGTCGACCCTTTACCCGTGCAGGGGTAGACTACGCAGGCCCCTATAGTATACGCTGTCCTCCAGGCCGTGGAAAAAAATCTTATAAAGGATACGTTGCGGTTTTTATATGCCTAAGTACAAAGGCAGTACATTTAGAATTAGTTTCTGGCTACGACAGCCAAAGTTTTATTGCCGCTTTTGGACGCTTCACCGCGAGGCGCGGCCACTGCTCAGAGCTGCTGAGTGACCAGGGGAGGACCTGTGTTGGAGCCAATACCGAGCTCCAAAACATGTATAAAGCGTCATCAGACTATGCTCGCGAATTGTCTGCCGGTCTTGCAAATCAGGGTACCAATTGGCGCTTTAACCCTCCAAGCGCACCACATTTTTGGGGGATCTGGGAGGCCGCGGTCAAATCGACCAAGCATCACCTTAGGCGGGTCATTGGGTTGAGTACCCTGACCTTCGAAAAGTTCTATACCCTACTAACGCAGGTCGAAGCTTGCCGCAACTCGCGCCCTCTCTTACCTCTCACTAGCGATCCCCCTGATACTCCGTTGCTAACACCAGCCCACCTGCTCATAGGATCTAGCTCATTTTTGGTACCTGAACCCTGTTGCCTGGACGAAAATCTTCCCCCACTCAAACGATGGAAACTATTGCAGCAAATGCTGCAGGATTGGTGGAAGAATTGGTCACGAGAATACCTTCAGTCATTACAAGTTCGCTGTAAGTGCTCAGCCTTCCTTAAAGATAGAGGATATTGTTTTGATAGCTGATGAGCCATCTATGCCTGCAAAGTGGCCTCTGGCCAAGGTAACCTCGGTATACCCCGGTCTTGACGGATTGGTTGGAGTGGTGAAACTACGTACCGTGGCCACAGAGCTTGAACGCCCTGTCCATAAGTTGATTCCTATCTCAAGCGATAGCTCCGGTGCTTAGTTCCGCGACTCTATGAACCTACTACCAATTTTTTGCTATATTTGTTATCTAAGCCCATTCTTAGTTAAGGACATTCGTCACAATTTCATTTTTGAATTAGTTCAAAAATGAAGTGGGCGGGATGTTCGAGTAGAAGCATCTCGAGTGAATTCACTGCAAAAAGCGAAATATCATATCAAGCGCCTTGACACCCCCAGCATAGACCCGAGACAAGCGCTCGTTTAAGCCGACGGTACGATGGACGACGGAACGGCACGAACGAGCAGTCGTCGCTCAGTAACATAAGGTTCGCTCGTACAGTACATCAGTACGTTATATTGTATTAATTTTAATCCTAAGTTTCCAATAAACCAGACTTGTAAGTTATTTCACGCTAAATCTGGAGTGCCTTCATTGAGCGTAATTTTTGCGCCATCCATCGACCACTCCATTCCATATTCCGAATACCTCGGGGAAGTTCAAAGTGTGTTGGAAGAAAGTAAAAGAAATTTCCTTCACGTGCTCCGAACACCGTGCGTCACGAGTTCTCCGACTGGAGGCTTTGATAAGGTCCGCACTCATGCCATCTATTCCTGGCGCTTTATTATTTTCCAATTCTTTCAAAGCCCTGTCGAATCCTGATCACAAAATTGAATCTCCCAACTCTTCTTCATCGACATCTTTCTCCCTCTCTAAGAATCCTATATTATCTCTTCCTTTATACAGATCTTTCAAATGATTAATCCATTATTCTATTGTTTCGTCCGTTCTTATCAATTGTCTTCCCAGAGAATTTTCAATCTTACTGCTTCTAGATATCATTTGTCCAAAAAATCTCTTAACAATCCTATATGCCTCATCAATTTTTCCTAAATGTAATCTTACTCCTATATCTTGACATTTCCCCTCCAACCATCGTTCCTTTGCTTTTCTTGATTCTCTGATTATTTTATTCCTCAGTGCCTTGTATGTCTGCTGATCTTCTTCACTATTCTTCCTCTTGTATTCCCTCCTGTCATTAATTAAATCGAGAATTTCTCCTGTTATCCATGGTTTCTTAGGCTCTATCCCATCGTTCTTCAAAATTTCATCTGCACTTTGCTCTATGTTCACCTCCATATTTGTCCATCTACTCTCTCTTTCCAAGTCTTTCTCTTGTCGATCCTCCAATTTTTCGTCCAACATCACTTCGAATGCCTCCTGTGTTTTTCCTTGATGGAGATTCTTCAAATTCCATCTTTTCTCCATTTTCCTTTCCTTTTTCAGAGCTTTGAATTTCAGAGAACATTTCATCAGCAACATATTGTGATCACTATCTACATCCGCGCCTGGATAAGTTTTACAGCTTTTCACTCGGTTTCTAAATCTTTGTTTTACTAATATGTAATCGATTTGATATCTTGCTGTATCTCCTGGCATTTTCCAAGTATGGATCCTATGATCAGTCGCCTATGATCATCAAATTTTCTTCTCCCTTCACATATCCCATCACTTCTTCTATTTCATCGTAAGTTTTTTCGGTATCCTCCTCTGAGTATGCAGATGTGGGCATGTTTACTTGGACTTCAACAGTGTCTACCGGTTTTGTTCTAACTCTGACCATCATTACGCGTTCGCTATGTTGCAAATAATCTCCTATCCTATTCCCTACCCTCTTATGCATTAAAATTCTCACACCTGCTTGATCATTCTCTGATCCTGTGTGAATGATTCTATAATCCCCACTCCAGAAATCCCCTTCTTGCGGCCATCTCATCTCACTAATTCCCATCACATCGATACCCAACGTCTTCATTTCCAGTTTCAAATTTTCTAATTTTCCTGTTTGTCTCAGTGATCTAACATTCCACGCTCCGAATCGAAGAATGTTCTCTTCCTTCCCTATGTTCTTTGGTTTTCTATCTCGTTCGATGAGGTTCTCTCGAGCAGCCTCCACCCGGAGATCTGAACGGGAGGCTATTCTACCTCCGGAATATTTCACTCGAGAGGACGCCATCATGTTGTTGTTGCTTTTTTTCAATCAATCAAAATTCAAAATTCCAGGTTTGGAGAGGAGATTCCATTTCCTCGGGAATATTGAAAGATGTCAAGGAAGGTAGTTTCCCCTTGCTTTCCCTCCGTTCCTGCCGATGTTCCTGGCGTTGAGGAGTTCCAAATATGGGGCGAAATTTCTCAAGCGTACCAGCTCGAAAATTTTCACCTCCTCAATCTTTCTGGAATTCCACTGAAATGCAGTGCTAGTTGGTGACTTCTAATCCGATAAAGGATTTTGCTCTGGTACCTCTGGTTATCAAACTACAGGGGTCCAAAATTCACAGCTCTTGTGAAGATATGATTCCTTGAATTACAATCCCTTATGAAATTATTTTCGGTAATGTTTTTCGCAGCTTTTTTTCTGTTTTTCACAATGGTGTTATCTGTTTTCGTGAGAAAAGATTTGTTCCAACAAATTCACCGAGTTTAACGTTATTTTTCTAATTTTCCCGCTTGCCTCAGTGATCTAACATTTCACTATTAGAGAAGGAGGAGGATGGAGATGGGGAAGAATTGGGAGATTCGATATTGAGATCAAAATTCGACAAGGCTTTGAAAGAATTGAAAAATAATAAAGCGCCAGGCATAGATGGCATAAGTGCGGACCTTATAAAAGCCTCCAGTGAAGTAACTCGCGACGCACTGTTTGGATTGATTAGAGATATGTACGAAAAAGAAGTACCGGAAGATTTCCAAAAGAATAAATTCGTCGCTATCCCGAAAAAACAAGGGGCAGACAAATGCGAGAGCTACAGAACAATCAGTATAACTTCACATGCTCCACATGCTCAAAATAGAGTGTAGATTGGCAGGAGATCAGTTTGGTTTTAGAAAAAATAGGAGAACCCGAGAAGCAATCTTAGCACTCAGGGCAGTAATAGAGAAAAGGATAGCGCTGAAGAAATCTGTGTACATAGGTTTTGTAGATATACAAAAGGCTTTCGGTAATGTGAACTGGGAGAAGATGTTTGCGATCCTGAAGAAGGTGAGAATAAATTATAAAGATAGAAGAATAATATACGAATTATATGAGAATCAAAGTGCAATAATAGACATAGAGTGTCAGGAAGGGGGAGCACGAATAAGAAGAGGGGTGAGACAAGGATGCTCATTATCGCCACTGATTTTCAATTTATATATAGAAGAAGCAATGAACGAAGTGGAGGAGGAAATTCGATCGAAATTACAGATTCAGGGAGAAAATATAAGTATGTTGAGATTCGCGGATGACATAGCTATATTGGCCACGAGTAGTACTGAGTTAGAAAATATTCTCAACACCATGAGAACAATATTATTGGAAAACTATTGTATGAATATAAATGAGGACAAAACAAAATTCATGATGTGTACAGCAGCGAAAACAGCTAGAAAAACGAGAATCAAAATAGATACCGAGACAATTGAACAGGTGAAAGAATTCAAATATCTAGGAAGCATAATTACAGAGAACGGCAAAAGCGAAAGAGATATAAGAGCAAGAATAGCACAAGGGAAACAGGCTTTCCACCAGAAGAGACAGTTATTAGGCTCAAAAAATATAAGCTTGGAAGTGAGGAAGGAATTCTTGAAAAGTTACGTTTGGAGCACAGCATTATATGGTTGCGAAACTTGGACAATGGGGAAAACTGATTAACGAAGACTTGAAGCTTTTGAAATGTGGTGTTATAGGAGGATGCTCAGAATAAAATGAATAGACAAAGTCAAAAATGAAGAAGTACTCGAGCAGATGAATGAAGAAAGAAATCTGTTGAAACACATCGTGAAAAGGAGAAGCAATCTTATAGGACACACAGTACGGCATGAGAGTTCATTGAAAACAATATTGGAAGGGAAAATGAATGGTAAAACTGGTAAAGGTAGACCTAGAGCAAGTTATATGGAGCAAATCGTACAAGACAAGGGATGTAGTAGATATGTAGAAATCAAACGTTTGGCGGATAATAGACAGGGGTGGAGGGTTTCATCAAACCAGTCGTAAGACTGATTACTTCATGATGATGATGAACGGTATTTTTGCATTTTTTTTCCAATTCCGACTGTAACGTCCAGGGTCGAACATACACGAATATTTGTTCAATTCTTCATTGAAATTTGAGAATTCAAATTCTATGAGTTTTCGGTCAAATGCCTCCAAGTAGCGTTAGGCTTTAGAAAACTGGATTTGGGGCTCAAACTCATGCCCACGGGACCAGTGCTTTCTTGTATGGAGTTGAAATTTTATAAGTGGGATGGAAATTATAATAAAATTTGGAATGTAAGTTAAAAGGATTCAATAGCAAAGTAAAAATTACAATCGGAGAAAAAATTGAACCTTGAATATAAATTTTGAAATTTATAGGAAAAATATTACTACCTTAGCTGCCGCTTTGAAAGCCTCCATCTCGCTCGTCACAGTCTGGCTTCACACACTCACACACACACAATTGTCTTTTCTTTCTTATGTAAAAATGATAGTCTTCTTTCTTTTTTCAGAACAATCAATAAACACTTCGATTCCCTCGAGAAATCGCGGATAATTACTCTGACTTCTTGTATTACGAGAATCGCGGATGGAAGAGAACTCTGAATTCTTCTTTTCTACTCGAGACTTGAAGATGGAAATTGATTCTAAGATTTTTGTCATCCACCTCACGGTGGTAACCTCGGTTAACCCCCAATTTCGCAGATCTTGGTCAGTTAGTGGGGTAATCCACTAATTAGGAACTAGTCATGAACCCACTGATTTCGATTTCCTTTCATGGGGGGAGGCATTGACGAATCACCCTTCGTGAATAGGTGAGTGGCCCAGCCATCTTCTTGCACATATATTTCATATATCGCAAAGACCATAGGCGGGATCATCGCCCAATCTTAAAGAACATTGGTCGAAGGGGTTTTCCACCACCCCTTCCTTTTGTATGGTTCTCACACTCAGCTTCTGAATCATCGTGATTCAATTCCTATTGTGAGAATATATGTATTGTTTATATAAAATATGAACATAACGTCCGGTATCTACCGTCCGACGCCAAGATCATGCCACCAATGTTGGAACTTGAGGAATATTCCTCAAGTTTCAGTATATAATAATCTTCATTTCGAGCTCCTTGGGCTTCTTCTGACAGCAATCCTGAAGATTACGTAGTTTCTGTTGATGAACCTATCACTGAACTCATTCTTTGCACTATCAATATTCCACTCACCTACCGGAAGTGATGCAAATTTTATAACATCTGCTTCGGGAATTGAAATCTTGTGGACACTCGCAGGCATATGAAACCACGAATACAATGGAACATACAGTTTGGCTGTTTCCATTGTATATGCTCGGAATGGATCCACGTGAATATCACGTCCACTCGCTATTGTCTTTAAGATAACAGCGGATCTTTCAATCAAATTGATATCAACCCCAGTGATTTCTGAACATTTTTTCGGGTTCTCAAAAAAACGACCAGCTGTATTTCCATCGTTTGTTGTATCTCTGCCTACAGTTTTCAACCATTTAAGCTTTGAGTTTCATATAACTTGAGAAAAGATCATTACAATACCTTGCAAAATAATATCTACAAGAAGACCCATTTCAGATCTGAGTCTATCTTGGACAAGTTTTTGTTTTCATTGAATAACTTCTTCTCATCTACAGATCTAACCTGTAACATATATTAACATTTGTGAATAGAAGAAATGTTAGTTAGTTCCACGAAGTCATCGAATGCTAATTGATCACCTGCCACTTTTTGATATCTAATCGATAAGAAATATGGAGCAAGCATTCAAAGAATCTTATCCAAGCATGTAAAGTGGATAGTCCAAATTGAAAGCCATCTGGGTCCATGGCTCTTTTGGTTACTCGTCCAATATCATTCATTTGCTCGGGGCTACAGCTGCAAATGGAACATTTTTGACTAGAAGTATCTGTGAGAGAATCACGAACCTGGAATATTTTATGATTATTAATCATCACATTCATATGGTTATCCATGAAAATCACAGAATAAGTTTTTCATCAACCTTGCCATTAATCATCGAGAGAATCAAGTTATGATTCACTCAGAATGTTTGATCTGTTTTACGAATTTCAGTTGGCTGTAAGATTCTTATTTCTTCAGTAATTGGAGAAACCTCCTTCTTGACAAGCTCTTTGGTTTCATGTTCAAACATGAATTTCAAAGGCCTGCAAAATCTTGTAGATGATGGACGCGGATTCTGCCAAATGACAGTTACATGACCGTCTTTGTTTTTATACCTCAATTTTAGTGGAACAATTGAAATCAAGAGGAGTTCATGGTCATTGTATGTTCCAGATCCTGAAGAAAATGTTATATGAATGGAAATATTCGAGAATTTTGTACCATGAAATTATTTTTCTTGTGAAAATTTTTTCAAACCTGTAAACTGCTGCTTGTAGGGTGAATGTCCCTTACTCCCATCAAGATCTCATTTATAAAGCATTTCGACGTTTTCAGCATCTTTCTGGACATGAACCCTTTGTATTCCAAATATTCTAGGAACAGTATGATTCAACAAGTCCTGCAAAGGAATTGCGCAGAAGGATTCGCTTATATCCAAGTTGTCCGGATAGCATTTTTTTTCGCTATCGGAACATCATTGTAGGGTGAATAAATGTCACCATTATGATTTGTCGCAATTATTCTGGTGTTCGTATACTGTAGCTTATTCAAATCGTTGTCTAATATGTATGCAAGAGCTACATCAGGAGTCATTTTGGTGGGTTCTTTCGGCTGTGAACGCAGCACCTTCTTTATCTGTAGTGCTTTGTCAGGCGTTGTCAGAATTTCATCCATCATCTTAGCTGCTACTCACTTCCCTTTTTTCTGGAGTTCCGATTCCACAGCATACTCCATTTCTTGAGAACTCACTGTTTCTTGTACTAATTTTATTTTATTCCGTTTTCATCTTCCACTACACTCCGCAAAGTTTTTGGTAGGTCTTCCTATGGTTGAAGGAGACACATATCGTTCATTTTTTGGTAGTTGAAGAACCGTTTCCAACCACATTTCATCCTGCGTCACAAAATCATCACACACTCTATAGCTTTTATCCCACTTCCTTTCAAAATAATCGTGAACGATTCTATGCAGTTTTCGAGCTTTTCCTCGTCTATATTTTCACAGTTTTCACCTCGATATCTATCTTCCACGGAAGATATTGGACATTGCCTCGCATGAATCGAAGTTGACATACTAATGCCAAAGGTACTTCGTGAGTGTAAAAACAAATCTTTATATGTCAAGTTCACCATCTCGGAGGATATTTTCTCAATTCGACAAGTTATATACAAAAAAACAACACCTCTCTCTATACTGGAGAGGAAAACATCATATGTATAGATACTTAATAATAATGACATTGAAGGAATTTTGGAAAATTCTCTCATTATTAACGAAAATCATTTGAAACATGACAATGGAGTGAAATACGTAACATGACTATACACTAAAAAGAATATATGGTGGTAATGACAATAGCATTCCTGTCAGATGCAAATTGAGGTTACGATATAGGTATCACAACTCCACCTTTGTTTGTAATTTCTGTACCTTTGTTATCAGCGTCATACATTTTTTCAGTGTGAGCATCACAAATAATCTAGATCAGGTTCGTAAGAAAAGCTGAAGAAGCATCTAATTTTTTCATTTTCATCCGCTGATAAATGCCACACCAGCACGTACCAGCAGACAACTATACGATTTCATCAGAGGGGAAACTGTCAACTTTCAGATACTCCAACAGTTTTCTGGTAACTTTTTGTAACTTACTAGATGCGATCCAATTTGTTGTGACAAAAATAAGAAAACCATTATCATCAAGTTATTATCCAGTGAAATATTGACACAAACTCATCCCGAGTATCAGATTACTGTAATGATGTGTTCTCAACACTCACTTCTAATCGTAAAATCAGTTGGTTTGTTGATTTTTTGGGAAATTTATGAAAATATTCAGATACAAATGCGCGGTAGCAAACGTGATGTTTGACTTCACAACGACACGTCCCTCTTATGTCAGAGGGCTCTGTAGAACGCGCATGTACGAGAAGACAATCACGTGCGTCGATTATCCACTAATTGAAGGGTCAAGAGAAATAATATTCAAGTTTACAACATTTTACTGAAAGTTCAAAAAATCACTTTCTGCCGCCTAGCGCAGCGACTTGGAACACTGTGCGACATGGATTCACAGGCCACGTTTGTTCCCAAAAGAATTCCAAATATCCTTAGATTGGAAGAGGACCGAGTTGACGCTAATGTGAGTGTGGTTGGTGAGAACATCCTCACTAGAGTGAAATAGAAACAGCTGTTGATTTCATTTCAAAGTCAGCTGATTCGCAAGGACCGAAGATCTCAGTTCGAGCGCTAGTACTGCCATATCTCACCTCATATTCGCCACGAGTAATTTCGTCGAATCAGTCCCGGGAACATTCACGTGGGTTACGTTGAGCAGACCCTATCCTTCAAGATTAGAGACCGATTGAGGTTATAATTGGCTCTAATGACTCAGGTCAAATTTCCTAGGAAATCAAAGGAAAGGTGATATCAACTCACCAGTCGCTTCAAATACGATTTTCGGATGGGTTATGTACGGAAACAGCCCTCACACCATTTCCAATTTTTCATGCTAACTCTCGATACATCATTTGTGTATGTCAAGAGGTGGATGGAGATCTATCAGAGTTTTGGACCCTTGACGACATTCCTCAGGCCTCTGCACTTACAGGAGAAGAATTAGAATGCGAACAACACTTCGCGGGAACCCACACCCGTACATCGGAAGGAAGATTTGTGGTATGCCTTCCGTTCAAATCATCCACTGCAATTAATTTGCCTCGTTCAGGAGGAATTGCTCGGGGAATGTTTCTTCGTTCAGAATCTCGCCTCAGAAACAACCCTGAACATTGCGAGAAAGATAAAGATTTCACGAATGAATATTCAGATTTAGGTCACATGCGACCTGTTACTAACGTTTTCGAATCAATTCCTTGTAATTATATCCCACATCATCCTATTTGGGAACAAGAAGGTACGGACTCTGAGTTGAGAGTCGTTTCCAATGCCTCCGTGAAGTCTGTCAATGTAAAATCTCTGAATGAGCATTTGATGGTAGGTCCTAAACTGCAAAGAGATCTGCCTTGATCATCTGTCGCTGGCGAAATCATCAATATGTCTATTGTGCTGACATTGAAAGAATTTTTAGGCGGATTCTAGTTTCTGATGTGAATATTTACTACCAGAGAACTTTTTGGAGAACAAATTCAGATCTACCGCTTACTCCACACCAGTTACTCACTGTAACGTATGGTTCTGCCAGTGCGCCATATTTGGCTAATAGATTCGTGTGCCAACTAGCCCTCGATGAAGCCAAGAAGTTCCCCGAGGCATCAAAAATCCCATTCAAAGATATCTATGTTGACGACCGCATATGGGGTGAAATTCGCCAAGTGTTCCCACCTGATAATTTCAATCCCATCAATGTTGATGAAATTCCATGAATTTGTTGTACTAGTGACCCTCTTCAAATTGTGTTAACACCAGGTTTCTAGGAAGTCAGGTTTTCGTGGTACAAGGGTTTAAATTTTCAAGATTTTTTTTCGGGAAATCATCATCCTCATTAATTCCATTGAATGAAAATATTGATATTATCCGGATTTTTTCTAAACTCTACGATGAAAATACTTTCATTCATGCAGGAGGAATATTTCACATAGAAATTCGATTTTTAAAAGTATGTGTGCATTTTTCGGTCACTGCACCCCTTTTGGCATCGATAAAACTTTGATGAATCGAAAGCTTGATTCCTAAGCTTCAAAATCATACAGGTTTAAAAATGGAACGAAGGAATTTTCCCAAGGTACAGAGTTCCAAGTGTGTACGTATCCTACCTTGAGTACGTGACGATCACACCATCGATTTTCAGTGTATTAGTTTATGAAAAAAGTAATTATCAAATTTATTTACTCAATTTCGCCTACCACATTGCTCAGTACAACCATCTAGATTACCCCTTTCGAATGAATAATTGATTCACGACACACGGTTGCAGAAAACACTTCATACTTTATTAGAACATTATTGTAATAATTATTAGTCATACCAATTTGTCATCTTGGACCCATTGAATTTCTTTTCATTAATAACACAGGCCTGCGAGGTTTTTCCCCCTTGGAACTGGTGACCATTTTCCGAAGTAATTTGCTGCGTAGAATCCGAAGCCGGAGCCAGAATTGGGCTATCACGTCAGGATTTTGAGATATCTGAGGGTAAATACGCGAAAAATGCGGTTTTTCGCTACTTTTAAGGTTATGTACAGGACGCATAAAATTTTTTTGATCTTTTCTCTCAACTTCATCAATTTGCACTACTCTTCCCGTTTAAAATGAGCTATTGAACGTTCATGTACGATTTTTTCTCGCAAAGTTACGACCATTCTAAGTTGTGTAATATGTCCCAACAACAGAATGAGTATTCGCATTTATTACACTGATCGACAATGAAATTCTCCTTAAAATGAAATTCTCTTTTCTGAAGTAATTTTCTGCGTAGAATCCAAATCCGGAGTCAGGATTGGGCCATCGCGTAAGCATTTCAAGATATTTAAGATTAGGTCCACGAAAAATGGGTTTTTTGATTACTTTGGAATTCATGTACTGAGTGCACAATTTTTTTTAGTCTTTTCTTCTAATTGCATCATCCAGTACTACTCTTACTCTTCAAGATAAGCTATTAATCGGTGACCTACAATTTCTCCTTGCAGAGTTACGAGTATTCCAAGTTGTGAAATATATCCCCAAGATTATAATATTTCTAGGATCTCCTGAGGGTGCTGCCAGGATGTATGGGAATGAAAATTCTAATTTTCTAATATGATATTCTTATTCAGCGACCCAAAACTTATATGTTCACATATTCAAGGAAAATTTCCTTCAAAAAAATGGGTTCCCCAAAGGGTTGATAATTCACAGACCTGCGGAATATAAGTTTTTATTTTCCCTTCGAACAATAATGGTTCCTTTCCAGGTATTCAGATTGTGGAACTAAAATATAACGCCAGTTTTTTTACAGCACATTGGGATTCATTTTTATGTGAGATATGAATATTTACAGTTTTTTAAACAATTTGTATGAACGAAAAATATATACGTTTTATATAAAATTCAGACATGGGGCTGCACTGGTTTCAAACAAGACCTAAGATACTAGATAAATCAAAAGGACTTATGATATCTTTTTCTAGTTTCTTCAAAACTTCTGTTTGATCTCTTTCTGTTGTACTCATGATTCGGTTCATCTCTCTTTAACATCCAGCAATAGTCAGCCATCATTCTAACGTCCCACCTTCCTTGATATCTGGTCTCCATAACCTTAAGGTCTTGATGAAATCTCTCCTTGCTCTTCACTGACAGCACCAAGATTCTCGGGGAAAAAGTCAATATGGGAATGCAAATAATGGAGTTTTATACTCATATTACAACCCAGGGTTTTGAAATTGTTAAGCATGCTGTTGACTACATTTTCATAATCAGGGCTTTTTCTGTTCCCTAAAAAATGTTGTACGACTTCCTTAAATGACTTCCAAGCGAGCTTCTCGGTTTTATTCATAGTTTTTTCAAAATCAGGATCTTGCATCAATTTCCTTATGTCTGGACCAACAAAAACGCCTTCTTTTATGTTCGCATCCGATAAATGCTTGAATTTATCACATAAATATTTGAAACAAAGACCATCTTTAGGCAATGCCTTTACGAATTGCTTCATAATGCCTAATTTGATATGAAGCGGAGGTAGCAGAATTTTGGAGCGGTCAATTAGTGTTTCGTGTACAACATCTTTACTTCCAGGGTTCAATGATGCTCTCTGTGGCCAATCTTTCTGGATCCAATGTCGTGCTCTATTCCTACTATCCCATTCACATAGAAAACAGGGGTATTTTGTATACCCTCCTTGTTGACCAAGCAACATAGTTAATATTTTGAGATCACCACATATAGTCCAGTTATGATTGGAGTAATTTATTTTTTTGAGGACGAAATCCAAATTTTCATAACATTCTTTCAAATGAGTAGAATGTCCAATAGGCAAAGAAGCAAATTTATTTCTCTCTATTTCTATACCAATAAAAGTTCGTTGTACGATCCAGCATGTTTTTTTCTTTCAATCTGGAACCGAGTAATTCCGCAGCATCTTTCGGAAGATTAAGATCTCTTGTCAAATCATTCAATTCACTTTGAGAAAACAGTGGTGGTGTTTCGTTGCACTCGTAATATTCATCGTCAGGATCTGAAGTATTCATTATAGCCTCTTGAAATAAACTAGGATCAGATGAAAATGGTTGGGCAGGATGGCATAACTCTTTGCTATCAGGATCTTTATACGTAGGTAAAATCACAGAACGAATATCAGGATAACTTATCGCTGCTTTATTTTTAGAATTAAATCCTTTTATGTTTGAACAGCAGAAGTAAAAATCGTTGATATGATTTTGCGGTTCCATCCAAATCATTGGAGTCTGTAAACTGAAACAATGTTTTTCTCCTCTTGACCATTTCCGAAGTTCACGTACACATGTCGAACACACTTTATGAGGCGCCCATTGTTTGTCTTGGTTTTTTATGTTGATTTTGAAATAGCTATCGTATAGTTCTTCAATACATTTAGAAATTATTTGTTGCTGTCTCTTTATTACATAATTTCCACATATGTAGCAGAAGTTATCTGGAGCATTGATACATTTTCGAGAAGCCATTTGTGAAACTTTTTTTTAAATACACGAAATTCACGACAATTACTGGACACTCGATACTTGTACACGGAGGAAAAAATTAGAACAACAATCAGTACATTCCGAGTGAATTAGTGGAATAATGTCTGAACATAGCAACAAACAATCTACGATCTCAGCAGTGCTGGCTCGAAGGATATTACCGCCCGGCGCGAGAATTTTGTAGGCGTCCGATTATAATAGTGTAGCATATTGCATAAATATATATTTATGTGATATGCTATAAGCATTTTCTACCGTATTTCGCTCAAGAAAAAAATTTATCGTATCGTTGTGATGCGCCTGGCCTACTCAAGATGTTTCATGTAGAATACAATCCAAAGTCAATCCCCTTCATTCATTCAACATTTTTCTGAAGCATTTTGGTGCGCTGAATCCGCATATGGCTCCAGAATTGCTATATCACGTCAGGTATTTGGGATATTCCGACCTAAAAATGTGGAAAACACTGTTTTTTGGCATATTTGAGGTTCCGTAAAGTCGAAAGGTAATTTTTTTCACAAAACCAATAGATGCACCTCAAAGTATCAGTCATCCTCTTCCAAATGCCGTTGAGTTTGCTGAAATATCTTTTTTTTTCATTGAGATACGACAATTTTAAATTTGTGCGCTCATGTACTCAATAAATAGGTGGAGACACAATTTTCAAACTGTCGTATCTCAATGAAAAAAAAAGGTATCTGAGCAAACTCAACGGCATTTGGAAGAGGAGGACTTATACTTTGAGGTGCATGTATTGGTTTTGAGAAAAAAAATTACCCTTCGACTTTACGTAACCCCAAATATGTCGAAAAACAGTGTTTTTTACATTTTTAGGTCGAAATATCTCAAAAACCTGACGTGATAGAGCAATTCTGCAGCCAGATTCGGATTCAGCGGATCAAAATGCTTCGGAAAAAGATATTATTGTTTGAGGGGGAAAAAAAAAGTCAAATTTCGCAGGCCTGTGTAATCAATTTTTATGGAAACGCGGCTACTGCAACTGGTTAAAGTAACTGTGAGTAGTGACTTTCTTTGTACGAGTTATAGTAGTCTGATTATTTACAAAATTGGATTATTGCTACATAAATGTACAGAATGATATTGAACAATTTGCAGTATTTATAATTACCAATCTTCTGGACCTTCTGAAAGGTTGTTCCTATACTTTGATTTTTATGCCTTCTTCGGGTCTTTGGGAACATATCATATTGCACTGCCGAAGAGTGAGTTCTGAGAATAAACGATGAATGTTCCATAGGTATTACACAATGGTATTTGGGAGTTCCTGCTATCGTTTTTGCAGATGCAAATCGTTTTTCAAGTGCTTTCGTAGCCTCTATATGAGTACTCTTTGGACTGGAAAAAAGTACAGTTCCTTTTAAATGTTCTTTAGCCCACTGATAAAGAGCATCCGCAGTCAAAATTTGATTTTCATTTGATGATGCTTGCAGACTTGCACGTGCTGCAAGTCTCTCCAAATTTCCACCAATACCGTCGCAAGGTCCTTTGCCAAGTGCACTTGCATGGAAATGCCACTCAGCCGCAATTCCAAAATCGTGTTCATGATGTAGAAGATTTGCAAAATTAAATTTATTTTCAAAATGTTGCGATGCTCCATCAGTGGAGTAGTAGATTGTTTCACATTCAAAATTATCTTGCAAATACTCTGTAATGATTTTTTGAAATTCATAAACAGCTACCGTATCGTGAGTCAGATTATTAGACAAACACGCTATACTGCGATGTCTTAACTCATCTGTTCTGTAATGAATTACTGTTGTGAAAATGGTAACTTGGTTGTTATTCCAATGAAACGATTGAATAGCATTCTGAGCAATGGATGCATAGTCTTCAGCAAAATCACATGTACCTATGAATTCTCCGGCCTTCGAATTATCCTCGAGATTCTTAAGAAAGGATGATTGCTCCTTTGCTATAAAAGCGTGAGATTCCAACTTATGTAACCGTTCACAGAGATCCTCCACGAAATCTCCTGCGTCTGCTATTCCAGTTTACGAAGTGCTATGATCAGTTTGTTGCCGAATTTGATATTCTACTCTCTCAATGTGCTGGTATGTAAGATTCGATTGAAGAAAATCCTCAAAATCGTCTATTCCAGGACACGCTAAACACGTGTCCAGATAGCATTCAGAAGTAGGATTATCACATACAAGCATTTTAATAGCATCATGGTGAGAAGTCATGGGGAAATCTGTCGCAGACGTTGGTTTTTGTAAACTTATGGCATCTAGCATTAAATTCACGTTCCCATGATAAACACACGCATACGGTATGAGTTCCAGAAGCTCCAGCAAGTACACAATTGCGAGGTCTCAGCTGTGAAAATTTCGATAAGCTCACATCAACTGTGGGATTCTCCAACTTTAATGAAGAATACAATTCGGCAAGATTGCATAGAATTAATCTTTTTCGAACATGTTCACGCGTTCCATCATCAGTTTTGATCGAAACACAATCCCTTATGCCTGGCAATATCCGGCTATTTTCATCATCCAAGTAAAATTCTATGATGGAATTTTCAATCTCGCAAGATAACCTCCGTCCTCTCTTTGGATTTGGTGATGTTAGAATCCCGTTTTCAGCTATCAACTGTATGGCTTTCCTAGCTTGACGTTCCGAAGCGTTGAATTCAGTAGCCAATGTCCTTTTCTCCATGATTTTGGAGCGAGGGTGAGAAGCAAAATCTTTTCTGAGTAACTGGAAGACTGTTCGAATTTTTGTTTGATTTGTTCGAGAACTTCAATAGCTGATTCATGATGTTCTATTTGACACTTCCGATTCAAATTCTCAGACATGTTTGTTGATGGAACGGAAAAATCTTCTTCATTTATATCAAAAGTTTCCTCCTCGTTAATCTCAAGGTGTGGGACATCATCCTCTTCTTCGAATAATGTTTGATCCTAAAAGATAATAGAATTTTCTCAATTATCCCAGTTTTCTCCTCATTAAAACATTCTGGGGCTGTACTGAGAAGAATAAATAGTGGACTTAACTACGCACGACAGTTGGATACGTTCAAATGCGATACTTCTTCGATTCAATTAGATTCGTAGTTGACTCAACTACGAATGCTTGAATGAACCTTGAATTCAAATTGAATTGACGAAGGATTGTATTTGAACGTATCCAACTGTCGTGCGTAGTTGTCTCCATTATCTTTTTTCTCAATGTATACCGTGTACTTTTTTGATGAATCGAATATTAAAGCGGAACTACCTCAAGTGAATAATTCTCGCATGTATCTATCTGAACAGATTGGACATCGTACAAAGGTGACATTGAAGAGAGTACAGTCATGTCTTCCCTGCATCTACTACATGTTCGGGTATCAGAGGGTAGATGATATTTTTTTCTCAGATTTGAAGATAAGGTTCGAAGATCTTAAGATTCTTTGTGACAGGGATATCGAAATGGATTGAAACAACGATCACCTGAACTCCTTCGTTTCATTGTGTTATTGCATGTAGGAAAAAGTCCTTCCTCAATAGAATAATTCAGCAGAAAATCAATCACAAAAACTTCATAAACAAGAAAGTTTCACTGATTTGATATTCATCTCTGTACATTCAAAACGACACAAAACCATTGATGAGTTCAGATTGGAGAGAATGAGGTTGGTTAGGTTACAAATAAAAAAGAATCAGTTTGCCCTGAAAACATCCACAGTCACTATTCAATCGAAGCTTCAGGGCAGGAGTTTATATGATTGATAAGAATGAATTTAAATCCTCAGTGAATTAGAATCAGAGAATAACATTAAGAATCAGAGGATATTTGATTCCTGGAAGTGATTTTCACTGATAATGATACAGAAAATTACGGCAGAATGAATTATTCATTAGCATAAAATATTATTACACAATGTTGGCGTAGTGTTGTATTTATACACGATGGTAGTGGGTGGACGTGTGAGATCTGAGCACTTAAACCCCTCTGTAATTTCGAGGCATCTTCTTATCCCATTCCTTAATCTGTATGATTTCGAAGCTAAGGAATCAAGCTTTCGATTTATGAAGGTTTCATCAATATCAAAAGGGGCGCAGTGACCGAAAAATGCGAAAATACTTTCAAAAATTGAATTTCTATGTGAAATATCCCTTCTGCATGAATGCAAGTATTCTTATCGTAAAATTCAGAAAAAATCCTAACAATATCAATAATGACATATTTTCATTGAATGGAATTAATGAGGATGATGATGTTTCGAAAAAACGCAGATCAAAAAAATCTCGAAAATTTAAACCCCTGTACCACGAAAACCTGACTTCCTAGAAACCTGGTGTTAACACAATTTGTAGAGGGTCACTGGTACAACAAATTCATGGAATTTCATCAACATTGAGGAGATTGAAATTTTCAGGTGGGAACACTTTGCGAATTTTACCCCATATTTGGGTCAAACGATCTTTATACTCTTGAATCTCTATAAAAGGATCCAACCAACCTGTTCATGGCGCGCGGTTTCTGTTTCAGGGGATGGGCTGGGAATTCCTCTGAATTGCTCCGTCAAATTGACTCCTCAGATATTCGTCCCTCCGTGGATAAGAATTTCTTGGAAGACGAATGTTTCAAAGTAGTGGACATAGTTCTGAATCCGGAATCTGATTCGTTTCACATGAACGTTACTCTATCCGAAACAACCTCGTCCACCAAGAGGACATTCCTTTCGGTTCTTTCGGAAAATTTCAACCCACTTGGTTGAGTAGCTTCAGTTCCTGTTACCGCGAAAATATCACTCTAACTTATTTGGTTACAAAAGTTCCAGTGGGACGAACCACTTCCTAGGGAGTTGAACACTTAATGCTTGCAATATGATAGGGGAGCATTTCGATCCCGCGTTCGACTGGGTATACTACTGCCAGTTCTAAGATCTCCATCCATGGTTTTGCAGATGCCTCGAATATGGCATATGCTGCTCTAGTGTATATAGTTATTACAGATCCCTCTGGATTGTCTAGACCACACTGTGGATCCACTGAGCCATAAAATTATTGAAGGAAATGTTGAGTAAGAAATTTATCAATTGATTTGTTGAAATTCCTATTCATTCTTGAATGTGAGTTTGGTGAATTTACAAGAGTCATTAATTTGAAAAACCATCGTCACTCCAATCTGCTCCGGTATTTAGTAGAAAATGAATGGTTTTATGATTTAAATATCTGGAGAATATTTTCAGTAAATTTTTTCTTAATAATTTTTTCAACATTGTGATTTTCATTCTCATTTTCAACAAAATGAGAACTTCAAATTCGACATGAATATATCTTATCATCCACTGAATGAAGAAACAAAAGTGGTCCATGAATTCATACACAATGTGTATCTGCTCGAATCGTCATTGAGTCGGTTCCGAATTTTCGTGATAGTTGCTCCTGCTTGGGAGAATGATCTTCCAACTGGTACCGAATTCGCAGGTGTACTGAGATAATCTCATGCCATTTTGAGAAGATTTTTGACCAAACCCTGATGTTTTTCCCACCAATCGAGTATTTCAATGTTTCTTGATGCTCTTGGACTGTTGAGATATTCAGATATTTTTGTCCTCCATAAATTTGAATTGTTATTCGTTCCCTCAAATAAAGCATATATACCAAAATCATCATGCAACAGAGAAGTTTTTTTATGGGTTTCAATTTCATTTGTTGGTTGGAAATACTCTTGTTTAAATATATTTCCGAATATTCCCCAAGAAATATCTTTCATTTCTTTTCCCCGTTCGGTCTTATCGAAAACATCTATTTTGTGTCTTGGATCAAGAATAAGGATTGCACCATATATATCCAGTTACTTTTTCGATAGCGCTTCAATAATTCCGGAATCCGCATTCATATGCCAAGTTTGGATTGTGTTCCAAATCATTTCTTCCCTCCAAATTTATGAGATCATCCATAAATGTATCGATTTCGTCCAACAATATATCGAATACTACTAACACCAACGGCAAAGTCACATACTTCTCTCAACTCAACAGATCAGACACAGTTTTAAAATGCTTTAAAAACAATAATGATTTTTCCAAAAATAATCAGTCATTATCTTTGATCAAATATTTCCCCATTTGGGTGGTGTTAATGTGAAACAGTTGGATAACTGATTTCATTCCCAAAGTTGTGTTGATCATCACGCACGTACTATTCCAACGGATACGAACATCGAAAGTTGGCTGTAAATGATTTATATTCACTGATTGGCAACAATTTTTGAATCTGATCTGCAGTATTTCTGATTTCCCAATGCTGCTGCGAGTTTTTTTTATTTTTTGAACAAGATTTGTTGTTACTCCCGAATCACTATCGTCATCTGTACTTTCATCAGTCTCTGGAACTTCATGTGCATTCTTCATATCCCTTATCCCATCTTCTCCCTATGATTCGTTATGATCACCTATTTTGAGGTTCTTCAAAACCTCTTGAACTTCTGAATTCGAAATATGGCTGGAACATCGGAAATGTTGATTAATAACATCGAAGTGAATTCCTGATGCTTTTCATATGATGGATAATTTTTTCATACAAGAGGTATTTGCAGACACGTTATTCATTGTGATACCCAGAATTTGGTCTTTTATTTCCAATGTTTCCACAGTATCTTTTCCCGTATGTTGACCATGTGATGGAACGACATCGAGTACTATAGAATGCAATTTCTAATTATCGACTATGAACTGTACAGTCACTCCATGATATGACCTCAATCCTATGGAGATCCAGCCATCAACGGTGAGAGATATTTTCGAATTATTTGTTCGCAAGATATTTTGTATTTTTGATTTTGAAACAAACTGAGACATAATTCTTGTTCTCATAACATCTCTTATAGGCATCGTATTGTTTCAATTCAACTAGTGGAAGAAATTTTGAGTGGTCTCATCGTCAAAAAAATTGGAGTGTAGATGTTTCTTAACCAGCCATGCCTATGATTCTCTCTCAAGCCCTCATTGTTACCCTCGAATACATCCTGAGTAGAAATAGAACAAAATTTTTACCTACACCAGATAAAATCCAATATTCTGATTGGAACTCTTAGCGACAGTTTTACACAGAAGAAAGTTTATATTGAAGATTATTAGACACATTATCGTACCCGTGGGATTTTCCCCGATTATGACGAGAGGAACTATACCTCTGTATTTTCCTATTACTCCGCATACAGACTTCAAGATGAATTGTGGTCATCTGTCACATACTCAAGGTCCCCTCCGCCACAATGAAGTTCATCTCACGGCTATGATGTGAGTACATTAATTTCTTCGTGTGGCGAAGATCAAGGTGGGTAACTTTTCCCTCTTTCTGGCACTTATTTGTCTACAATTGTTATGAGAATTTCACCATGCAACTGATTCCTGAGATTGATGTCACTCAAAGCTCTCATTTATGACACGTTTTTTATAGCCAATGAAATCTCCAAAGGATATGTAAAAGAGGTCCATATCAGAAACATGGCATGCTGAAATTGTTTCATTGACATAGGACAGTGATGCCAGATTGGAGATTGAGGACTGTCGAGGCTACCCTCTCCCCGTTACACAAACGTACACACAATTTGATTGTTTGCGTACCAGAAAAGGACCGCAGGGAAAATATAACGGAGAGGGGATAGCCTCGAGGGTCCCTCACCCTCCATTCCGGCAGCACTGACACGGAATGTTTGTCTTTGAAATACGTCATAATTTAACTCTTGGGAATTCCGTACAGACACAGTTAGGGATCTTGTAGGTGAAAATTTCTGATATCAAAATCAAATCAATGTCCTCTTGAGGAAATCTTATAGAGTTCTCTGTGGTTAGTCGGTTGGTATCAAATCTTGGTGAAAATACAGGATGATTTCGTCTTAGGAAGTATCACTTCTACATTCGAAAAGCGTGGAATGACTCTTGGCGTACATTTCTTTGCAATTTCTAAAACTTCCTTTTGCACTGTTGAAACATGATTTTTGGAAAGGAATCTTTGGGAACAAATCTCGCAAATGGTTTGCTCCTCTTCTACCCATCATCTCAACTCTAAAACTGCCACTAGAGATCTTGCTTAGGTTCATATTCCAAAAGTCATGAGAGACTCATACAGAAAATATTTATTCTCAATTATGATTACTGGCGTTTGAACGCGATGTTGACAACCCTTTGAAATAGTTTGATGAGATGATTGTGGAAATATCTGAGAATTTGTTGAATATGATTCTAAAACGTGTGTTTCTGAGAAGGTGTTGAGAATTAACGAACTATTTGTTACGCTCTTTTTTCCGAACAATTATGGTTCCAACGTTGAGAGGATTAAGCTTGGATGTGGCTAAACACATCGTAGAACTCCTCTATACAAGTATTCTTGAACGTTGTCCCTAAGTTTTGAGAATATCTCGTACAAGGGGTGAATAAATATAACATCTAGAAGTTTTTTCTCATAAAATAACCTCGAAACCCTCTGGAAAAGAATGAATGAAACATCATCGCCAATGTTCACATTCCAGAAATATTTAAAGGAAAAATCTAAAACGTATTGAGATTTTATGGCAAGCATTACCCTTATTATGATTATTTGCATGTAATATTTCAATTCACCTTATATTTTCTCGCAGCAGATTCTTCTGGCACTGTTTTTGTTGTCTTGGTACTGGGAATTATCTCATACTCGGATGCATAATTGAATTGTGAATGTCTTTTTAGCCCTGACGTGTTTCCGTTTTTCATTTCAAATGTTTTTTCCTTATCATTATATTCACATGGCATACATTTTCCTATGCGATCGCTTTCAGTATTCGACATTTTGGAATATTCAGGATACATTAGGGTGGGCCGAAAAACCCGAATTTTTGAATTCCGGAATCTAATAAGGCGCAAAAGTTGCCTTGAAGGAATATAAATCGAGCTCAAAGAGAAAAATTCAAATCGGTCAAGATTTGGGTGAGCGGATCGATTGTGGAAATCCTCATTTTTCAGCATTTTTTTGAGCATATAAATAGGGTGCATCGGAATAACTCAAAAACAAGGGGTTTTGGAGGAAAATGTTTCGAACAAAAGTTGTGAGATTCCGAGGGGGACATCTGATGGTGACCTTGACTTTGGCTGCGGATCTCAACTTCAAGGTCATTCAGAGGTCAACTTTTGTTTCTCAAATGAAATCCCCTATTCTTGACTGCAGATTCAGATTTGATGTTGAAAAGCAAGAAACTTTTGTCTGAATCATTTTTCCGAATTCCGCACAGATGGCACTCTAATCGATAAAAAATGAGTTTTATGAAACACTCGTATTACTTTCTGTGTGAAACGACATTTAACTCTCCAGTGTTTTTTCTTCAGCTTCTGAGAATTACCGTCGCCATTGAAGTTACCTTATGTGCACCACGAGGAGGTTGAGCGATCGGATTTTGCACATCTTTCAGGCCCTGGGAAGGGCCGATTGTCTGGACTGTAGAGGTGTGTAATTTCCCACGACAAACGCTCTGCAATATGTATGAAAATTCACCGTATCAAATGTTCGATATTTGCACCGTTGACCTGTTGGCATAACCTAATTCGTCTCTGAAAATGTGGTTCCAACGACAAAAGCACATGACGTGGAATTGTTCGGCAGACAGTCCGTATTCGGCGTTTCATGTCATCTCTGGTCGTTGGTGGTCTTTCATGGACTACATCTTTGATGAAACCCCATAAGTGGAAATCCAGAGGAGTGAGATCCGGAGACCTAGCCGGCCAGGCAATGTATCCACCGCGACCAATCCATCTGTGTGGGTAAGATGTGATAGAGAAATTTCTGACAATTGCAGCGTTATGAGGTGGTGCCCCATCATGTTGAAGCCACATCCTGTTCTGTGTGTAGAGATCAACATCTTCCAACATCCTTGGTGATTTGGCCCGAATCAATTGCAGATCATTTTCCTTTCTAACAGTATGTTGGAAGAAATAAGGACCAATGATCTGACCATTCAAAATCCCACACCACACATTGAGAGTCCAGCGATGTTGTTTGTCAACTTGTCGATGCCATCTGGGATTCTCAATTGACCAATAATGACAATTATGTATGTTCATAACACCGTTACTGCGAAATGTTGCCTCATCACTAAACATCACGTGATTGAAAAAACCAGGCGGTTGCTCCGAAGCGCATTGACCGAATTCAACCCTACGTCCAAGATCATCTTCACTCAATGCTTGCACCAATGTGATGTGGTAAGGATGATATTCACCAGATCTCCCAGATATTCCCTCTGACTCGTGGGATATTCATTCTTCCAACTCGTCTTCCTATTGAGCGTATCGCCTGAAGTGAAGGCTAGCGTCTATTTGGATACCTCTCCCCATACAATCTTGATGCTGCAGCGTAATTACGTCGACATCCTCCTAGTATCAGGAGAATATCAAGTATTTCACCCCAAGGATAATCCATAGTATTGAGACCTTCACAACACCGATCAAAGATCTTCTCCGAATTTGAATCGTATATCGGAAAGAATTTGTGAATGAATGAAGGATATCAAACATTCCGTTTCACTTATGTTTGTGCACAATGCTTCAGTATGAACTTTCTTGTTCATGATAAACACAAGTATTGTTTTGTACTTGTGTTTGGCAACAATTCACAGTAACGGTACTACGAACAGACATAATTGTCAATATTGGTCGATGAAAAATACCAGCTAGGTCTCCGGATCTTACCACTTTCGATTTTTACTCATGGGGTTTCATCAAATTTTCAGGGCCACAAAGATGTGCAAGATCCGATCCCTTCACCTCCTCGTGCTGCACATTGGGTAACTCTCATGACGACGGTAATCCTCAGAAGCTGAAAAAAAAACACTGGAGAGTTAAATGTCGTTTTACACAGAAAGCAATACGAGTGTTCCATGAAACTCATTTTTTATCGATTGGAGCGCCATCTGTGTGGAATTCGGAAAAATGATTCAGACAAAAGTTTCTTGTTTTTCAACGTCAAATCTGCATCCGCAGTCAAAAATAGGAGATTTCATTCAAGAAACAAAATTTGACCTCTGGATGACCTCGAAGTTGAGATCCGAGGTCAAAGTCAAGGTCACCATCAGATGTCCCCCTCGGAATCCCACAACTTTTGTTCGAAACATTTTCCCCCAAAACTCCTCGTTTTTGAGTTATTCCGATATAAAAATTAAAATGGGACACCCTGTATATACGATATACACGCATCTCAAAAGTGCCTTGCCGGTGGAGCTCTTGGCTCGACTTAGATATCTAACGCGACTCAGAACTCACCATGAGAAGGTGGCTGCACTCCGAGTTCCGTCCACGCCCTTCCCAACCAATCATCAAAATAGGGCATATATAACATACATATTATTGGGTATGTTTTTTTCTGTTATCATTGAAAAATAATCTCCTGTTCCTAAACAGAGAATTGTGCCTTGCTCGAGAACGAAGGCATACTTTCCCTGGACATGAAGGTGTGTCGGATGAAACCATCCCTATTCTTATACCCAACACCTGTTTTTGCTGACTCTGTCACTAACTTGACACAGCGCTCAACTAATTGTGTATGACAAGGGAAGCCTTTGATATCCCAATCTAGGATAGATCTAGTTTCAATCAGCGAAGCTATGTGTTCAGTCGAGACATGACGTAAAAGGGGTGGCGGAGACGGTTCAGTGGGATGCCAGTCGATACACTGTGAATATTTCATCGCAGTAAAGTTAATTTTTAGAATCACGAAGTTACGAACTGGCTCCTTCTCTTTCAGAGTTGATTCTCTTGCTTCAATTATTTTGTTCAGGCCAAGTTCTCTCACATCTCTTCCATTATCCATTGCCATTGACAAGAGTGAGTTCTCCGGAGGAGCAAAGTACGCATTTCGTTGAATAACAGGATCTATAATATCAAGGAGGTTTCTAGGTAAGTACCTTGAGGTTTCGATAACTTTGAACACGTGTTTAGGTCCATCTATTGGGAGTACCAATTAATTCGGTCCGTTTTTTTACAGTTAAAGATGCGTTTATTTCAGAAGAATATGAATCATCAAATCAGTCAAAGTATTGTCCAACGCTGGCTATCAGTTTTTCCCATCTTTCGGGTAATTTTCGAATCCCGTCAGGGAAAAACGTCTCGTCTTTCGAGACGATCCAAGTTAGGAGCCAATTTTCGATTTCTTCGAACGAAGTGAACCGGTGCCCTGCCAAATCGTGCTGCATCTGTCGGAATAACCAGTAATCAGGAGGAGCAATGTCCGGCGAGCACGCCGGGCGTGGTAGGATATCCCACTTCAATGTTTCCAGATAATTTTTCACTACTTTTGCGACATGAGACCGAGCGTTATCGTGTAGAAGAATAACTTTGTCATGTCTTACCTTGTATTTCGGACGTTTTTCTCGTAACGCACGACTCAGACGGATCAATTGTAGCCTATATCGATCACCCGTAATAGAATCAGCAGGTTTTAGCAACTCATAGTATATAACATCCTTTTGGTCCCACTAGATACACAGGATGATCTTTGAACCATGAATATTCCTCTTTGGTGTCGATGTTTGAGTCGATGGTAACGACTGACCGGGCACAGCATAGTATTTTCTCCTCTTGGGGTTATCGAAGAATATCCATTTCTCATCTCCTGTCATAATCCGATGTGAGAACCCCTTTCTTCGTTGTCTTTGAATCAGCTGCTCGCAAGTGAAAAATCGCCGTTTAATGTCTGTAGGCTTTGAGTCATAAGGCACCCAATTGCCTTGCTCCTGAATCATGCCCATGGATTGTGATCGTACGGAAACTGCTTGTTGCGTAACTCCTAATGATTCCGCAAGCTCCTGTTGCGTTTGACTCGGATCTTCCTCCAATTCCTCGTTTTCGAATTTTTGTGGGCGTCTTGAGCGGGGCTTGTCTTCGACATTGAAATCGCCATCCTTAAAACGTCGGAACCATCCCCTACAGGATTCATCAGTTAGAGCATTGTCACCATAAACTTCCACGAGCATTCGATGGGCTTCAGCTGCACTTTTTTTCCAATTGAAACAGAAAACCGGCCCCTCTCGCAAATGCTGCTCAGTTAAAACGAAATTTGACATACTTCACTGAGTGAGAATCGGGATTCTAGGAGGAACTCAGAGTGATATCAACTGAATATTATTCACAGGTGTCTAACCTCCCTGAAACAATTGAAATCGGTTGTGACTATGAAACATTCATGAGAGCGAGAGTCATCTTTCCAAACCGGAGCGAACTAATTTGTACTCCCAATATAATACAGGGTGAGTCAGAACGTCATGAAGTCCTGCGGTGAGAATATTCCTGAGGTGATTTGGAGAAGATTTTTCCTTCGACAAATTTTGATCTGAGGCCTAGTTTTAGAGTTATAGCCATTCGCAGTTGACCAATCGGGACGTTGCTATACCGTTGATACAGGGATGCCACTACGAACAGCTGACGCAGAGGGTTTAACTGAGTGTGAAGGGCGAAGTGAGGTATTTTCAGATGGGAAATATGAGAAAATGCGTGAATCCAAGGAATTGCACGGTATTCAAGACCAAGGATATGTATTTTGTATGTTGGGGATAAATTTCGATCGAGATAAGGAACAGACAAATTTTTGGAAGAATCAATTTTTCAAAAGGCATCTCATTCGGCTCAGAATCACTCGAAACGTGTGAAAAAGTCGTTAGGAGGGCATTTCGGCCGTCGTACTCCCGTGGGAACTGACAGGTCCATGACCGATTGTTGCAAAATTATTCCAAGTTCAATGACAGGTACAAAAAATGAAAAAAATCGATTTCTTCGTCATTTCAGAACGCACAGATGTGATTAACTCCATTCTTTGTTCAGCTCGGCCTCCTCTTGCAGAATGAACGATTCTTGGTACCGGTTATAATAGGACGTCGATAAGTTTGGAAAAATTCACAAGTTCAATCACGGAGGAGGGACTTGTAAATTTTTGAAAACATCAATTTTTCAAAAGGCATCTCATTCGACTCAGAATCACTCGAAACGTGTGGAAAATTCGTTTGGAGAGCATTTCGGTCATCTTGATCGCCTTAGACCTCACAGGTGGATAAACGATTGTTGCAAAATTATTCTAAGTGCAATGACAATCACATCTGTGCGTTTAGAAATGACGAAGAAATCGATTTTTTTCATTTTTTGCACCTGTCATTGAACTTAGAATAATTTTGCAACAATCGGTCATCGACCTCTCAGTTCTAACGGGATCACGACGGCCGAAATGCCCTCCTAACGACTTTTTCACATGTTTCGAGTGATTCTGAGTCGAACGAGATGCCTTTTGAAAAATTGATTTTCACCAAAATTTTTCTGTTCCTTATCTCGATCGAAATTTATCCTCAACATACAAAATACATATCATTGGTCTCGAATACCGTGCAATTTCTTGTATTCACGCATTCTCTCATATTTCCCATCTGAAAATACCTCACTTCGCCCTTCACACTCAGTTGAACCCTCTGCGTCGATTCGAAAGCACTATCGATCATTTTTATATCATCTGAGCGGATAGCATGAAATTGACTCGAAGACTCTGCCCTTTTGCTGGCGGAGTGGGAAGGTGGTCGCTCTTCTCTCATAACTTCTTCGGTGAGTTTCTCAGAATTTTTTTTGTCAACTGCTCTTATTTTTTCAAATATCCCATTTCTCTGTTTATACATAAATCTGATTTCAAGATGTGGAATTTTCTTCAGTTTCTCACAACAACACCTCCTGGAAATTCGACATGTACGACTTTGAATGCGCTTTCTACAGATGCAATTCAAAGTCATGGGACATTTGCAGAATGCTATATCGAAAAGTCAGCTTCGCTTTCAAACTCCATCAGCTTATCTTTATAAGTTTGCTTGTTTATGTCTCTTTTGTAAGATTTCATCAATTTGCAATATGAATCATGGTACGATTGTGTCATTTGTACGATTCGTGTTTCTGAAACTGTAGGGATAGATGCTAAATCGTACGAACCCATAATTTTTTGTGCAACTGGCAGAGCTACATAAGAAAAACATAATGTTTTGTGATTGACTCTTGGAACTAAAATCTTGAATCGTTTTTCAAAACAGCATCTTGAAACTTCTTCGTACGTAGGAAGTTGGAAAGTTGGTGAATCTTTTGGATTACCGAAAATCGGACACTTCCATCTTTTTCTTGCCGTTTCCATCTTTTATGGATGGCAAAGCCTTAGAACAACAAAATTCGGAGAGGACTCTACACTGTTAAAAATTGCTTGAAATCTCATGCACTTTTCATGTACATATGTGAATGAAAATTCAATTTTTGTGAACTGAAATAGGAGTCCAAATACATGTCATTGAATTTTCAAGTTATTGTGCATGAAAGTTGAAATTAATGTACAGGTGATTGAAAAAACTTAGAAAAATTTAATCCAGTATAATAACCCAATGATATCATTATAATTTTAATCAAATCATGGTTCTAATGGCATCCAACTGACAATAACATAAAAGATCCAAGTGTTTGTGGATTTGAAAAAAAATCTAAAAATGCTCATATCTCAAAAACTAACCTTCAAAAAAACGGACAATTCTTGCATTATGGCTGCAGAATACGCCCTTGAAATACAATTTTTCTCACTATGGGTCACCCTGTATACTAACGCTCTTACGAAGTCATCCACGTATCCACTTCGACTATGTACTAGTTAGATCACATGGTTTGTTCAGTGCTCCTACATTACAAATACATCTTGATTCACAAGTTTGAAGAATGAACGCAAGGTCATATAAGCAGAAAAATGCTCCCTTCCACATAAGTAGCAGTGGCTTGAGTGACAGGGCTTTGGCGTCCGACTTCGACGTTCCGCGTCCACATCTTGTGGAGGTGATTTTTTTTTTTCAACAATCATGAACATGTGCATGGAATTTAAAAAACTTGTTATTGAATTTTCAATCATGATTTCTCTCAACAATCAAGAACATGTGCATGAAATTTGAAGAACTGGTTCTTGAATTTTCAATACTACTGTACATTACTTTTCATTCACGTGAGTGGAAATTGCTTCCATTACATGTGATTGAAAATTCAATCAGAAATTTCTAACAGTGTATATAATATGATGAGATGAGAGTCTATGTTCTAAACATCGACAATACCAGTAACAAGAGAATCAAAGCACTTGAAGTAGTAATTTTTAGGTTTATACGAAAAAAAATACATGTCCGCTGTTTTAACTACTTTCTGGAACAGTACGCGTTCACTGCTTGCCGAAACAAATGAAGTGCCTCTGATTTGGCCGTATATCTAATGCGTCGCGCATTAGTCGATCCAAATGTCTGAGCAATACTCTCCTAATCAACAAATCCAGAACGGACACGAAAACTCACGCATAGGGCAGCCACCTTCTCGTGGTGAGTTCTGAGTTACATATTTAAGTTGAGCCAATAGCTGGACGAACAAGGCACTTTTGTAATGCGGGTACATTGTATATATGGACATATACTCTATTTACATGCTCAACAATTATTTTTTGATGATGAATAGTTGAATATACACATATCTGAAAAAACACATGTTAATCGCCGAAAATTGTGAAAAATGAGGATTTTCACATTCGATGCGCTAACCCAAATCTTGACCGATTTGAATTTTTCTTTTTGGACTCGATGTGTATTCCTCCAAGGCAACTTCTGCGCACTATGAGATTCCGGAATTCGAAAACTCGGGCTTTTCGGCCAACCCTAGGATACATGCTCTGAGAATTCTCATTCGAATAGCCTCCTTTGGCTTGTCCTCCGATTCCAACGTCATTTCTCATCTTTCAATAATCTTGCTGAAAACTTGACGCTATTTGATTGACTGGCTAGGTTATTTTCCAAAACTGTGGGTATATAAGATTCGACCTAACCCTGAATTCGGCCAGAGACATTTTGCTATGTTCAAGATGAGGGAATTATCAGAGAATGTGAATATAATGGGACTTATACATGTGAAATTTTTGGAGTAGGTCAATATAATTGCAGATGATGAATTTTCATGCAAGTGCAATGTACTGTGGTATGATTCATGAGGATGAAGCTCTCAAAGTGAGGTTTATGCAAGGGCGTGATGAGTCAAGACTAGATCAAGATTTCTTGCGAAAATTTTAATTGGATGTCTTGATCTCGAAATGAACATCTTGGATTTATTCTTGCGCATTTCTCGTGACATATTGAATCTTGACTCCATTCAAGATTAATACAAGAACGAAATAATATGGACGAGAAGTTTATTCTCACAGGGACCCTACCAGGTCATTCGATAAGTCCGTACGATAAAAAAAAAAATTTGACTAAACTCGATTTCATTATTCAACATAGTCGCCTCCGAGGGCAATACAACGGGTATGGCGGTTTTCCAACTCTTCAATACCACTTTTATAGTACGATTCCTCTTCCTCTTCAAAATAGGCCTTAGTTTCAGCGATGACTTCATCATTGGAGGTCAATTCCTTTCCAGGGGTGCATTCCCTTAGTCGATTCTCATACCTCGGGTAATGTTTTGGGTAGAGGGAGGTGATAGTGAATGCGTTCCGTTTCCTCGTATTTCTTTAGTGATTCAGAAATCCATCGTTCCGTCTCGTGTTTGGGACCAAACCCCTACTATCCCTCTTGAGTATCTATTACTTCACTATGTTTATTATAGTCAATTCGTCACTCGCTCTCGGAGGTGGGGAAATATTACTCGACGCATTTGATCAGACTAGAAAGATGTCAAATATTATATGGAAATAATCGAACGTCAAAATTAAGCATACTAACCTCTGTTTGTAATATAAGATAGAAACATACGGATTGCTGTCAAGTAATGAAATAATCAATGAATGCTCAAATCAATTAATACTCAGATAAAATCTACTCAGAATCATTGTTTGTGTTAGATGATATATTATTCGATATTTTGATGGATGAAATTTTTGTTACAACGAATGAATGAATCAATGAATAATTGGTGACAGTTTTTTAATTTTTTGAGTATAAAAATTCATCGACACCTCATTATGTGCCTTTCAAATTCATTATGAATTTGGATCCTTTTAGTTGATATATTGTTCAGTATTGACAAATCATTTTATGGAAATTGAATAAGGATTCGGATAGCAGTTTTGGAAGCGTGAGTTGAGATAGATAGGGGGAATTAAATCATTAGAGACATTATAATAAATGTAATGAGTACAAATATCGAATAATACTCGAATTAAGACTGAAAAATTTCCATTTCGATGAAGTTTGAATAGTTTATAGGAATTTGAAATTGAATGTGAGAACAAATTTGGAATTCATGATAACGCTCCAGATCTGATTCTCTTCATCATCATCATCATCATGAAGTAATCAGTCTTACGACTGGTTTGATGAAACCCTCCACCCCTGTCTATTATCCGCCAAACGTTTAATTTCTACATATCTACTACATCCCTTGTCTTGTACGATTTGCTTCATATAACTTGCTCTAGGTCTACCTTTACCAGTTTTACCATTCATTTTCCCTCCCAATATTGTTTTCAATAAACTCTCATGCCGTAATGTGTGTCCTTTAAGATTGCTTCTCCTTTTCACGATGTGTTTCAAAAGATTTCTTTCTTCATTTATCTGCTCGAGGACTTCTTCATTTTTGACTTTGTCTATCCATTTTATTCTGAGCATCCTCCTATAACACCACATTTCAAAAGCTTCAAGTCTTCGTTGATCAGTTTTCCCCATTGTCCAAGTTTCGCAACCATATAATGCTGTGCTCCAAACGTAACTTTTCAAGAATTCCTTCCTCACTTCCAAGCTTATATTTTTTGAGCCTAATAACTGTCTCTTCTGGTGGAAAGCCTGTTTCCCTTGTGCTATTCTTGCTCTTATATCTCTTTCGCTTTTGCCGTTCTCTGTAATTATGCTTCCTAGATATTTGAATTCTTTCACCTGTTCAATTGTCTCGGTATCTATTTTGATTCTCGTTCTTCTAGCTGTTTTCGCTGCTGTACACATCATGAATTTTGTTTTGTCTTCATTAATATTCATACAATAGTTTTCCAATAATATTGTTCTCATGGTGTTGAGAATATTTTCTAACTCAGTACTGCTTGAATAGTCTATATGAGTCACATAAAATTGAAATGTAACTGCAGCAGAGAATCTGTAGTCTGCTGAATTTACATTTGGTCTCCACATAATTGTAGAAAAAGCTATAATAAAATATATTGGTGCCCTTATCCAAGTGGCAACGGAATACACTATGAACTTTCTACGAATATTCGAAATATATTCTGTGCACATTCTAATGAGATAATAATGTGAAGTGGAGTCATCGTACATAAATCGTAGTAAACTGTTAAATCCCTAATATTGAATGATGATCCTCTTTAATCAACATTCATTGTTATAAATTTCAATGAATACAACTTTTTATAATAATAAGCACATAAAAAATTTCAATGGACTATTGAATTAGCTAACATTTATTCTTTCATTTGAAAAGAACAATAATCTGTTACGAATTACACAATATTAATGTTTTATAAATAATACATAAATATTGATAAGAAAGCACAGCCAAAACAATGCCTACATGCTCACATAAACAGCAGTGCAATACAGGTATAGAATTTAATTATGAAAAATCAACATCATGTTAAACATTTGTTCTATCGAGAAAAAAGAAAAAAACTGTATTAAAACTTCAATAAAAATTCAATTACATCATGAATCATTTCCAAATACATTCCATTTGTACCAGTCGTAGAATTCACATTGTGCAACGAAGAAATAAAAACGCACACGCTGTTAGGATAAGTGTAGCATAATATACATACCAAAAATGAAAAATATAAATACGTTAATTTGTTTATGGCTTCACTTTCATATACTTGCACAAAAACATTATATAAAACTATGTATATTGAAAAGGTACTGCTTAAGGATGATTTGTCCTGAATAATTTGCACTCGTAATGGAAGATTATATCACATTTGAACAGTCTTTGATGTTGCGGGGTACCACTTAAAATTAAACAAAATATCAAAATCAAATGTGGACACAAATATGCGCTACAATGAAACTCTCAAGTGTCATTGATGACTCACGACGAAATAATTAATCTTCTACAAAAGCAGCAGATAATAATGAATTCAATGTTGTGTCGACTAGTATACATGAAGAAAAGTCAATAATTTCACCTCGGTATACATTCGAAAAGATCAATGTTTATCTGAAGAACTGGTAATGGGAAAATTCAAGTTCATACCCGATGTAAATGCAAGAACGACTCATCAAGGATGTATTCAAGGAGATAAATTGAGCCCTCGGAAAGAATAACTCTCTTAGCACTCGAACGGCGTCTCGGAACTGATTGTCGTTTGAGTGCTAAGCGAGTTATTCTTTCCAAGAGCTTCATTTGAAACATATCCACTGGTCAACCGAAAAATGTTATTCCTATTAGGAGCGAACCTCGTGAAATATACGAAAATTGCATTTTCCCATAACATCATCATCATGAAGTAATCAGTCTTACGACTGGTTTGATGAAACCCTCCACCCCTGTCTATTATCCGCCGAACGTTTAATTTCTACATATCTACTACATCCCTTGTCTTGTACGATTTGCTTCATATAACTTGCTCTAGGTCTACCTTTACCAGTTTTACCATTCATTTTCCCTCCCAATATTGTTTTCAATAAACTCTCATGCCGTAATGTGTGTCCTTTAAGATTGCTTCTCCTTTTCACGATGTGTTTCAAAAGATTTCTTTCTTCATTTATCTGCTCGAGGACTTCTTCATTTTTGACTTTGTCTATCCATTTTATTCTGAGCATCCTCCTATAACACCACATTTCAAAAGCTTCAAGTCTTCGTTGATCAGTTTTCCCCATTGTCCAAGTTTCGCAACCATATAATGCTGTGCTCCAAACGTAACTTTTCAAGAATTCCTTCCTCACTTCCAAGCTTATATTTTTTGAGCCTAATAACTGTCTCTTCTGGTGGAAAGCCTGTTTCCCTTGTGCTATTCTTGCTCTTATATCTCTTTCGCTTTTGCCGTTCTCTGTAATTATGCTTCCTAGATATTTGAATTCTTTCACCTGTTCAATTGTCTCGGTATCTATTTTGATTCTCGTTTTTCTAGCTGTTTTCGCTGCTGTACACATCACGAATTTTGTTTTGTCCTCATTTATATTCATACAATAGTTTTCCAATAATATTGTTCTCATGGTGTTGAGAATATTTTCTAACTCAGTACTACTCGTGGCCAATATAGCTATGTCATCCGCGAATCTCAACATACTTATATTTTCCCCCTGAATCTGTAATTTCGATTGAATTTCCTCCTTCACTTCGTTCATTGCTTCTTCTATATATAAATTGAACATCAGTGGCGATAATGAGCATCCTTGTCTCACCCCTCTTCTTATTTGTGCTTCCCCTCCCTGACCCTCTATGTCTATTATTGCACTTTGATTCCTATATAATTCGTATATTATTCTTCTATCTTTATAATTTATTCTCACCTTCTTCAGGATCGCAAACATCTTCTCCCAGTTCAGCTCGTTGTCAGTCCGTTGAGCTCGGAAACATTTCGATGCAATCGGTATTCTTATTCAAGTACTATTATCCAATCGAAAATTTTTTAGGACTATGATTTTCAAGTTTATGGAGTGCTACCATTACGAAGACTCTCCTGAAGGATACTTCAGAGGGAAGTCGTTTTTATGTGCGGAAGTTTTATAAGAAAAATCTCAAACTGCAAATCAATTTACCAGACCTTCATGAGGGTTTGATACAGTGAAGATCCTTCTCCAAGGCCTCATGAGGAGAGATTGATTCCTTATGAAAACGTTATGAAGTTTATTTTGATAAGGGCATGGCGGTGTTAGATATCCATGTTTGATGGATATTGGTTTGATCAGATGAAATGTTCCTTAATATAGAATATTCATAGATCAAATTCGTAATCATCTTCCGCATTGGAAGAATTTTGCAATTCACCATAATCAGGAATAGATTTACTCATTATTTTCAATGCTCCTTCTTTTAATTTCATTCTCTTCTCATGACGCTTTTCTCTGTTCAATTCCATTACATGAAGGTATTCTAAGATTATCTGTTTCCTTGTTGGCTTACTAGCCCTGCTGCTTCCACTACTACTGACTTTCTGTTTTTTTGACTGGCCACCGATTCCCTGAAAAGTAATTGGATTCATATGAAAATTATAGTGAAATGTTGATGAAATTCGACATTCGCGGCACCCAATCTCGTCTCGTATATTGCTTGATCAAGGTCTTTTCGTCTCGTCTCGTAAATTTCTCGGTCAAGGTCTTCTCGTCTCATCTCGAATTTCTTGTTTCTCGCGGCATCACTAGAGATTTATGAGTGTCAAGTTTTTGGCTCGTCAAGTGGCATAAAATTCGTGAATGGCTAGACTATCTCTGCTTGGATATATTTGAACCACACTGTAAAACATCTAGGGCTTTACACAAGACCAAGAAAATTTTGGTCTCGTCTTGTCTCGATTCTTCGAGACCAAGACCAAGAGAATATCACATAAATTGGATTGAACCAAGACCAAGACTTGAGAAGACGAGACCAAGAGTGTTGTCGAGACTCAATTCAAATCTTGTCGAGACAAGATTACAAAAAAATTTCAAATAATCTTTTCTAAAAACATTTTTGTTTGAAATTCGAAGCACAGATGATAATGTTGATGATTTTTTCAGAACATTCTCAAAGATGTTCCAAAGTATTCCGAAAAATGTGTTATGGAGCACTTGAAGATGCACTCAAAGGTGCCTCACCTTTTTTTTGAGGTTGCCTTGAAGGTGTTTCACGAGAATTCATTGAGAATACTGAAATCAGAGAACTGTAAGAAATCTCAGATGAAGACTTTTGAAAGCTGTCATCCTTAGAATGCGAAACTAGATAATAGATCATAACAATATTTCATCGAATCATGGGTAGGCATTGCTCATTCTAGTACAATACCCAGATAGGACAAAAGTTCTATAAGAGCTCATGATGGACACAATTCATTCATTAGGAATTCTGTTAGAACCCTTGTGATATTCCGGATATACAGCTCGATGGTTGACGATCAATAAAAATTCCAATATATGGTGTTCGATTCAATTAGAAGTAAACAAGAAGTCTCGTCTAGAACCAAGACCAAGACAAGATTCATCTAAACAAGACTAAGGGACCGTCCATGAAGTACGTAACGCTTTTTCTTCTGTCGTTCCTTGTCGCACCAACTTCGGACATTATGAGTGAGATGAAGAAGGAAATGCAAAATAGCGTTACTCAATCTACGGACGGTCCCCAAGACAAGACCAAGACGAGATCGTGAAATCAACAATTTTTCGAGACCAAGACAAGATTTCTTTCAATCTCGTCTTGTCTCGTTTTGTGTGAAGGCCTAAAAAAATCGTGAGTCAAATTGCTATTCTCAGAAGCGATAATAATTGGACCTAGTTTTAGAACAGGCATTTTACGTTTCAGAATGTAAAAATGCTGGACGCTTGGGAAAAACGGTATTTAAAATCGTGATCATATCAACAGAAGCGGACTATGCAAACGGTGTGCAAACGGTGCAATGGCGCAGGGGCGGCAATTATGTCGGAAAAATTTATTTATCAATAAATCGAAAATAAATTTTAGGAGAATAATAAATTCTAGACAATAAATAGTATATTGTGTATCAAATGCAGAAAGTAGACGATTGAAGCGAGGGGGAGGTGCGGTGCCGAGAGAATTGAAGCAACCCGAGGGAATGCTTATGGTCGCCGAGGCTTCATATCGCACCTCCCGCTCGCCTCCATCGTTTTCTGCCCGTGGCACACGCGATATTTTTTGTCATACCGCCTCATTAATAATACCTGCCAGTAATAACCAGTGATGTGAATGACGGGTCATGAAAAATTCAGACATGTCATGGTCATTATGACCGTCATGTGACCGTCATTGACGGGCACATTTTTCACAGTTTGTAAGTGAAAATGACCGTCAAAAAATAATCTGACTGGTCATGACCAGACAATTAATAATTTTTATTGAACTTTCTTTAATAAAAATCTCAGATATGTTCCATTACAAATCATGGTTATCTGTTTACAAAATAATGATAATACAATGAATATTTATATGTAGTTCTACACGGAAAAAAAGGAATCGTCGCAGCAGCTACTCGCGTAGACGATTTTCGACCATCTACGTAAAATAGTTTCGGCAACTGCTTATTAGTAAATGGTCGAAAATCGTCTACGTGAGTAGCTGCTACAGCTATTCCTTTCTTCGTGTAAGTATATCAACTCAAAATTAAATTGTCCATCAAGGTTCCGGAGTTCAATATATCCTTAAAATCTTACAACATTATTGGAGTATGTCCCGCTGCACTAGATCACTTTAGATGTTAGTTTGACCGTCAAAAATGTTTCTGACTGGTCAGTGTGACCTGACCGTCGAAACTGACAAAAATTGTTCTCGTCAAGTGACAGTCATGATCGTCACATGACCAGTCATTTGACCGGTCATTTGACGGGCTCACATCACTGGTAATGACTCACTGTACGCCCCCCTAACCTGCACGAAAAGGTGAACTTTCGATGCAGGTATGACAAAAAAACCATTTTTTTCATAATAAATATTTTTTAATTCATAGTTTCCTTCTTCAGACTCAAATTTCGTAGAAATTCAATTTTTGCTGCCTTAAACGGGGTGGCAAGCTAGATGGCGCAAGGGTGGCAAAAACCCAAGTCCGCCCCTGGATATGAAAACTGTCATTATTTCTATCACTTTTCATGTTTGAAATACTGTAACTTTGCTCTATAGATCGCACATTTGTAATCAGAAACAAAACTTAAATGGATGTTGTTAATATCAACCAGCGCTGACAAATTTTATATTCTCAGAATAAGTCCGATTTTTGAATTTTAATTTGAATATTACAAAGTGACGACAACTTTTGTTTAAGATGACAAAATCGCTCAACAGAGAATGGAAAATTTATAAATCCACTCTCCAAATTGCTGGACTTGGTACAGTGAAATAGCCTTGATAAATTTGATAGCCGCTCGCACATTTGAGGATTTTATACAGTGCAGTTTTTGTATTGAAAACTTGTCAACTCTTGATTACTCTCTTCATTCACTTTCGATAAGAAAACAAATTGCAAAAACGATATGAACATCATTTCCAATCTAAAATCTCCATGATTACAAGTTGATAGCTGAATAGGAGGAAAAGAAAATCACAATATCGAATCTCAACTTCCCATACATTTTCCTGGGTCTTCAGTTGTATTTTCGAATTTCCCCAAGATCTCCGGAATATTAAGAATCCTTGAGATTTCCCTGAATTTCCTTATTCTCCGGTTTTGTCGCCACTCTGGTGGTTCATGTAAGATGCCTATTGAAAATACTCTATAAATATGTTGCAGAAGTTTGAATCGTTTATTGAAACGAATTGGTAAGCGAATAATGAAATATTCAGTTGAAATCCCTAAAATCTTGCAGTCTTTCCTTTGAGCGATGTCTTCAGTTTCAAAGAATTAATTCAGGAGTTTAAAGGAAGATCGTTTATCAGATTTTATGGGTTTGAATCTTTGTTTCGTTTCTAGAAACGATTCGAACTTCAGCAACATCCATAAATTTCAAGGTGGACGATTTTCTACGTTTTTTATCATAAAATCATCAGCAGCAGCGTGACCAGTGAATCCTGCTAGATGATGAGGATTGGTTGGTTCTCATAGTGCACGTCAATTTGATTCCCATTCTCATAAGAATGCATCAATCAGCGAAATGTGGCACGATTTTGTTGATCACGCTGATAAGCAGAGCTTGAATAAGTTATACTCACAGATGTTGAAGGTTTCGCATTATCTTCATCACTGTGATTATCATCAGAAATCTGTTTATGAGCATTACATTCTGGTTGTCACTTATTCGGGACACTCTCAATTGATGTTCCAGTAGGAACTTTCCTCCCTTTCCTTGAACCTACCAATGCAACTGGACTGATGGTGGGATTATTTTTGAGAATATCATCCATTTCATCAAAAGATTCAAAATTCATTCTTCCTTCTCCAGTTTTTCGAGCACTCATATTATCTTTTTTTTCAATATATTTCTTTTGAAGATATTTCCATCGATTTTCACATTGCATTGGACTGTACGCGCAATCAAGTCCATTTGAAATCATTTGCCAGACTTTTTCATTTCGAATTGCAGTCGATTTAAACCGGTCCAAATGTTGTTTATATAAGTCCAAGAATTGAAGCGTAGTATCACGGCTCCACAATATGCGGTCACCATCACATCCTGCATTGCTTTTTATAGGAGCAATACCTTGAAACACATTAAAAAACCCCTAATTAACATACATTCAAATTATACGGATATCCCTAATCAATAATACTGCAAGGAATAGCATATATCGTACCTAAGCAACACGAGAAGTTACGGACCTATTTCATGGGAGCTTCCGCGTCGAGCGTTAACATTAGAAGGAACGAGAGGTCCCACGGCTCCTCTTTCTTCTTCCAATTTTGACGTTCGACGCGGAAGCCCCCATGAAATAGGCCCTTTAGAAATACTGGGAATGTGTGTTGAAAATCCTATGCACATGCGTACCCACACAGCACGCTAGTCCAGGAAGAGTTCGCAAAGAATTCAATTTGGGCCGGAAGAATTCAATATGAATTCTTGAGAATTCTTCCAGAACCACTGCGCTCTGTGGATAGGTAGCATCTCAAAATTAGACACTTTCGTATAATTATATGATATGCACCTCCCTAGATCAATGGTGGCTATGTTTACACCGAGAGGACCAAACGCAGTTTGGTATGCTGGCCAAAAAAATTTACTACAGTTCATGTGACACAAACTACATCAAAATCGTTTGGTCCGCGTACCAAACTGCGATTGGTCCTCCCGGTGTGAACGTAGCCAATATCTTAACGAATTTATCCAAAATAGTCTCATTCGCACATTCCCTCCTCATTCATAGAAAAACAGTAGCATATTTGGAGAGTTTTTGTGCTACTTGGGTATATATACGGAATATTTTCTTTGTCATAAAACTTATCCGCCTTGGTGGAAAAGAAGCATGTACTAGAATGCGTCAAGAGAGTAATTATAAAGTATTTGGAACGTAGATTTTAGGGTACACCGAGCGTAAAAAAGTATATCAAGAGTAGTCCGAACGTATATTTTAAGTACGTGAAACGTTTCGAAAAATACATCATTTTCATAGAAATCGAGATCTTCAATTACGCTTCGATTTATAAGACATCTGAAGGGTGATAGAAGAGTGGATAAAAGAATATGAGATGTAATAGAAAAGTTATCTCAAAAATTCTCAAGTTGTAATTTCATACGAGCGTTGAGCGTTGAGCGGCGAGCGATTTTTCCAAGTTCAAGAATTTAGCGTTGAAGTTTCATAATGATGTTCCACGCTCGATTTGAGCGTTGAAAGTAGTCTTTTGACTATTTCCTTTGCAGATGGGAAAATAATAAACATATATGAATATATATTGATCGATCCAAAGTGCCTTCTTTGTTTAGCACTATTCAGAATAATTGAATAATCATTAATTGCGCTGAAATTGAATTATGATCTGAAACAGCGTCAAGGCTAAACAATGAGCTTCGACGCTGAATCTCGAGAATCGCTCGACGCTTGACATTAGATGCATATATGAAATTACACCTTCACGCTTCCGTTATTTTTCATGACACATTTCCCTTTCACCAAAACGGAGGAGTTCTTAATTCTCCTATGAAAAACTAGAGACCCTCTGAACAGAGCTCGGCCACGGTAGAAGAAGTATAGGTACTCCAACTGGTCCTCCATCTTGTGATCAAATGATGCGGTTTGCCAGATGGCAGCACAGAAAATGTAGGTACGTAGTGTGAGAGAGAAACTATGTAGTCTGAAGGAGAAAGAAGATATTATAATCATCTTCTTTCTCCCTCAGACTACATAGTTTCTCTCTCACACTACGTACCTACATTTTCTGTGCTGCCATCTGGCAAACCGCATTATTTGATCACAGCGATTCCGAGGGAAACAAGGCAAGTTGGACTACCTATACTTCTTCTACCGTGAGTTCTGCTGACACGCCGCCATATTGGGCTGTTTCGGTAAAACCGGAAATATCTTGTTTTACCACGTCTTCTTCTATCTTCATAGAAGCCATCATAATGTCCCACTTTCACTTCCGGTTTTGCCGGAATAACAACCAATCAAATGTCAACCAATCGAAAATCGCTCACTCCCTGGCCGATCTGTACCTAGAGGGTCTCTATGAAAGACATCCTCCGATGTGAATTGACAGGACTTCATAATTCACTTGGCCCAGAATGAAGTGGAAGCTGTCGGCCGCAGGGGTTATGTCTTGGCTGGGACTGTACCTGAACAAAACGACCGAACTATTTGGATACTTTCTCCATGAAAAAATGGTAGAATGAGATAATGATGATATCTAAAGATATGGATTTGTAGGATTTGAGAAGGGGAATTCGGAACTGAAAGATTTTTCACGATACGAGGTCGTTTTCATACGATTTTTTGCAGAGAAACGAGGAGTTGTATATTGGTTCTAGCGAATTTCATCACCTACTGATGGGACGACGTCCGATTCGGAGGATGAAATGCATCAATTCTTATGGGATTTCGTCTGAGGAATCCGACGGTATATAATTCATTTTGGTACGCGGCCGTTTTCATGGAGTTTTCGTCGAGAGAAGGGGAGATTTCTGTGAATTTTCACAGAATTCGCATGAATTTCGTTATTTAAAGACAAGTCGACGTCCGATTCTTGGGGTAAAATCTATGGATTCTCATGAGGAATTGTCTGCCGGATCCAGTGATATACGGCTCATTCCGGTACGCGTCCGTGTTCTTGATTTTTCACGTAACGCGTTGACTGGTATTTGACGGAATGATCAATACATATGCAAATTCTGCCATCGGCTGCAGGGTTCTCGTTCGATTGGAAGAATCTGTTACCTCGATTCTTATAGTAAGTTTTCCAAGGAATCCAATGGTGTATGGCTCATTCCGGTACGGGGCCGTTTTCATGGAGTTTTCGTCGAGAGAAGGGGAGATTTTTGTCAATTCCCACAGAATTTGCATGAATTTCGTTATTTAAAGACAAGTCGACGTCCGATTCTTGGGGTGAAATCTATGGATTCTCATGAGGAATTGTTCGCAGAATCCAGTGATATACGGCTCATTCCGGTACGCGGCCGTGTTCTTGATTTTTCACGCCAAAAGTCGTTGACTGGTATTTGACGGAATTATCAATACATATGCAAATTCTTCCATCGGCTGCAGGGTTCTCGTCCGATTGTTGAAGTACAATCCATAGATTTTGATGAGACTTTTGGCGTGGAAAGTCAAGAACACGGCCGCGTACTGGAATGAGCCGCATGTCATTGGATTCTGCAGACAATTCCTAATAAGACTCCATAGATTTTACCCCAAGAATCGGACGTCGACTTGTCTTTAAATAACGAAATTCATGCAAATTCTGTAGAGATTGACAAAAATCTCCCCTTCTCTCGACGAAAACTCCATGAAAACGGCCGCGTACCGGAATGAGCTATACACCATTGGATCAGGGGGCATAATCTCAAATTGAACATTCTCAAATGGACTTCAGCGCTGCCGTACGGTAGTACAGTGAACTATTTGGTATAGATGCAACTAACACAAACAATGAACAAATCACACCGATTTTCGAATGAGTGTTAGTGTATACATGTAAAATAGTTCACTGTACTACCGTATGGCAGCGCTGAAATCCGTTTGAAAATTTTCTATTCCAGATTATGCCCCCTGAATTGGATTCCTTGGAAAATTTACTATGAGAATCGATGTGTCAGATTCTTCTAGTCGAACGAGAACCCTGCAGCCGATGGAAGAATTTGCATATGTATTGATAATTCCGTCAAATACCAGTCAACGACTTTTGGCGTGAAAAATCAAGAACACGGCCGCGTACTGGAATGAGCCGTATATCACTGGATTCTGCAGACAATTCCTAATAAGACTCCATAGATTTTACCCCAAGAATCGGACGTCGACTTGTCTTTAAATAACGAAATTCATGCAAATTCTGTAGAGATTGACAAAAATCTCCCCTTCTCTCGACGAAAACTCCATGAAAACGGCCGCGTACCGGAATGAGCCATACACCATCGGATTCCTTGGTAAATTTACTATAAGAATGGATGCATCTCATTCTTCCAATCGAACGAGAACCCTGCAGCCGATGAAAGAATTTGCATATGTATAGATAATTCCGTCAAATACCAGCCAACGCGTCACGTGAAAAATCAAGAACACGGCCGCGTACCGGAATGAGCCGTATATCACTGGATTCTGCAAACAATTCCTCATGAGAATCCATAGATTTTACCCCAAGAATCGGACGTCGACTTGTCTTTAAATAACGAAATTCATGCAAATGCTGTGGAAATTGACAAAACCTCCCCTTCTCTCGACGAAAACTCCATGAAAACGGCCGCGTACCAAAATGAATCATATACCATCGGAGTCCTCAGACAAAATCCTATAAGAATTGATGCATTCCATCCTCCGAATCGGACGTCGTCTCATCAGTAGGTGATGAAATTCGTAAGAACCAATATATAACTCCTCGTTTCTCTGCAAAAAATCCTATGAAAACGACCTCGTATCGTGAAAAATCTTCCATTTCCGAATTCCTCGTCCCAAATACTACGAATTCATATCTTTAGATATCATCATTATCTCATTCTATCATTTTTTCATGGAGAAAATATCCAAATAGTTCTGTCGTTTTATTCAGGTACAGTCCCAGCCAAAACATAACCCCTGCGGCCGACAGCTTCCACTTCATGGCCCAGATAAGCTGAATTCAGGAAGTGCTTCTCGAAACCAGACCAAGAAAAACTTTTTTCATTTCTGAAAATATAATTCAAATATGCATTCGTGGAATCTTAGCATTTTTTCGGAACATTAATGTCTCAAGTATTGAACTATAACATACTGAAATGAGGAGATTTGCTGTAATTTGGTTCGATCAGGCATATTAAAACACATACTGTAGAAATATTTCCCCTGCTGAAAATGCCAGACGAAACCGGCAGATTCTGGACAAAAACCAGGCAAAGCCGGACCAGGTCCTTGCACGTTTCTGCCTGGCTCTGCCCGGTTCTGCCGGTTTTGCCCGGTTTTTGTCCTGACATTTCTAACAGGGTTTATACACATTACATATACAACAAAAATATGGACTGTTCTTTTCTATTCAACTCATCAACCCGATATTGTCCTCTCTTTTGTGGGGGATTTTCATCATTCTCTGCTCAAACCATTTCTTTCTGACCGTGGCGTATTGGGGTCCTCATTCCAGTATCTTATAGAGTTCAGTGGTTCCAAGTTCGCTGAAATTCGGTCTCTTTCATACCTTTTTCGGATTGAACGAACAAGAATCCAATCACATAATATGGTAATACATTTTCCTAACGTTGCTAATCCTCATAAATTATAGCGATTGAAGGTACAGATTACCAGCACCCACCGACCACCCGTGTTGGTTAGGAAAAAAACACGTCTCTACGTTGGAAACAGAGGAAAAGTTGTATGAATGTTTCAGAACCTTCTGAGAACATTTCATATGTAATTGAAAATGTGGTCCAAACGTTATCAAAATATCCGAGTGCTGTCTGAGGGAAGAGTCGCAGAACCTAGGCTATGTTTCTAAAACATTCACAGAACTTTCATTTTGTGCTTCCTGGGTAGAAATAAAATGTCGTTACATATTATCTCCCAAGTCACACCAATGTACAGTAGAACCTCCTATAGCGGAACCTCTCATAGCAAAACGACCTCCAATAGCAGAACGATTTTACCTCTAATACCGGGATACTCGAATCCCCCACTTCTAATATTGTTTTTCCGGACCGTATATAGCGTCAAAGAGAACCTTATTTCTAAAGTTGTACCTTATTGTACGGGATTTCTATAAATGCCGATTTGAAAATTTTTCAAAATGTCATTGCAGAACTTCAGAATCAAATGAAGTTCTGAATATTTTAGGGTGAATGAAACAAAACTCACCTCACGCACACAGGTTAGTTTCAAGGTTATATTCATGATTCGTTTAGTCTCCGAAGCACAGAAACATTAAAACAAATCATTCCCCAAACAATGTTCAACGTATATATTGTTCCCGTTTTTCCTTCATTTTTTAAATCAAAATTCGGCATCTGATTATTCATTGAAAGCCTATGCACAAAGTGATCACAACTGTCCCACGAAGTTCCAAATTTGATGTTTTCCCACGATTTATCGACAACTATCGAAAGTAAGTGGTAGAGAGGGGAGAATGGGAGAGGGCAATGCGTTTTGTTTCGCTGTGGGAGTTTTTTCAAAACCGAAGTGTTACGGTAAGAGAGGTTCTACTGTACGTAAAATATTCTCCGAACGTTCTCAGAATATTTAGACATCCTACAAATATTCTCAGTATGTTTGACGAAAATTTTGTGCTACTAGGGGCCGTACAGCACACTTCGTCACATTTCCGTGGTATCCACGTGGATAACGTTTAGCTACGTAGAGTGTACGTGGAGGCAATGGGGACATCGGTGGGTGAGCTGTTAGGGATTTGCCCTCGTAAAATCGATTCGATGAATACATCGAATTCATATGTACCTTCAGACATGTTTTCTTCCAATGAGGTTGAATGAGTGTTCATAACTTTGTCAATACTTGTCTTTGCTTCCAAGCTGTCTTGTGTATTCATTAATGGAACATGTTCAATGTCTTCATCTGAAAAAAATAATTGTAAAGTAATTTTTAATTATCTAATCAACACATTTGCAATATTCATCATATTCAAGGCGTAAAAACAGTAGAGATTGAAGTATAGGAGACCTTGGGAATATGGAAATTGTGCATTAATTTTTCAAAACATTAATAAGAAAGGACATTATTAAGAAGGAATTAATTTGCCCAGAGAAAAAAATTCAAGAAAAATTCATTTGTACTCCAAACAGCAAAAGTTCCAAACAGTACTTCGAAATGCATTCTCATTGACTCACCAAATGGCAGTGTGAAACGTGTAGTATGATAACCTAGGCGGAAAAATTTGGTTGAATTCCTTTTAAATTTGAGACGATGATATTTCAATGATATTCAATAAAATTCCGCAAACTCCAATGGGAGTCTCCAAATTTCATTAAAATTGACTTAATTTTGTGGAGAATTATTGAATTCCATTGAAATTTCGTTGAATTCAGTTGAATTTTGCTGATTTTCAATGCAAATCCAAGGTCCAAAAAGTGACCGAAATTCAATGAAATTCAACAAAAATTTTCTTCAGGGAAAGCCTAAACTCAATTTTCTAGTGATTATATTCTGCTGACATTTTACGAACTCATTTGATAGTTCCAGAAAAATGCATTTAAATCTCTTTTCTGGATCTTTTGCTATCTGGGTTCAGTTTGAATTTATTCATCCAAATTGGTCAAGATATTTGGTAATTTTCATGCAGAAAGTTTCACCTCTTTCGCAATTTATTTTCTGATAGCATTTTGCTCAAGGGCGTATCCAGAAATTCACTATCTTTTTCCAATCGACGTGTAACAGAGGACAAGTAAGAGGGGGAACGCTCCTTTGTCCTTTGTTTTGCGTCGATCGACGGAGGATAGTGCATTTCTGGATATGCTATTGATTTTGCTAGCACATTGCAACACTACTGCTCACAATGAAATATGCAAGTTCGTTGCCAGTTTATTTCTTTCGTGGGATGAGGTTCCACTAGTAATATACTTTGAATTCTTATACGGGCACAAAATGGGTTTTGAGTTGAAATTAACGAAAACTAGTCGTATTTATCGGATAGGACCCAAATCAACGAAAAGATGAATTCACGAAATAGATGTTTAAAAAGACAGAACGCGATGTATCATTCGATCAACGATCGTTCCGTGGATATGGTTTTTCGCATTGAATTTTATACATACTGGAATGATCAGTCCGTAGATCTAATTTTGTTTCGTCAATCCCAGTGAACTCCATAGAGTTCACTAGTCAACCCATAGATTTTTTTATAATACACTGGACCGCGAACTGTGGAATAAATTGGTGTGGCAAGAGGCCATCTTTGACACTATTTCTACGAAGGTGGTCTTTTGACACCTTTCAAATTGCAATTCGAAATTATTTTCCAAGTCTAATTGTTTCTCCACAATCAATTTCTTGACTCTTGATATATTGTACGAAAAGTCGAGAAATTAATTATGGAGGAACGATTAAACTTGGAGAATAATTCTGAGATAATTTTGAAGACACCTCTCCGTAGAAATAGTGTTAATGGGGTAAACTCACACATTGTAAAAAGGAGGTGATTTATATACAATTGTATTGTTTATAAACGCTCTATTCATGTTACCCTCCTAAAGATGGTTGCTACTGTACATACAAATTTCTGATATCTATGTGTGCTTCAACTTCAGCTGCATGATTGCGTGTGTGATATATATAGAAGTCTATGCGTCTAGGGGCCGTCCATAAACCACGTGGTCCTGTTTTGGATACTTTTCAACCCCCCGTTCTCCCCCCATGGAGTCCACCATGGCTTTTGGTCTCAACCCCCCTCCCCCCACACACACTTGGGCACCTAGTTGTTTTCCCATAAATAACGTCATTTATCTGTATATGATGTCAATTTATATTATCGGCTGATGATAATAATAATCAATAATTTTTATAATAATGAAAATAATAATCACTCTTATAATTCAAAATCACTTGAGTATACAAATGGTGAAAGTAGCCATTCGTGTACATTACTAAATTCATTTCAATCAAATGAATTTTTATTCAAATATGAACTCAATAGAATTTCATTTCGCTGGAATAAAAGATTTATCCAATGAAGGGATTCATACCAGCTTACCAACCGAACAAGGTTTTCTCTTCCCGCGCAGAAAAAACTCATGTGGCAAGAATATGGGAATAGTCTCGCTCAGAGTCTCACAACGGTCTCGGTTAGTCTCGCAAGGGTTTCGGAGTATAGTCTGGCGATAGTATGGGAAAAAGTATGGGCTTTAGGACTGTCCCATACTTTCGTGAGGTTTTTGATGAAATTATCAATACGGTCAATTCTATTTCGAAAACTTGAAGAGATAGACGATTTTTGATATCAGATTCGTGGTCTCGCGTATATATATATATACATATATAAACATATACAACATCATATTTGAACATATATTTGACCGCGAAAAAAAATTATCTGCATAGTCTTCCAACGGTATGGGAGGGTCCTAAAATCCATACCATTCCCATATTATTGCAAGATTACAGTTCAATACTCTTGTGAGACTTTGAGCGAGACGTTTGGCGAGATACCGTTCCCATACTCGTGCCATACTATTTATTCCTGCGCAGGTTATCAAATTACTTGAAACTGAATCCATGAACAAATCCCAAATTTTCAGGGATGATTATTTAAAATTGTATATACGTCGCTAAAGAGCCTAAATTTTGGATTTTGAGAAGTATTCGAAGAAAATTTGTTTTTTAAATTTTTGAAATCATTTTTTCTAAGTGTTTTTGATCAATTTCTTTCCAAATAAAAAATTGATCAAAAAACGAAGTGGCTTGGAATCGCCCCCCCCCCTCCCCCCATGTAGCTCGACGTAGCATTTAATCTAACCCCCCCCCCTTCATTGACAAAGTGGTTTATGGACGACCCCCTACCACATGCTATTGTGATGGAGTATTTTATTCCCTTCTAGACATACAAAATTCGATATTTCTTGCCCAGCTGGAAGAGTGAGTTTATTTTTCCCCAGCATATAATTCTCCACTACCTCTCTCTGACAGTATAGATTTCAGGAAGTCCCATTTCAGTATACGAGGGTGGATTGATAAGTTTCCGGCCTGACCAAGAAAAACAACGGTTTTAAGAATTTTTTTTTTTTTATTTCTCAACATAATCTCCTCCAAGGCTGATACATTCCTCATAGCGGTGTTCTAGTCTAGTAATGCCATCTCTATAGACTGATTCGTCAAGCTCCTCAAAATACCCATTTACAGCTTCGATTACTTCTTCATTGTCCGCAAATCTCTTACCGCCAAGCCATTTTTTGAGGTTAGGAAACAGATAATAGTCACTCGGGGCTAGGTCTGGAGAGTAGGGAGGGTGCGGCATTAATTCAAACTTCAGATCGTTGATTTTAGCCATCGCAACGATTGACGTGTGCGCTGGTGCGTTATCGTGATGAAACAAGATTTTCTTCTTCGCCAGATGAGGTCGTTTAATTTTCACTTCGTGGCTCAAACGTTGCAATAAGTCTGCGTAGTATTGACCAGTGATAGTTTTACCCTTTTCAAGGTAATCAATGTATATAATACCTGTTGCATCCCAAAAAACAGTAGCCATAACCTTGTTCGCCGAAAAAATTGTTTTTGCCTTCTTTGGAGTTGGTTCCCCTGGTCCAATCTACTGTTTAGACTGTTCTTTGGTTTCAGGAGTGTAGTGGTGGACCCAAGTTTCGTCAACGGTTACGAATCGACGCAAAAATTCGCTTGGATTACGCTTATACAACGCCAAATTGGCGGTAGAAATGTTCTTTCGAATCGACTGTTAGCAAACGCGGCACCCATCTTGCACAGAGCTTTTCCATATACAAATGTTGGTGCAAAATATTTTGTACACGTTCATATGACATCTTACAGGTCTCAGCTATCTCACGAACTTTTAATCTGCGATCTTTCAGCACTATTTGATGGATTTTTTCGATCATATCTGGAGTTGTGACCTCAATGGGGCGTCCTGAGCGAGGCTCATCAGAGGTGCTCACACGACCCTTTTTAAACTCGGAAACCCACTGCTTAACGGTTGAATATGATGGGGAGGATGTCCCCAGTGTTGAGTCCATCTCTTCTTTAATTTCCTTCGGCGTTAACCCCTTCAAATAAAAGTATTTGATGACAGCACGATTTTCCAGCTTTTCCATTTTTACGAAAAACACAGAGGCGTCTTGGTCAGCGTGCTCTCAAAACTAAACTAACATGGCGATCGGACTGAAACTATAGCTACAAGCTATCTAAGGATGGTACTATAGAACGCCACCTCAAGATAGGCCTAGTGGCGCCATCTCTTGGTCAGGCCGGAAACTTATCAATCCACCCTCGTAATATACAGTTCAATGATATTTCGTTGATTTGGCTCCTATTCTATTCATCTCCATTATATTCCTACGTAACATCCAACCCTTCAAGATACCTGATGAAATCCGGAAATATGTCTCATGAAACATGATAAGACATCTTCTCGCATCCTTCATGATATCAAAGAAGTCTTGCCTGCTAAAAATTTCCCATAGAAGACGATACAATTTTTTCTATCAGTTTCAATGTGGTTTCTGGAACAGGAACCCTCCATGCAGTTTCGTGAATTCAAGATAGACTATCGGTTCTTGTCGCTTTCTGCAGGATTTGAGAGGAATGTATGATATGTCTGATCATGAAAATTCTATAAGAGAGGATTAACGGGAAACCAGCGACCCAATAGGTTAGACAAAGACGCAAACGGAACGATTTCTGACAAACTATTCGAAAATGAGGCAATGAAATGAAAATATCGCTCTATACAGACCTTTTTCAATGCATAAAGATGGTCTGTATAGAGCGATGTTTTCATTTTATTGCTTCATTTCCGAATAATTAGTCAGAAATCGGGTCGGTGCCGAATCAACGAAAGACCAAATCAACGAAAAAAAATTTACCAGCAGTATGAAGTTGTCATCTTGTTGCAGTATGAAATGAAATTAGTCATAGATCATTGGTTGAATTAGACGAAAATTCTCCATGTTAACCTATTCACTGCACCCGTTCATTACAATAGACACGTAATTCATCATTCTAATAAAATTATTGATGATCTTCCTAATCGATCGGTACAATCAAACTGTTTGAAACGTCTGTAGAGAACGAAAATCGGTTTGTTGTTATCATAAACATAACCATACCATAATCATAAACATAACAAAGGGAAATTAAGTTTACCGTGGGGTTGTGTTAGCAAATCAATGTTTTTTACTTTTCGTTTAATTTAATCAATGATCTATGACTGATTTCATTTCATACTGCAACAAAATGACAACTTCATATTGCTAGTAAATTTTTTTTCGTTGATTTGGTTTTTCGTTGATTCGGCACCGACCCCAGAAATCGTTTTTTTTGTGTTTTTGTCTCACCCATGGGTCGCTGGTATCCCATTAATTGTTTGCAAACATATAATCATGTTTTGTCAGATAAATGGCATTTCTCCTTCAAGGTTTCCACGATAAAACAACATACATCTCTCTCAAATACTATGAATAACGATAAGAAGCGATTGAGTCTATCGTGAATTCATGATACCGGATAAGCAATTCCAGTTTCAGAAACTACGTTTAAACCGATAATAAAAGTCTTCTGAATGTTAGTTGGATTGTTCTCTATATTTTTTTTTTTATCAAATATCGTATATGCATTACGTTCTGCCAATCAATCAAATAAATTTCATATACTCGTGTTCGGTTGGTATTAACATGAACGCAGTGAATCATCCATTGGGATCTATAATATACTGGAGTGCGCACTCCCCAGATATTCAATACACTGAGAAAACAGATTTCGTTATCTCAACCAAATCGTGTTTTGATTAAATGTACAAAATAATTGTTTAGTACAACCAAATTTTTGTTGATATTACAAAATTTTTAGTATATTTAACCAAAATGTCTCCACCACACTGATTTGGTCGGGTATATATAAACAAAATTCCTTGTTTATCACAACAACAAAATTTGGTTACAGTAAATTAATTCGTTGGTTGGGCATATATCAACAAAACTGTTTGGTTAGTACAAGAAAACATTTTTCTCAGTGTAGAAATTCTTCGTCAGAGAGAGAAAGAAACAGTGAATGTGTGACAAAGATCGCGTTACCCTTTGAACTACTACCTTCGCTACAAAGATCATGAAAATCATTGATGTTTTTAGCGAAGGTACTACTTTTGTGCAACTCATCTCTTTCACGCTAATGCGTTCCTCTCTCTGACGATAGTTTACCAGGGAGTGTCCAGTCCAGTATATCATAGAGCTCAATGGAATCATCAATTGGATAAGCTTGGAATTCTTATCTGTAATACGTAATAATTTAGTACCCCTGTTCAAAAGGCCCTGACAGATCCAAACAGATTCCGGTGAAAGTCCGGTCTGGTTTGGTCAGGCTGGGACAAAAACCGACAAAATCCATACCAATGTTCGGTTTTGTTGGAATGCCAGACAAAACCGAATAGATTCTGACTGATCCCGGTCAAAATCCCGTCTGGTTTTGTCAGGAATCACCATGCCAGGGACAAAAACCGACCAAATCCTGACAGAAAATTACCTGTATGGCATTTTCAGCAGGGACATTACATTTCAGCAATGAATAGATGGATTATGCAGATAGTACATACTTGCGCCAATTTGGTATTCACACGAAAACGATGAAGAAGGCTTTTTGAATACTTGTTTTTTATCAATCGATGTGACGTGCTCAATATTTCTACCTGTAAAATAATAATCAATTTTTTTCATACACAGGCTGGTTATGAATATATTTTCATAAACATTCGTTATGATCGAATCATAAGCAGAAATTCATAGCAAATACCCTGTTTTTACGAATATCCTGTTGCAAAATCCATAGGGTAAAAATTCCTGAAATCAAACGAGGGAAAATTTTTTGTCTCTGGATTCACATTTTTATATGAGGAATACCTCTCGAAAAAATTGTCCAAAGGCATTTTTTAATCAAATCATTATTTCACAACTTATGGGTAATTTGATTATTAGGTATGTTTTTTTTCAAAATGCAATAACTTTGAAACAAGTGGATGGATTTGGGATTTCTTTGTTTTGAATCAAAGCTGATGAAATGAACTTTCCATTTCATAAGAAAAATATGGAAAATTGTCCGTTTATTGGTAACAAATCATAGATCGTTTATAACAATTGGAATAAAAAACATGTTCTGCTACCTTTAGAAATTTGGAAAAAAAATGGAAAATATTCTTCAAAGTATAAAGGATGAAATCCCGTTGACAGAACCCTGGGAATGCTATTGGTGCAATCACAATTTGTGTTTCCTTGCGTTATGAATGGAATTTTTCGCGCGCGTGCTTGTTTCCACGCACGAAAACACAAATTTTGATTTCACCAATAGCATTCCCAGGGTTCTGCCAACGGAATTTCATTCTTTATACTTTGAAAAATATGTTCCATTTTTGAAAAAATTCCTTGAGGTAGCAGAACATCTTTTTATTACAATTGTTATGAACAATGTATGATTTGTTATCAATGAATAAACAATTTTCCATATTCTTCTTAACAAATAGAAATTCCATTCCATCAGCTTCAGTTTGAAAAAAAAATCCCAAATCCATCCACTCGTTCCAAAGTTATTGCATTTGAGAAAAAACATACCTTATAATTTAATTTGATTTAATTCAAGAATTCTTTTGCACAATTTTGCTTCCTCGTAGAGGGAAGGTTTGTGATCGTTTCGAGGGACCAAAAATTTGGATGCCTCTAAACTCAAAATCTCTTAGACCAAAATGTTCCTCAGAGTATAGGGAGTAATTCTGGTTCCGTGTCTGTCTGTCTGTGTGTCTGTGTGTCTGTGAACTATTCTGCGACCGCGCATATCTTCCTTCCCTATTATTCGATCGTCATCAAATTTGTACCATAGTTGTGGACCGAGTTGATAGTGGTCCCATATACGTTTCAACCTGATTCCTCCAGAAGAACACCAGGGATTAAGAAAAATTGTTATGAAAACTCGCGATTCTGCGACCGCGCATATCTCCACTTCCTATTATCCGATCGCGATGAAATTTATACCAATTTCTAAACTTGATTCGATAGTGGTCCCATATAAGTTTCATGTCAATCGGTTGAAAACTGTGAAAAATTTTTTTTCGTGAGCTGTGTTCTTTGACAATATTTTGAAAGCATGCCTTCCCTATGTCCGGATCATCCAAATGCCATGAAATTTTGAACATAATCAATCTACTAGGAGTTCATCGTATGGTATGAATTCCAAGCAAATCGGACATAAAGGAAGAAAATGGTAAGCATTGAGCTCCAAAACGAAATTCGCAAATTTTATAAATGTCGTTATCATGCGGATATCTTTCGTTCCTATTATCCGATCGTCATGAAATTTTTACCACAGTTGTGGACCGAGGTGATAGTGGTCCCATATACGTTTCAACCTAATTCCTCCAGAAGAACAGCAGTGGTGAGAAAAATTGTTACGGAAAATCGTGATTTTCCGACCGCGCATATCTCCGCTTCCTATCATCTGATTGAAATTAAACTTATACCAATTTTGAGACTCAATCCGATATTGGTCCCATATGAGCTGCATGCCGGACAGTTGAAAACTAAGAAAATTTTTTTTGCGAGCCTTATTTTACAATATTTGAAGAGCATGCCTTCCCTATTTCCGTATCATCCAAATGCCATGAATTTTTCAATGCACACGAGGAAGCCATGTGCCAGTTGGGCAGCGTTTTTTTTAGATGTATTTCTGATATGAAAATGCACATCCGGAGACAAAAAATTTCCCTTTGTTTAATTTCAGGAATTTTGACCCCACACCGAAAAAAATAAACCATTCGAATTAATGAATTGAAGTTAGTTGTGGAAATTAGTTCCGAGTATTAAGAGAATAGAAGTCGATAATAAAAACTGTAGTAGAGGCAACTTCAAATCAGTCACCGCAACTAAAGTCTGAAAAATTCAATTTGGATAAAGTTGAGCCAACACCCGTTTTAGTTATCCAAATATCAACAACTGCATCTAGTTACTGGAACTAATTTGGAGTGAGGAGAACTAATTATTTCTTTCGGTGTAGTAACGTTTCATAATAAGAAAATTTTCCTATGAATTGATATGACATTTTAATCAGGGCACATACACACACACCCCATGTAGCACAGCAGTTCAAAAAGAATTCTTGAGGATTCACATTGAATTCTTTCGGCTCCAATTGAATTCTCTGCGAACTCTCTTTGGTCTGTTGTGCTGTATGAGCACACACACACACAATATCCATCTACACCCGTACAGCACCACCACCGATCTTCCACTGACCACATCGGTGGAATAGAGGTGGAGAAATGGGAGCCGTGGTAATAAGGGAGAATCTTCTTTGACCCTGTAAAAAGGAGTCATCAAAATGATTGATTTTTATTGAGGGGTAACACCACTGTGACACTTTCAAAATTCAATCTTCTTTTTTTGGCTTCAAAGAATCTCTCAGACCCTCAAAAATATGATAAAAATTCGTTTACAGCTGAAAAACTTTTTTTCAGAAGGTTTTTGAGCAATTTTCTAAAAGCTCTCCAAAAGCCGAAAAACGCTGTTGGCAATGCAATTCTGTTATTGTTAGTTTCTTTTCAATCAATTTTATTATCTTTTGAAACCAACAAAGAAGGGCAACTGTATGGAGCAGGGATTGCTGATTAGTGGTATGTGAAAAATGTCTAAAGTCATTGAGAAGTCAATGATACCAAAAACTTTTGATGCGTTTTTCTCGAAACAGTGTTTTTGAAATCTGCACGCAGTAGAACTCAAGCAATTTTTGTCCAATTGACTTGAAATTTTAACTGTAGCTTCTTAAACAGATTTAACACCGAAGTACCTGAGTTTTTTTTGATTGATGGAAAATTAAAAAAGATATTCAACTTTTCACAATGAAAATTATGGTCAAAAAATGAAACTTTTTCTCAATTTCGAATTCTTCAATTCCCCTGGGTACTTTGGTGCAAAAACTAATATATTTCATGAAAAACTACCATGTTTTGTTCCATGATCAAATTCAGGACACTTCTACTGCTTGCAGTGGAGCAACTCGGGTAAAAGTCAGTAGTACTCAAGCTACTCTCGCGCCGCCATTTTGTATCTTTTGTTACACAAAAAAATTCTTTTATTCACTCAAATACATGCCAATCATAGCCCAAAAGTTTTTTTTTGTCTTAACCCAACCCATCCCTGAAAAAAAAATACCAAACTATAAGCACTTGAAAGTGGTAGGTCACAGTGGTGTTACCCCTTAAAATGAAATTTTTCTAATGAGTAATGTGCAGATTTTTAATTAGCTGTTCGAGGACTGAATGATTCTAAATCCAACCATATTCAATCAGAGATTCCCACCCGTAAGGAAATATTTCGCTGAAATAACTATGAAGAATCTCTGGAAAAACTCTGAGAATCTCTGAAAAAACTGAAAAATCTCATATTTTTGGGACATCCTGTACAGACTTTTTTCAGAGCTTTTTCAGAGTTTTTCAGAGAGTAAGGACGAGATTGCACCCTGAAACAGTGCTGACAGAACTCTGGAAAATTTCAGAGATTTTTCTGACTGCTAAAACCCTATAAATAGATTCACACAGTATATTCAGATATCCCATGTGAAAAAAGTGTTTGAAAATTGAAAAATTTTTGTAATAGTCAGAAAAATCTCAGAAATTGTTCAGAGTTCTGTGAGAATTTTTCCAGAGTGCAATTTCGTCCTCACTCTCTGAAAAAACTCTGATCAACTCTGAAAAAAGTCTGTACAGGACTTTCAAAGTTTTTGAAGAGATTTCTCATAGATATTCCAGTGGAACTTTTCCGTATGGGCAGTAAACATTTTGAGATCCTCTTTTGAAAGTTTCATAATGTTATCAGAAAGATGTCGAAATGATCTCTAATGCGACGATTTCTGTAAACTTTCTGATGTCTTTCTTAAGAGTTTTAAATGCTATCTTCAAGTTATCCATGATATCTTTCACCATTAGAACTTTGATAGCATTCAGAACTCTTGGAAAAACATCAGAAAGATAAAAAAAATCGGCGCATTAGAGATCATTTCAACACCTTTCTGATAACATTATGAATGTTCAGAATGTTGGCCGAAGAATTGTTTGCTGGGTCTGCACCATCAATCGATCTGAATATAATTCCGTTTTTACAGGGGAGACAACGCGTTGTCTGCGTTTCCGCGGAGAAGTAACGCAGAAATGTTCACTTCCTGTATTTTTAATAACATTCATATTGGTAGAGACACCATTACAGGGAACGAACATTTCTCCGTTGCTTCAACGGAGAGTCTCCCTCATTCCCACGGCGCCCGTTTCTCCACCGATTCTCCACCTCTATTCCACTGATGTCCACGGTGGAGAATTGATTGTTGTGCTGTACAGATATATATTTCAGCAATAGGTGGATGGATTATTTGGATGTACATACTTGCATCACTTCGATATTGACGTGAAAGCGGCGAATCATCCAAAGTATTTTTACATACTTGTTTTTTATTAATTGTTGCAATCGGATTAACATTTCCACCTGTGAAATAATTATCATTTTTGTACACTGCATTCCATTCATGGGTGTGTGAGTTGTATAAATCGTACATACCTGTATTTATTTCTGTTTTAGGTGTAAACAGGAGATTGTTCCCTGTTTTTTCCTTCACGTGGGTTTTATTCATCAATGGTATGGACTTGGTATTTCTATCTGTGAAATAATGAATGATAATGTGCACATGAATTCATATGAACACGCATTATGTCAAATTCTAATAAAAACATGCTTACCGCTGTAACTTTGTACTGAAATGCAACCGTTTTGGTTCATCATTTTTCCTGCTTCATCTAAAACTACTTTCCACCCTTCCATCATTAAAATATCAGTGTCCTTGTTCCTGCAATACAGTCCCATGTTGATTGAATACATTATACGACATCAATACAAAATTCGTATTCCAAAGAATTGATTATTTTCAAAAACAGCTCCAAGAAAGCAAGAGTCAAATAAATCACTTCTAAGTTGATTTTAGAAGAAGATTCCTCACGTAGAAAAATTTCGATACTTTCTAAAATCTGATTTACTCTGTAATCCGCAACGAATCAGAATTGGATCAGGTTGGAAGAAGGTCAATATCAGGTTTGATGCGAATTTGGAAAGCAAGACCAGATTGAGAACAGGGCGAAAATGAAATCAAATCTGATCCCTGGTTGAGAAAATCAATTGATTCCTGCCAAATCTCATCGCTTCTTGCCAAATCCCATTGAATCCTGTACAATGCTCTGGCCAAATCCAATCAAATGTTCTCTGTCAGATTCAATGGATTCTTCTAATCAGGGATTCACTCCCTAATATGCAATGAATCTGAGTGGAATAAGGTTTCATTTTGGGCTCAGGTTACGTTTCACGAACATTGGATAAATCGTTGAATGTGCACAGCTTCATTTTATGTTAAACGAACGTTTGCTGAAGGTCTCCATTCTCTTCGATAGATGAATGAATCTATATTGAGGAAACAATGCAACTGAATTCTGAATAATTTAATTGGGACGAATTGATAATTTATACAGGGAAATCTCCAGTTCTTGGTCTACTATTTCTTCTACATGTTGCTCACAACAGATACATTATTGAAGAGAGTAGATTTTCTGAAATTTGCGTGAATGACGACTCTAGTTTCACTCAATTCATTATTCCATTTGTTGTGATAATTGTATATTATTCCTTGTATGTTTCAGTAAACGATTTCATATCTGTAAAATGATGGTTCTGGATAATTAGAGGTTAGAATTAGGGGTTCAATTTTTCCAACGTACTCACTTTGGATTCTGTGCAAAACTACAGTAATTAGAAAATCAACTCATTTATAGAAACATTTGGATCATGAAAAAAATTACCCACAACTGTTATTCATATTAGAAAATGTGTATAAAAAGGCACCTCACTGCGTACGGGTTGATGTTCACTTTATTCATACAATCAAATCACTAATCAATAATAACATACTAACCTTTTCCAATACGTGATGATGTATGAATCTGCTGCTTCAATTTTACGGAATATTTCAACGAATATACCCAATGATGATTTCAAGACTGAAAGCATGATTTCACACCGCTATTAACGGACATATTAAAATGTGATAGATATATATACATATTACCGATCAACATTATGGCATATGATTGCGATGTGAAAACAAAATAGCGATCAATCGGATTGAATTATCAACAATCAAGGAATTTGAGCATGAGGAAATGGGAGAGAGGCGTATTCAAATTTTGCGCGAAATTTTCCCAAAAAATACGCAATCAATACAAGTTCAAAATGTATAACATATCATTGCTGCAAACTTTGAATGTCCCAATGATTTTCGAAGACTCAAAGAGGAACGCTGGAGAAAATCAGCGGTGTGAAATGAAGTCCAACCCAAATGGTGTCGAATTTAACACCGAAGTGTCTCAATTCGACTATAAGTGGAGTGATTTCAACACCGCAGCTCGGATTGGACTCCTTGGGAACATTTTCGGTGTCGTTTTCACTCCGTATTTTTTACAGTGAAGTTGTAAAATTTCAACCTCCAAGTGTCAACAAATTTTACGATTTCATTCTTCAACCTTCAGAGATCATTGGGATAATAAAAGTTTGTAGCAATGCGCAATTTCAGATGTTATTCATTAGCATTAATTCGGAATTTGTTCATGTAATTCTTGGAAAAAGAATTGAATTTTATGCTATCAAATCTCTATACAATGATGAAAAAGAAAAACAGTGATCCATATAATTACACTAGGAGCTTTGGTATCAACACTCGATTTTTGAATTATTTGACTCTAATTTTTAGTACTTGAAATACTCTTCCATTTTTTGAACCCATCGTTTTCAATCTCTCAGTGATGAAAAACACATCAATGAACAATTGATTGAAGAAATGGTTACGCTGGCTCAACTGTATTTTCATTCTAACAGCTTGAGTATAGAATTTGAATTTTCCCTTCGTAGCTGTTGCTTATCATAAAATTGCTTCAAAATTAAAGAATTTAGAATGAGTTCAAAAAACTTTTCATGACAAGATTTGAAACATTGCATACTTACAAAACCCTTCATAGCACAACAGTTCCTGATGTATTTATACAGAATTCTTTTGGAATTCTCATGGTTTTAAAAGCCTTTATCGTAAACTCATTTTAAACTATTCCCCAGATAACAACATTTTGAGAACAGCATACTTTTTGAATCATGAGTCCAAAAGGGAATTCATAGAATGTCAGTGAAATATAGTTCTATGAGATAGAGAGTTCTATACAGATTACGAGCCATGGAGCTCTCATCGGATTCTTCAAGAACTGTTCTGCACTGACATTTAAGGGATTCTTTTTTTACTATCCGGGTTGTGCTGTTTCGGACATTTTCATCATTTCATAAATACACTAACCATGGCATAATTTCTGTAATTTCATAAATATACTTACTATATGACAATATTTGGTTATAGCAATCCTTCCATTCGCATTCATGTGAAAAATCTTTAAACAGTTCTGTATCCACTACTATATATACAATGAATCTCATAACGAATTCCACAACTCATGCTATATTGATGCAAATGTTCAATTACATATCCTGTAATTAATTTTCGAGGAATGAAGCATTGATCTCAACTTGATGGATATCACTCCTTGGCTTAGAGCAATTTGAAAAATCAATAGTCGTAAATAAGAAATCAGATTAGTGTAACCGATTACATAGGTTATCTCTTTTAGCAATTCCAATGCGCCTTGATTGCTCTTCTTCAATCTCATTATGGTTTCCTTAGTCTATGTTTATTATGTGTTCACGCCCTTCTCGAATATACTTTCCTACTCTATTGTGGTCAAACAATAAGCATATGTTATGCAAAATACAACATGCTGTAATTGTCTGAGGTATCAAGTCTTGTCTGTTCATATCTAAGAATTTCAATCTTCGAAATCTCCCTTTCAGTAAGGCATAGCATCTCTCAATTATTTGTCGAACTGATGACATAGTTTGATTGAATTGCATTTGACGTCTGGTTAAGTTGCCTCTATCAATGAATGATGGAATGCACCACTCTAAAATTGGATATGCTTTGTCTCCAATTATATACTGATGTTCATCGAAAAAAATTTCTCTATTGCTGGTGATATCATTGTATATAAAAGAGTTTTTGAATACTCGACAATCATGCACTGAACTAGGGAACCCAGCAAAACAATCAATAATCTTCATTTCATCATCGCAGATTGCCTGCAATGTTATAGCGTAGGTACATTTCCTATTGACATATACTTGTGGATCAACAGGAGGTGCTTTGATAGGTATGTATGCTCCATCCACAATACCAATCAAACCATTGAGACCTGTACGATTGAAATAATGCATTTCAATTGCTGCTCGACGTTCTGGAGAAGGCCAATATATGAAATCTTCAACATGGGCGTTCAGGAAGAATATAACTCTTTTGAATATTCGAACCAAAGATGATTTGGCTAAATCAAATAACTGCCCAACAGATCTGTATATTCAATTGGATTCCCAAAAATTACCTTTAGAGAATAGAATCGATTTCGTGAAATGAGCATTATGTTCCACTCGGTAATTCTGACCTTGGTAATGTGTACATTTATTTATTAGGCTGTTCATTCGCTACTCACCTGAATGGATCTGGAGTCGCCAGTAGCCATATCATGGCCAGCAGTTGAGTTTCAGGATCAATGATCGGTCTTACACCTTAGATTTCTTCCAGTAAATGTTGTTCGAACATATTTAAAATGTGATTGAACGTCTGACGAGTCATACGGAAGTGCTTTTGAGAAGCATAATCATCTAAATTTCTCACAATATCCTCTACATAATTTTCATTCGTAGAGGAATTCTACGATGATGAAAAACAGCATTCAACACGTCAATTAATTTGTCGTCTTCGTCCGAACTATCATCAATCATGAATATTAGATGAACTAATTGCATCACATGCTCTTCCATTCTTCACACAATATTTTTCTGGACAGGAACAATTCTATTTCTCAATATGTTTAAGATTCCATAAATGATGCAAAACTTCAATGAATTTATCAAGGACCGATATAATTATATTCAATTTTCAGAATCCTTCCATAAATGTGTAATTTTTCAGGTTACCCAGTCGTTTATTTTTTAGATTTGTTTGGGACACCGATATTGATTGCATCGTTGGTTTTTATGAATTACGGAGACTGGTGAGAACAAAACGGAACGTACTGTCTATAACCTTACTATATCTAGATTTTCATATATTACTAGAATGAAATAACACTAGCGCGGGAGACCCTATTCTTCGAGTAACGATACCCGGCAATCAGTTCAATCTAAGGGAACGCACCCCAGCAAGCATTCTTCCGAGATCTGACACCAGAAAAAAGTCGCTGGGGCTAAATCTAGAGGATACGATGGGTGGGTAAGCAATTCTAAGCCCAATTCATTCAATTTTGCCATCGTTTTCATCGATTTGTGACACGGTGCATTGTCTTGGTGAGACAACACTTTTTTCTGACGCAAATAGGGCCATTTCTCTGCGATCCCAGCCTTCAATCGATCCAAAAGTGCACAGTAATAATCGCTGTTGATGGTGATTCCTTTTTGGAAAATGAAATGTATGGCCCGACTGAATGTTCAACATAACATTCAGAGAAAACAAAAACAATTCTTCCTTTGAATGTTTTCTTCGATGAATGTTGACTCCGATGGTGTTTTTATGAAATTCCCTTGATGTTTATGTTCGAATGAAAGTGTTCTATGTATTCTCTAATCTTGTTAATTCTCATTTTGTGAACAAACAATCAGTAAAACCAGGCCAGTAGAGAATTGATACTCGCGTTAGTGCGTGTGAAAATTCTTATGACTTCTAACTTTAATTTTTTCAGTGTTTCATTCATCACAATGCCTCGAAATTATACTCCTAATAAGATCGTCGATATTTTGATGATTCTGGGTGAATCTCGACGTAATTTTAGACAGGCCAGTGTGTTGTATGCACGGAGATATCCTACGAGGATTCATCCCAACCCTGCGGTAATTAGAAAGATAGAAGACGCTGCTAGAGGACGGGTAATCAAACACAGAAAGAACCACATCAATTCGAATGATGATGATCCAAGAGTCGCTACAGTTTTGCTTGCAATAGCCTTGAATCTCCATGACAGCAGTCGAAACATGCAACGCCTCACTGGTACCCCACGAAATACGGCGCACCAAATATCACGATTCCGAAAGTTCCGTCCATATCATATCACTTCATGTCATGAATTGGAACCCAATGATCTCGAACGGCGTGGCGGATGTACCTCTACAGATGGGCTCCATCTAGAATCGAAGGGAATCCTGAATATTTCAACAATGTCATGTTCAGCGACTGAAGTACATCCCACATTACTGGCTTGCTGAATCGTCACAATTGTCATTACTGGGCCGAAAAAAATCCTCATTGGTATCGTCACAATAATCATCAGCATCGTTGGAGCGTCACTGTTTGGTGTGGGATGCTGAATGGACATTTATTCGGACCCCATTCCTTTGAGGGCAATGTGAGCCAAGTCAACTACTTCAATTTATTACAAAATGGAGTGCCCTTAATGCTAGAAGTTGAAGTTGATTTGCAAACAAGGTTGAGGATGATGATACAACAGGACGGTGCTCCCCTTCATTACAGCGGTCTTGTACGACAGTTTTAGGACAAGGAATATCACAATTGTTGGATTGGGAGAGGTAGTGGATTTCAGATGTGGCCTCCTAGATCACCGAACTTGACTGCGCTGGATTTCTTCTTATGGGGATTTGTGAAGAACAAAGTGTATGAACAAGAACCAACCACGGGAAAAGACTTCATGGGACGTATTCGGAACACGTGTGCCAACATTCCAAGGAATATCTTGTTAGCTACGGTGAGTGATTTCGAGCGAAGACGTAATTCATGTTTGCAGGAATCAGGCGCACATTTTGAACACTTGGAAACTGCCCGATGACGTTTCAAAAAGCTTCGATATTAATATTTCATATCACTTTACGGTGAATTCAATAAATCGAATATTCTGAAATCTGTCAATTTCGGATTTCTAGTTCGCTTATTCTCAATATTGATTCATCCCCGCTAGTTTGTGAGGGGAACACACTCTCCCTGTCACATCTCGCTAGGGGGGTTCACTGTTAGCCATATTTCCGAAAGTGCAATCGAGAAAAAAAATGGTTCAAGTGAAATTTTTGAGTTTTTTCATGTAGAATATGATTTCACTGAAAAATCAAGGAGGTTCCACATAAAAAAATGTTGTTATCTCTCCAATGACCCTGGAAACTGATTTCAAGATCAAATCTGTCATCACCTCGAACGTTCCCCCTTTGAACCAAACACCTTTCACTTGAAACATTCTCTCCTTCACTCACTCCTTTTCGAGATGTTCGCGTGTATCTCCTCATTTGGGACACCCTGTATACATTTTCGCTGTTCGTACATAAAATAGTACAGTATCGCAGTTCTGACAAAGGAGTATAGATTAACCGATGTGATGTGGATGTTGATTATCTTATATTCATTTGAAAGGAAAGGAGAGGTTCACATCCATTGATGAAAAATAAAATGGTTTGAACAATGATGAAAGAAGTGAATATTCATTGATGAAAAAAAATGAACATCTAATAATGAATATTCCTTCACGAAAAAATGGGTAATTATTGAATAACCAACCACATATCATCAACATCAAATGAATGCAAGAAAACGTAATTATAAAGTGTGATGAATGAACGAATGAATTACATTTCCATATTGAATCTTGATACATTCCATCCTACATGAACAGAAAACATAACCAATACTAAGAAAAACATGATCGTTCTTACCACGAAACTGTGTGCTATTCGCAACGCATTGCTGTGGCAGCGAAGAGCGTATTCAATACAACGAGCCATGTGGATGGAGAAAAGATGTGTATCATTGTAGGGCGGATACCAGATCGCTCTATCAACTATATTATAGTTGTCACAGCGTTACCGTTCATTGTTTCTCCCGAATACTTGTCTCAATCGTACCGCGTCTTCGTAAGCACTGGACTTTCTTGTCAGTGAATGTTTTCTGTTTCGATCCAACACGTGGAATGAAGGAGAAATCTCCCGTACGAATTGGCTCAATACTCATGGGTGCCCAATCATCAACGGTGACTGAAAACGAAATGAATCTGAATGCATTCGACTGATGTAGTTGAGTCTGTTTGCACGTTCCTTCTAGTTTTTGGGGAAATTCCCAGAATCATATTGAATTCTCACATGAATCGATATATTTCATGTATAATTTATACATAATTTTGACAGTTCTTCCATTCAAACATTACAATTGGGGGTGCTCATCATAATTGAGTGGGAGCTCTGGCACCCTTGGACTCGCTGTTGTTGCGCGTCTGTTTATTCACGAGGAAAGTAAATTTCAATTGATCCACAAGGATCAGGTTTTTTGCCAGATATATAATTTGGAATGGGAAATATCTCCAAATCACATCGATGGAATAGGTGAGTTCTGTTTCCGTAATTGAGTTCGCTTCCTTTACGTGGTGGGCAGGATGAGTATTTCAGATTTGGGTCTCTTTTTCGGGTGGAATGAACTACTCGACAGGGAGAATACAAACTGAGAGAAACTGAATCATCCCAACGCCAGGAACATCGGAAAAAACGGAGGGAAAGCAGGGGGAAACTACCTTCCTTGACATCTTTTTATAACTCCAAGGAGATGCAATCTTTTTCCAAACCTAGAATTTTGTAATTTTGATTCATTGAAAAAAAAGCAACAACAGCAACATAATGGCGTTCTCTCGAGTAAAATATTTCGGAGGTAAAATAGCCTCCCGTTCGGATCTCCGGGTGGAGGCTGCTCGAGAGAGCTTCATCAAACGAGATAGGGAACCGGAGAAGATAGGGAAGAAAGAGAACATTCTTTGAGTCGGAGCGTGGAATGTTAGATCACTGAGACGAACAGGAAAACCAGAAAATTTGGAATTAGAAATTGATTACATGTTAGTGGAACAAGGATTAAGAAACCGAGTGAAGAGCTGTGAAACTTATCCAGGCGCGGATATAGATAGTGATCACAATATGTTGCTGACGAAATGTTCTCTGAAATTCAAAGCTCTGAAGAAGGGAAGGAAAATGCAAAAAAGATGGAATTTGAAGAATCTCGGAGGAGAACGGACACAGGAGGCATTCAAAGTGATGTTGGATGAGAATTTGAAGGATCCACAAGAGAAAGACTTGGAAATAGAGAGTGGATGGACAAAAATAAAGGGGAACATAGAACGATGTGCGAATGAAATTTTGAAAAATGATGGAATAGACCCTGAGAAACCATGGATCACGGAGAAAATCCTCGATTCAATTAATGGAGAGAGGAGATACAAGAATAAGAGTAGCGAACAAGACCAGCAAACATACAAGCCACTGAGGAATAAAATGATAAGAGAATCAAGGAAAGCAACAGAACAATGGTTAGAGGGAAAATGTCAGGATATAGAAGGAAAAATACATTTAGGGAAAATAGCTGAGGCATATAGGATTGTTGAGAGATTTTTTGGATGAATGAAATCTAGACGCAGTAAGATTGAAAATTCTCTAGGAAGACGATTGATAAGAACGGAGGAAAAAATAGAACAATGGATTAATCATCCAGAAGATCTGTATAAGGGAAGCGATAATATAGGATATCCAGAGGAAGAGGAAGATGTCGATGGAGAAGAATTAGGAAATTCAATTTTGAGCTCAGAATTCGACAGGGCCTTGGAAGAATTGGAAAATAATCAAGCGCCAGGAATAGATGGCATAGGTGCGGACCTTATCAAAGCATCCAGTCGGAGAGCTCGTGACGCACTGTTTGGATTGGTCAGAGATATGTACGGAATAGGAGAAGTACCGACAGATTTCCAAAAGAGTGAACTTGTCGCTATCCTGAGAAAACAAGGCGCCGACAAATGTGAGGACTACAGAGCGATTAGTTTAACTCCACATGCTTCGAAAATACTAACGGAATTATATACAGGAGAATAGAGAATAAAATAGAGAGTAGATCAGCAGGACATCAGTTCGGTTTCAGGAAAAATGGGGGAACGCGGGAAGCAATATTAGCACTCAGAACAGTGGGAGAGAAAGGTCCAGAGTTGAAAAAGTCTGTGTTTATAGGTTTTGTGGATATACAAAAAGCATTCGATAATGTCGATTGGGAGTAGATGTTCACGATTTTGAAAAAGGTCGGAATTAATTCCAAGGATAGGAGAATACTATGTGAATTATATTAGAATCAAACCGCAATGATAGAAATGGAAAGTCAAAAAGGAGAAGCACAAATTAAAAGATGGGTGAGACGAGGATGCTCACTATAGGGACAGAACAAAATTCATGATTTGTACAACAGCCAGAACAGCTAGAAGAACGAAAATCAAAATAGATGCAGAGACCATTCAGCAAGTGAAAGAATTTAAATATTCAGAAAGCATATGTCACGTCCCGCAATTTCCCGCCCCTCTACGTTGCATCTTTTCTTTGGATGCAGCGTCGCGGGGTGCATTGCGCAACTTCTGCTCGCCCCATCGTCTGACCATTCCCGCGACACTCCGTCTATTCCTTCTTCCCCCCTTTCACCCTTTCCTTTTTCTTTTACTTACCTTCCCTTCTCTACATCGTGGTGTTGTTCACGTGCACGTGTGAGTGCGCCGTATTTACACACGCGTACGAAGTAGAGAGATTTTCTTCTCTATTTCTCTTCACTCACACACTCCTACGCGTTGCGGCTTGGAGTCTCACGCATACACGATTGTACGTGTATGCGTGCGACTCTTCGTTGCGGGTGTACTACACCTCCATTGTTTCTTTTCTTCCCTCGCCCTTCTCTCTCGACATCTCCTTGTAACAGCGTTTTCGAGAAGCGATCACGGGAAAGGTTTTCAAAAATCTTCCATAGTCCATTCTTATTATAACATGCAAATAATATTTTAACCTCCGTGTCCTCTATGAATACCGTATATTGTTCTCGGTGGCCACATACGTGCATTGTCGATGCTGAGGCCAGCGTAAAATCTGTCCTCGGTAGCGATAAGGCACGTGTGGGACTCATCGGCGCCGACACCGAACACCGGATTCCTTTGAATTCCGATGTTGAGTTGAAGTGCTGACCACGCCGAGAAAAATATTCCTCCCACCTTCTTTATTCCATTATTTTTGCCACCCCCTTCAGGCCCCAAAATCGTCGCTCGACAACGCCCTGCAAGTTAGTCTCTGCTTGACTTTTTGCCGTACGTGTTTTCCGCAACGTAATTTTCCGCGTCTAAACTCTCTCTCCCTCTCTCTCTCTTCCCCTCTCTCTTCGAGGGGCCACGGTGACCAATGGTTCACGACCGCCAAAAAGATTGCAACAGGGGTTTATGTTTCCCCCTGTATAAATGTACAAGAAATGTGTATTCGCAGCTATTTCCCAAGTTATGAAGGGATGAATTGCTCTTGTGGGAGAATTCTGGGCTCTTCCGCTTCCGAGATAGATGTGATCCTAGAAATCTTTTTTTTCGGTGTGTTGAGCTCCATATGGTCTCCGGGTTTTTTTCTTAGAGAGATTAAGAGATCAGAGTTTCGTTCGTATCGCGCGTGAGAATTTCCTCATAATTCCCCTCTTTGTTGTTGTTTTGTGTAATGAAACGTGTTCCAGAATTGTCCATTCCTCCGTGAACCATAACAGTGGAGGTGCCAGTCTTTTTTATTTGTACAAATCGCCAGTGGAACTGTTAGAAGTACTTCCAAACGCTGATGAGTTCTATTGTTCACTCTTGACTATGCCTTCCTTTCTCTATCTTTCCTCTGTCTCCCGAATTTTCTCCCGTCGCAAGCGTTATTCCGAATAGTTACCCTCCTTTTTTTCCCTTTCTCCTACCATTTTGTAATTCCACAGTTGAATGAAATTTTATCCTTGGTTTTTGGGAATTATATCGAATGATTCAAACCTCGCGTTATTTCCATTCATTACCCGTTATCCAATTCCTTGACAAAGGCACCGGCTTCACCGCTCGGGGCCGATGCATCCACGAATTCTTGCCAAAAAAGAGGTGAAGGTTGCGGTGAGCTCAACTCAAAAATTAAAATCTTGCTCTCGCCGTAACACATGGTGACAGAAAACGGTGAGAGCGAAAGAGATATGAGCACAAGAATAGCACAAGAAAAACAGGCCTTCCACGAAAAGAAACAGTCACTATGTGCGAAGAATATTAGCTTAGCAGTAAGTAAGGAGTCATTGAAGAGTTACGTTTGGAGCACAGCATTATATGATTGCGAAACTTGGACAATTGGAAAACGGACCAACGAAGACCTGAAGCTTTTGAAATTTTGATGTCATAGAGGGAGCCTTAGAGTAGAGTGGATAGAGGAAGTGGAAAATGGAGAAGTACTTGAGAAGGTGAATGAAAAAAAAAGTCTCCTGAGACAGGTAGTGAAAAGGAGAAGTAATCTGATAGGACACACATTAAGGCATGATAGCTTATTGAAAACAATATTGGAAGGGAAAATGAATGGTAAAACTCGAAGATGTAGACCTAGATTCAGTTATATGAAGCAAATTATACAAGATAAGGGTTGTCGTAGATATGCAGAAATTAACCGGTCAGCGGCTAATAGACAGGGTTGGAGGATTTCATCAAACCAGTCATAAGACTGATTACTTCATAATGATGATGAATTGATTTCAATAAGAAGTTCTTGGAATTGCAATTCCATGAATATTGAATTACCGATTGCAAACTATAGCTTATTATTCAATTATAGGTTCGAAACGCTTATCCAAAACTATCCCTATTCTGAAGTGAATCATGATCTTCTCTATCGTATGACCTATACTTCTCCATAGAAAATTCTGAACAGTGTAGGGGTCCTGAAAACCATGAAAATCATTCATACCTGAAGGATTGAAGGACACATTTGGGACAAGTTAATGATATCAAATGTAGTTAGCAATGTTGCATTAATTTTTTTTTTATTTTGAATACTAATAATCATGCTTATGTTGTTTCAACCATACTTATGGTGTTCTCATTCATTTTCCATCTTGAATACCACAACCATACTCATCAAGTTTCAGGATAAAAATGAAAATGTCACAATTGAGAATGAAAACTTCAATATTCAAGGAAGTGCTCACGTCAATTTTCCCACTAGCAAACTATCGAATTTCACGTTGCAATTTCCAATGAATTCCTCGAGACTTGGGATCAAAATACTCGGAATCAATTGGAAAATCTGGCTGTGGTTCATGTGCTGGGTATTAATTGGTACGAATTTTTGTTATCAGCCATGAGAAAACTTCCGTTTTCTTTATCCGACGAATAGAACCATCCTCCAAGGTATTATGTGACCAGAGCTGGATTCTCTGATTGGTTCTGAAGTTTTTGACCTAAAGTGAATGTAACCCCAAACAACTTTGAGAAAGTAGAAAAATAACGTCAAGTACCCGAGAATCCCAAAAATTCAATTTTTACTCGTATTCAGTTGAAGGCGTGTTCAGAAAAAAGAAGTGAGATACCTAAATAAAACTTCAAAGGAGTAGAAGAATGATGCCAAGTACATGAAATTGCTGTCAATACTTTCTGAACAGAAAAAAAATTTCTAAACCTAAAACACTTTCTAGAGGAAAAGTTCACTGCATTGGAAATTTTAATGGGATATATGGGGACATGCTCCTGTAACGGTCGATCATGTTCAAGTGATTTCAGATGTCGCGCCATACGAATTTTCTTATTGTATATGTTTGAACTATGTATGCGCGTACTTAGTATAACGATAGCGGGTTCTACCTATGTAAGTACATTATTATAATTCGCTCTCTACGGGTTTGACCGTCGTCGAAGACACATCGTTCATATGCCTTAAATATATAATAACGTGCCATACTCTGCGGAATACGGATCCTGAGAGAGGGTCCGTATATATATATATATATATATACCATAGATATTGTAGATATTACACACCGAGAAAACAAAATAATATTTCGTCGTGTTGACGTAATCGGGAGTCGTGGATTGTTCGTCTCGCCAAATAAGAGAAGCTATTCATCTCAACTTGAAGTGTGGCTTATCATCAAACCGACTTTCTGTTTTCTCACCTTTTTTGACATTTTCCTTTGAACGGAAAGAACATAAAACATAACATTGGCACTCAACGTGGTGGGCACGGTATTTAATAATCGACAACCTATGTATGTAGCATTTTTTTGGCAACAGTGAAATTAATCACTAATGATTTTATTCATATGAAACGTGCTTCGAAATTACACAATACGGTCATCTGAGGCTTCTCAATTTGTATGGAGAGCATTCCTTATTCTTATTGATACAAGTTTATATACATAGTTTTATATATATCTTATTATTTCAATTGAAAGACGTTTATCATATACACATGAATACATTTTCTATCGTCTGTCAATATCTTTTGATATTCATTTCAACTGGAAGTATATATAAATAGAGTTCGTAGAGATTATTTCAGTTGAACATATGTACGTAAATGGATACTAATTTCGATAATTTTGTTTATTTCAATTGAAATCACTCACATCGATTATTCAAAGTGAGACGTCGTTCATGTTTGTTAGGATGATATACACTTAACAATAGATTCGTATTTTATTTATTCGAAATTGAAATCATATATAAATGACCAGACACTTCAGCATTTTATCTAGTTGGACGGACATCAGTGGAATCTGATTCATATATATGTATATATATTCGCCTTGCTCCTTAATTTGAAAGCAATTCGTTATTCGGCTATAATATTTATTCAATCGTTCGATTTATTCTATTCTGAATTTCCATATAATTATTCCGTGTACTAGAGATATTGATTTATGAATGTGGCGTTCCCGGTGAATCCTAAGAACACGAGAATGACGAGGAGTAGAAAAAACCAAAACACGGAGAATAGTGATAATCCCAATCAATTTGACAACAACACAGATAATAATAATCAAAATATGGACTCTGATACGAATACAACCGACAACGCCACTGTTGCAAGCCATAATATAACTCCTATTCAATCGCATGAAGAACTTTGTTATGAGATTCAAATGTGAAAACAAAACGCTGGTTTGCAACAAGCGGCTTCTATGAAACAAATTCAAGATTTGAAAATTGAAATAGAACGATTGCGACATGCGACTGGTAATGCAAATCCAGATAACTCTCATAACGCGGTATTAATTCCGAACCGTCAATTAGAGTCTGAAATAAATATAGATCAAAGAGTACAAACTTCTAATTCTCCAGATATACCGACGCGGAATTTGGAAAACGGTAATACTATTGTTGCGCGCATCAACGAGGACTCAGGGCAAATACGGAGTGATTCAAGATCGCTTAATGTTGATGTAAAATTACCAAAGTTTGGGTCTAATCCCAAAGACCATCCCATGGAACTTTTGACGAAATTAAGACAGTATTGTTTGGTAAAAAAATTCGATAATCCAGCGGAGCTCATGATCGTAGGCAATTGTCTTGTGGGACGTGCACAGGTTTGGTACGAATCACAGGTTTTCACCCAGTACCAGGATTTTTGTGCATCGTTCCTGCAGGAATTTTATTTGATACCCATAAAATTCAGACTCCGTAATTCGTGGTTGAGCCGGCGTTTCAATCATCAGGATGGTTTGTTACAGACATATTTCTCCGATCAAATAAGACAAGCTCGATATTTCGACCACCCATTTTCACCATACGAACTCCATTATCATATAATACAGCAGTTACCTATTTCAGTTGGGAATGCAGTATCGAGTATCGACTATTTAAATCCACAGGCCATTATACAATCGTTAGATCATTTTGACACCGTTAACAATGAGAAAGAAAATGATCGTCGAAAATGTTTAAATACTTATAATCAGCAATCCAATTACAACAACCAACAAACGCCCCAAATTCGTCAAATTATGAGTAATAATCCTAATTCGAGGAATAAACCTCAAATCATCATCATCATCATCATGAAGTAATCAGTCTTACGACTGGTTTGATGAAACCCTCCACCCCTGTCTATTATCCGCCAAACGTTTTATTTCTACATATCTACTACATCCCTTGTCTTGTACGATTTGCTTCATATAACTTGCTCTAGGTCTACCTTTACCAGTTTTACCATTCATTTTCCCTTCCAATATTGTTTTCAATAAACTCTCATGCCGTAATGTGTGTCCTATAAGATTGCTTCTCCTTTTCACGATGTGTTTCAAAAGATTTCTTTCTTCATTTATCTGCTCGAGTACTTCTTCATTTTTGACTTTGTCTATCCATTTTATTCTGAGCATCCTCCTATAACACCACATTTCAAAAGCTTCAAGTCTTCGTTGATCAGTTTTCCCCATTGTCCAAGTTTCGCAACCATATAATGCTGTGCTCCAAACGTAACTTTTCAAGAATTTCTTCCTTACTTCCAAGCTTATATTTTTTGAGCATAATAACTGTCTCTTTTGATAAAAAGCCTGTTTCCCTTGTGCTATTCTTGCTCTTATATCTCTTTCGCTTTTGCCGTTCAAACCTCAAATATCTCGACAAAATAATCACGACCATAATCATAATAATGGTACGAACGACCGGCCAAAGTGGACATCTCGTGATTATTCGAGTTCATCGGTTAATTCTCTCCTGACGTACCCTCCAACGGGAAACCATCAATTTCAGTATCCGAATGATACTTCTGCCCAGATTCAAAGTGCATCTATCGTACCACAAACGGTGACATATACCATACCCAATACTAGTATACCACCACCCCCCATAAATAAACGAAATGACATTCATTCTTTAAACTAAGAAGCAGTGCTTTACAATCGGGTCCGGTAGAGCACTCCCCGTATGATTTTGCAGAGGACCTGAATCGTGAGTTCGAAAATACAAAAAATATGTCAGATGTTTCTACAAATGAACGAATAACCGAATGTCCCAAAATAATTTCATCTGTCTTTGGAATTCCCATCCTTGGATTGATAGACACCGGGAGCCAGGTTACTGCTATCTCAGAAAATTTATATAAGTACCTTCACGATCATTTCAAATTAACTACGTTGCCCGTTGCAGATTGAATGATATCAACGACAGTTGGGAAGAAAAACACTGTCGTTAGAAAACGAATTTTGGTAGATTTAAGGATAGGAGATCATATTATACCGACTCGTTTTGTTGTCATCCCCTATTTAACCTCTCCCATAATGGAAGGTAATGATTGGTTGATTGAAAATCATGCCAGCATCGATTATGCAAAAGACGGATTTACATTCAGTATTAGTGAGTGCTTAATTGACTCTCGATTCATTCGCTCCGAATATGGTTCACAAGAACGACTTGAAGTATCGAAAGAAGAAGATACTGTCATAGTTCAGTTGATTCGGATGGATCGGACTGATGCATTAGAATTTGATACATCCCACAATACCAGTAAAAATGAATTAACAATGGATATAGTCAAAACGGTTTCAAATAGTTGTGAAGAGAATGAATGTATTTTTGATGAGATATCGATTGATATGATTTTAGATAATAATGATAATCATGTTGATGTGAATAATGTGAATAATCTTTCTACGTCTTCAAATGTTTGTATTGATGAATTTTCCATGGATGATATTAGTGATAATGAAGTTGAATTGCGTGAATTTCATGATTAGGATGAGAAAATTACTACCATGTGTTCTTTAGAAAGTAGAGATGACGAAAATTTTCTTGATCAATTGAGAGAAGTCGCTGATTCCCTTATTCATCTTACGAAAGAGCAAAGAGATCGTTTTTCCTCACAGATGTCAGAATTTGAAAGACTTTTTGAGTTTAATCAAATACCTGCTGGTCGATATGAGCATTAAACTCGTTCAAAAATAAAGAGGCCTTCGTTCGGAAATCCTATCCTATCCCCTTTGCGTTACGAGAAGCAGTTTCACAAGAAATAAAACGCATGATAGAAACTGATATTACAGAAAGATCGGAAAGCGGGTTTTGTAATCCTCTTCGAGTAGTGAAAAGAAAGGATGGTCGCGTAAGGCTCTGTCTGGATGCGCGATTTTTGAATGACCAAATAGAATCTGATAACGAATCTCCACCTCTCATTGGAGAATGGATTCAAAAATTTCATGGAGCCGAATTTTTTTCAACCACGGATCTTGCTAACGGCTGATGGCAAATCGAGCTTTCGCCAGAAAGTCGACCATATACTGCCTTTCTAGGAACCGATGGTACGACCTTATACCAATTCACACGCATTCCGTTTGGTCTTAAGACTGCGGGAGGTGGTTTCATGCGCGCACTGTCTATGACTCTAGGGTCTGAATTCGATAAATTTTTAGTCAAATATGTGGACGATCTCCCAATGTCATCTCGCAATTTCGGCGAGCATATTGAACACGTCGCGTTAGTATTCAATGCTTCACAGCAAGATAATTTCACTCTCAAGTTTGACAAATCTTTCTTCTCTCGGGACCGTGTCAAGTTTCTTGGATTTGAAATCTCAAATCAGGGTGTCTATCCGGACGCGGATCGTTCAGAATTGATTCGCAACTTCAAAGAGCCACAGAACTTGAAACAGTTGCAAAGTTCCCTAGGTATGTACATATTATCGACAATTCAGCTTGGAACACGCAACTTTTGTCGAACCTTTCCGTGATTTGATGCGATCCAAGCGTTCGTGGAATTGGACCATGGATCACTCCAGAGCCTTTGAGGCGTTGAAAAACAACTTCAGCAATGCCATCACGTTATACCACATGGATCCTGAACGCTCATTCACATTACAAACCGATGGTTCTGACAAGGACATTGGAGGAGTTCTTTATCAAACGGATGATCAGGGGAATCGTTATGTTGTTTCGTTGGTGAGTAGATGCTTGGCATCTCCAGAGAAGAATTACACCACTACTGAGATTGAGTTACTAGCTGTTGTGTACTCGGTCACAAAGTTCCGAATATATTTGCTTGGGAGACATTTTCAAATCTTGACGGATCACAAAGCTTTGACATTTTTGTCAAACACTCCTTTTCATAGTGCACGGTTGATTCGTTGGAATTTAATTCTTCAGCAATATTCCTTCTCGATTAGTCATTGCGTGGGTAGAGAGAATATTATGGCTGACTCCTTAAGTCGCCATCCCGAGGGTAAATTTCACGAGGATAGCGTTCACAATGTTCTAGTTTCCGTATTGCGTGCTAATACTCCTATTGATTTGAGAAATGTCACCTATAACGAAGATTTTTGGTTAGATTTGTCTTCCGACTGTCCTGCTTTGGTAACAGGATTGAAAGATATCTGCTTCTTGCAAAAACAAGATGACGTGATCTCGAAAAATCGTAATTCATATCTCACCAACGAACCAGAACATTATTTATTGTACAACGATATACTATTCAGACGATGTCAATCCCTCGAAGTGTGGCAGTTGATGATTCCTGAATGTCTGCAGGAATCCTTGATTACCGCAGTTCATGACGCTCTAGGTCACCCTGGGTCTTATGAAACCTATTGTTATATGCGTGAATACTACTTCTGGAAGGGCATGCATTCTAGAACAAGAAAGTTTGTTCGATGCTGTGACTTATGTCAACGCGTTAGGACCCTGAACTATTCCATGCAAGGAGTTTTTAAAATGGTCGACTCAGATGAACCGAATGCTCTAGTGAGTATCGATTATTATGGACCTCTTGCTAAGTCGATCGCGTCTACTCGATATATTGTTGTCTTACTCGATATTTGTACTAATCATGTGGAACTATACGCTCTGAAGCGTGTCACAACATCTGCTACATTGAATGGAATAATAAACGATTACATTCCTGCTGTAGGTAGACCAGGAGTGATCTTATCCGATCATGGGACACAATTTACATCCCCAAAATGGAAAGAATCTTTGGAAAAAATTGGTATACGAACAGCATTCTCTTCAATCCGCCACCCACAAAGTGACCCGGTGGAAAGGATTATGCGAGAATTAGGAGAGTTCTTTCGTATCTATGTATCTGAATCGCATACCTCGTGGGCTACATACCTGAAACAAATAGAACTTCGCATGAACATGAGTACGCATAGCAGTACGGGATTTACTCCAATGGAGTTCCACTTTGGCCGTAAACCCATCGATCGAATTAGATCTTTGATAAAGTATCCAGCATCTTGTTCAATCGATAAATCGAGTCGATTGATCTTAGCTCGAAAAAACATGGCCAAGGCCTTTGATCGTCGCAAAATGCAGCAGTCACGAATTTCGCGAGTCGAGTTGAACGTTAATGATCTAGTATCAATTGACATACCGCATATGTCAAGCGTGTTGGATGGAACCATAACGAAATTTTTTCATCTTTATGACGGACCGTATCGTATATCACGGACTTTTGACAATAATTCATTCGAATTAGTGAATCCTGACGATAATCGCGAGATAAAAGGAATTTATAATCAAGCTTATTTGCGCCCTTATTTTGTAGATGAAGCGTTCTGAGAACGAGTCTGGATTTGCAGCCGATCTGTATATACTGTAACTTAATATATACAGGGTGGGGCATTTAAAGTGTCGCGGGCGTTTTTTCCAAAAATAAAATGAGATACGAGAAAATTTTTCGGACAAAAATTGTAGGGTATCGAGGGGGACATCCGATGGTGGCCTTGGCTTTGACCTCAAATCTCATCTTCAAGGGCATTCTGAGGTCAACTCTTGTTTTTTAAATAGCATCTCATATTTTTTACTGCAGATTTGGATTTAGGTCAAAAACCAAGAAACTTTTGTCTGAACCATTTTCCTGAAATCCGCAAAGATGGCGCTCTAATCGATATTGTTCCATACTGAATCTGACATTAGAATAACTTGAAAACGAAGGGTCTTGGAGGAGAATGTTTCGGACAAAAGTTGTCTGATTCCAAGGGGGACCCCTTGAACTTAAACGGAGGTGATGGGGTATAACAGACAAAACACAACACATTTCAATCGTCTACATCACTTGGATAATTTTAATGCAGTAGATGCTCAAAATGATGGCCTTCGACTTCAATACACATTTCAAAACGTTTTACAAAAGATTGCTGAACTCGTGCTAAAATATCTTCATTGATGCTCGCGCATGCATTGATGATTCGTTGACGCATATTCTCAGGTGTAGTCGGTGCTTGTTGATAAACTGTATCTTTTATGTATCCCCATAAAAAAAATCTGGAGAAGTAAGATCCGGAGAACGGGCAGGCCAATGAACTGGTCCACGACGTCCTATCCATCGTCCAGGATAATCTCTGTCCAATATTTCTCGAGCTGTGACTGCATAATGGGATGGACAACCATCGTGTTGATACCACATATTCAATCGTTCCTGAATAGGTATGTCTTCAAGTAATGTTGGAAGTACTTGATCTAAGAAATGTCTGTACTTCTCTCCATTTAGCGTATCTGCAATGAAGTACGGTCCAATTACTCGAGATCGAAAAATACCACACCAAGCATTCACAGCCCATTGTCTTTGATGCTCTACTTGACGTAACCATCTTGGATTTTCTGTCGCCCAGTAATGCATATTATGTCGATTTACTTGACCATGATTGGTGAACGTCGACTCATCAGAAAATAATATGTTGATGAAGTTGTTATTGTGCATTTGCGCTAGACCCCATCGACAAAACTGTACACGATTTTCGAAATCATCACCGTGAAGGTCTTGATGCAAACAAATGTGATACGGATGGAATTTGTGACGTTTCAGTATTCGAAGAACACTTCTTCGAGAAATTCCCGAATGTAGTTCAATTTCACGAGAGCTCACGTGTGGATTATTGGCTACTGCAGCTAGTACATTAACTTCCGCATTTTCTCCGCTAAGAGTTCTCATTCGATGTCGTTTTTCCCTTGTAACACTTCCCGTTTCTGAGAATAATTTTGTAATGCGTTGAAAATACCTAATGGATGGCGTTGTTCTTTCAGGAAATCGTTCTGCATACAAGTCATATGCTTGTCTGGGGTTCTTATGCACTTCACCGTAAATGTAGATCATATCGATCTTTTCAGAAACCGTGTATCGGATATCCATGATTTTCAATTTGTCATAAACCAAGTAATAATCAAATGTAACTGACAAACTGACTTTCAAAATCGTGAATTTTCACTGAACCCCGTCGTTTGTTTACATCGCGTGAGCTCTGAATGGTGGTAATGTAGACGATTGAAATGTGTTGTGTATTGACAACTTTTGTACGAAACATTCTCCTCCAAGACCCTTCGTTTTCGAGTTATTCAAATGTCAGATTCAAAATGGAACAATATCGATCAGAGCGCCATTTTTGCGGATTTCAGGAAAATGGTTCAGACAAAAGTTTCTTGGTTTTTGACCTAGAATCCAAATCTGCAGTAAAGAATATCAGATGCTATTTGAAAAACAAGAGTTGATCTCAGAATGCCCTTGAAGATGAGATTTGAGGTCAAAGCCAAGGCCACCATCGGATGTCCCCCTCGGTACCCTACAACTTTTGTCCGAAAAATGTTCTCGTATCTCACTTTATTTTTGGAAAAAACGCCCGCGACACTTGAAAGGCCCCACCCTGTATATGCCTTATATCTTAGGTGGAAAAAAAATTAGTGTATGTATGTGTGTATTGAGACTAGCTTATTATGTGATTATACATCTTTCATTGTAAAGATATGAAGATTTTTTACGATATATTTTGCTCATATCCTGTAGCTTCGAATCGTAAGAAAGAAGGGCAGATGTAACGGTCGATCATGTTTAAGTGATTTCAGATGTCGCGCCATACGAATTTTCTTATTGTATATGTTTGAACTATGTATGCGCGTACTTAGTATAGCGATAGCGGGTTCTACCTATGTAAGTACATTATTATAATTCGCTCTCTACGAATTTGACCGTCGTCGAAGACACATCGTTCATATGCCTTAAATATATAATAAAGTGCCATACTCTGCGAAATACGGATCCTGAAAAAGGTATGGTATATATATAGATATATACCATAGATATTGTAAATATCACACAGCGAGAAAACAAAATAATATTTCGTCGTGTTGACGTAACCGGGAGTCGTGGATTGTTCGTCTCGCCAAATAAAAGAAGCTATTCATCTCAACTTAACGCTTATCATCAAAGCGACTTCCTGTTTTCTCACCTTTTGTGACATCTTCCTTTGGACGGAAAGAACATAAGACATAACACTCCATTGGAGAAAAACAATCAATATAAATTGCCAAGTACATTTGGTTATCCAAATGGTACGTGAACGATGTTTGGTATGTTGTAACTTCAGTTCATTTGAACTATATTCGAATCAATTTATGGTTCTCAAACAAAATTATTGTGTCAAAAAAGACCAATGAATCAAATGTCTGTTCTGCCCATACATTAATAGAACACATGAGATCTGTCTCGCGACAGCAGGAAGTGGAGAACGGGAAGTTAGGAGAGGAATTTATTTCGGAACATAAGTGGTTATCATTTCAGGAATATTTTGAAATCCACATCGATGTGAATACTTGGCGTGACCGATAATTCCGTGTAATCGTATTGTTCGAGTTTCCACCTCGACGTCCTCCACAAATGTTTCAGCATATAATCAAGGCTGAAAACTCATGCTATCGGTCACGCCAAATATCTCAAAACCATGTAGATCCTGAAATATTCCTGGAATGACCAAGCCGTTTTGTTCCGAATAACTCAACTGATTTTTCGGAATAAAATTTCTCTTCCAGCTCCCCGTTCTCCACTCCCTGCGGTCGCAAGATGAATCTCATTTATTTTCTCCATGTATGGGCAGAACAAACATTCGGTTCATTGGTCTTTTTTGATACCTTAATTTTTGTTAAGAACCACAAATCACTCCGAATACAGTTTGGATAAACTGAAGTTACAATATATCAAAAGTCGTTCACGTACCATTTGGATAACCGAATGAACTTGGCGGTTCATATTGATTTCATGTCCCTTTTCTTGAGTGGAGTATATCCTCATATATCCCACTGAAATTTCTAATGCAGTGAATTTTTCCTTCAGAAAATGTTTTTAGATTTGAGAATTTGGTTTTCTGTTTCGACAATATCAACCGCATTTTCATGTGCCTGGCGTCATTTCTTTACCCCTTTGGATTTTTCTTTGGGGATTTCGTTGTCTTAGTGTGCATGTTCCCTGACTCACGTATACATGAAACCTCGGTTTCGTGTACAGTGCGCTCTTTGAACAGTGCCGCGGACCCCTTTCTCGCTCGTCCGCCTATCCTCGATAGAGTGAAAATGACACCATTCGAAACTATTCGGAGAGCGTACTGTATACAGGGTGTTCCAGAATCCATCATTCGGATTTCTGTGGTGTATTCTACAACCAAAATGCAATAATTTCCCGTTTGGAAGGAATTTTTTGGAGGCTTCGTTTTTCAGCTATGAGCATTTTTAGATTTTTTTTCCAAATCCAAATAACTCAAAAGCATTGTGTTCTACATTCTTGAATCTAACATCATTTTTCCAGTTGGAAAACGCCGGATCTCTGGGGAAAAATTCAATCATCCCATTATTCTGCGTTTTGGAGCTATGGTAATTCCAAGTTGCTAAATTTTGATTGGCTCGAAGCCAGAAAATTTCAAATCACTGTAGCTCCGGAACAATGGATAATGGAAAAATTGAATTTTCTTCCAAAGATACGGTGTTTTCCAACTTAGAGAATGCACGGAAAGACAGAGGTTATGATTATTTAGGAAAATGACTGACAATTCAGGGAAAAAGAGTATCGCTGAAGAATTTTCGTAGTAAATCCATCAAAAGATAATAAATTCACTGTAAACAATAACAATAAAACCATCAACGTTTAATATTTTCACTACGAATTTTTGATAACCTTACTACAAAGATTTTTCGGTGGTGCTTTTTTTCCTTAAACTGACAGTCATTTTCCTAAATGTTAATAAATGTTATTCAAGTATTGATAACTTTTCCCTTTCCGTGGGGTGTTGGGCTAAAAAATGTAGAACACAATGCTTTCGACTCAATGGGATTTGAAAGAGAATCTAAAAATGCTCATAGCTGAAAAACTGAGCCTCCAAAAAATTATGTTCAAACGGGAAATTATTGCATTTTTGGCTGCAGAATACAATCTCATTGCATTTCTTCATCTTCTCTGATGGAGCCTTTCGAGGTGATCCGGATCACTTTTCAACCTCTTTGATTGGTTGAGAAACTGATCTGATCACCCAAACTAGATCAAATCAACTGCTTCAGAAGGTTCCGATATCATTCATGTTTACTAGTTACCAGTCCCGTGACGTTCCATTCGATTGAATTCACCCTAGAATGTTTTGATTCCTATGCTGATAAGAATCTTTCGATGTTTGGTTGATTGTGCTCCAAAAGGTTCTTTTGTTCCTCACAAGTCTCCTCACTTCTTTGAGGAAAACAACTATCTCGCAGTCTTTTTTGGGTTTTGTTTGAAACTGTGGAGATCAGTGATCTATCACTGACACTGTTATATCCACTATTCAAAGCTGTATGTTTTCGCAGGATCGCTTTTGCTTCATTGAGATTGAACCATCGGTTCGTTATTCACAATCTTCTTTCCTTCACCAGTGCGGATTCTCCATGGTCTCATAATTTTCTTTGTTTTCTTTCCTTTGTCTCCCTGTTGAGTCATTGCTGATTGACAGCCCTATTCCAGTTATTTTTTCTACTTTTGTGGAAATTTTTTCCATTAAAGATGGATTTATGAAGCTCACTATCATCGGCCTTTTTCCTATGTTAGTACTGATACGGCGAACGTTTTCTATCTCAGATTCTTCGGTTTCAATTTTTATTCTTTTGAAGAGGTTTGTAATTGTTTAAGGTGAATTCTCGTTCTCTTGCGCAGAGTCTTGAACTTTATGAATCAGAATATTGTTTGCACGTCCTGAATTTCCCAAGCTTCCCGTAGACTTTCCATTTTCTGTGTCGAACTAGAGTTTTTTCCTCTAACAATCTTACATCCATTTTGTATCTCGCTCAATTCCGTTATTATGTTCTCGTTTGATGATTTCAGGAGCTTTTTTGTGTTCTCCACTGCGTCACCTTCAGTTTTCACTTCACTGAAGGTTCCACTCATTTTGACTATTAAATCTTTCAACTCATCATTTTTGTTTCCCATCTTGCATAGCTTCGATTATTTACATATACTGTGATCAGCAAGTGAGGTGAATTTTTTCATAAAATGTAAATTCTTCATTTATTCTTCCAAATCAATTTTATCCCCTTGAAAGTGAGATACAAAAAATGAAAGTAGTATACAAGAGCGTATCGGTTAATATGGCTCACCAGTACCGTGGTTCAAAAGAAAAATCGCGCGTGTGTGTGTGTGTGTGTGTGTGTGTGCATTTGCGAGTTGATTTTGGTATGTATGCCGTGCGCGTGAGAGTGTCTGTATTTTTGTGTAAGTATTGGGGTTGGTCAAAAATCGAAATAGAACGTGCTGACAGATATCTTCCCAACCATTTCTGAATTTCACAAATCAATCGGCCCTCAGAACAATCAAAGCTTGAGACCTCTTCATGAAGTTTCATGATAATCGGTTTTCTGGTCAGTCAAATATTTAGAAACCGATTAACAAATATTTTTCAAAACATGCTCAGAAGTTCAATGAAATTCCTCCCGTTCTGGAGTTCACCCAAGGTTTCTACCAACTGATTATGAGTATTTATAATCACCAGTCCACTTATCACCATTTTCCATGAGCAAATTGAATGAACGAACGTGTTACTATCTGTTTACAAGTATTATTCGAATCCCACACTTGGATCCCTAAGGTGCTCTTCAAATAGTGCGAATACTGAGAATAAAAAACTTTCGGTCTCATTTTCGTCTGAATCATCGATGAAACTCTACGTGGCTGACTGCACAACGAACATTCAGATATCTTGATATCTTTAAGATATCTGAATGCGTTTTTGAGGAGTCTTAAAAAACTTTCCAAAAGATACCGAAACGAATTCTCAAACATGTCTTATGAAACACGTATAGAATTCGGGAAAATATCTTGAGTAGTTCCCGAAGATGTCTTGAAGAGGTCTAAAAGATGTCTCGAAGAATGCATACGAATGTCTTGGTAAACTCTTGAATCGGTTCACATCGAAAATTCTCAACCTTTCCTTCTCCCCTCTTCTCCTGTTTTTTCAACTGCTCTTGGCGTTCTGATGAAGTTTACCTGATTCCGACCCTTGTCACGGGAATCGACCCCGTTCATTTCACGACGTATGTACGCTTCAGTCACCTGAGCCATACGTACGACATGGTAGAGACGCCCATAATTGAGCGACCGGATGCATCAACCGGTCGCACGCCCAAAAAGACGTGAAAGTATTGTCCAAGCTGTAACATTGAACGTCGTAATAAAAAAGTCGGATTTTGGAAAACAAAAAATACCAGACAATAGGTTTTGAAGAACCTTAGTCTTCGTCTACGATGTTTTTCTGTGATCGACAATTCCTTAGTGAAAAAAAAAGAAACTGCGAATATTTTTGTTCTGAAAATCAATGTTTTTCGATGTTGAACCTAGTCTAACTTTCGTATTTTCCAACTTTTCGGAATAAATCTTATCAATTCTTGTCTGTGAAACTTGGTGGGAGACGATGATGTGGAAAACTTTGTAACAAATTATTCTGAATCATTAATTTCTAAATCCAAAGTGAAAATCATGTTTTTCAAGTTTCGTATTGAAAAAGTGTCGAGGGGAGTATGAGGTACAAAAAACTTCCAGCGACAAAATTGTTCACTACTGTATGGACCAACTTTCTGGAACATTTCGGATCGATTAAGCTATTGATTTGGAAAACACAGCTGTCCATTTATAAGCGCGGAACTCATATTCGCCGTTAATTCAACGTAGTTCCCAGGTCAAACGTACGAGGCTGCAAGGAACAAAAGTCCACTCAATTTCCCAAGGTACTTCTATGTTTTTTGTATCAGAGAATCCAAATATCGAATCATTTTTGCAAGATTCATGATAGATTCTCCATTATAAACAACTTGTTCGGAACTATATTATAAAGGAACGTTTCGTGTTTGAGGAGAATTGGGTAGACAAACAAGTTTCCTTGTTTCACTTGTAGAATAGATTATATGACAAGCATGTTTACAATACTAACATCATTTATTTATGTGAACAATTGGAATCGCATCCAAAAGATGGAATTCGTTTCTTTTTTCATATGATGTTTTATGTTGATGACGGATACTCCGATTCCCTCATGAGGGAACATTGAGTAAAACATCATTCATACAAGATCCATTCATTGTTCTCCTAATGTATCATCTAGGATAACATGCCCCATCAATGAACAACGGCAAACATTTTTGAAAAAGTCATATTCTTATTCACATGATTCAAGGAATATTGGGTATTGAAATTTTTTTCAACCACTTTATTTCAAGATATAAATCAAACTTTTTGGACAAAATGTATCACTTTACATAGCTTTGTATAGCTTTCAAATGGAACAATATATCACAGTAGAAGAATTGCAATGTCCGTCTCTAATATGGGGCAAAATTTCTCAAGCGTACCAGCTCGAAAATTTTTACCTCCTCAATCTTTCTGGAATTCCACTGAAATGTAGTACTAGTTGGTAACGTTCAATCCTGTGAAGGATTTTGCTCTGGTACCTCTGGTTATCAAACTACAGGGGTCCAAAATGCACAGATTTCGTTGAATCAGCTCTTTTGAAGATATAATTTCATGAATTACATTTTCTTATAGAATTATTTTCCATATTGTTTTTCGTAGCTTTCTTTCTGCTGTTTACGATGGTGTAATCTGTTCTTGCGAGGAAGAATTTGTTCCAACAAATTTGGCGAGTTTGAAGTTATTTTTGCATTTTTTTTCAATTTCAACAATTTTGAAAATTTTTCATGCAAGCTCATCTGAAAGCTGGATTCTTCAACTTCCAAACTGCGTAGGATCAATTATGAGAAGAAAATTTCATCTGGCATTCGCAACGGTTTGAAGCACGCGTGTTGCATATTCTTATTATCTCCTGATACGGTTCGTCATACCGTTGACGCGGAATACAAGTGAAACGAACTGTTTTTCGATAAAATATGATTTTCCAATCATGCCAATGATTTCATACAATTTTACCGCACCATTATATTATCAAACTTGATCAATAACAGCTTTTGTAATTATGAAACATAATCATGAATAAATACACATAAGATCATGAATATGGAATGATTCTGCCCGAAGCAATATATTCAGCGCAATTTCTCATGCGTCTTAATTTTTTCCTCAATTCTCATCTTTGGGAAAACATCTACATTGAATGATGACGGAGATACTCGTGAATGCAAAGCCATGTTCGAAGTTGTGATGGAACAATGATATTCGAGCGTTCCTGGGATTGTTTTCGCAGTTTCGAAGCGAGTTTTGAGCTTTTTAGCAGCGATTTCATAATTTGTCTTCGAACTCGGAAAAACAACACTTTCCGCTGGATCTCTCCTTGCCCATTCGTGAAGGGCATCAGGATTTAAAATTTGCTGACTTGATGATGATGATGATGGTTTTCTTATTTTTGTCATAACAAATTGGATCACATCTAGTAAGTTACAAAAAGTTACCAGAAAACTGTTGAAGTATCTGAAAGTTGACAGTTTCCCCTCCAATAAAATCGTATATTTGTCTGCTGGTACGTGCTAGTGTGGCATTTATCAGCGAATGTAAATGAAAAAGTTAGATGCTTCTTCAGCTTTTCTTACTAATCTGATCTAGATTATTTGTGATGCTCACACTGAAAAATGTATAGTGCTGATAACAATAGTATAGAAATTACAAACAAAAGTGGAGTTGTGATACCTGTACCATAACCTCAATTTGCATCTGACAGGAATGCTATTGTCATTACCACCATATATTTTTTCTGGTGTATAGTCATGTTACGTATTCCAGTCAATTGTCATGTTTCAAATGATTTTCGTTAATAATGAGGAAATTTCCCAAAATTCCTTCAATGTCATTATTTGTATTTATTTATTTGTATTTATTTGTATTTATTCGATGTACGGGTTGAACCCATCAGTTTACAAAGTAATGAGAAAAAAAAATTTAGGAATACACATTACAAAATTTTAGAATGAAGGAGGGTTATGATACAAAAGTAAATGAGAAATAATAGAAACAATAGAAGTTTCAAAGCTCACAGGTAGTGAATCACAGAGAAACAAAAATGACAATAATGACAATAATAATAATGAGGAGAAAGAATGAAATTAGGATTGAAATCAAAATTGAAATTCGAAATTTAAAATATAAAAAAACAAAAAACAAAAATTATTTGAAAATCGCTATTCACAATATTTACAATACGGTAGCACGCTTTCCTGAATTCATTTTCAGAATTCTCAAAAAAATTCAAACCTAATATTAGGAGTATTTACAAAACAGCAGATCCTATCATCACCTGGACCGATATTGACATTTAGAGACTCAATTTTGGAAAATATATCACCGATGCTAATAGCTAGATTCGGTAGATCGACATTGATATCAGTTGGATAATCTGCATGCTGAGATGTGTGTGTCGAGTAGACAGATTTGAAATGACCAGCGAATAGGTTAGCAATATCATGCCCAGAGTCAGCAGACAGATTATCCAACATCATTTGTGAGGGTATGCCATTTGACTTACGTTTATTATTCACGAAATTCCAAAAGACTTCAATGTTATCAGATGAAGAATTCTGAACTCTATTACAATAATCGTCGTAACATTCACGAGCAAGATATTTACATCCTGACCGTAAACCACAAAAAACCAGATAGTCATCGCGTATGTTGGAATGTTTAAACTTCCTATGAGCTAACGTCTTTTGCTTGATTAACCTTATCAAGTCAGATGAGAACCAACTGGGAAAATTTTTATTTTTCATATGAAAACGTGGTACGAATGAGTCAATCGCATAATATAAATGCGAATACAAAAATTCAACAGGCTCATTGAGATCGAGACGAGAAAGTTCAGCATCCCAATTAATTCGATTGAAATATTGACACATGCTTATAAAGTCAGCGTGCTTGTAATCTAATTTAATTACAAGATAGGAAGAAAGATTATCAGACTCGACACAATTAAGTGTACACGTGAGAGCAGGATGGTATATATCACAATTTAATAGAGGTTCGATCGTAGACCTCACATCCATATGAGAAATATCACTGAAAATCAAATCAAGCATGTTACCGAAGGAATTTTTATGACTATTAAATTGTTGTGAATCAAGGCAATTGTAAAAATCAGCGATATATTCAAATGCTGTGATTTCATTGACACTGGTATATGGAGAGGAAACGGAACCTAAACAAGAGTAACGTGAGTATCAAGAGATATGAGGTAGATTATAATCTCCAAATGACAGAATTTTTGAGGATGAGTCAGAACTAAATAAATCATACAAACTGTGGCAATGGTTGAGGTAAATGGTAAAAGGCAAGGCCGGCGGAAAATACACTGCACCGAAGATGACTGCTGAACTGCCAAACCAAACTTTGACAAAGAGCTGTTCGCCGTTATTGCACGTGAAAGGAACTATGCAGCTACGGAGACAGTTTTTAACAGCGATGAGTACCCCTCCGCCTCCGGAAAATGGACTCGTCAGCTCACTACGATCCGTACGATAAATTTCGTATTCGCGGAGACCAATTTTTGTTGATAAAATACTGTCATTCAGCCAAGATTCACACAAAATAATGACATCGTACTTGAAACAAGATAGATCAACTGAAGCTGAAAGATCAGAGAGCTTCGTTCTAATACCTCTTGCATTTTGAAAATACACCAATGGGTTGCTCAGACGTTTTTTGGTTTATTCAACGATACGATTTTCGGAATCCCGTGAAAATATTCAATGGTCTTTGTGGTATCATTCGAAATCCTCAACTGCTCGCGAAGATTTTGTAAATAACCTCTCTGCTTCGGTGTCGAGTCCAATGAGATTTTCACAGAGCCCCTGTAGGATGACTTTCGTCGAATAATTTCCACAGGAATTGCATTCGATGGAAACGTTACACACATCGGTCGTGATTTGTTATCAGAATGCTTGCCGAGACGACGAATTGTTATGTCGTTATAGTTGGCTGGTACAATTGATGGAAGAATAGTTTCAACAGCGTCCATATCCGATGAAGGCGAAGACAAGCTTTCTTCCATATTGAACATCATAATATTGGATGATCTACGTTGACGATCTTCGATTTCGTTGACAATGTCCTCTTCGATATTAGGATATGAATTATTATGCATTCCAACACGCTGTACTTCAAGCTCAGAAACTCTGCTCACTAAACTCGAAACATCATCAGATAGTTTATTCAATTCTGTTTCAAAGTAAGAGGATTTTGATTTCAGAAGAAAAGAAAATTTTTCACCGAAAATAGCACGAATGTTTGACAACAAATCATCAGTGCTTGTAGAAGGATGATTGAGGGGTCGCATCATCCCTCGCACTTATCTTTCGACATTTCAAAAAAGAAGAATATAAATAGAAAGCAAGGTTACTAGATGAGAGTCACTGATCGTGTCGGTGAAACGAAACGAGAAGTCACGTGATAAACACAGCTCACACAGACAACGTACGAAACGTCGTGCCTGAAGTATATGAGACACTTTGTATATAAGTGTGAGTGCAAAACAAATCACCACTCTTGTCAGTATACGTTAGGAATATGAAAGAAAAATTATAAAATGCACTACTGCATCACAAACGGCAACCGAATGCACTCGAACACCACAGATCAGAAATCAAAACGAACTGAGATTGCACTAGAACTAAAGTACAAGAAAAAATAAGAACTGGAACTCTTTTAAATATACAAAACAGACGGAGCGAAGAACAAGTGTTTATTTAACAGGAGAACAATTATTGTTTAGTATCTATACATATGATGTTTTCCTTTTCAGTATAAAGAGAGGTGTTGTTGTTTTTTTTGGTATATAACTTGTCGAATCAAGAAAATATCCTTCGAGATGGTGAACTTGACATATGAAGATTTGTTTTTACACTCACGAAGTGCCTTTGGCATTAGTGTGTCGACTTCGATTCATGCAAGAATCGATCTTTGAGATCTTTCGTGAAAGATAAATATCGAGGTGGAAACTGGGAAAATATAGACGATGAGAAGCTCGAAAACTGCATGAAATCGTTCACGATTATTCTGGAAAGGGGGTGGGATAAAAGCTATGGAGTGTGTGATGATTTTGTGACGCAGAATGGAATGTGGTTGAAAACGGTTCTTCAACTACCAAAAAATGAACGATATGTGTCTCCTTCAACCATAGGAAGACCTACCAAAAACTTTGCGGAGTGTAGTGGAAGATGAAAACGAGATAAAATAAAATTAGTACGAGGAACAGTGATTTCTCAAGAAATGGAGTTTGCTGTGGAATCGGAACTCCAGAAAAAAGGGAAGTGAGTAGCAGCTAAGATGATGGATGAAATTCTGACAACGCCTGACAAAGCACTACAGATAAAGAAGGTGCTGCGTTCACAGCCGAAAGAACCCACCAAAATGACTCCTGATGTAGCTCTTGCATACATATTACACAACGATTTGAATGAGCTACAGTATACAAACACCAGAATGATTGCGAAGAATCATAATGGTGACATTTATTCACCCCACAATGATGTTTTGGTAGCGAAAAAAAATGCTATCCGGATAACTTGGATATAAGCGAATGTTTCTGCGCAATTCCTTTGCAGGACTTGTTAAATCACACTGGTTCTAGAATATTTGGAAGACAAGAGATTCCCGATGCCCAAATGAATGCTGGGAACGTCGAAATGCCCCATAAATGGGGTCTTGATGGGAGGAGTGGACATTCACGTCGTAAGCAGCAGTTTACAGGTTCCAAAACATTTTCACGAAGGAAATGATTTTATGGTGAAAAATTCTCGGAAATTTTCATTCATATAACATTTCCTTCAGGATCTGAAACATACAATGACCACGAACTCCTCTTGATTTCAATTGTTCCACCAAAATTGAGGTATAAAAACAAAGACGGTCATGTAACTGTCATTTGGCAGAATCCGCGTCCATCATCTACAAGATTTTGCAGGCCTTTGAAATTCATGTTTGAACATGAAACCAAAGAGCTTGTCAAGAAGGAAGTTTCTTCAATTACTGAAGAAATCAGAAATTCACAGCCAACTGAAATTCGTAAAACAGATCAAACATTCTGAGTGAATCATAACTTGATTCTCTCGATGATTAATGGCAAGGTTCATGAAAAACTTATTCTGTGATTTTCATGGATAACCATATGGATGTGATGATTAATAATCATAAAATATTCCAGGTTCGTGATTCTCTCACAGATACTTCTAGTCAAAAATGTTCCATTTGCAGCTGTAGCCCCGAGCAAATGGATGATATTGGATGAGTAACCAAAAGAGCAATGGACCCAGATGGCTTTCAATTTGGACTATCCACTTTACATGCTTGGATAAGATTCTTTGAATGCTTGCTCCATATTTCTTATCGATTAGATATCAAAAAGTGGCAGGTGATCAATTAGCATTCAATGACTCCGTGGAACTAACTAACATTTCTTCTATTCACAAATGTTAATATATGTTACAGGTTAGATCTGTAGATGAGAAGAAGTTATTCAATGAAAACAAAAACTTGTCCAAGATAGACTCAGATCTGGAATGGGTCTTCTTGTAGATATTATTTTGCAAGGTATTGTAATGATCTTTTCTCAAGTTATATGAAACTCAAAGCTTAAATGGTTGAAAACTGTAGGCAGAGATACAACAAACGATGGAAATACAGCTGGTCGTTTTTTTGAGAACCCGAAAAAATGTTCAGAAATCACTGGGGTTCATATCAATTTGATTGAAAGATCCGCTGTTATTTTAAAAACAATAGCGAGTGGACGTGATATTCACGTGGATCCATTTCGAGCATATACAATGGAAACAGCCAAACTGTATGTTCCATTGTATTCGTGGTTTCATATGCCTGCGAGTGTCCACAAGATTTCAATTCCCGGAGCAGATGTTATAAAATTTGCATTACTTCCGATAGGTGAGTGGAATATTGATAGTGCAAAGAATGAGTTAAGTGATAGGTTCATCAACAGAAACTACGTAATCTTCAGGATTGCTGTCAGAAGAAGCCCAAGAAGCTCGAAATGAAGATCATAGAAATTATAGAGAGCATCACACGCGGAAAACATCGCGTTTGGATACGAACACAGATTCATTACACAGATTACTGAAATCATCGGATCCGTTCATATCGAGTATACGGATCTTGCCACAAAAAACAGTATCAGAATCATGCGAAGGAGTTAAAGCATTATTACATACTCAAGAAAATGACGATAATGAGCTTACCACTGGTATTGAAGAATTGATCGATTCCGAGTGATAACAATTTCTTACAAAAAAATCAATTGTATATAGAAGAATATATGCATTACAACAGTCTCATACATATGTATTTGATTTTAATCCACGGTCATACACACATATGTATCCGTGGTAGAAAAAGTACCCAAAATTGGATACAATTTATATATAATTGTATATAATTTATATCAAAATTGTATACAATTTTACACAACTTATATCCAATTATGGACACTTCCTCTACATATATACGTATGTATATTGTATACGTACTTTACTCATACACGTGATGTATAGGCTGTGGCAAAAGTTCGGAACCTTTTCGGTACTTTTGCCACATCCTGTATATCATTGAACAATTGACAAACAGTACGGACACATAAAACCAACCATTGTTGGATATTCCTCCCGAATAAGACTTTTTGCCGCCTAACACGACAACCTGGACCACTGTGTGTCGGTTAGTGCTCGAACCTTAACGACTTTACTATTTTCTGCACGAATTGTCGCTGTGGCCGTGGGCAATACCAAAATTCCATCAATAGTCGAATTATGAGTAGTAACATTCGAGGAGGATTGAACATTCCCCCAAACATCGATTCGATTTTTGCACGTTACGTCCGGAGAAACATTGTTTCGTATGCTATTAACTCGAATTTATCCACCAGCATGATTCGGTTGGAAATCAGATCGATGTGGAAATGAATGATGCTCCCGATTACACTGACTACAGACGTTCTGACTATTACAATTTTTGGCGGAATGTTCGGAACTCAAACAATCAAAACAACAATCATCAGGCCTAGCTATATTGTAGCGAAGATGTACCGGTTTCTCCTTGAGTTCCCCACATTGGAACAAGCAATGATCCGCATTACAAAAGACACACTTATCATTAGTTACACCAGCTTGAAGAGATTCTACGTTGCGAGGAGAAGATTTTGAAGAGTTAGGATTCTGCAGCGGATCGTTATTTTTTTGAAAGTCAGAAGACTCAAGAGCTCGAATCGTCACTGTCACAAAAGTTTTAAATTCTTCAAAATGAGATACATGAGTAGGATCTTCGAGTGGAAGTTCCCATTCTCATCTAGTTTCAGCATCGACCTCATTCACAATAATTAAATTGATCGAAGGATCCCAAGTAGCATTGTAGATATCTATGTTCTTCGAAGCAATCAACGCATTGTTTGTAATCATCGTGTTGCAAATATGACGTGATTCCTTGGCATCACGGTTTCGAATTGGAGGCAAATTGGAAAAACTAGCAAGATATGCTTCGACAATGAGACGTTGGTCCTCATAACGATCCTCCAGAAATGTCCAAGTCGTATCATAATTTGCTTCCGTCATTGGGAGGTGTACTATTAACGGAAGTGCTCCTCCTGTTTAGCAGGATTTGAGAAACTTCAATTTCCCGACTTTGAATGTACCTGGATAGCGAGCAAAATTAGATGTGAATTGATCTTTGAATGATGACCAGTGCAGGTACCCCCCAGAAAACTTGGGCAAATCCAGACGAGGTGGTTGAAAAGGTTGTGTCAGAGCATGTTCTCGCTGTATCGTAGGAGGTTCTCGTGCAGGTGCTACATTTGCGATTTCTTGAGGTTGAAGGTCATCGAGCATTTTCATAAATGCAGAAACTGATTGCTCACAAGCTTCCTCGGTAGTAGAAAACATTGCATCTTTGAAATAAAGAAACTGTTCCTCTTGCTCGGCCGTAGCTGCAACAGTTATTTTCACGTGCAACGACCGTACTTCAGCACGGTATCCTGCGATGGGATCCAGTGTTCCTGTAATGTTCGTAGATGTTCTGCTGTCAACACCCATTTTTTTAAGATCAGTGACACTCCTCGTAATCAAGCCAGAAGTGGTTTTGAGGAAGACTATGAGTCCATCGACATTCATTTTGAATATATAAAATAACTCAACAATGAACTCAGAATGATATTAGATTAAATTAATTATACTCAATCGGGAAATTCGAATAGAATCGGAGATCAGAGCAAGTGAGCTCAATAAATTCACAGCAATGAATGAATCCAAAAGAGCAATATACTTACCTTGTTGAACACCAACAAGCTGATTGCCGTACTGTACACATCCATACAATAAATCAAGATTGTACAGCTGAACCGCTTGTATATGTGTTGCGTTGACGAATCTCCTTTTCTTCTCCAAATGGAAATTCAACAATGTGATATGAGTATTGAACTATCGTCTGAACGATTTGTGGAAAGAAATCCCCTTCTCCCGCCAAGCGATGTATCGTGGATAGAGGTATGGAGCGGTGAGATTATGACGGTAGCATACTTGAAAACTCTCCCCAAGCGATATTGGAATATACGCGTATTACAAAAATGGCCTCCATTACACAAATTGGGCGAGGAAAGTGTCCAACGCTGATGTAGGCGTATATAGAGATATATAGATGTCCCACTCGGGGAGACGACGAAGCTTCCAGGATGTTCGATGGCAATTTTGAATGGAGGAATGTATTAGTATGCATATAGAAACGAACAAGAGGAAGAGCAAAAGAAACCAGAATATTAACAGGCAATAGTATGACAGCATTGAATACGCAAGAAAAGTGTGAACATATAATATGGAATTGTTTCTATTTTCAGATATGGCAGTAATAGTAGAATCTATTATGGGACTGAATTTTCAGTTTGAGGAGAGACGAATCATTCATTTGAATTCAATCTGATCCGGCTCGAAGGACCATGGAGAAATAATAAGGAACCAGAGAGCTCCGCCCTCTGACTGCTTCGCTTCGCTCAGCAGTCCGACCCCCTTCAAAATTCGCTTCGCTTATTTTGAACAATTCAGATATCCGGGGATGAATGGAAAGACACTCATCGGTTTTTGCCTCAATTGAGAAACTTCGTGAATGTAATGTTCAGAGAGCCTGGAACTTATTACCTGTCATTCTTTATACCATCCCCAAATGATTCAGAAACATGTACCTGGAGAACTGTGAAATTTCAACTGCCCTGGTAGGAATGAAGCCTGGAAGCGCGACGAAGGCGTAGGCTAAAAGTAATTTAAGCGTAATAAGCGTAACGAAGGGTTATTTAGGCGTAATTTAGGAATGAATCCGAATATTTTCAGGCTTCATTTGTTTCAATAGCTACTCCCTTCACTTTTGGATTCTCACTAGTGCGCAGTTGTCATAACGTCAACCTGCTCTTGAAGAGTCTTCGGATGCAGTGAAGCTCAAACGAGCAGATCGGAATCATTATTTTCTTTCAACATTGGAGCCCATACATTGATTCAGCACCCTGGGGAATCCCTGGAACGCGTGTTACATAAAACGATATGATTTTGTTTATTGGAGCCAGAAACACTATATTCACGTGTGCCATATTGGATTTGCCATCTTAGATTCGTTTTTTGATGTCAGATTTGGATTCCTCACCCTCCAGAACCCCTAGGACCCATGTTGCATACAAATCTATCCACAAATGCACAGTTGACTGAATTTACGACCGCCATCTTGGATCCGCTATCATGAATTCGGGATTTAACCCCAGATTCGGATTCAGCACCCTCAAGAACCCCCTAGAACCCATGTTTCATAATAATTCATCGATCCGAGCAAAGATAGCGAATATTCAAAGACTGCGGAGAAAATGATGTTATATATATGTATACAGCGGAGAAAATCTTCTCCGAGATCACCTATTTTTTCAGAAAAAAATTCAGAAAAAATAGGACTTGTCTGATTGCAATTAAGAAAAAATGGCTTCGGGGGGTGGGTTCGAAGAAGTTCCTCTATAAATTCAATCCAATTTGGTCCATTCGGTCCAGAGTTATCCCTGGTACAGACAGACAGACAAGCCCACGGATTATCAATCAGTATTACATGAAATGAAAAACTATGCAACTTCCAATTGGATTACTCAAATATTTTAGAAGATACGGTCAAAGCGTACGATAGCGGGTGCAATAGGCACTCCGTGCTGGTATACTACGTATACCGATGAGTGCCTGAAAAGAATCTACTGTAAATATTCTCCAAATATCTAAATAATAGGACAATTGATATTCTACTGAATACCGGAGCAGATTGAAGCGACGATTTTTCTAAATGAACAACTCTTGTGAATTCACCAAACTTATATTCAAAAACAAATAATAATTTCAACTATTCGATTGATAATTCCTTACTCAACATTCCCTCTAACAATTACATGAACCAGTGGGATCCACAGAAGTCCGCGCTTCACGCTCGGGTTTTTGTCATAAGTATGTTCGAAACAAATAGTAAGATTCATTATTTCACGGCAAATGAACTATTTTTGATGGCACCACTAATTCAAAGCATCGGAGAATAATTGTGATAATTATTAGAATTCAACATCAAGAACTATATTACATACGGTCAGAAGACCGCAAGCAGCATATATACAGGGTGTCCCATTTTAATTTTCATATCAAAATAACTAAAAAACGAGGAGTTTTGGAGGAAAATGTTTCCAACAAAAGTTGTGAGATTCCGAGGGGGACATCTGATGGTGACCTTGACTTTGGCCTCGGATCTCAACTTCAAGGTCATTCAGAGGTCATCTTTTGTTTCTTAGATGAAACCCCCCATTTTTGAGTGCAGATTCAGATTTGACGTTGAAAAACAAGAAACTTTTGTCTGGATCATTTTTCCGAATTCCGCACAGATAGCACTCTAATCGATAAAAAATGAGTTTGATGAAACACTCGTATTGCTTTCGGTGTGAAACGACATTTAACTCTCCAGTGTTTTTTTTTCAGCTTCTGAGGATTACCGTCGCCATTAGAGTCACCCAATGTGCACCACGAGGAGGTTGAGCGATCGGATCTCGCACATCCTTGTGGCCCTGAAAATTTGATGAAACCCTATAAGTGGAAATCCAAAGTGGTAAGATCCGGAGACCAAGCTGGAATTCTCCATCGACCAATATTGACAATTATGTCTGTTTGTAGTACCGTTACTGTGAATTGTTGCCGAACACAAGTACACAACAATACTTGTGTTTATCATGAACAAGAAAGTTCATACTAGAGCATTGTTTACAAACATAAGTGAAACGGAATGTTTAATAGCCTTCATTCATTCACAAATCCTTTCCGATATACGATTCAAACTTGGAGAAGATCTTTGATCGGTGTTGTGAAGGTCTCAATACTATGGATTATCCTTGGGGTGAAATACTTGATATTTTCCTGATGCTAGGAGAATGTCGACGTAATTACGCTGCAGCATCAAGATTGTATGGGGAGAGGTATCCAAATAGACGCCAGCCTTCACTTCAGGCGATACGCTCAATAGAAAGACGAGTTGGAAGAATGAATATCCCACGAGTCAGAAGGCGTTATGATGGAAATCGTATGGATGCACGGTCAGTAGCCGTTTTGGGAATGGTGCACCTTAATCCTCACGTTAGTACCAGAGAAATCCAGCACCCATTAGGTATCCCAAGATAAACGGTACACCGTATACTAAGATCTGGTAAATATCATCCTTACCACATCACATTGGTGCAAGCATTAAGTGGAGATGATCTTAGACGTGGGGTTGAATTCGGTCAATGGGCCTTGGAGCAACCGCCTGGTTTTTTCAATCACGTGATGTTTAGTGATGAGGCAACATTCTGCAGTAACGGTGTTATAAACAGACATAATTGTCATTGTTGATGAATTGAAAATCCCAGATGGCATCGACAAGTTGACAATCAACATCGCTGGACTCTGAATGTGTGGTGTGGGATTTTGAATGGTCAGATCATTGGTCCTCATTTCTTCGAAATACTGTTAGGGAGGAAAATTATCTGCAATTGATTCGGGACAAATTACCAAGGATGTTGGAAGATGTTGATCTCTACACACGGAACAGGATGTGGCTTCAACATGATGGGGCACCACCTCATAACGCTGCAATTGTCAGAAATTTCTTGAACACATCTTACCCACACAGATGGATTGGTCGCGGTGGATACATTGCCTGGCCGGCTAGGTCTCTGGATCTTACCCCTTTGAATTTTCACTCATGGGGTTTCATCGAAGATGTAGTTTATGAAAGACCACCGACGACCAGAGATGACATGAAATGCCGAATACGAATTGTCTGCCGAACAATTCCACGTCATGTGCTTTTGTCGTTAGAACCACATTTTCAGGGATGAATTAGGTTATGCCAACAGGTCAACGGTGCAAATATCTAACATTTGATACGGTGGATTCTCAAACATATTGCAGAGCGTTCGTCGTGGAAAATTACACACCTCCACAGTCCAGACAATCGGCCCTTTTCAGGGCCACAAATGTGCGAAACCCGATCGCTCAACCTCCTCGTGGTGTACATTTGGTAACTTCAATGGCGACGGTAATCCTCAGAAGCTGAAAAAAAACACCGGAGAGTTAAACGCCGTCTTACACTGAGAGCAATACGAGTGTTTCATAAAACTCATTCTTTATTGATTAGAGCGCCATCTGTGCGGAATTCGGAAAAATGATTGAGACGAAAGTTTCTTATTTTTCAACGTCAAATCTAAATCTGCAGTCAAAAATAGGGGATTTCATTCAAGAAACGAAAGTTGACCTCTGAATGACCTCGAAGTTGAGATCCGAGGCCAAAGTCAAGGTCATCATCAGATGTCCCCCTCGGAATCTCACAACTTTTGTTCGGAACATTTTCCTCCAAAACTCCTCGTTTTTGAGCTATTCCGATATAAAAATTAAAATGAGACACCCTGTATATAAGAGAATGTGCGTTCACCTTGACCCTCCCGCGAAGACTCGGTTCTAATCTACTAATCTCCTGAGACTATAGGAAGTCAAGTTCAGTGAAAAACCAGTAAACACCAAGACAAGTTGAGAGGGAATATCGACTCAACCTGAAGTGAACTACAACCAGAACCAACTCAATCCTAAACAGATGTGGATGTGAAACCCAAGAGCTATTTCCAATCTTTTGTACTTTTCGAGACCATAATTACATGCAATCAATATCTATGGTGGAATATATAAATTCGCATTGTTGCTCCATGCTATTTCATAATATACTTGTGCAAAATTGCTTTATTAGTATCTAAATCATTCAGTGTCGTCATCTGTTCTTTGGGAGAGTAGGGTGGTTCCAAAATCGGTCGATCCAGAATGACTTCACGTTGATTCACTATTTTTCACCTCACAGTATCATCCAATCAACCTGCTTTGCAACCTTGGTGGAAAGGACAACGGGCAGGAAGCGTCATCTGACACAACTCTACGCTCAGAATGTTCCGGCTTACGTTCATTACACATTCCCTCAACTGTATTCATACTCTGACTACAAACTTCACGTTTTTCCCTTGCGTCAAGGAGAATCATCGATTTTGTGATAACCATGAATGATGTGTTGCTTCGAATCATAAGGCACTGGAAAATCAACAATATTCCTACACATGATTTGAACTTCCAATCCACTGCTCACTATACCCTCCGTATTGGTTAGGGTGGACCGAAAACAATTTTTCTCGATGATTCAGTTCCGATAGTGTGGAAAAGTTACTTATAGAGTACACTGAGTTTTGTGTAAAATTTTAACCTGATCAGATAATATCTCCTGTGTGCACCCGGAGCTTCAATTCTCACAATTTCAGTAAAACAGGTCGGATCAGTGGTCTCAGATTGGACTCGCCAACGTTACGCACACAGATGCAACTGTACGTCGGTGTATAAAAAGAGAGGGTATGGTTGCGCGCGCAACCTAGCATGCTTTCTCCATTGTTCATCTGATGGTTGACGGGAGAGCGATAGAGAAAGCATGCTAGGTTGCACGCGCAACCATACCCTCTCTTTTTCCACACTGACGTACAGTTGCATCTGTGCGCGTAACGTTTGCGAGTCCGATCTGAGACCACTGGGTCGAATATGTCATCTTCCTTCATTGATCGATGTCCTCACCCTTCTACTGACAATCATTCGTCAGTTGCATGAATGAAGCAGGAAAACGCAATTTCAATCGATTGTTCCAAGGTATATGACACTGTTCAGTGAACAGTAAAGTGAGCCGAAAGCTGCATTTTGTATAATCCGTATGGTGTCATATACCTTGGGACAATCAATTGAAATCGCGCACAGTGGTCCGGGTTGTCGTGTTAGGCGGTAAAATGTCTCATTCAGGGGAAATATCCAACAATGATTGGTTTTATGTGTCCGTACTGTTTGTTAATTGTTCAATGATATACAGGATGTGGCAGAAGTACCGAAAAGGTTCCGAACTTTTGCCACAGCCTATATATCACGTGTATGAGTAAAGTACGTATACAATATACATACGTATGTATGTAGAAAAAGTATCCCTAATTGGATATACGTTGTGTTTAATTGTATATAATTTCAATATAAATTATATACAATTATATATAAATTGTATCCAATTTTGGGTACTTTTTCTACCACGGATACATATGTGTGTATGACCGTGGATTAAAATCAAATACATATGTATGAGACTGTTGTAATGCCTATATTCTTCTATATACAATTGATTTTCTTGTAAGAAATTTTTATCACTCGGAATCGATCAATTCTTCAATTTCAGTGGTGAGCTCATTATCGTCATTTTCTCGAGTATGTAATAATGCTTTAACTTCTTCGCATAATTCTGATAATGTTTTTTTCGGCAAGATCCGTATACTCGATATGAACGGATCCGATGATTCCAGTAATCTGTGTAATAAATCTGTGTTCGTATCCAAACGCGATGTTTTCCGCGTGTGATGGTCTCTATAAGTTTTATAATCTTCATTTCGAGCTCCTTGGGCTTCTTCTGACAGCAATCCTGAAGATTACGTAGTTTCTGTTGATGAACCTATCACTAAACTCATTCTTTGCACTATCAATATTCCACTCACCTATCGGAAGTAATGCAAATTTTATAACATCTGCTCCGGGAATTGAAATCTTGTGGACACTCGCAGGCATATGAAACCACGAATACAATGGAACATACAGTTTGGCTGTTTCCATTGTATATGCTCGAAATGGATCCACGTGAATATCACGTCCACTCGCTATTGTTTTTAAAATAACAGCGGATCTTTCAATCAAATTGATATCAACCCCAGTGATTTCTGAAAATTTTTCCGGGTTCTCAAAAAAACGACCAGCTGTATTTCCATCGTTTGTTGTATCTCTGCCTACAGTTTTCAACCATTTAAGCTTTGAGTTTCACATAACTTGAGAAAAGATCATTACAATACCTTGCAAAATAATATCTACAAGAAGACCCATTCCAGATCTGAGTCTATCTTGGACAAGTTTTTGTTTTCATTGAATAACTTCTTCTCATCTACAGATCTAACCTGTAACATATATTAACATTTGTGAATAGGAGAAATGTTAGTTAGTTCCACGGAGTCATTGAATGCTAATTGATCACCTGCCACTTTTTGATATCTAATCGATAAGAAATATGGAGCAAGCATTCGAAGAATCTTATCCAAGCATGTAAAGTGGATAGTCCAAATTGAAAGCCATCTGGGTCCATTGCTCTTTTGGTTACTCATCCAATATCATCCATTTGCTCGGGGCTACAGCTTCAAATGGAACATTTTTGACTAGAAGTATCTGTGAGAGAATCACGAACCTGGAATATTTTATGATTATTAATCATCACATTCATATGGTTATCCATGAAAATCACAGAATAAGTTTTTCATGAACCTTGCCATTAATCATCGAGAGAATCAAGTTATGATTCACTCAGAATGTTTGATCTGTTTTACGAATTTCAGTTGGCTGTGAATTTCTGATTTCTTCAGTAATTGAAGAAACTTCCTCCTTGACAAGCTCTTTGGTTTCATGTTCAAACATGAATTTCAAAGGCCTGCAAAATCTTGTAGATGATGGACGCGGATTCTGCCAAATGACAGTTACATGACCGTCTTTGTTTTTATACCTCAATTTTAGTGGAACAATTGGAATCAAGAGGAGTTCGTGGTCATTGTATGTTTCAGATCCTGAAGGAAATGTTATATGAATGAAAATATTCGAGAATTTTTCACCATAAAATCATTTTCTTCGTGAAAATGTTTTGGAACCTGTAAACTGCTGCTTACGACGTGAATGTCCACTCCTCCCATCAAGACCCCATTTATGGGGCATTTCGACGTTCCCAGCATTCATTTGGGCATTGGGAATCTCTTGTCTTCCAAATATTCTAGAACCAGTGTGATTTAACAAGTCCTGCAAAGGAATTGCGCAGAAACATTCGCTTATATCCAAGTTATCCGGATAGCATTTTTTTTCGCTACCAAAACATCATTGTGGGGTGAATAAATGTCACCATTATGATTCTTCGCAATCATTCTGGTGTTTGTATACTGTAGCTCATTCAAATCGTTGTCTAATATGTATGCAAAAGCTACATCAGGAGTCATTTTGGTGGGTTCTTTCGGCTGTGAACGCAGCACCTTCTTTATCTGTAGTGCTTTGTCAGGCGTTGTCAGAATTTCATCCATCATCTTAGCTGCTACTCACTTCCCTTTTTTCTGGAGTTCCGATTCCACAGCATACTCCATTTCTTGAGAACTCACTGTTTCTTGTACTAATTTTATTTTATTCCGTTTTCATCTTCCACTACACTCCGCAAAGTTTTTGGTAGGTCTTCCTATGGTTGAAGGAGACACATATCGTTCATTTTTTGGTAGTTAAAGAACCGTTTTCAACCACATTTCATTCTGCGTCACAAAATCATCACACACTCCATAGCTTTCATCCCACTTCGTTTTCAAAATAATCGTGAACGATTGTATGCAGTTTTCGAGCTCTCCCTCGTCTTTATTTTCCCAGTTCCCACCTCGATATTGATCTTCCACGAAAGGTATTGAACATTGCCTTGCATGAATCGAAGTTGACATACTGATGCCAAAGGTACTTCATAAGTGTAAAAACAAATCTCCATATGTCAAGTTCACCATCTCGAAGGATTTTTTCTCAATTCGACAAGTTATATACAAAAAAAACAACAACACTTCTCTTTATATGAAAAGGAAAACATCATATGTATAGATACTAAATAATAATGACATTGAAGGAATTTTGGAAAATCTTCTCATTATTAACGAAAATCATTTGAAACATGACAATTGACTGAAATACGTAACATGACTATGCACTAAAAAAAATATATGGTGGTAATGACAATAGCATTCCTGTCAGATGCAAATTGAGGTTATGGTATAGGTATCACAACTCCACTTTTGTTTGTAATCTCTATACTATTGTTATCAGCACTATACATTTTTTCAGTGTGAGCATCACAAATAATCTGGATCAGATTAGTAAGGAAAGCTGAAGAAGCATCTAATTTTTTCATTTTCATTCGCTGATAAATGCCACACTAGCACGTACCAGCAGACAAATATACGATTTTATTAGAGGGGAAACTGTCAACTTTCAGATACTTCAACAGTTTTCTGGTAACTTTTTGTAACTTACTAGATGTGATCCAATTTGTTATGACAAAAATAAGAAAACCATCATCATCATCAAGTCAGTATCCAGAGAAATATTGACACAAACCATCTTGAGTATCAGATCACCGTAATGATGTGTTCTCAACATTCACTTCTAATCGTAGAATCAGTTGGTTTGTTGATTTTCTGCGAAATTCATGAAGATATTTAGATACAAATGCGCGGTAGCAAACGTGATGTTTGACTTCAGAACGACACGGTCCTCTTATGTCAGAGGGCTCTGTAGAACGCGCATGTACGGGAAAACAATCACGTGCGTCGATTATCCACTAATTGAAGGGTCAAGAAAAATAATATTCAAGTTCGCAACATTTTACTGGAAGTTCAGAAAATCACTCTTTGCCGCCTAGCGCAGCTGGACGAATGATTGAAATCATTGCAACGATGATATGTCACGATGTTTCGATGTAATTCTTCGATCTGAATGCATTTTCATTCAAGTATTCCTGCTACATGGGTTCCTCTTTTCGTGCAGTCAGAAGCCATCCAGAAGTGATGAAACGCTCGTTGACATTATTGTCATGATATATTCCAAATTATCGGAACATCGATTCCAGATTAAAATAGCGTCGATGTTAAATTGATCCGTATCACTTTTTCATATGATGATCATCAATTTCAAAATATCGTTCTGATTCTGAACAGGAATCTCCCTGGGCCTCCGACGTATCCTCCAAACCACTAGACACTCCCAAAAACTCCTATATGTCTGATAAAACTTTTATTCTCTGTGAGAGAATCAAGTCTCGTGTATCCGTATACCATATGACGGAGCATTCGTATATCACCTGGAGCTATGTGGAGGAGGAGGAGGAGTTAGGACTTAGTGTCATCACGTTGATACATGGGGAGAGGGAAGGTTCCTAGAGTAACGGTACGTAACTGGGGTGCATGCAGAAGATGCGGAATGCAAAGGAATCGGAACCATAGTTGGAAAATAGACATGACATGTCTATTCCTGACTCCTACAAGAGAGGGATTTCTGGAGTGGGGATTATAGAATAATTCATACAGGATTAAAGAACGGTCAAGCAGGTGTAGGAATTGTAATGCATAAAAGAGTGGGAAATAGAATGGAAAATTATTTGCAACATAATGAACGTGTGATGATGGTTAGAATCAGAACAAAACCGGTAGACACAGTCATAGTCCAAGTATACATGCCCACATCTGCATATTCGGAGGGAGATATTGAAAAAACGTACGAGGAAATAGAAAAAGTGATAGAATATGTGAAGGGAGAAGAGAATTTGATAGTGATGGGGGATCGGGATGCGGTAGTAGGACAAGGGAAAGAGGACAACATAATAGGAGATTTTGCGTTAGGGAGGAGGAACGATAGAGGACAACCTTTTGTCGAATTTTGTGAGAATCATAAGATGGTTATCACAAACACTTTATTTGAAAATCATCCAAGGAGAATCTACACTTGGAAAATGCCAGGAGATACAGCAAGATACCAAATCGATTACATATTAGTGAAACAAAGATTTAGCAACCAAGTGAAAAACTGTAGAACTTATCCCAGTGCAGATATAGATAGTGATCATAATATGTTGATGATGAAATGTTCTCTGAAATTCAAATCTCTGAAGAAGAAAAGGAGAATGCAGAAAAGATGGAATTTGAAGAACCTCAAGCAAAAACAAACACATGAGGCATTCGAGAGAATGTTGAATGGAAAATTGGGAGATCAAAAAGAGAAGGACTTGGGAATAGAGAGGAGATGGACAAAGATGGGAAGGAATATAGGAGTTTGAAGAATAATGGAGTAGAATCTAAAAACCCATGGATAACGGGAGAAATTTTAGAATTGATAAATGAAGGAAGAAAATACAAGAATAATGATAGCCAAGAAGGCCAGCAACGATACAAATCATTGAGAAATAAAATAATAAGAGAATCAAGGAAAGCAAAAGAACATTGGTCAGAAGAGAAATGTCAGGAAATAGAAATCAGATTGCATTTAGGAAAAATAGATGAAGCATATACGATTATTAGAAGATTCTTCGGACAAATGAAATCTAGAAGCAATAAGATTAGGAACTCTCTAGGACGACAATTGATGAAAACGGAAGAGAAAATAGAACAGTGGATCAATCATTCGGAAGACTTGATAGATGAAAAGATGATATAGCACTTTTAGAGGAGGAGGAGGATGTAGATAAGGAAGAATTGGGGGATTCGATATTGAGATCAGAATTCGACAAGGCTTTGAAAGAATTGAAAAATAATAAAGCGCCAGGCATAGATGACATAAGTGCGGACCTTATGAAAGCCTCCAGTGAAGGAACTCGTGACGCACTGTTTGAATTGATTAGAGATATGTACGAAAAAGGCGAAGTACCGGAAGATTTCCAAAAGAATAGAATTGTCGCTATCCCGGAAAAACAAGGGGCAGACAAATGCGAGAACTACAGAACGATCAGTTCAACTTCACATACTTCGAAAATACTGACCAAAATTATATACAGGAGGATGGAAAATGGAATAGAGAGTAGATTAGCAGAAGATCAGTTTGGTTTTAGAAAAAATAGGGGAACGCGAGAAGCAATTTTAGCACTCAGGACTGTAATAGAGAAAAGGATAGCGCTGAAGAAATCTGTGTACATAGGTTTTGTAGATATACAAAAAGCTTTCGATAATGTGGACTGGAAGAAGATGTTTGCGATCCTGAAGAAGGCGGGAATAAATTATAAAGATAGAAGAATAATATACGAATTATATAAGAATCAAAGTGCAATAATAGACATAGAGGGTCAGGAAGGGGAAGCACAAATAAGGAGAGGGGTGAGACAAGGATGCTCATTATCGCCACTGCTTTTCAATTCATATATAGAAGAAGCAATGAACGAAGTGGAGGAGGAAATTCAATTGAAATTACAGACTCAGGGAGAAAATATAAGTATGTTGAGATTCGCGGATGACATAGCTATACTCGCCACGAGTAGTACTGAGTTAGAAAATATTCTCAACACCATGAGAACAATATTATTGGGAAACTATTGTATGAATATAAATAAAGACAAAACAAAATTCATGATGTGTACAGCAGCGAAAACAGCTAGAAGAACGGAAATCAAAATTGATACCGAGATAATTGACTAGGTGAAAGAATTCAAATATCTAGGAAGCATAATCACAGGAAACGGCAAAAGCGGGAGAGATATAAGAGCAAGAATAGCACAAGGGAAACAGGCTTTTCACCAAAAGAAACAGCTATTATGCTCAAAAAATATAAGCTTGGAAGTAAGGAAGAAATTCTTGAAAAGTTACGTTTGGAGCACAGCACTATATGGTTGCGAAACTTGGACAATGGGGAAAACTGATCAACGAAGACTTCAAGCTTTTGAGATGTGGTGTTATAGGAGGATGCTCAGAATAAAATGGATAGACAAAGTCAAAAATGAAGAAGTACTCGAGCAGATAAATGAAGAGAGAAATCTTCTGAAAACCATCGTGAAAAGAAGAAGCAATCTCATAGGACACACATTACGGCATGAGAGTTTATTGAAAACAATATTGGAAGGGAAAATCAATGGTAAAACTGGTACAGGTAGACCTAGAGCAAGTTACATGAAGCAAATCGTACAAGACAAGGGAAGTAGTAGATATGTGGGAATTAAACGTTTGGCGGATAATAGACAAGGGTGGAGGGTTTCATCAAACCAGTCGTAAGACTGATTACTTCATGATGATGATGATGACTACAACTAATGACTCCTCCTTCTATCCAAGGTTTCAAATCTTTCGGATTTCGAATCTTCTGCGGGCACCTTGTAACAGCCAAAATTATGTTCCTTCCTAACACCCTGCGCGAAACCTCATGAAGCATATAATAAAATTAGGATATTTAGCGTTCAAAATTTGAATCCTACTCATTAACCACATAGCACCACAGTCTAGAAATATTTCATGATCAATTCATCCCAAACTATAAGCATTCGAACTGCATGCATTAGGAATTCTTTCTGAGCTGGGATGCTGTGCGGGTACTTCTATGATATTCGTAATCTCCCGTATTTCCATATGAACATTCATCCTACGAACCTCCTTGTTCTTCCTGGTAGTACACTGAAGAAAAATCAGAAAATCCCATCTATTTCCAAGTGACATTTTCTTCCGTGTATGTACATCCAAGATGACGATTCGGGATCAAAAGATTCAGAGTTATGCTCATTCAGTATTATACGCAGTCGTATTATGATACTTCACCATGCAGTATTGAATACACTACGATCATCCCGAAGATTTGTCCTCATCCATCACATCAGTTCACAAAGAGGTAATAAAGAACTCAATTGGGGTCGGGAGAATTCAATGTGGGTCAAGAATTCTTCCTGAACTCCTGTGCTGTGTGAGTTAGTGCAAAGCAGCGTGCGCCCGGAACTATTTGTGAGAGAGAAAATTGATTGGAATATCCAAAGAAATAGGTTGACACCAGAATATCATAAGACTGTGATCATTCTTTTCCTGCACCTGATACTGAAGAATTAGCATCGTCTGATTGTAATATATTGAATATACAGAATTATGATAGTCCTAGTCATCCTCTCAACCAATAACCCTCACTCGAAATATCAGGTGAGCACGATGTGAAACACATCTCATTTGAAATAACTTTGAAGGATATTGATATCGAACTGGGAGGGGGATAGAGTAGAGGATCACAGGGGGGCGGCGTCAACACCAGCGCTGTATAAAATATACGCGGTGATCTCAACGAGAAGATTGGAGAAGGATGTAGAGGGGGAGAAATTGATACCAGGGGATCAGAAAGGATTGAGGAAAGGGATAGGGACGATTGATAACACATTTGCGCTCAAGTGACAGAGAGGGCGATAGGAAGGGGGAAGGAAAAACTGACAGTGATACAGCGTGTAATACGATGGATGAAGGATCATTATGGGAGGGGTTGTAGAAGGGAGGGGTCAGAGAGGGGCTGGAAGGGAAGATAAGAAGACTATACTGAGTGATTCAAAATTGCTGTACACTTTGCTGAGAGCTGATTCTTGATGAAATTCTTGAAGAGTATGGTCCGGAATATTCAGATCTGATCCTTAGATCCGGAGATATGAGCATTTTCTAATTTTTTGAAAAATCCGAATACCTCGGAAGTACCATATTCCTGATTTTTGAATCCAACACCATCCTCTAAGTCAAATCACGAGATATCCCTGGAAAGGGATAAATCTAATTCAGCTTCCTCCGTTGTGGAGTTATAGCGATTTAAAGTTGTTGAATTCTGATTGACTGGAATGCAAAGACTTCCAAACCGCTATAACTCCACAGCGGAGGAAGCTGAATCAGATAAATTCCTTTCCAGGTATACCCTGTGATCTGACTCAGTGAATTTTGTTGGATTCCAAAGTCAGAAACATGGTATTTCCGAGGTATTTGAATTCTTCAAGAAATCAAAAATGCTCATATCTCCGGATCTGAAGATCAAATCTAAATATTTCGTATCAACATCTTTTCAGAGTTCCATCAAGAATCTGCTCTCAGAAAAGTGTACGACAATTTTGGATCACTCAGTATAGGGAAAAAAGTTGTGGAATGAGGGTGAATGGTGAGGTAACGGAAGCTTCCTAGACAGCAGAGGGAATAACGTAAGGATACCCACTGAGCCCAATACTATTCGAATTGTTAACGGCGGATTCGAAGAGAGGATCGATGGAAAGTGGAGGAGGGGGCGGGGAATGAGAGACAGGATGGGATGGTGAGAGGAAGAGTAAGAAAAAGGTGAGGAAAATGATGAGAATAGTATGGGGAATAGGAGATAGAAAGTTTGGAGACGACTGGGAAAGGATAGTTCGGCTATGGGACAGGTTGGTGGCCATGGTGCTGGAATATGGGGTGGTAGCATGGGAGCGGGAAGAGGGGGAGGGGATGGAGGAAATTCGAGAAAGATATTTGAAGTTTATGTTAGTATTGGACTGCAGGAAACTGAGCTACATCATCAGGGAGGAATGCGCGCGGGGGAAAATAAGGTTGGGATGCGAGAGGAAAACAATGAGGTATCAGAGGGAATTCGGGAGAGGGGAGGCGGGAGAGATAGCGATAAGATATTGGAGGAAGATGAGGGATAACAATAGAAAAGGGGGGTGGGAAGAGGGAAGAAAGGACTGGATAGAGGAAATGGGGAAAGGGGTGGATAAATTGGGAGAGGGGAGAAGGAAGGGATGGTGCGGGAGTGAAATGGAGGAGAGACGAGAGAACGCGAGTGGAGGAGAGGAGATACAGGATACGAAAATCAAGGTACAATTAATGGTATGGGGATATTGTTAAATAAGTGCGTGGAATCGTGGTCACGAAAAAATGAGTAACGTATTCCTCAGTTATACATGATACTCCATTAGAACGGTATTTACAATTAGTTGCACTGACAAGAGCCGAGAAACGTATATCGCTCGAATCAGAGCGAAGTATACTCATTGCCTCGGTATAGCTGCCCTCAACCTCTACAGTAACTCTTAACGCACTAACTAATATATAGTTGAATTTACACAATCTCCAACACGCCTCCTTAAATTTAACTTCCTCTTGAATTTAAACAATTCCCAACATGTCTCTAAATTTTTCAAACTTAATTCTACCTAATGACTTGGTAAAAATATCTGCAGGATTTTCTTCCGAATTAATTTTCATCACATCTATTTCATCATTTAAATAATTTTCGTTTGCAAAATGATAATGAGTTTCTATGGATTTTGATTTCCTAGTTAAATTTCCAAATTTGCTTATGCTGACCGCACCTGCATTATCTTCATATTCCTGTATTGATTCACAAATTTTTATATCAAAGTCTTCCAACAATTCTTCAATCAGTCCAATTCCACTCACACATACAGATAAGGCTACGTATTCTGCCTCAGTTGATGATTTTGTGACAATATCTTGTTTTTTTGACTTCCAATAGATACAGTTTCCATTCATTCTCATTACATAACCTATTGTTGATTTCCTATCATTCATATCTCCTGCCCAATCTGCATCAACACAACAATCTAATCAATCTTGATTTTTATCCTTCTCAAATTTTAATTCCAAATTCTTCGTATAATACAAATATTCCAATGTTCTCAAGGCATATTTATAATGACTCTGATCATAACAATTCTGGAATCTACTCAAATAATTCACACAGAAACAGATATCTGGTCTTGTACTTGGACGTATATATAATAATGCTTCAATGAAGTTCCTACATTTGATATCATTTGATGCAGATAAAGCAGGTTCACAATTTAAATTTTGTTCCATTGGTGTCGCATATAGTTTTGCATTTTCTATTTCATATTTTCTTGCTAACGATTCAATATAACTTTCTTGACCTAATGTCATAATTTTATTTTCATAATGAAAATCAATATCAATACCTAGATAAGTTTTCACTTGGCCCATAACTTCCATTCTAAATTTTTCGGATAATTTACTTCCAATTGAATCTATGAGTTATCTATTTCTGCCACAAATTAATAAATCGTCTACAAAAATAATCATATAATTTAAAAAAAATATAAACAATAATCAATTTTACTTTTATTAAACCCTGAATTTATCGAATATTCATCTGGACGTTCATACCACGCTCTTGGGCTTTCACGCAATCCGTACAATGCTTTCTCAAGTTTACATACTCGGCCTGTATTATCATCGCGCATCGTAACCTTGTGGCTGAAACACATACGGGGGTGGATTGATAAGTTTCAGGCCTGACCAAGAGATGGCGCCACTAGGCCTACCTTGAGGTGGCGTTCTATAGTACCATCCTTAGATAGCTTGTAGCTATAGTTTCAGTCCGATCGCCATGTTAGTTTAGTTTTGAGAGCACGCTGACCAAGACGCCTCTGTGTTTTTCGTAAAAATGGAAAAGCTGGAAAATCGTGCTGTCATCAAATACTTTTATTTGGAGGGGTTAACGCCGAAGGAAATTAAAGAAGAGATGGACTCAACACTGGGGACATCCTCCCCATCATATTCAACCGTTAAGCAGTGGGTTTCCGAGTTTAAAAAGGGTCGTGTGAGCACCTCTGATGAGCCTCGCTCAGGACGCCCCATTGAGGTCACAACTCCAGATATGATCGAAAAAATCCATCAAATAGTGCTGAAAGATCGCAGATTAAAAGTTCGTGAGATAGCTGAGACCTGTAAGATGTCATATGAACGTGTACAAAATATTTTGCACCAACATTTGTATATGGAAAAGCTCTGTGCAAGATGGGTGCCGCGTTTGCTAACAGTCGACCAAAAATTGATCCGAAAGAACATTTCTACCGCCAATTTGGCGTTGTATAAGCGTAATCCAAGCGAATTTTTGCGTCGATTCGTAACCGTTGACGAAACTTGGGTCCACCACTACACTCCTGAAACCAAAGAACAGTCTAAACAGTGGATTGGACCAGGGGAACCAACTCCAAAGAAGGCAAAAACAATTTTTTCGGCGAACAAGGTTATGGCTACTGTTTTTTGGGATGCAAGAGGTATTATATACATTGATTACCTTGAAAAGGGTGAAACTATCACTGGTCAATACTACGCAGACTTATTGCAACGTTTGAGCCACGAAGTGAAAATTAAACGACCTCATCTGGCGAAGAAAAAAATCTCGTTTCATCACGATAACGCACCAGCGCACACGTCAATCGTTGCGATGGCTAAAATCAACGATCTGAAGTTTGAATCAATGCCGCACCCTCCCTACTCTCCAGACCTAGCCCCGAGTGACTATTATCTGTTCCCTAACCTCAAAAAATGGCTTGGCGGTAAGAGATTTGCGGACAATGAAGAAGTAATCGAAGCTGTAAATGGGTATTTTGAGGAGCTTGACGAATCAGTCTATAGAGATGGCATTACTAGACTAGAACACCGCTATGAGAAATGTATCAGCCTTGGAGGAGATTATGTTGAGAAATAAAAAAAAAAAATTCTCAAAAACGTTGTTTTTCTTGGTCAGGCCGAAAACTTCTCAATCCACCCTCGTACACCTCAGACTCCACCTTCCCATTGAGGAATGCTGACTCTATATTCATTTGATCAATTTTTAAATCGTCTTGAACGCAATAATTCAACAGAATTCTTAATGTTTGTGTTCTAGCCACAGGTATCATCAACTATTTCTCTTTGTTGGAATCCGCGCACAACAATTCTAGCTTTAAATTTACCATCTGATTTTTTTGTATACACCCATTTGAAATCTATTATTTCCTCATTCACAGGTTATTCAACTAACTTCCATTTATGATTTTTCTTCAAGCAATCCATTTCTCTATTCATCGCATCTATCCATTTATCGCAATCATTGCTATTTATCGCTCCGTTATAATTTTCAGGATCATCAACGCTCACAAAATTTACATAAATACAATTAGTTATTGGATTTCCATATCTATTTACCGGACTTCTTTTCCTTCCTGACTTTCTTACAACATTCAAATTTTCATTCTTCTCGTTTATTACATCTTGTTCACTCTCATCATTTCCAGAATCCCCATTCTCATTCACATCAGTATTTTCATCTTTTTCATACTCGCTTTCAATTTCTTGATCTCTTCCGCTATTTATCGAATTATTATCATCATTATCGATGTCATTAAATCCTACCGATTTTACCGCTTTTTTAACTTTGTCCACGTGTTTAGCTACGATAATCTTATTATCATTAACGAGAACCCTATAACCTACATCTTCATATCCTACTGATATGCCTGAATCTGCTTTTCTGTCCCATTTGTCTTTCCTTTTAATTTCTGGAACCCGAACAAAAACTCTACTGCCATATAATTTTAAATTTCTTATATCTGGCTTCCTACCCATCCTAATTTCGAATTGAGTCTTTTTTTCCATACGTATTTGCCAACGTTCTATTATTCAAATAAACAGCCGTTTTTATTACTTCTGGCCAGAATCTTTTATTCTTTATTGCATCAGCTAACAGACATCTAGCAGTTTCCATGACCGACCTATTATAACGTTCAGCGGTTCCATTTAACTCATGTACCTAAGGTGGACACGGTTCAATATGAATTCCCTTTTCTTTTGCGAAATTATAAATATTTCTATTTAAAAATGTTCTCCCATTATCAAATCTTAATTTTTTATTTTCTTTCCTGTTGAATTTTCTACTTGATTCACATTAGTAACAATACAATCATACACTTCGTTCTCCTCTTCAATTGGATATACTTTCCCAGCTTTACTATAATCATCAATTAATACTAGAAAATATTTTTCCCCTCTATTACATACTGTTCTCCTCTAGTACCTACTGTACTATGTGGACCATTTACATCAGCATGAATAATTTCACCTATGTCTTTTGCTCTATATCTATTATTCTCAAAACTCGTGTTTGTCATTTTATTTTGTACACAAGTCTCGCATTCCAAATAATCATTTTCCAGATTGTTCGGTGAACCTTCAATCAGATCATCCTCACTAAGAAAATTCAAATACTTAAAATTTACGTGACCCAGCATTCTATGAAATTTCTCTTACAAAGTTAAGCTATTGTTTACATTTTCACTTGCATAACTTTGTTCACTTTCGAATACAGTATTAATCTTGTATAAGTCATTCTCTTTATTTGCGACCGCTATTAAATTATCATCTCTCGTATAAATTTTTGATGTATTTCCCACCGAAACTATTTTTGCCTCACTCGCAATTTTTCCGAAACTCATTAGATTTCTATCCATTTCTTCTACGAAATATACATTTTCCAACTCGATATCAGATTCATTATAAGTTACAAATTTTGTTTTTATATCACCTATCTTTGTGGCCTCTGAGATCCTACCATCACCTACTTTAACATCATTTAGTCTATCTAATTTATCTACTTTTACAAAATATTTATCATCATTAATTATATGATCAGAACAGCCGCTATCTAAAACCCACTCTATATTACCCTCGCAATTATTCACCTCGATCTCGTTGCTTACGCTGTTCTCAATTTCGCTGACGAAGGTGAGCGAGTGTTGATGATCTTGCCTTTGTCCGCTGTCGCTTGTTCCTCGTCCTCTCCATGTGCCTTGACCTCTACCATTATTCCCTATATAGGAATTATTATGGTCTCTCTGCTGTTGATATCGTCCGCCTCCTCGCGCTTGTTGTCCTCCCCTCGAGCCTCTTCCAAAGTTATTGAAATTGCTCTGGCTTCTACACTCCGACTGTATATGTCCAACTTTTCCACATTTATAGCATGACCTTGGCGTCTCAGCTTCGCTTTTGGATACATTTGAATTTCCACATTTGTTTTTGACACTTACATTTTCATTTTCTCTTTGTTCGTAGATTTTAATTTTACTAATCACATAGTCCACTGTTCTTTGATTTCCTGGTAGCACATCAACCAAATCTCCAGTATGGCCTCATGAACCTGGCAATTGTTCAAGATAATTCGATTTAATTTAGATTGTGAACATTCGAATTTGAGTTAGGTTCGTTTGGTTTATTTGTGTGTGTAGGCGAGTGTGTGTTGTCAGGTGATACGCTCTTGATTCCGGCTCTATATCCGGGTTCAACGTGCGATCGGTCACCTGACATAAGACGGTTGACATCGCTTGACTAACCACTTGCAAATTATTAGATTCAAAATCAGTCTTCGCGCAGCACTCGACCCAGGAGCAGAAGTTCACGCGTCTTATTAGTAGTCGTTAGTCATTAGAAACTCCCTACTTGGGCGTTTGAAGCATCTCATCCTCAGAGTGCTTCTCATCACTCTACTCTTAGGCTGATGTTAGCAATCTCCTTCTGAGTTGCTTCTCGGTGTTTGAGTTGAAACTCTGTACCTAATTAGAAATCACACATCTTTTCGATTTTGATACTCATAGGGATATATTCTGTCTCGGGATCCAGTCTGTGCTTCGCGAAGTGCTCGTGATTCTGATCAGATTATTCTAGTTCAAAGGAATCTTAGTCTCATCTGCGGACCTTTTTAACTGTATCGTTTCATCCGCAGTTTTGAGTATAGTGTTCAGTTTTGAGTGCGTGAGTGAGAGTGTAGAGAAACTGTATTTCTAGTTTGGGTCATCTTTGAATGACATCTTGTAAAAATATGCAGTTCTAATTTCTGTAATTCTTTCCATCATTGTTGAGGACTCTTTCTTTTCGTCTGCTGCACAGCCCCATCTGTATCTATTTTTCAACGATTGAATTCTTTCGTTTGTTGAATTTAATTGTCGAGTTTGGAGAATTTCAATATCCTTATGGCATGTTCTCCATTTTTCGTTCCTAACTTTTATAATTCCATTTTAGCTATTTTCCGCTCTAGCAATGTTCTCAACAAATAATCTACTTTTTCAGTTCCACTCACTGTTGCACCAGCATTACTCAGTTCAATTCCAAGTTTTCCGAATTCAATATAAAATTCATTTGTTTCGTTGAAGTCTGTGAATTTTAGTCTTCCTAGTTTATTTCGAACACAAATTTGTAATGCAGTTGGCTCTTGTGAATATATCTGATCTAATTTCCTTATTATTTCATAACTTGTCATTTCGTCGTCAACCAGTTCCATTTGCTTATTTGACAAAGCACTATACATAATTCATTGCTTTCAAACCGTTGGTATTCCATGTTCCTTCATTATCTGTATTTACTCTCGCTCTTTGAATCACAACTTCACATTTTTTCATTCTCAAGAACATCGTAATTCTTTTCTTCCATGTACTGCAGTCTTTTCCATCGAAGATTGCCAACATCATTTTGAATTCATCAGCCATTATTTCTGCTTCTCTTTCTTCTTTGTTTTCAACAATTGTTTCTTGGCTTTCATTACTTACTTCTTCTCCTAATTTTATTTCACTCTTATTTTCAATTTCACGATTCGCCATTTGTCTTGGAACTTCAAAGTGTATAATTGAGTCTCGATCACTACAAGAATCTTAAAATTCCTTTTTTTTCCTTTCTATATAAACTTAAATTCACTTTATTCTCATTATTAGGTCTCGATTTAAACGATAAACTCACTTATTATTTCCTTTTTCGTTGAACTTACTTTTTACGATACACACATTTGAAACCACGCTCTGCTACCATGTTAGATAAGTGCGTGGAATCGTGGTCACGAAAAAGGAGTATCGTATTTCTCAGTTATACATTATACTTTATTAGAACGGTATTTACAAGTAGTTGCACCAGCGAGAGTCGAAAAACGTATACCACCCTGTTAGAGATCGGCTCTGCGTACACCAATGCTCAAAATTATTTGAATAAAATAGATTCTTACGCTCATGGTCCATCGTGTACCCTCGAACCCATTTTAGGATCAAACGGGAGTTTTGGCACGACGCAGTGGCGATCATTATTGGCGGAACCGTGTCGCCTCATCCTTCCTCTCCTACTTCTAAGATAATTTGCGAGTCAAGTGAAGACGTCATCCTCCTTATCCGTGAGACCGCAATAGTAAACGGATCACTGAGGCCAATATATTATATTATAATGAGATTCTAATTAGCTTCGCGCGAGCCTGAATAGTATCGTTTTTTGCAAACAGTGATCCAGAAGTCAAGTAATGCTCGGGTTGGTGGGGTGCCGAGTTAGTGAGTGTTAATTATGTACTCTGGAAATCTAATACAGTCGCGTTTTCCAAGATGGCTGAAACGCGTGTTGGTCGTCGAATCGTAACGGAGCCGGGTCTCCTGCTCCATCATTATATCCTGCTACGGTAGATTCTTGTAACTCGCCCCTCAAATATTGGCCTAATTCGAGAATAAATTCAATTTACTTCAATTCGAGTGAAACCGTGATTCAATTCCGGGTTCCTATGTTCCTCAAATCGCAGTCCTCTAAACTTTGAGTAGAATATAGTGGTGAGTCAAAGGAACAATTCGAGTTCGTGATCGGTCGTCCGACCGTCGAATCCGGTTAATCAACTAATTGCTTAAGGAGTGCAACGAGTAAACACACTCGAATCAAAGCGAAGTATACTCATTGCCTCGGTATAGCGGTCCTCAGCCTATACAGTAACTCTCAACGCACTCACTAATATATAGTTAAATTTACACAATTTCCAACAGATATGATGGTGGAGGGGGTACCAAGGCATTTGAAGGGAGAAATGGGATGGGATGGGAGAATAACGAGGTTCAGGTTGGGGAACGAGATGAGGGAAGGAGAATATTGAGAGGAGGAGGACAAAAGATTATGCAGGATGTGCGGGTGGGGAATAGAGGTTGAGATCATGTTCTGGAGAGATGTACAGGAGGAGGGGGAATAGGAGACGAGGTCAGAGGAATATTGGAAGAGGATGGAAGTGGACAATGGTGGTTGAGGGAGTTGGAAAAGAGAAGAATGGAAGAGGGTGGGTGGATGGACGAAGGAAAGGGGGGCCTCAGACATCGAAAAAATCCCATACGTGTGATTGAACTTGTATTTCCAGTGAGAGAAACAATTCTAGTGTATACATATTTTGTGAAGGTTGAATGTAGTTTCTTGTTCCGAATTTATTTTCGTTGAGGTATTCTTTCCACATTGAATTCTCCATTTGAGCAGTCAGAATCCATCCAGAAGTGATTGACTGTTCGGTTAAATTATTGGCATGATATATTGAATTTCCCGGAACATCGATTCCACATCGAAACACACTCTTCCACCCCCCTCCCTTAGTGGTTCCGCGAGATTCGAGAAATTATCGATCTTGTCTTGTCTTGTCTTGGGAATCGAGACAATATCGAGACAAGATGCGTAAAATAGCATTCAAGACAAGAAAAATATGTACCAATCGAGGAAAGCGTATCGTCGAGATCAGTTGGTTAAGGTCTTGACTACATCTTGATCCTGTATTATCAAAATGTCCAATGCGCAGTGAGAACAAATTCCAAAGTCAATTATTGCAGTATTGGTTGAGAACTTTGTATATCTATATATACTGTATATTTAGATATACAAATCATGTTAAATAACAAAGGCGTAGTATAGATAGACCGAGCCCGTATATCCCTGGCAGAGAAACGGCGTGCACATAAAGTTCAAACAGCGTACCAATAACGTGATTCTGGCCAATATACGTTCAATGCACGCTTACTTCAATATAGGCGTGAGTACAGCGTGCATGAACGCTTTTCTTCACGCTCGATCCACGCTCAACTGCGCCAATTGACTCTTAATACACTTTCATGTGACGGTAATAACACTCCTATGCGACGCTCCAAATGCACGCTTTATTTTCACCAGGGATGGCGGGAGTTGAGGAGAGATAGAAACAGAAACTCTTCCAACCGTATTTCAAAATACGCGGGAGAGTTTCTATCTCTCTCAGACTGAAAAACGATAGTAAATAAACAGAGCCAATATGTTTGTTTTGCAAGACTACACTACTGCCACGACAGCCGTCACTATATAGTACGACCACGAGTGCTTCCAGATTAGACTCGCAAACCTTACGAACACAAGGAAAATTTCCTTGGGTCTCAAATGGGATTGCCTAGGAACCTGCTTGAAAATGAGTGGGTACCCATGGGATTCTCAGGGATTCACATATAGGTTCTTATCGGAATCACCTGGATTTTTTTGATACGGGAAACATGAGCCAAAGATTGAGTTTCTTTCTTAATATCAGGTTATTTGTGTATTTGAAAAAGAGCTATTTAGGTATCCTGTCGTATTCAAAATTTACACCCGTAGTAAATGGGCTCGTGGATCCGAGCAGACCACAAACATTATTTTCCCCTTGATTATCTGTTGGCTATAATCAGTAAACGTGACATCATTACCTATGACTGGTGGAAGTTATTATTTCCTCAAATTGAGGATGATAAACATGAGTTGTGAATTTCCATTTGCGAGTAGTTGCTTCGAAGATACAATCACACGACAATTTTTGTATACCAAATTTTCCATCGTTTTATTTATTAATTATGTACTACTACGTAATATGTGTTCTGATAGGTATTGTTTTTCCCCGAATTGGATTTACATTAAAACTTTGTCAAAGTACAATGTTGACTTCGCTCAATTCTTGAACGTTTCAGCTGACTTGGCGATATTTTCTTTTGGAATGACTATGGGATGGTCATCAACGGCTTTACCTAAATTACTGGAATCAGATTCGTTTCCATCGATCAGCGACAATGAGGCATCATTGATTGCATCCTTACCATGGGCTGAAATTCTAATTGGTACGGCAATAGGAACAAAAACACTGGATAAATTTGAGGGGGAATAACTTTGCTTATCACTGCTGTTCCTCATAGCGGTGGTCCGATATGTTGGGCCGTTGCCCCAACTGTTGAGGTATTTGAGGATGAGGGCCAAATCAACGGAAAGACAAATCAACAAAATCAGAGGAAAGAGTTTGAAAAGAGAGAGTGTGACGTATCTCTCTTTTCAACCAACTTTTCGTTGATTTGGTTTTTCATTAATTTGGCCCCCATCCGAAATTATTCATGAAAGGCAAAACGTGAGTGTTCGACCTTCGCCGTGTTGACATAGAAAATAGCAATTTAAATTGACAGGACTCCTCAATTGATGAGAATACTGAGGAAATCAAATTAGCTGACGAATGAATCGACTCGACGTAGTGACTGAAAGACATGAAATACGGATGGGGAGCGGACTGTAGATCGGAGGAAGAAGAAACAGATTCCGTCTCGGTTTTTGTTATGAAAAGAGAAAAAAGGACGAGTGTTCAGTTTCAACACTATAATTCACGAATAACAATATGATATAAACTCCAAGGAATGAACTCCCTGTAACGAAATGTACAAAGATAGGGTCAGTTGGAAGGTACACAAGTCCCCTATCCAAAAGACCCGAAATGGAGAAATGAATCTGTCCAAGATTCATGCGTCATTCACTCATTCATACATACAACCCTTGCGGTGCACCGTGAAAAAGTCGGGGAGATTTCCTGGTCCAGTGACGATACACGATAGAATTTGGAGGTGTCCAGCAGAAGATGCCCAAGATGAGGAACCGCGTCAAGAATTGATACTCGATAACGGCGTATTCCCAGAGGAATTCGGAGATAACGTGATCACAGCGGATCGCGAGGAGATGAAAACTAATCACAGCAAATCCTTTACACATGGAAAGATAATCGAAGAGAACACACATCCGTTGCTGTAAGAGTGACATGACCCACTGAACTTGGAAGGGATTGACAGCCAAAGGTATGAAATATCTTCGATTCTCACTCTCCAATTGCCGTGTCAATGTGTAATAAGAGTGTGTATTTGTCGTGTGCGACGAATTGCTCTGCTACAGGTGTTACGATCAAACAGTGAGCAATATTCAAAATCCGCTGTCTTTTTCGTTCAAATCTTATGAACTTGTAGTATAATGAGTACACTATAACTAGGAGAAGTGCACTACCCTACCAGCACACCTACCGCTTTCACGTCGCATCTGCGTGGATGCAACGTGGACAAAAGGGATCCTCTGTAATGTTGCGTTTTCTCTCTCAATTAATCCATCAGAGAAATGTTGTTCCACTGTGAAGATAGTGAGTTTCATTGCTGAAGCAATGAACTTTCACCAGCAGTTGTACTGTAAAACATGTATTTATATTTATATATTCCCTTAAACATATAAAATTCTGAAAATTTATCGACAAGATCAATATGCTTGAGGTATTGTCAAGACAAGATTAAGATGATTCATTACAAGAATCATTCAAGAACAAGACGATATAATTATTTTCATGTTTCCCAAGAACAAGACAATATTTCAGAAGATATCGTATCGTCTCGTATTGTGGAAGCACTATCCTCCCCCACGCTCTCAATTCCCTCCTCTTGGCGTGCCTGCCCTCTCCTTTCCCTCCTTCCTCTCCAAGCGACGCCAACATTCCCCGCTTCCCGACGGGACTGAACTCGGAGTTTTCATCGATAATTCTTCATTCTTCAACTCGTTGTATTCTGTTGAAAAACATATGGATCTTATTCATTCTTGCACCTAGTTTATTGACTGAATCCTCCTCTCCCTCAAGATTACGATAAGATTCTTCTTCCCGCTTCCACCGTTATGAAACCTTGATTTTCTGAAGATCGACCCTACATCGAAAGCACACCGATCGTTTGCCCATTCCGGAGTTCGGAAGGACATCGATTCGACATCGAACTCCTCCACCAGGGATAGATGAGGTGGGCAGGTTCAGCTTTTTCCAAGGAGAGGAAATTTCACGAATGAGAGGAGCATATTCCAAACACTAACCGACAGTGAGTACGGTGAGAACTCGGGGAAAAATTTTCTCCATGTCCATGAAAAATTTGTGGTAATTGCTCCGAATGCATATCAAACGCTATGACAATATTTGAATACATTCAATTCAATTTTTGTGGTATAGCCAAATTTCATCCCAATTTGTGATAAACATAATGACTATTGTGGTTAAATCCACAGATTATTTTTTTCTTTGCATGCTCAGGCCTCAACTCCATAATTTGTCAGGAGACTCCTGAAATGATTCCTCCAAAATCACTTTAATATCTCCACAAGCTTGCTATCAAACTTCCAGACGAAGATCCTGGAAGTCGCTCCAATTCTTCGAAGTACGGTTAGGCAAAATCAGGAACCCGCTACTCACATACCGAGTACATGGTAACCGTTACAATTTTCCGAATTCTTAATACAATGGATCCCATTTTTTCATTCAAAACTGTGATCAATCTATCAACAACAAGCGATTGTATCTATCTTACGTGAGATGAGAAAGGTCAGGATTGGAAACATGCATTCTCAGAAAAGAAAGTTTAAGGAATAATTTGAGTGCACAAGGTTTGAATCAATACTCGGTTCCCAAATGAGATGGTGAAGAAGAAGAAAATTCAGGAATCAACTATTGATTCAATTCAACTCAGCTAATTGGATTATGTTGATCTGTGAGCTTGACTTCCAATTCCACGAGTTGAATTCACAGTGTGCTTGATATTCGGACAAAGGGGAGTTGATAATTCGTATTTATATTCGCAACTTCTCACTTATATACCATGCGAAATTCACACGTGAGCATCAATATTGCATGGCGTGAGGGAATAATTTGATTTCAAACCTGATGCATTGACTGTTGACTGTTTAGTAGATCGTCTCGAATAATTACCGTTCATGTCCACACATCACTATCGACAATAGGTCACAGAGAATATCATTTTGGAAACTAGCACAGATCACATGATAGGGTGTCCACAGCTTGGAAATTCTATGTGTCTCAATGGTCATTCTATTCAACGCTAATTTCTGGTTGATGAATTCCGTTAGAGTTTTCGGATTGTGGATACTCTGCATGAACATGAATCAAAACACAATTCAAAATTAATAAAATTTCATTCGGCGACAACAGGTGATACAACCAACGCCAGATCTTTCACCAAGTGGGAGTGAAGCAGGTCTATACGCAGCTGCAGTAGATAATTTCTTGGCCAGATCTATGGGAAAAAGAGCACCGTTAGCTTCCATGGGTAGTGTAGATCCGCCGGAAGCTGATCACAGATCAATGGGCTCAGATTCAGTTTTCCTAAAAGACGATGGCGAGGAGGAAGACTGCTGCCTTGACACCGAGGATGAAGTCTCTGGCTTCTCCACGGATTCAGACGCGCCTGGACCAAGTTGTCGCCACTTTTTACATGTGCCACCTAAGAAAAAATGTATACCTGAAAAATGGGATCGTTGCGCTGATTGTGTATCCAGACGACGAGCTGCGGTTAGTAGTATCACAAGCAGCAGACCATGCCAGGCGTGCCTGACCATCAGTGCCGCTGTTTAAGTGCCCAGGTAAGTTGTCTTAATTATATTAAGTTCTCATATATTCACACAGATACATGCCATCACTCTGATAACATATCATGTCTACTAACATTAACTACCAATCAAATGCAGAAAATAAATAGATAATTCACGACTCAAGAGATGATGAATCAGTCGATGATTTTTGGGGCACTGTATATGGATAGATTGATAGATATATAGACAGAAGGACGTACAGATGGATAGGTAGAAAGGGTTGGTAATATGATGATTCCCTTTACGATACACGAAATTATTGATGTGATGAATATCGATATCCTCGATATCGATACAAAATTGTTCAACCTCTTCTGGTACAAGATGTGAATACTTATGAGTGAATTTCAAAATGTAGGAATATACAATTATCTTCAGATGATAAATGAAAGACACAAGAGAGGGATGAACTGGAAGTTTCAAATGACATTGGATAATATCACTTGCCTGTAGCGGTGGGAATATAATAATGACATTCGCAATGACGGGACAATAGGAGATGAATTCACACTGCTCTACAGTGGAGTCTAATAAGTGGCGTATCATAACAGTCCTTTCAAAAAGTCCGTAGGATGCCACATAGATGGCGTCACTAGAATTGTTTCCATACTATACGATTCGTATTTAGTACTAACATCCAAACGATACGTGTGTAATTTTGATAGCCATCTGACTATTGATTCGCGAGTCATAGCATTTTGTGTGGAGCAACTTTTGTTATTGGAAGAAAAATGGGAAAAATCAATTTCGAGTTTTGATAAAGCATTGCTTTTTGATTGAAAAAAAATACAGTGGAAACCAAACATTGATAAACATTATTCGGACTCTGCTCCATCGAGAAAACTGATAGAGAAGTGGATTGCTGAATCTGAACGTGGTCGTACCAGCACAAATGATGCAGAGCGCAGTGGGCGCCCAAATGAGGCTGTTATTCCAGGAAACATGAAAAAAATCAACGAATTGGTTATGAACGATCGCAAATTGAAGCTGCACGAGCTAACTCACATTGTAAAGATATCAGATGGTAGTGTTTTCACCATTTTACATGGACATTTGAGTATGCGAAAACTCTGTGCGAAGTGGGTACTGCGTGAGCTCACAGTCGATCAAAAATAATAACGAATTGATGCTTCAGAGGAGTGTTTTGCTCTGTTCAACCGCAATAAAATCGAATTCTATCGTCGATATGTGACAATGGACGGAACATGGCTTCACCATCACACACCAGAATCCGAAAGACAATCAGCTGAATGAACAGCAGTCGACGAATCGAATCCAAAGCAAGCAAAAACGGAGCAGTCGATCGGTGAGGTGATAGCGTCTGTATTTTGGGTTACAAGGGAAATAATATTCATCGACAATCTTCAGAGAGGAACCAACATCAACAGCGACTATTACTGTACATTTTTGGATCGATTGAAGGCTGAAATCGCAAAGAAACGGCCACATTCGCGAGTGTTGTTCCACCAAGGCAATGCACCGTGTCACAAATCGATGAAAACGATGACGAAACAGAATGAATTGGGCTTCGAATTGCTCACACACCCACCGTATTCTCCAAAGCTAGCCCCCAACGACTTTTTCCTATTCTCAGATCTCGAGAGAATGCTTGCTGGAAAGAAATTGAAGTCCAATGATGAAGTCATCGCTGAAACTGAGGCCTATTTCGAAGAGAGAGAGAGAGAGAGAGAGAGAGAGGGACCATCCTATATGAGGGGTATTGAAAAATTGGAAAATCGCTATACTCGTTGTATCGCCCTCGAAGGCAACTATGTTGAATAATAAAATCAAGTTCCGTCAAACTTTTGTTTTTTTCTCGCTCATCCTACGGACATTTTGAATGACCTGGTAGTACCGAACGTACATTACACCGAACTCCATAGTACCGAATGACTATAATACCCAATGTTCATAATACCGAACAAAAAGATTTAACCTTCAATACAAATCAAATTCTTGGTCACTTCCATAATGGGGATTGATATTTTAATGCGTAATAAGTGGGAACAACAAATTCTTCATGGAGAAAGTAGCCAATCATTTGATTTATATTGGAATTTATATTTTCTTATTCGGTATTATTTACATTCGATATTACCCAAACAGCATCACAGTTCTAAAAAAGTCCATAATAAATACAATGTATTCATATGGGACTCTTTTGGAACACCTGTGTCATCTGGGTTATAGTCATTCGGTACCTGTAGGGAAATATTCCGTTGGAAAATTCCAGAAAATTCCTGTAAAATCTCTGGGAAACTTTGATTCTCCTCTGCAATTTCTGAGAAACTCTGAGATTTCGATGAGAAATCCAATATTTTCGGGACATCGTTCTCATAGTTTTTTCAGAATTCATCCGATTTTTCTCGAAGTTTACAGAGATTTTTGATTGAAATTTCAGATAGATTATTATGACTATGAGTTTATCCTTGATAAAACTCTGGAAAAATTATAGTAAATGTCCATATTCTTCCGAAAACTATAATGAAATCATTGAATATAAGTACATTTAAGGGTTTTTTCGGATTTTTTTCCCGAGTTCATCTGAGATTTCCAATCAAAATCTTATTCCCGAGAAAAATTCAGCCAATCACGTAATTTTCTTCAAAAGAAAAGAACGTGGAACGTATCAGCATTAGGTTAACAACCTTGGCGAAAAAGATACGTGCTCTAAGTGTGGATGTCCGCTAAATTACTCTTCAGAGGTTATCCATCTTTTTCCGAAAATGTCGTGTGGAATGAGATAGATAACATCTAGAGAGTGATTCAGCGAATATGCACTCTCAGGGAACACTTCATTGTCGTCAGAGAACCCTACAATTCATCACTGGTCTTACGTACGTTCAGCACTATATCAATTCGGTACTATGGTACGTTGATATTCCATGGAAGTTTCAGTCCGTTCCTTCGCCACAATAACTCCATAGTGAGTTAAATTATAAAATTTATCTATGTGTATGTTCTCATATAGAGCTCAGTTGTCCTGTTTCGCCGAGGAGTCCCATTCTGTGGAACCCGGGGCAAAAAGTTGAGATCTAATTAGATCTCATCAAATCTGACTGGATCCAAGTTTTGGCCGGAAAGATCTGACTAGATCTGGGCAGATCTGGTTAGATCTGTGTTGATCTGATCATATCCGAATTCCAAATCACATTTAATCTTGAGGAGCAATTGATTGTTCAATCGACAAACATTTTCTGATATTTTCCTATGTATGAATTCAAATTTGAACATGTGTGTGGACAAATATGAGCTAAAATTGCAGTTTCTCAGATCTAAATAGATCTGTTCAGATCTGGTCAAATCCCAACTTTCTTCCCCGGGAAGAATTAACCAATCACACAGTTTCATCGAATACAATGAGGGATTAGAGAAAATTCCCGCTTTGAGAGAGCAGATGAGAGCTGTTCAGCAGAATGTTCATAATCGGTAAATTAGCATACTAACGCACCCATCGATATCTCAGCGATATTAGCTGCTCCAAAACCGATATCCCCAAACATCAATGAGTGAAATGATGATATGAGATATCGATATTTGAATGAAGAAATATCGATATTGAAAATATCGGCACAGTATCGCCCATCCACAATATAGTAGATAGATAGCCCACCAGGGAGCACGAGTAGGTGGGTGAATAGGTGGGTAAGTAGATAGATGAGTGCATATATAGATAGACATATAGATAGAATACTCTTAACCCTTAACTCACTTGTCACTTAAGTCACGTATCCTCCGGGAGAGGCTCGACGAAAGGACATCATTTATCGTCATATATCCAAGGTATGAGATTATGAAAAACACATTTTTCCGAATCTGCAGCATAGACCTGTTCTTTCTGAATGAAATTGATCACTTATACTATTTCATTCCGAATTTAACACAATGATCATTGAGATCAATGTCCCCAAGATTGTGGTAACATCTAGGGGTGCACACGATATTCTCGTCGAGACTGGGAAAGAATCGATCATCTTAATTTAAACGTGTTCCAATGAGGTATCCACCGCACAGAATTCCGACTTCGTATCTAATGAAACGGAATAATCGATCATTCCGATTTCATAAACAAGATCAACCAAGATATGCTTACGGTATCGTTTTTCAGTCTCGTCTAGGTGCAACGCTCAATGCAGATCTCGATATAGATCTTGATCATTTTCATTTGCAAGATCAAAACCTGTCACGAATTTGTTCCGTCTGATGCGAAGCTTCAATTGAGTTTAGTAAACCATGTCTTATAAACAGTAGAATGACGAATATAGATCATTTCCCAAGTTCTTGACGCGAGTCTCGCGTGCACCCCTAGTAACATCGATCACGTAGCATAGTATATTTCAAAACGCGACCTTTGCAACCTCTCTGTCCTCTGTTCTGAGTTCAGTAGTAATATTATAGTTGCATATCACAATAAAACTATTTCCTTCAATACCCATATGGAAAGTACGATTTTGGGGACATTTTGGGAGAGATATCAAAAGGTACCCGACATCGCCTTCCTCTTTGTGGTATTAGGAGAAGATACTTAGATAGTAATTCAATCTTGTCATAAGCTCGCATCAACATTGAAAAGTTCACGACAAGGTCATTAGTTGACATAGGACCAGCTTGTGACACGTATATGGAAAAGATACGACCAGTATGTGAAAAATATGTGACAAGCCATGAATTCGTTGTTCCTATTACAATTCTATAAGTTGAGTATTTATTGTCTTCATGATCCATGGGATGAAGGCACATCTTGATTTTTTCCATATCGCATGAATTTCCGTATCTTTGCCGAAGTGAGGTAGTATTTTCCAAACCACTTCTTAGAAGGAGCCCAGATAGTAATTTAACGTTGTCATTAGCTAGCATCAACCTTGCCGTTGGCAAACCTCAACGTTGTCATAAGGTTGTGATTGAAACGTAGGTATCTCTGATCCCTTTGAATTCCATTTTCTCAACTGTTCTTCCATCAAAGATATTTGAGCTCGGAGTTGTGTGTTTTCATTCTGAATTTCGCATGCTCCTTTATGCGTGTGGGTAGCATCAACGCACAAAGGGGTATCTGACCGATTTAGCTGGCCAAAACCATTCATATAATTGAACTGTTTCAAATCATATTATGTAACTACGACAACGTCATTTTCAGTGGTTTGGAAGTACTTCGTGCGAGGGAAATCACAAGCCATCTCACACAGCGTTTCATGTTTGGAAGAGATCTCAATATAAACTTAAGAAGTCTTAGGGAACAAGAAAAGGTATCTGTAAGATATTTGAGACAATTCTCACTCCTGTAGGATTTCTGTAAGACATCTAAGCGTTATCATCTCGGAACACAAGTTTCAGATCTCCTGAAAGATATCTTTCAGATATGTTCCAGAAAGGAGGACTGTTTTAGACATTTTGAAGGTATCCTTCCGTGTTGCATAAGACCTCTCAAACTTTTCCAAATAGTTTCTCAAGATATCCTGAAGATCAGAAGTACTGTGAGGGATTGCTTTTGGTTTTATTAATCAAAATGTATCCAGGCTGCGGGGGTCAGCAGAAAATAGTATTTCCAACGATTCTTTCAAGAATTCACATATTTCACAAGGAATTTGAGAATGTGAGAATTCTGAACAATTGCAAATTTTCGTACCTGTCATTCAAACGGTGAGGTGATGGAAACAATCATCTCAGTCCGTTACCGACCAAATGTGCTGAAATCTCACCTAGATTCCGATCCACTGCTGTTTGAGAGAAAATAGTGATGTTACAGCAAGAGCGAGACTTGCGATTTTGAATCATACTTGTCTGGATGTTGTTCAAATTTGAGAAAAGGAAAGGGAAGGGAAGGATTGAATTTGTGGATGCATCGGCTCGAGGGGTCGGTGCCGAATTAACGAAAAACCAAATCAACGAAAAAAAATTTACTAGCAGTATGAAGTTGTCATTTTGTTGCAGTATGGAATGAAATTAGTCATAGATCATTGATTAAATTAAACGAAAAGTAAAAAACATTGATTTGCTAACACAACCCCACGGTAAACTCAATTTCCCTTTGTTATGTTTATGATTATGGTATGGTTATGTTTATGATAACAACAAACCGATTTTCGTTCTCTACAGACGTTTGAAACAGTTTGATTGTACCGGTCGATTAGGAAAATCATTAATAATTTCATTTTAATGATGAATTACGTGTCCACTGTAATAAACGGGTGCAGTGAATAGGTTAACATAAAGAATTTTCGTTTAATTTGATCAATGATCTATGACTAATTTCATTTCATACTGCAACAAAATGACAACTTCATACTGCTAGTAAATTTTTTTTCGTTGATTTGGTTTTTCGTTGATTCGGCACCGACTCGGCTCGAGCGGTAAGACCTTTGCATCCTGTGGGTTATCATCATTCACGAATATTGTGACGGGAGAATCGAAATTTTAATCCACACAAGCGCAGTTGTGTTGAGCGCCTCCACGCTATGCTAGCGCAGATATTTATAACAAGCTGTGGACTCTGAAAATAGTGAATAGCAGCAGAAGAAGGTTCATATGAATATTGGGGGGACAGAAGGAAACGGGGGAGCTGAACGAGAGAAGGTGCGTTGATTCTCAAACTCTAACAAGGAGCGAACTCAGGAGTTGCGGTTGAACACGTGCTGGTGGCACGAATGTATATTTTGATACCTCATACTTCGTGACAAAAAGAACTACACGACTCCGTCGTGGAAAAAAATATGCAAGAATGAATCAGAATTTATATGAAGAGGATATGGAGCACACAAAGAAGTAAATAGGAAGTGAAAGGGCGCGAGCACGAGGGACATCCCATGTGGGAATATTTCTACGCCAGATTAAGCCAAGAACTACGGAACATCACGCCAAACTACACCATACGGCTTGGCATAGTATTACGTGATTCAGCATGGAGGAAATTAGGAATATTTTTGTGCTGAAACTACGGGAATATACACCGAGGGATTAGGAATGAGTGAATTGGCACACAAAATCCGAGAACTCCCGCCATTCTACGTATTTCCAAATGTTCTTATGCCACTCATGTCAAACTTTTGAATATAGATTCACGTAATTTGGAGTAGGAATGTGTAGGATTCTAGGGATTACTGAAAATCTCTACGATCTCTAATAGATTTCATCCATGCGGTTTTGGTGACTCAGAGTAGTATTCCGTACTTCAGCGTAAAACCCGTGAAGAACAAGTATGAGCACTAGGAGTTTACAATGGACTTTCTGCGACTTTGGTCGACATCTAGGAGCCGTGATCGAAACAACGATCTTCGATTAGTAGGCGTCTAGGGTATATCGAAATCTGTGCTGAAGGGAATCTAGAGAATGTCAAGGATAAGTGGATATTTTGATCTACGATCCATATGGAATAGATCACGTAAGTGAACGTGGAATAATGTGACACTATTTGGTACATATTGGGGATGGGAATAAGTTTCCGCCCTCTTGGAAAAAGTGTTGCTGCTGATACTATTTTTGAGTTCACTGAAGTGGATGAACTATACTTGTGATTTGGAAGTGTATATGTGAAGTGTCGATTGCGGTAGTTGATATTTGTTACAAGCGTGAACATCATTTTTTATCTGGTGTCAAAAATGACAACATTTGTCCCGACAAAACAGCATTCGCGGGAAGTTATGCTTCATTATTTTATTTCGAAGAAAAGTGCCGCTGAAACGAATCGTGTACTGTGCAATATTTACGGTGATCACGCTCCGTCGAATACACCTTGTAGAGAGTGGTTTCGACGATTCCAAAGTGGCGATTTCGACGTGGGTGATAAAGAACGCGGAGGGGCACCCAAGGAATTCGAAGATGTAGAACTGGAACAATTATTGGATGAAGATGCATGTCGAACCCTAGGTGAGTTGTCTGAAGAGTTGGGTGTTGACAGGTCGACCGTCGGTAGACGCTTGCACAAGATGTAAATGTTCCAAAAAGCAGGTAATTAATTGGTTACCCAATTGGCTACCACATCAACTAAAAGAGGAAGATATCGGGAGACGTTTGGTAACGTGCGAGATGCTTCTGGAACGGCAGAAAAAGAAGAGTTTTCTGCATCGTATTGTCACTGGCGATGAAAAATGGATCTATTGCGATAATCCTAAGCGTCGAAAGAGTTGGGGGCTGCCAGGTTCACCAGGTCCATCGACACCGAAAACAAATATCCACGCTTCGAAGATTAGGTTGTGCATCTGGTGAGATCAGAAAGGTGTCATTCATTATGAACTCCTTGAACGGTCAGAAACAATCACTGGCGATCGTTGCAGACTACAGCTAATACGTTTGAATCGAGCTCTGAGAGGGGAACGACCGGAATGTGACGGTAGACATGATAAATTTATCCTGCTGCATGATAATGCTAGGCGACATATTACTCAACCTGTTAAAAAATATTTGGAAGGAGTGAATTGGGAAATCTTGCCCCACCTGCCGTATTCCCCAGACATTGCGCCTTCGGATCATCATCTTTTCCAAGCTGTGCGAGCAGCCCTCACTGAACAGCTGTTCACTTCTTACGAAAGTGTCGAAAAATGGCTCGATGAATGGATCGAGTCAAAAGAACCTGCTTTTTCTCCAAAGAATCCGTATGCTGCCTGAAAGATGGGCAGAAGTGGTCGCTTCCAATGGTGCATGCTTTGAATAACATTAGGTGATAATCCATTGTTTGAATGAGAATCAACTTCGCTTGAAAAAGGGCGGAAACTCATTCCCATACCCAATAGAAAATCCAAAGCATGAAATAACCCAAGCGTGTTTGAACTCTGGTCCCTCATGGTACATACATGCTAGGGAATTATATATATTCACGATCATCATCACAATCATAATTGAAGGTGTCAATCCGCGGAGATTAGCGTGAGAAGCAGTACTTTGGTATCAAAATACCAGGTGTGTAAGTATGAAACCGGAATTTGCCCGTAGGTGGCGCTGGATGTCGATGCAGTTACCGAAACATCACGTCAGCGGTGTCTTGTTATTGTATTGATATGCGACAAAGATTTCCAACTCACAATAACACGAGTTTCATTCGGTAGCATTAGTTTATTAGAGATAAACATGTCGAGTTTGGTGCCAAAAAATTACGATTTGCGGGCAGCACTACTTCTCTGTTTTCATCTGAAGAAAACCGCAGCCGAATCGCATCGAATGCTTGTGGAGGCGTTTGGTGAGCATGCTCTCGGTAAAACACAGTGTTTCGAGTGGTTCAAACGGTTCAAAAGTGGCGATTTTGACATCAGGAACGAAGAACGTGGAAGACCACCGAAAAAGTTTGAAGACGCTGACCTGCAAGCCTTGTTGGACGAAGACGACGCTCAAACACAACAACAACTGGCGGATCAGTTAAAGGTGACCCGAGAAGCCATCTTCCTTCGGTTGAAAGCCATGGGAAAGATACAAAAGGTAGGGAAATGGGTTCCACATGAACTCAACGAAAGATAGCAGGAAAACCGCAAAACATCATGCGAAATGCTACTCGCCAGGTTCCAAAGAAAATCATTTCTCCATCGAATTGTGACTGGTGATGAAAAGTGGATATATTTCCGAGAATCCTAAGCGCAAAAAGTCATGGGTTACTCCGGGTGAACCATCAACATCGACGGCAAGACCAAACTGCTACGGACGAAAGACAATGCTGCGTGTTTGGTGGGATCAGGAGGATGTAATGTACTACGAGCTGCTGAAACCTGGGGAAACTGTCAATCCTCAACGCTACCGACAACAAATGATCGATTTGGATCGAGTTTCGCGTAAAAAAACGACCAGAACACCAACAAAGACAACACAAAGTGATTTTGCTGCATGACAGTGCACCAGCGCACAAAGCAAAACAGGTCCAGGAAACGATAAAGTCGTTCCGTTGGGAGATTCTTCAGCACGCGCCTTACTCACCGGACCTTGCCCCATCCAATTACTACTTGTTTGCATCGATGGGGTACGCACTTGCTGAGCAGCGCTTTACTTCTCACGAAGATGTACGAAAATGGCTCGATGATTGGTTTGCCTCAAAAGAGCAACAGTTCTTTTGGTGCAGGATACACAAATTGCAAGAGAGATTGAAAAAATGTATAGATAGCGGCGGACAATACTTTGAATAAGTTACTTTGTATTATATCATTACAATATACGTGTTTCTTCTGTACGGAAATTCCGGTTTCATACTTACACACCTGGTACGCACTCAGAATTCAGGAAACATAATTCGGTGTCGTCCCACAACCCGAAACTCATCGTAGATAAGCGTGATAGCGCGATGAGGAATTTCATCATCATCGAGGAGTAATCAGTCTCATGACTGGTTTGATGGAATCCTCCAACTCTCCTGATTATCCGCTAACCGTTTAATTTCTGCATATCTACGACAGCGCTTATCTTGCATAATTTGCTTAACCTTTAGAGGACGGGACTGGTCATAAAAGGGACCACCCGGGGAAAGAGGATTTTGAGTGTTTTTCAAGGGTGAATTTTTGTGCTGAGAACGAAAAAAATAATGAAAAAAATCCAGGATGCGTCTTTGACCTTGAAAAAAGTCAATTCGAGGTCAAATTTTTTTTTCTCCGTATATTGAACCCAAACTGTGTATAACTACGTTTTTTGATGCGCTGAGTACGAAAAAAAAGTGAAAAAAATCCAGGATGCGTCCTTGACCTTGAAAAAGGTCGATTCGAGGTCGAATTTTTTTTTCTCCATATATTGAACTCAAACTGTGTATATCTACGTTTTTTTATGTGCTGAGTACGAAAAAAATGGTGAAAAAAATCCTGAATGCGTCCTGGACCTTGATAAAGGTTAATTCGAGGTCCAATTTTTTGCTCTTCATATATTGAACTCAAACTGTGTATATCTCCGTCCTTTGATGTGCTGAGTACGAGAAAAATAGTGAAAAAAAATTCTGGATCCGTCTTTGACCTTGAAAAAGGTCGATTCGAGGTTGGATTTTCTTTTCTCTATTTTTCGCACTGAAACTGTGTATATCTACGTTTTTCGATGTGCTGAGCACGAGAAAAATGGTGAAAAAAAATTCTGGATGCGTCCTTCACTTTGGAAAAGGTAATTCCAAGATCCAATTAATATATCTCAATCTAGGTCTACCTTTCCGAGTTTTCCCATTCATTTTCCCTTCCAATATTGTTTTCAATGAGTTATCATGTCTTAATGTGTGTCCTATCAGATTACTTCTCCTTTTCACGACCTGTCTCAGAAGACTTCTTTTTTCATTCGCCTTCTCAAATATTTCTTCATTTTTCACTTTTTCTATCCACTTTACTCTAAGCATCCTTCTATAACACTACATTCCGAAGCCTTCAAGTCTTCGTTGGTTCGTTTTCCGACTGTCCAAGTTTCGCAACCATATAATGCTGTCCTTCAAACGTAACTCTCCAAGGATTCTCTCCTTACTGCTAAGCTGATATTCTTCGAACATAGTAACTGTTTTTTTTGGTGGAAAGCCTGTTTCCCTTGCGCTATTCTTGCTTTTATATCTCTGTCACTTCTACCGTCTTCTGTAATTGTGCTCCCTGGATATTTGAATTCTCTCACTTGCTGAATTGTCTCTGCATCTTTTTTCATTTTCGTTCTTCTCGATGTTTCCGCTGTTGTACAAATCATGAATTCTGTTTTGCCCTTACTTATATTCATACTCTAGTTTTCTAGTAATATTGTTTCCATCGTGTTAAGAGTATTCTCTAACTCAGCACCACTTGTGGCTAATATAACTATGTCATCCGCAAATCTCAACGTGCTTACATTTCTACCTTGAATCTGCAGTCCCGATTGCACTCGGCCCTTCACTTCGTTCATCGCTCTTTCTATATACAAATTGAAAATCAATGGCGATAGTGAGCATCCTCGTCCCACCCAGAGTGCGTATAAGGAGAGTGGTGCCAATCATGGCAAACTTTCCGATTGGCTCCGCCAAAAACGGTCCAGCTTCCGGGAGAGTGGGATAGAGAACATAAATAAGTGAGATGAATATATGAACAAAACAACACCTCTAACCTCGCAAAATTTAAGTGTCAAAATTGGAATTTCAAACATGTAAGCGTCAAGAATGTATCTGACCCGATGCCTGGTTGTGTAGCTGAAGGATGTCCAAACAGATCTGGATTCAGAGCGCAAATGTGTGTATTTCCCACAGAAATTCCAAGAAGAAAAATATGGATTGAAAATTGTGGAGTGAGTCCTACAACAAATTCCAGGTTGTGAGAGGTGGTTATATGTTATTTTATATTATAATTTCCATATTATAAGTCTATACACTTGTGCAAATTAGGTATAATATAATCAATATGATAATGATCCACTTGAAAAGTTCATCCGGATTTTGTGAATATGATCATTGTCATTCTTTTTGTGTTAAGAATTGTTCTATCACACGCACTAATTATTCATCCAGTATCACTTCACGTCGGATCAGTGGGAAGTCCGAGCAGATGGGAAGAAAAAATTGAAGAGAAGTGCGATCCCGACGATATTTGGAGAAATGGTTTTCCAAGCTGGAAACATGGATTTTATCAATTCTTCAGAGAGTGAGTTTGACACGAACCAGCAACTTGTTCATTAAATGAAATTTCTTGAGTTGATTCTTTCAATCAATGCACCACTCCTTCAAATTTTTGCCCAAACTGTTACAAATTCACTTGTACATATTTGATTCTATGGTATGAATCCTTCCAGGTGAGCAAATTCAAAAAAATACCCCAGAATCAGTATTAGTTGGTCCCGATGGACTCGCGAAAGTAATTGCTATTTTGCCTACAACTGAATGTATCGGAGTGATTGAAAAGTGTCATCCTATTATTGCAGGTAAAAAGAAGTATAGTTCATGTGAAATCTTTCGTTTGTGATGATGTTGAAATCGAAACCATTTGATGAACCAGAGTCAGGCTTGGAAAGTAAATCCTTTCATTCAATTTGATGAAATTATAACAAAAGAAGGCGTTATAAATGTAGAATTCTCACAAATATCACACTCATCGCCAATATTGAATTAGGACTTTGTAATCCTTTTAGGTCAACACATTCAAAACGAAATCCCAGACCGGTATTAGTTCAAACCGATGAACTCACCAAAGCAGTTTCTATTTTGCCTAAAACTTAATCTATTGAAGCGACTGAAAAGTGCCATCCTATTAATGCAGGTATGATGAAGTATAGTTTATGTGGAATCTTTGGTTTATGACGATTGTAACGGTATCAAATACCGACACAACAAATAGATTAGGAATAAGAATAGTTAAAAGAATGAGAAAGACAAGAAGGAAATTGACAATGAAATTAGAAGAGAACAAAGGTTCGAAGACTGCAACGGGAAGAAATTCAAACGATAGGAGAGAAGAAAAGAGTCGGGTAACGATATACATATACAGGGTGTCCCATTTCGATCTTTAAATGCAAATATCTCAAAAACATGAATCTTAAACCAAAAGGACTCCATACCAAAGTTGTTATACAAACAGAGGGCCACAAAACTACGATATCAGTTTCATCATAGATGGCGTGATGATCGATTAAAATGAGGTCAACATCATTTTTTTGAACGGAAACCCCCACTTTCCATTGCATATCTTGATCCTACGCGAAAAACTGAGTAACTTTTGCTCAAAACGTTTTTCTGAATTTTCGAAGATGGTGCCACAATCGATGAAAAATGGAGTCTATGAAACGATAAACAGATATCTTCCGAAAGCCGAAATATCCCATTCGAATGTTGTTTTTAGGAGAGGGGACGGCACAATGGCAATATCAGTTCCATAGTAGATGGCGCTGTGGTCGGTTAAAATGAGTTCAACTTCAATTTTCCGAATAGAAACTCTTACTTTTTATCGCATATCATGATTCTACGCGAAAAAATGAGGGAGTTTTGTTTGAAACATTCTCCCTAAATTCTTGAAGATGGAAACGGTGGGAAATGTGACGTTGATGAGGAAGTTCCACTGCATGATGTGTAAAGCAACGCTCAACTCTTGAAGGTTTTATTTTCATCTTCCGAGGATTGCAGTGTAACAAATTCCCATATTACCCCCTCCTTTTGTTGAGCGTTGCTTCACACATAATGTGGTAGAAGTTTTTCATCAACCTCATTTTCCACCGTTTCCATCTTAAAGAATTGAGGAAAAATGTTTCAAACAAAAATTCCTCATGTTTTCGCGTAGAATCATGATATGCGATATAAAGTAGGAGTTTCCATTGGAAAAATTGGAGTTGACCTCATTGTGACCGACCACAGCGCCATCTAATATGGAACTGATATTGCCATTGTGTCGTCCCCTCTCTTGAAAACAACATTCGACTGAAATATTCGTGCTGTTGGATGCATTCCTCAAGATATCCGCATATTGTTTCATATACTTCATTTTTCATCAATTGTGGTGCCATCTTCAAAAATGTAGAGGAACATTTCAAGCAAAAGTTACTCAGTTTTTTGCGTAGAATCAAGATCTGCAATAAAAAGTGGGGGTTCCCGTTCAAAAGAATCATGTTTACCCCATTTTAATCGATCATAACGCCATCTATGATAAAACTGAAATCTTAGTTTTGTGGCCCCCTCTTTTTATAACAACTTTGACATGGAATACTTTTGGTTTAAGATGCATGCTTTTGTGATATTTGCATTTGAAGATTAAAATGAGACACCCTGTATACATATAAGCGAACGAATAGAGCGTGATAACGAACAAAAGACGCATGAATATGAACAAACAACGACACGGAACTGTGTATGATCGATAGGATAGGTTATACAATCAAGAAATCGAAAGACAAGTTATATATGTATGTATACAGGGTGGGGCATTTAAAGTGTCGCGGGCGTTTTTTCCAAAAATAAAATGAGATACGAGAAAATTTTTCGGACAAGAATTGTAGGGTATCGAGGGGGACATCCGATGGTGGCCTTGGCTTTGACCTCAAATCTCATCTTCAAGGGCATTCTGAGGTCAACTCTTGTTTTTTAAATAGCATCTCATGTTTTTTACCGCAGATTTGGATTCTAGGTCAAAAACCAAGAAACTTTTGTCTGAACCATTTTCCTGAAATCCGCAAAGATGGCGCTCTAATCGATATTGTTCCATACTGAATCTGACATTAGAATAACTCGAAAACGAAGGGTCTTGGAGGAGAATGTTTCGGACAAAAGTTGTCTGATTCCAAGGGGGACCCCTTGAACTGAAACGGAGGTGATGGAGTATAACAGACAAAACACAACATTTCAATCGTCTACATCACTTGGATAATTTTAATGCAGTAGATGCTCAAAATGATGGCCTTCGACTTCAATACACATTTCAAAACGTTTTACAAAAGATTGCTGAACTCGTGCTAAAATATCTTCATTGATGCTCGCGCATGCATTGATGATTCGTTGACGCATATTCTCAGGTGTAGTCGGTGCTTGTTGATAAACTGTATCTTTTATGTATCCCCATAAAAAAAAATCTGGAGAAGTAAGATCCGGAGAACGGGCAGGCCAATGAACTGGTCCACGACGTCCTATCCATCGTCCAGGATAATCTCTGTCCAATATTTCTCGAGCTGTGACTGCATAATGGGATGGACAACCATCGTGTTGATACCACATATTCAATCGTTCCTGAATAGGTATGTCTTCAAGTAATGTTGGAAGTACTTGATCTAAGAAATGTCTGTACTTCTCTCCATTTAGCGTATCTGCAATGAAGTACGGTCCAATTACTCGAGATCGAAAAATACCACACCAAACATTCACAGCCCATTGTCTTTGATGCTCTACTTGACGTAACCATCTTGGATTTTCTGTCGCCCAGTAATGCATATTATGTCGATTTACTTGACCATGATTGGTGAACGTCGACTCATCAGAAAATAATATGTTGATGAAGTTGTTATTGTGCATTTGCGCTAGACCCCATCGACAAAACTGTACACGATTTTCGAAATCATCACCGTGAAGGTCTTGATGCAAACAAATGTGATACGGATGGAATTTGTGACGTTTCAGTATTCGAAGAACACTTCTTCGAGAAATTCCCGAATGTAGTTCAATTTCACGAGAGCTCACGTGTGGATTATTGGCTACTGCAGCTAGTACATTAACTTCCGCATTTTCTCCGCTAAGAGTTCTCATTCGATGTCGTTTTTCCCTTGTAACACTTCCCGTTTCTGAGAATAATTTTGTAATGCGTTGAAAATACCTAATGGATGGCGTTGTTCTTTCAGGAAATCGTTCTGCATACAAGTCATATGCTTGTCTGGGGTTCTTATGCACTTCACCGTAAATGTAGATCATATCGATCTTTTCAGAAACCGTGTATCGGATATCCATGATTTTCAATTTGTCATAAACCAAGTAATAATCAAATGTAACTGACAAACTGACTTTCAAAATCGTGAATTTTCACTGAACCCCGTCGTTTGTTTACATCGCGTGAGCTCTGAATGGTGGTAATGTAGACGATTGAAATGTGTTGTGTATTGACAACTTTTGTACGAAACATTCTCCTCCAAGACCCTTCGTTTTCGAGTTATTCGAATGTCAGATTCAAAATGGAACAATATCGATTAGAGCGCCATTTTTGCGGATTTCAGGAAAATGGTCCAGACAAAAGTTTCTTGGTTTTTGACCTAGAATCCAAATCTGCAGTAAAAAATATTAGATGCCATTTAAAAAACAAGAGTTGATCTCAGAATGCCCTTGAAGATGAGATTTGAGGTCAAAGCCAAGGCCACCATCGGATGTCCCCCTCGGTACCCTACAACTTTTGTCCGAAAAATGTTCTCGTATCTCACTTCATTTTTGGAAAAAACGCCCGCGACACTTTAAATGCCCCACCCTGTATATACCCCAGTAGCATCAGAATGTTGTATATATACTATGCACGTTTATAGTATATCTATATTTACTATGAACGTTCATGGTACATATACAACGTCCGGTTGCTACTTGGGTATCGGTGCGATGACCGAAAATCATAACATAGGTGAAGGAATATAAAGGAAACACTCATATGGATTGTCACTCCATCAGCCCATAATTGTGTGGAACGAAGGAGTGAAAAATCCGAATCAACGTTGTGCTGGAATATTTCTCGGACTCGAGGGAAGTTCCTTCTCACAATCGCGTGAGGAGTTTCATGTCCACGACAAGAGGAATATTTCATCGTCGTTAGTCTGGTAGTGCGATATCTAGGAATCGCTGATGAATCCAGCGTTCTTTTTTATTCTTCTCTGCAGGAGAGAGGCAACGAGTAATATTCCCAAAGATAGATAGCGTGGTGTACAGGTTGGTTGAAAAGTTTCTGCGCTCGAAATGAAAGAATACTGTTTTTGTTACGAAATATATTTTTTTATTCAATATAATCCCCTAGAAGCTCAATACAATTGTTCCAATGATCTTCCAATAATTTTATCCCATCCTTATGATGGTTTTCCGGGAGCTCTGCAAAATAACCGTCTACGACTGCTATGGCCTCTTCATTCGACAAAAAATGCTTTCCACGAAGGAATTGTTTGAGATTTCTGGAGAGATAGTAGTCGCTAGGAGCCAAATCTGGCGAATACGGTGGATGTTCAAGCAATTTGTACTTGAGTTCTTCGAATTCAGCCATCGTCAAAACACTTTTGTGAGCAGGTGCATTATCTTGATCAAGAATGATTTTTTTCTCCTTTAAACCAGGTCTTTCCTCACGAATTTTTTCATCCAGCTGATCCAAAAGGCTGCAGTAATATTCGGAGTTGATTGTTTCACCTTTCTGAAGATAATCAATCAACAAAATTCCTTTTGCATCCCAAAAAACTGATGCCATAACCTCCTTTTCTGATCATTGTGACTTCACCTGTTTCGGAGCTGAACAACCAGCTTCAGTCCACTGTAAACGTTCTTGTTTCAATTCAGGATCATGGTGGTAGATCCAAGTCTCATCCATAGTTATGAAACGACGCAAGAAGTCGGTTTCATTCTGCTCAAAACGCTCCAAATTACGCTGAGAAATTTGTTTTCGATCCAGTTTTTGTTGAATTGTCAACGTGTGCGGCACTAACTTTCCAAACAGTTTTTTCATACGTAATTCTTCATGTAAAATATGGAGTATTCGTTCGTCTGAGATGCCTATGGCATTAGCAATTTCACGCTCAGTCAAACTTGGATCTTCACTGACCATATTATGTACATGCTCAATGATTTCTGCTGTGGTTGCAGTTTTTGGTCGTCCTTCGCGTGGATCGTCTTCAAGGCTAGTACGACCACGTTTAAATTGATTTAATTAAAAATCAAATTAAAAAACAGAGGACAACAAGCTGGATTCAATTGAATTACCTATAATTCATATTTATGGAATGACGTGTTGAAATTGAATTGACAGTCGTTCGAATCCCTTTATTTTCCATCACAAAACATTATTCGTGTCTCATTATGGACATAATAATTCACACATTTTTGATAATTCCAAAGACAGTAGTCAGAATTTTGTCTATTTCTCAATATAAATTCCTTAAAGTGAAACGAAACAATATATGGTCCAGTATTTGTTGTAGAATTTCAATAGAGTTTGGCTCAATTATCACAGGCTTGGATAATTTCAATGTATGAATTATCAATATGTTTTTAATTGTTTTTTTTGTTCAATCCGGAAACTAATGACATCATTGGAATTTCAAAAAAGTTCTCATTACTAGAGTCAAAAGAAGACGAAATAGAAGATGGAGTGAAGAATGAGAATTCATATTTGGAGCAAGAAGAGAACAAGCTAAGCACATCATTCAATAATTTACAAAGCATGAATCCAACTACAAATTGGGACCAAAAGTATGAGAAATTAGAGGGGCTTTATATGAGAACTGACAGACTGAGAAGAAGAATGAAGAAAGATCACTATAATAAATGTGAAAGATTGAGAAATTCGATTCAAAAATGGAAAAAACTAGCACTTTCCAATAAGTTGACACAAAGTTTGCAACACATTCTCAATCAGGACCAATTACAGGTTCTCACTAGTCAACACAAAAAAACATCGAAATGATACAATGCACCTCTTGTTAAAGCTTTACGCCTGAAATTTGCATGTGACAATAACGGGTATTATGAGCTTAGAAAACGAAGCATACCTTCACCGTCATATAGAACATTATGTAGGCAGTTAGAAAACTGGGAATTCAGAAGTGGCATTAGTGATGAAGTGTTTGAAGTTTTAAAATTGAAAATCCCAACTTTTGTGAAAGATATGTTTAAAGATTGTATAATCGCTGTTGATGGAGTGGCGATTACTCCGGGTAAAGTTTACGACATTTCAAATAAAAATTATGTTGGATCCGTAACTTTAACTGACAGCGTAGATTCAGTAGAATCAGCTCATACTGGGTTAGTTTTTATGTTGGCAGGTATATCAGCCCGTTGGAAACCACCAGTTGCATATTAATCCACTAACAAATGCACAATGTGCATCATTATATCATTGAATTATTGTAGATATAATAAAAAAATCTCATGAAGTGGGTTTCACAAGTACATGGTGTATTATCGGATATGGGATCAGCAAATCAAGCTATGTGGCGTTCATTTGGAATCAGGGCATCAAAATTTACTGAAATTCGCAATAAATGTCCGCATCCTCTTGATAATTCTATGGATTTATATTTTTCTCACGACAATCCACATGCATTCAAAAATTTCAAAGAAGGAATGCTTACTCATGACATAGTAAAAATACCTGATGAATATGTGAAGAAGTATCAGTTGCCTACAAACGAAGCTAGTGCCCAACATTTCAATCATTTACTTGGGACTCAAACTGGTTCAGAGTTATTATTGACATCGGGATTAAACAAGAGTTTATTAATGGGAAAACGCATTTCCAAAAAATGCGCGTTCAAAACTCCTCTCGTGTTTCGAGCCACGCTGTTAGTACTTCTTTGGAATTCTTAGCAGATGAGAACAACAAGCCAGAATTGAAAACTACTGCATGGCTAGTTGAACAATTTAATCGCTGGTGGCAGATAGTTAGTTGTAGAAATCTACAATTAGCAATAAGTGGAAAAAACATAGCAGTTTTTGATGAAACTATTGATTTTTCAAGAGAGTTTCTTGATGTTGTTTCCCTATCAACTTTTGGACATGAGGAAACTGGTTGGAAGCCATTTCAAACTGGAATTATCATATCTACTACATCATCAATTGAAATTTCCACATATTTGCTTCATAATCGGGAATATGACTTAGTTTTTGGCGGTAGGTGCACTCAAGATTGTTTGGAGAATCTATTTTCCGCTCTGAGGATTGAAAATCCTGTGATGAACGCTTTGCAATTCAAAAATAATTTAAGGCGTATAAGTGTATTTATGTATATGAGGAAACTAAAAACGAGTAGTTATGAAGAAGACGATCGTGAATTTCTGTCAAATTTTATAGAAACTATGAGAGCAAAAAAATCAGCAACTCCAGAAACCAATATAATTGTACCACAGATCCCAGTACTTCGACCAAAATTGAAAAACGCAGAATTGAATAGTTCATATTAAACTGCATGGTATATAATATCCACTGGCTCGTTTAAACCTAGTCTTTCTCAATATAGTCAACTACTTAGATTGAGATGTTATAAACATGAAACATTATTTTTTGTAACAAGTCCACTTTCAATTTCTTTCTCGAAATGGAGTGGATCTTCAGATCATATATCTCAAAAGTCTATTTCATCACCAAATTGAACTTGAGAACTTCTTTTATCAACGAATTTTCTCAGATAAGTTATGATATTCCTAACTGCCACAAATTGAAATTGAACATAATTGAAAGGTATGCCTCATTCAGGTTAAAAATGAAATCAGACAAATGCAAAAAAATTGCGCGTAATGCTTCCCCCAGTGAAACAATGGCTATGCATCTCTGAACCACTTGATTCTGTAACCTAAGCTTTCCTGTTTATCTCGTGGCTGTTCCTAATCATCTGAATTAATAATTTAAATGATTGTTCTTCAACTGCTCTTCATTTTATAATAATTTTCTTCAAATTTCACTCCATTGTTTATTCATTAGCAGAATACTCCATTCAATTTATTGAATTTATATCAGATTTTATGGTATTTTAAGTTGTTCCTTTGATGATTTTATTGTATTTTGAATCGCATGTTTCTCTTATAATTATATCAACCGTTGAATTGCACGGCTTGCTACATTGCACTGTCCCTTGAATGTTTGTGGATATGAAATCAAATTTTCAATGGACATATGTATGGTATGAATAAGTAAAAAACGTTTTCATACTTACATACGAATAATTTTATGTTTCTTCAAAGATTAGCACATCAATAATCAAGTTCAGATAACATGAGCTCTCAAAGCGGTGCACATGGATAAGGTTTGCGAACAGATCACAAGGATCCTCATAACGTGACACACATAAATCAAATTTTGTGTGCAGACTACCCGCAAATACAGGAGAGAGTCGCAAAATGTTATCTGGATTGCTTCTATTTAGAATGTCTCTATTTTCAAATACTTATTTAGTCTCAAATGCATATACTAAACATTGATCCTATTCTGATTGTACATATCAAACCACATCAACTTGCGAGTTTCATCTGTCTCAATGGGGTTTGATGAGGAGAACTCTAGGTGCCAGATTGAATCCTTGTCACTCAGTCTATATATCGTAGTTATACCGTTGCAGTATCATTGTAATATGACTATAATATTATGCATTGCGTGAGTCATCAAACCAGGTGAGTCCTGTGAAATCCCATGAAATCTCATGGGTCTCAAGTGAAATATACATATCAAACCATATGAAAACTGATGAAACCAAATGGAAACCCACAGAATCAATTTAATCGGTTCAATGGGAATTTCAAAACAAGGTATGGTCACAATATTCCAAGATTAACAGTATTCTCCTGCATAATTATTTGATCGAAATGAAGAGGAATTATTATACTCATATGAGTAGTTGTATTTATACACCTACACACGTCTTAATTTATTGTCAAAAAACCCTAAAACCATTTATAATCATATACCTTCAATACATCTGTGGTAGTATTTTACATTTATGTCAATATTTGTTGCATGTTTTCTATTTATCCATTCACCCATGAAGCAATGTTCACATCATGATTCAAATAAATTACATCTATGTATATATTTCAATTATTCATTAAATTTTTATAATTTCCTGCTCTTGTGATTATGTGAATCATTTTGCCACCTTGAGTTCGTTCATGTGTGAACATGATTGAGATGAATTAGTCTGAAATTATTCTCGATTTGAATGAATGCACGGTGCGCGCATTTTGGACAGGAAATGGCGACATCCGCATGATTGGCACCACTCTCCTCATACGCACTCTGGTCCCACCCCTGTCTCAATTTGTGCTCCTCCTTTTTGACCCTCTATTTCTATTATTGCAATTCAGTTCTTATACAGGGTGATTCAAAATTCCCGCACTCTTCTTTGGGAGTAGATTCCTGATGAAATTCTGAAACGATTTGTCCTTTTGCACAATGCTCTCCGACGCATAATTTCCGAGATATAATTAATTAAAGTTGACTAATTATGAGGTGGATCCATCGGTCATTCAGGAGCGTCATAACAGAACATGAAAGGAAGGTGCTTGCAGAGGGCGCTCATACGATCAGCTGATCGGTATGATCGATACGATGTACCAACATACAAATTGGTAAATTTTCGATGTAGAACGATTGAATTCGTCGACACTGTGGAAAAATTGATTATTGTCATGAATTCTTATCACGATATGCTGGAGGTGAAAGTTGTAATTTCAGTAATGATTTCTATTACGCAGACAAATGTAAAATAGTGTTATTCCGTAGGGATAGGGATTCAAGTGGGAGAAAAAAGTATAACCACTCGTTTTCAATCAGAATTTTCATGTAAAGAAGAAAACATGAGAATTTTCATTCATCCGATACCCAATTTGAACGCTTTGATTAGTAAGTTTAACACAAGAGATTGGATTCCGAATCCTGTATTCTGATTGGTCGAGAATCAATGTATGTTAGATCAATCCTCGGCCGTTTCAAATGATTCTTCTGAAGAATATGTTTTCGACTTATCCCAACCACAACATTGAACAATGATGAACTTATCCGAATTCGTCCTTTTTACATCATTCGATGATTATAACGGGTTTATCGAACGTTAATAACTTACTTCAACTTGCAGAATCCATCAATTTTGACGAAAATACAAGGTGTGACATCGTATATGACCCAATCATTGCACTTGATTGACATTGTAATCACATACGGTTTGTTTAGCTTAAATCAACCATCCGTGATACGAATCAACCAATCAGGTGACAGCTCGAAACAGTTTCATTTGAAGCACATATGACTTCGAAGGGCATATTGTTATTTCGAATGGAAAAAGAATTGTCTTTGAAGATTAACCAAATCCGTCCTTTTTAGGACGAATACATTTTCTAAACGTAGAAACGCGCTCGAACTTGCACACAATTTGAATTAGATTTTGATTTAAACATGAATGATCTTGAGTGATCACAAGTAAGTTATTAACGTTCGATAAACCCTTCATAATCATCGAATGATGTAAAAAGGGTGAATTCGAATAAATTCATCATTGTTCAATGTTGTGGTTGGGATAAGTCGGAAACACATTCTTCAGAAGAATCATTTGAAACGGCCGAGGATTGATCTAACATACATTGATTCTCGACCAATCAGAATACAGGATTCGGAATCCAATCTCTTGTGTTAAACTTACTAATCAAAGCGTTCAAATTGGGTATCGGATGAATGAAAATTCTCATGTTTTCTTCTTTACATGAAAGTTCTGATTGAAAACGAGTAGTTATACTTCTTTCTCCCACTTGAATCCCTATCCCTACGAAATAACACTATTTTACATTTGTCTGCGTAATAAAAATCATTACTGAAATTACAACTTTCACCTACAGCATATCGTGATAAGAATTCATGACAATAATCAATTTTTCCACAGTGTCGACGAATTCAATCGTTCTACATAGAAAATTTACCAATTTGTATGTTGGTACATCGTATCGATTATACCGATCAGCTGATCGTATAAGCGCCCTCTGCAAGCACCTTCCCCTCTTGTTCTGTTATGACGCTCCTGAATGACCGATGGATCCACCTCATAATTAGTCAACTTTAATAAATTAAATCTCGTAAATTATGCGTCGGGGAGCATTGTGCAAAAGGACAAATCGTTTTAGAATTTCATCAGGAATCTACTCCCAAAAAAGAGTGCGGGAATTTTGAATCACCCTGTATAATTCATATATCATTCTCCTATCCTTGGAATTGATTCCTACCTTTTCCAAAATCGTGAATAGTTTCTCTCAATAAACATTATCGAATGCTTTTTGTATATCTACAAAACCTATATACGTACTTCCGGGTGACAGGTGCGTGTTAAGAGTTGGTTTGTGACAGGTGCGGTTTTCGAGGAGAAATAGTAGGAGGAATCAGAGTAGGGAAAAGTGTTAGTGGGGTGAAGTGAAAGAGTTAGTGAGAGTGTAGGTATGTTAGGTAAGAATTGAAAGTGGAGAGAGTGTAGGAGAGGAAAAAAGGGAAAAGTTTTAGTGGGTGAGCACGTGGTGGAAAGGAGGTAGAGAGGGAAAGGAGTAGGTGGAAGAGACAATATAGGATTGAGAGGTGGAGGAGGTAGTAGAGGAAGGTAGGCGAGAGGATAAGGCAGTGAGAAGAGTAGTGGAGTGGAGAGTGGCGGCATCGGGCGGAGTGGCAGAGAAGAGAAAGAAGGAAGTAGAGAAGGTGGAGTTGAAGGCGGACAAGAAAATGGAGAAAGTAGAGGAGATAGGGAAGGGGCCGACGAAAGATGTAGAGAAGGTAGGATCAGGGTCAGACCACGTGACTAAGGAAATAGAGTCGGAGATAGGTCGGACCGATGGCGAGGGAAGGGTGAAAGAGTTTGAAAGTGAAAAGAAAGTGAACGAAGAAGTGTGGGCAACTCCAACCGGAGGTAATAATGGAGAGGAGACGGGGGGAAGAAGGGGGAGGCCGAAAAATGCGGAGAGGTTAGGAAGAGTAAGAAGTGGAAGTGTGGGAGGGGTTAAGGAATTTCGGAAGAGGAAGAGAGAGGGAGCAGAAGAATGGGAGGAGCAAATGATTTTCGGGAGGAAGGATAGAGTAGAGAGATCGTCGGAGGAGAAGAGGGCGAGAGAAGCAGGTGAGGAAAAAGAGTGGTTGAAGTCGATGAGAGAGTTGATGATGGAGCTAAGCGAGAGAATGGATAAGGGGCATGAAGGGTTGAGAAAAGAGCTAGAGAAGATCTGCGGAAGGCAGAACAGAGCAGAGGAGTTATGGAGATTGGGAAGAGAGGGAATTAAGGCGAGAATGGATGAGGTAGAAAAGCAAAGTCAGGAGAGTGGAGAGGAAAAAAAGAAACTGGAGAAGTTAAGGGTAGAAGTAGAAGAGCTAAGAAGGAAGTGTGAAGATAGAGAGAGAACAGTGGGGGAGAAAGAAGAGTTGGAGAATAGGGGGAGGGGAGATTGTCAAATAATAGAGAATGGTATAGGGGAGGTTAGAGCGAAGGAGATAGAGAAGAGGTTAAGAGAATTGGAGAGAAGAGGTTTGGAAAAAGGGAAAGGAGGAGAAGGTAGGATGCACGGTTATCCGGAAGTCGGGGTGGGGGTGGATAGGAGAATGAGGGAGATGGAGAAGAAAATGGAATACAAAGAGAGAGTAGAAAGAAGGAAAAACTTAGTGGTGAAGGCCTTGGGAGGGAAAAAGAGTGCGAAAGACGAGGTGAGGGAGGTAATGGAGAAGTTGAGAGTGGAGGGGCAAATAGAAGAGATCAAAGATTTGGGACTAGGGGGAAAGAATAAGAAAAGAATGGTGATAATTAGATTCGAATCAATACAGGAGAAAGAAAAGGTAATGAGAAGAAGAGAAATGTTGAGAGGTAGAGAAGAGAGATTAGAAGACGATTATACATGGAAGGAAAGAAAGATGATAGAGAGAGTGAGAGAAATAGGAGTCAAGTTAAAGGAGGAGGGAAGAAGAATTTGAACAGGATATGGAGGAATATGGGTAGATGGAAGGTGGTGGGAATGGGATGAAGAAGAGGATGAGCTGAGGAGCAGAGGAGAGTTCCTGGGGGGGATAGAGGAAAGGGGAGAGATGAGGAAGGAGAAGGATTTTTAGGTGAACTAGGGCGAAATAATGAGGGAGGAGATAGGGTTATGGAGAGCAGGAACAGAGAGAGAAAGAGAGAGAAGAGAGAAAAGGAGAAAGGGGGGGGGTGAAAATAGGGTTTCGGGATGTATCAGGGCTGGTAGGCAAGCAGGAGGATTTCTTGGAGAGGTTAGAGGAGTAGGACGTGGTTGGTCTGGTAGAGACATGGGTGGAGGACAAGACCTGGAACAGAGTAAAGAAGGAGTTACCAAAAGGTTATAAATGGAGGATACAATGGGCGGGAAGGAAACATAGGAAAGGGAGAGCGAGCGGAAGGATAATGATGAGAATTAGGGAGCAGTTGGAGTTAGGAGGAGAGAGAAAACAGAGAGAAGAAAAGAAGGGGATAATGATGGAAGAAATATGCGTAAATAATGAGATATGGAAGGTAGCGACGGTGTACGTAAATGGAAATATGAGAGAGACGATGGAGGCATTGAGCCAAGGTATGGGGGAACCAGGGAAAGGAGAGAGGATAGTAATAACAGGAGATTTCAATGCAAGGACGGGAGAGATGGGTGGTTTCGAGTGGGAAGAGGATGGACAGCACAGGGGAGGTAGGAGAAGTAAGGACAAGAAAATAAATAAGAAAGGGAGAGTTCTGCTGGGAACTATAGAAGAAGAGGGTTGGAGAATATCCAATTGTACTGTGCTGGGTGATGAGGGAGGAGAACTCACGTATATAGGGGCGATAGGACAGACAGTAATAGATTACGTAATAGGAGATGGAAAAGCATGGGAGGAGCGTAAGAGATAACTTAAGAGACACATATTGAGATAACTTTCAACTGTATTTTAACATCTTTTATTTGTGAGAATAATAATTTTGAGAGCTGTTATAGCTGATCTCCAGAAGCTCCTCTGAAAAAAGTGCTTTGCGGTGACCACGATATCTCGGGACTGAATCTTTTAAAATGGAAAAACTACACGGATTCCGTTGAAGTAATGTATAATCTAGTAATCAATCGAAGGAATTAGGAAAATGAAATTTTTTGATGAAATGGCGGCTTCTGAAAAAATAACATCAATTCTTCACAAAAATTTTGGCCTCAAATTGTTTATAAAAGAGGAATATTAATCGGTGAGAAAAAACCTTCGATTAATTACTAAAAAATATATAGTCAACAAGCTTGTGTTGAAACCTGAGACTGGTCGGTTCAACCGTTTTCGAGAAATTTTGGTCACCGACTTCAAAAACACAGTTTGGAGAAAAACGCATTCGAAGTTTCAAAAGCACTTGACATCCTCAACAGAACCAAGATCTCCAAACGTTCTTCAGACGTTCACGTACGATCGCTAAATGTTCCTTGAACGTAGAAATGTCCCTGAGTCTATGGAACGTTTGCTGAATGTGTATTGAACGTTTGGCAGCCATGTTGTTCTGTTGGGGATAGAGTAAACAATTTTTTCAAATATGTGTGTAACTTGGACAATAATCGCCGAATTGACTTGAAATTTTCTGTGTATGTATTTCAATGTATATACATAACGAAAGTGGAATGAAAAAACAATCGATGTTTTCAAAATTCCAACTGTATATAACCCCTTAATCCATTTCTGCAGCAAAATTTGAGATGTTACAAGATGAAAATTTTTGTTTACTGTTATAACTAAAATTCAGCTATGAAAACTAATCTAATGTTCACATCATGTTCCCAAAGTGTTTCCGCGTGGAGCATTCCTAGATAACATTTTGCATTTTCACTCATGTGCTCGTAGAGGTGGATTCCAGTGTTATGCTAGCAAACTGCTCGTGCTTAGTACCTTTTCGGATGCAATAAACTCACAAAGTATGTTCCCGCACGAAATGTTGTCTGGGTTGTTGTTGGCAACAACTCGAGGTGATGGTAACTTGATCAATATACGATGTTTGCATTCTACGCAATTCGCAGGGTGAAAGATATTAATCATATCATATTTACGGTAGGCACTCACAGTTTCAAAAGTTACAATCCTGAAAGAGCATAGCCCCTAATTTTATCCCTATACTAGGGATGTCCGATACAGTATCGATATATGGAGTATCGATACTTCGGAATTAGAATATCGATATTATCCCCATCAATATTCACTTGTATCGATACTATAGTTCACTCTATCTTATCCGGATTCAGGGTACAAACGATGATACTGGGTGAAATCATACTCTGACATGTGGGGATCATTTTCATCCACGCAGAATTTTTGCCGGAATCTCCTAAGTCATTTTATAACTTCCGAAATTTGAAAAATTACAGGATCAGGAGTTTCAAGATGGTCTACCTCATCCGGATTCAGGGTACAAACGATGATACTGGGTGAAATCATACTCTGGCATGTGGGGATCATTGTCATCCACGCAGAATTTTTGCCGGAATCTCCTAAGTCATTTTATAGCTCCCGAAATTTGGAAAATTATAGGATTAGGAGTTTCAAAATGCTCTATCTCATCTGGATTCAGGGTACAAACGATGATACTGAGTGGAATCATACTCTGGCATTCGGGGATCATTGTCATCCAGGCAGAATTTCTGCCGGAATCTCCCAAGTCATTTTATAACCCCCGAAAGTTGGAAATTTAGAGGATCAGGAGTTTCAAAATGCTCTATCTCATCCGGATTCAGGGTACAAACGATGATACTAGGTGAAATCATATTCTGGCATGTGGGGATCATTGTCATCCACGCAGAATTTTTGCCGGAATCTCCTAAGTCATTTTATAGCTCCCGAAAGTTGAAAAATTACAGGATTAGGAGTTTCAAAATGCTCTACCTCATTCGGATTTACAGTACAAACGATGATACTGGGTGAAATCATACTCTGGCATGTAGGGATGTTTGTCGTTCACGCAGAATTTTCACCGGAATCTCTCAAGTCATTTTATAGCTCCCGACAGTTGAAAAATTACAGGATTATGAGTTTCAAAATGCTCTACCTCATCCGGATTTACGGTACAAACGATGATACCGGGTGAAATCATACTCTGGCATGTGGGGATGTTTGTCATCCACGCAGAATTTTCGCCGGAATCTCCTAAGTCATTTTATAGCTTCCGAAAGTTGGAAAATTACAGGATGTGGAGTTTCAAAATGCTCTATGTCATCCGGATTCAGGGTGCAAACAATGACACTGGGTGAAATCATACTCTGGCATGTGGGGATGATTGTCATCCACGCAGATTTCTTGCCGGAATCTCCTAAGTCATTTTATAGCTCACGAAAGTTGAAAAATTATAGGATTAGGAGTTTCAAAATGCTCTATCTCATCTGGATTCAGGGTGCAAACGATGATACTGAGTGAAATCATACTCTGGCATTCGGGGATCATTGTCATCCAGGCAGGATTTCTGCCGGAATCTCCCAAGTCATTTTATAACCCCCGAAAGTTGGAAATTTAGAGGATCAGGAGTTTCAAAATGCTCTATCTCATCCGGATTCAGGGTACAAACGATGATACTGGGTGAAACCATACCCTGGCATTTGGGGATCATTGTCATCCACGCAGAATTTTTGACGGAATCTCCTAAGTCATTTTATAGCTCCCGATAGTTCTGGAACTACAAGTTTTCCAGTTCAAAAATTCCACAGCTCAGGACGACATCATTCAGCAAAATCATCCCGTGGCATGTAGGGAACATAATGATCCATGTAAAATTCCTTGCTGAATCTCGCACATCTACAGCAATCACACCTTCTTCCGGCATCCGCGTTCGAGACAGTGTTAGCAAAACTTCGTCCATCAATATTCCAGCATTCCGTTATTCTCCTCACACATCACCTCTTATTCCCGGAGATATGTTCATTCACCCTATTGAACCGACTGCGTTGGAATCGAAGAATCTTATGTGATTCGAATGATGACCTCTCCGTAATCAGTTCCCGTAGTTGGAATACTCCTATCGCATTCCCAATCGAAGCAACCCCTCTCTCTTCAAACTGAAAACTGTTCGTAAGACAATCTCCCACTTCTCCATTCCCATCCTCCGTGATGCACTGGCCACATGACCCGTAATCGTCGTATGGCGCTCTCCTTGGAATCAGGTTTTGCGTAAGGCTACTCCCGTCAAGCTTCGGAACAAATCCCTTCCCCCCTTCCCCACTCAATTCCCCTCCTCGTTGATGAAACGTGGGTACATGAATTGTGATTGTTGAATGGCGCCTCCTCCGAAGTCAGATTGCGCTCTCGGGATGCCTTTGTTATGCTTTGAAATCAAGTGATCCCCCCTAATTCTCCCCCTCCGTGATGAAATGGGCATATGACCTATGATTCTTGAATGGCGCCCACCCTGGAATCGGATTCCGCAGTCAAAATTATTCCATCTCTCTTCAAAACGGAAATATCGCCCCTCACTTTCTTCCCTGGGGATAAAATCAAAAATCCTTATCAGTACAAACATCTACGCGTCATCCTCTTTCCAATGAGCCCAAGATCATTAAAATCAGCAAAAGTCGCCGGCAAACTTTTTTCTCAACCCCCTATAACTTATTTTCCTTCAGGGTACAAACAAAAATCGTTACGGTACATTGGGGTACAAACGATGGACTACATTTTGGCATGGAAGAAACGATTTTCCCTCAAAGTCGCCGGCTAAGTTCACAGGGGTCTAAGAACCCGCATGAAAATGAGTGGGTACCCACGGAGAAAGATGCAGCTCGAAAGGATAGTAATCTTGATTAGAAAATTGGAGAATCTTTCTTAAAATCTGAGAATTTGTCTCAAGTTCGTAATAAACATGAAACGGTTCAGATTTCTCTTGAATATTGCTCGAAAAACAATGAAAAATTATCAATACCCTCACAAATCATAGAAACAAATATGAAGTTTCAAAAAGTCGCGCATGAAATTTTACAAAGTGAATAACAAAATTCTGTGATTTGAAAATGAGATTTCAAAATTTTGTTACTTACTTTGTAAAATTTCATGCGCGACTTTTGGAAACTTCATGTTCGTTTTTATGATTTGTTGAGTATTGATAACTGTCTATTGTTTTTCGAGCAATATTTAAGAGAAATCTGGACCGTTTTATGTTCACCACGAACTAAAGGAAAATTCTTGGATTTCAAGAAATATTCTCCAATTTTCTATTGAAGATTACTATCCTTCCGAGCTGCATTTTTCTCCGTGCCCATGGATTCACAGATAAGCTCTCATCGGAACCACCTGGATTTTTTCGACTCGGAAAACATGAGCAGAAGATTTAGTCTTTCCCTTAGAATCAGGTTATTTGGGTATTTGAAAAACGCTATTTAGGTATCCTATCGTATTCAAAATTGACACCCGTAGTGAATGTGCTCCTGTATCAGAGCAAACCACGAACATGGTTTCACCCTTGATTATCTGTTGGCTATAATCAGCAAACGTGACATCATTATGACTGGTGAAAGTTATTATTTCCTCAAATTGAGGATGATAAACATGAGTTCTGAATTTCCATTTGCGAATAGTTGCTTCGAAGATACAACCACACGACAATTTTTGTATACCAAATTCTTCATCGTTTCATTTATTAATTATGTGTTACTACGTAATATGTGTTCTGATAGGTATTGTTTGTGTCCGAATTGGATTCACATTAAAACTGTGTCGAAGTACAATGTTGATTTCACCCGATTCTTGAACGCTTCAGCCAACTTGGCCATATTTCCTTTTGGATTGACTGTGGGATGGTCATCAACGGCTCCACCTAAATGACTGAAATCAGATTCGTTCCTGTCGATCAGCGACAATGAGGCATCATTGATTGCATCCTTACCATGGGCTGAAATTCTAATTGGTACGGCAATAGGAACAAAAACACTGGATAAATTTGAGGGGGAATAACTTTGCTTATTACTGCCGTTCCTTATACCGTTGGTCCGATATGTTGGGCCGTTGCCCCAAGTGTTGAGGTATTTGATAATTTACCACGTATGAGGAAATAATTCATGAAAGGCAAAACGTCATAATACGTGAGTGTTCGATCTTCGCCGTGTTGACATAGAAAATAACAATTGAAATTGAAAGGACTTCCCCATTGATGAGAATACTGAGAAAATTAAATTAGCTGACAAATGAATCGACTCGACGTAGTGACTGAAAGATATGAAATACGGATGAGAAGCGGACTGCAGATTGGAGGAAGAAGAAATAATTCCGTCTCGTTTTTTGTTTAGAAAAGAAAAAAAAAGGACGAGTGTTTAGTTTCGACACTATAATTCACGAATAACAATATAATATAAACTCCAAGGAATAAACTCCCTATAACGGAATTTACGAAAATGGGTCAGTTGGGGGGTACACAAGTACCCTATCCAAAGGACCTGAACTGGAGAAATGAATCTGGCCAAGATTCACGCGTCATTCACTCACTCATACATACAACCGTTGCGGTGCACCGTGAAAAAGTCGGGGGAGATTTCCTGGTCCAGTGACGATCGACGATAGAATTTGGAGGTGTTCAGCAGAAGATGCCCAAGATGAGGAACCGAGTCAAGAATTGACACACTATAATGGCGTATTCCCAGAAGAATTCGGAGACAACGTAATCACAGCGGATCGCAAGGAGATGAAAACCAATTACACCAAATACTTTACACATGGAAAGATAATCGAAGAGAACACACACTCGTCGCTCTAAGAATGTCATGACCCACTGAACTTGGGAGGGATTGACAGCCAAAGGTATGAAATATCTTCGATCCCCACTCTCTAATTGCCGTGTAATGAGAGTGTGTAATTGTGGTGTGCGACGAATTGCTCTGCTACAGGTGCGACGATCAAACAGTGAGCAATATTCAAAATCCGCTGTCTCTTTCGTTCAAATCTTATGAACTTGTAGTATAATAAGTACACTATATCTAGGAGAAGTGCATTATCCTACCAGCACACCTACCGCTTTCACGTCGCATCTGCGTGGAGGCAACGTGGACAAAACACGGAGGAAAAGGAATTCGCTGTGGCAGCGAAATCTACTTTTGCTGGGTTCCTTTTGCCAGAGCAGAAAATTTTTTGCTGTGACAGCAAACTATCCGCTGTTCCAGCAATCTTGTTAGCTGCGACAGAAAATTTTTAGCTGGGGCAGCAAAAAATGTTTGCTATCCCAGCAAAATTTGTTTGCTGTTCTGTGTATAATACTGAAAATTTGCTGGCGGAGCGAACATTTTTTGCTGCCACAGCTGAGAAATTGCTGTCGTAGCTGACACGATTGCTGTTATGGCAAATTTTTAGCTAGGTCAGCAAAAAATCTCGCCATTCTATATATAATACCTCGATTTGCTGCGTCAGCAAATTTTTTCTCTCCGTGAAGGGATCCTCTGTAATGGTGCGTTTCCTCTCTCAATTAGTTCAATCAGAGAAATGTTGTTCCACTGTGAAGATAGTGAGTTTCATTGCTGAAGCAATAAACTTTGACCAGTAGTTGCACTGTGAAACATGTATTTATATTTATATATTTCCTCAAACATATAAAATTCTGAAAATTCATCGACAAGATCAATATTCTTCAGGTATTGTCAAGACAAGATCAAGATGATTCATCACAAGAATAATTCAAGAACAAGACGATATCATTATTTCCATATTTTTCAAGAACAAGACAATATTTCAGAAAATATCATATCGTCTCGTATTGTGGAAGCACTAGTGTAGTATGTTGTGGAACTGTTGAAACGACGTGAATAACACTCGCGGGCACAAAACTCTAATAGCCGAACCGAATCATGGAATCCCACGCTCGAAACGTTTCGAGATACAATGCAGTCGATGAATAAGGAAAATTCATTGGGAAATGGTTGGAATGACTTGGAATTTGATTCACGATATCATCAGTCATCCTCAAAAACAACAAATCGATCGATCGTATCGAACAATTTTGTCGATAACTGATAAATGCTGCATAACAAACTCATGCAGCCAATACTACTACGTGCATTTGAGTTCCAACGAGAAAAACTATCGAGGGAACTTTGGATACAGAAAAACTTCTTTACTCCAGTGTTGAATAATGTACGGATGATTCTCTATCAACGGGGTCGAAACAATTGACGCACGGAGAAAAAGGAATTCGCTGTGGCAGCGAAATCTACTTTTGCTGGGTTCCTTTTGCCAGAGCAGCAAATTTGTTGCTGTGACAGCAAACTATCCGCTGTTCCAGCAATCTTGTTAGCTGCGACAGCGAATTTTTAGCTGTGACAGCAAAAAATGTTTGCTATCCCAGCAAAATTTGTTCGCTATTCTATATATAATACTGAAAATTTGCTGGCGGAGCAAACATTTTTTGCTGCCACAACTAAAAAATTGCTGTCGTAGCTAACACGATTGCTGTTATAGCAAAATTTTAGCTAGGCCAGCAAAAAAATTTGCTATTCTATATATAATACCTCGATTTGCTGCGTCAGCAAATTTTTTCTCTCCGTGCGCCACGCTCATAGGAAATTATACGTATTCCATCGCATATTGAAGTGGAATACCTGGGAATTCCAAAAAAATTACTCCTGACATAAAGCAACATCTTTGCTGATAGTGTGTTGGAATCAACAGTGCCTTCGATATTTCTTTCCGTTGAAGCTCGGATACACGGGGTATTGCCGATATAAATTCCTTCTCGTCAATTACTGACGGAATTCCTCAACTGATCCAATCAATTTGTTGTTTTTGAGGATGAATGACAATATCGTGAACCAAATTTCAAGTCATTCCGATCATTTTCCAATAAATGGTCGAAGAATAAACTCCCAACGGAGTTCTTTTCTATCGACCGCATCGTTTTCGAGACATTTCGAGCGTGGGATCACATTATTCGGTTCAGCTATTGGAGTTCTGTGCGCACGAGTGTTATTCACGTGGTTCCAACAGCTCCACAACATATTGGCTGCAACAAAACCTTCAACAGTATATCAGTAGAACATATGAAACCTTAATGAAAAACTTGCTCGTTTATGCTTCCTACGCAAATGATAAACTATCAACGTTCACCACTGTTCGTAATTGGGAATGCACCCGAACTCAATTCTCTTGGGGGATAAACTTCAGATCCAGTTTCCTCATGTCGAGAACCCCTAATTCCTCACTTCCAATTTGAAATACCGTCTTACCAAATAATACCCATTCCCCATTCAATCCGAATTTCAACTCGAAATTACTCTAAATTTTGCACAGCATGAGAAGACACTGGAATAGTAGTTTTGTTCGTCTTCGGAAGAACTACAAAATGGTAAACACCAGAATGCTCAATGGCTATACCTATTGTGAGGTTCCCTTGTGAGTTCTGAGATACACTATGCTATGTAACTTGCTATGCTGATGCCATTCACAGATCCATCCTGGACATTTAAAATAACATGTTTTTATAAAATAAGCATGCTTCCTAATACGACATTGGTTGCCCATTTTGATAGCAAAGGGAATACTGTCAATTGTCGGAGGTTGATTTAATCACTCTCCTCGTAATGCATCCTTCAAAAGTTCCCAACATACAATTCTTCCGTTGATCCAATTCTTTCCTGGGGCGAATTTATAATCATGGATTTGTGAGTAAGCTATCAACAGATTTTAAGACTGAAAAGTCTCAAAATCCCCCACTGATATTGGATTACAACGCTCGAGCGGAAGCCCGTGTTCCTCATTCAGGCACTACCTGGAAAAACGTATTGTATATATGGATCCATGTACGGATAATGGTCATGCAATGCGCATGTATGGTCACATACGGCAATGGAACATCTGCTCGCTTACGGCATGAATTTCACTTTCCTTTGTTGATTCCTCATGATATTCCATAATATGAATGCTCGTACAGCGCCGTCACCAATGAGATCAGTCACCCCCACGTAAAATTTGAGTGGAAAATCGCTGGATGAGATACTGGTGGTAAAATATTGTTCACCGTATGTGGATACATATGATGATGTATGATTAAATATTGTTGTTTATGGCTACATATGATCCCATCTACATATGATCGTATATAGCCAAAATCAATGCATGCCCATATGCGATTCACATATATTTTCATACGTGGTCATATATTATATATTTCATACATGTCCATATATGGACTATATATGATTCATATATTTTCATATATAACCATATTTGAATTATTTCTCCACGGATTGCGGAGGGAGAAACCAAAAATCTCAACACAAAGGCACAAGGTAGTTGAGCGCCTCTCCATCTCAATGACGTCGACCTTTGTAAATCCAAGTGAACCTCGAAAACAAACGAAGAAACTGCATATTGGCTGATGAGGAAGGAAAAGGGTGAGAATGGAACTAGGAAGCTCAGGGAGGGGGGGATTGATTCTAAATACTCAAGAATAACTCAACTCAGAGGGTAGATTGAACAAGTGTTCTATCCCGAGGGCACCACTACGAGGGAACACTCCACACGGTCGAAGCCGTTTACATTCAATCAGCAGAGGGAGAGCGGAGGGAAACTGCGACCACAGGAAATGATCTGAGGGAGGGTAGGAACGCACAAGAGGGAAGAATCCAATGTCTGAACGAAAGGAGTGAAGGGAGAGTAAAAAAAAGCAACACGTGGAGAATGTCACGCGACGATACATCGTAATCCTGGAGTTGTTTCATTAGTGGAGCAGCGCACTGGCCCTTTCACTCCGGGAATTTGTTTCGCAACTCGCGGATAATCCAAAAACTAAAGATAAGGCCCCAATGGCACCACACACTCACCGTATTCCAATATTTCTGTAGGAGAAATTCTCAGTCAAAGTCACCGTGGCTCAGTCATACGAGAAGTGACATGCGAGATGGCCACTCCATTTTTCTTCATCGACGATTGTGTTCGTCAAATATCCTTATGGACCCTGTTGAGGAATTTCTGTAGGACTCGTGTTCGCGAGTTGTTCCTACAGTTAGAGATATGAATTGAACTCAGAAATCGATGTGTGAGTGTGTATGAGTGCTTTGCGGGCGTTTCTCCAAGAGCGGGTGTTGTCATCTTCTCTCATGCCTGTTGTTTATTCCGAGATGAGGGTGTTAGTTGGCATAGTAGTAGAGGCTGTCTCTCTCTTCCTTCCTCCCTCTCTTCCGCAGATTCGACGAAAGGCTGCTTGGTGGATAGAGTTCCCTTCTCTCTCCTGACTCATCCATTGGAGAGAGAGGGTGAGAGTAGAGAGGCCGTTCTCTATCTTCTGATTGGTTGTGAATGAGAGAGCCTCCGGGGTGGGGTGGATCATCCTTCGCCTCGTGAAATAGCTGGTGCTGCCTCTTTTGGGAGGGGAGGGAGCCCAACAGAATAGGGTAAGGAGTCAGGGATTTGAGAAGAACAAGGATACTTGGGGGAGAGGGTACGTGTTCCTGATTCTCGTACCAGCGAGTAACGACCGGACTCCTATTTGTGGGACTCACATGACGTTCCTCAACCAATCTAATCCTTTGGTTGAGACATTTTGCATGCTGCCACTACGGGAACTTCGTGACGATTGAGCAGCCGGATGCAACAACCGGTCGCGCGCTCGAAGAGATGTGAAAGTATTGTCCAAGCTGTAATATTATAATGGGGTGACGAAGAGGAGATCTCATGGAGGAGGGGGTGGGTGAAGAGAACAGAAAGAATGCGATATACGTGGGAATAAATGTGTGTGTGCTCATATTCGAAGATTTCTAGATGTGTAATTCACAATAATTATAGCTCACCACTAAGAAGTGTGCCATGTGAAAGTGTGTGTCGTTACGTCTCGTCTCTCGGCCGGCCTTTTTTCCTCGTATATGGAGTTGGGGGCGTCCCTCCGTGAAGGTCTTCGTAGACGATAAATGGTGCGGGTTGAATCCGGGGTGTCCGATTACAGAAAAGTGTGGAGTCAAACTCACATATGGAAATTACCTGCGGTTATTCGTGGTAGCCACTCGTGGCACTGTATGATTACTCAAGGACTAGAGTACGTATCGAGTACTAACAGGAGACTGGCCCTCATCGCCGCCTCGGCTCATTGACGAGTTGCACCGCTTCTCCCACCTCTACCTCCTCATTGGCGTCCCCTCCTTCTGTCTCTATGCTCTCCCTGGTGAAAATGAAGCGTGCATTTGGAGCGTCGCATAGGAGTGTTATTACCGTCACATGAGAGTGTATTGAGAGTCAATTGGCGCAGTTGAGCGTGGATCGAGCGTGAAGAAAAGCGTTCATGCACGCTGTACTCACGCTTATATTGAAGTAGGCGTGCATTGAACGTATATTGGCCAGAATCACGTTATTGGTACGCTGTTTGAACTTTATGTGGACGCCGTTTTTTCGCCAGGGCTTGTAACGCTTACCTTACAACATTCAACGTCGGAATAAAAAATTCGAATTTTGTGAAATCAAAAATAACAAATGATAGGTCTTGTGAAATCAACCTCCGTCTTCGTTAACGATTCTTTTCTGTGATCAATAACTCCTTAGTAAGAAAATAAAAACTGCAAATATTTTTGGTCTGAAAATCAATGTTGTTCAATGTTAAACCTGCTCTAACTTTTGTATTTTCCAACATTTCGGAATGAATCTTATCAATTCTTGTCCGTGAAACTTCGTAGAAGACGATGATGTTGGAGAACTTTGTGGAAAATCATTGAAAATCATTAATTCTTTGATCAAAAGTGAGAATAATGTTTCGCAAGCTTCGTAATTGAAAAGTGTCGAGGCCAGTATGAGCTACAAGAAACTTCCAGCCACAAAATTGTTCACTAGTGTATGGACTAACTTTCTGAAGGATTTCAGATCGATTGAACTATTAGTTTGGGAAGTGCAGCTATTTATTTATAAGTGCACAACTCATATTCTCCGTTATTCCCACGTAGTTCCCGGATTAAACGTACAAGGCTGCACGAAACAAGAGTCCACTCAATTCCCCAAGGTACTTTTATGTTTTTGTATCAGAGAATCCAAATATCGAATTGTTTTCGCAAGATTCATGATAAATTTTCTATTATAAGCACCTTGTTTGAAACTATATTATGAAGAAACGTTTCGTATTTCAGGCAAATTGGATGAACAAACAAGTTCCGTTGTTTCACTTGAAGAATGAATTATGTATCAAGCATGTTTACAATACTAACATTATTTATTTATGTAAACAATTAAAATTATATCCAAAAGATGGAATTCGTTTTCTTTTAATGTGATGTTTTATGTTGATGTGGAATGCTCCAAGTCCTTCATGAGGGAACATTGAGTAACACATCATTCATACAAGATCTTTTCATTATTTTTCTAATGTATCATCAAGGATAACATGTCCCATTGATGAACAACCGCAAAAATTTCTGAAAAAGTCATATTCTTATTCACAGGATTCAATGAACATTAGGTATTACAATTTTTCTCAACCACTTTATTTCAAGATATAAATCATGAACTTTTTGAACGAAATAACTTTATATAGCTTTGTAGAGCTGTTGAATAGGACAAAATATCACAGTAGAAGAATTGCAATTTCCTCCTCGAATATTTGGAACTTATGTTGACTCCCTTCGTCACTTTTCCGAAACATTTTGTATCGATTTGTGGATTATGCCAGTTTTGTTTACAGCTTCTATCGATGATTTGTTGAATAAATCATTGAAAAACTTCTGCCCATTGAAACTTAAATACCTTGTCAACGTTTGGACGTCGTTCAATTTTTGTTGACTTATTCCGACCGAATCAGGTGATGGTGTATTCAACATATCATCGAAAACAATATCTGATTGTACAATGTGACTTTTGGGTTTTCCATTATAGTCAACAAAAATCTCGATTTGCTTATTTGGGAAATATATCATTTTTACCACATCTCTGATGTGCGAATTTGTAGGTTCCTTAATTCCGCTAAGACGGTTTCAAAATCTTCAACGGTACACGCAGAATCTTTTATCATTTTGAATGGGGGTTTTCTCGCATTTTCGATCATTTCATAGTATTCTTCGTCGGTTCCTACGTCTCTATTTTTTTCTTCTTTTGTCCATACATTCCGAAATTCCGGTCACATGAACAATAAGAATGTTCGCGTACAGGAAATAAGTGTTGGGTCTCAATTTGTAATTTTTCAGACAATAAAGACAAAAAATGCACGAATAAATAATTTTTATTCTGCCCCCCACAGCCATCAGAGGATAGATGAATTTCATTGTAACAAGCGGTTTCTAGTTCACGGCGGATTGTATCATAAACCAGATTGCATACCGTATTTGCTTCTTTCTTGTACTTGCCTTCGATAAAAAAATACATGTAACCATTTTTGTTACTTCCAAAAGTATTCACATTGAAAACGTTCAACCATATCAGTCTCCGAAAAAATTGATCTGAGACCAGAATTTTCGGAAGAGGTGAATTCTGGCCCAAATCAAATTCCAGAAATAAAACCTGTTTCTGTTCGAGCATAGACTTTTTCAATACTCTGTGTTTTTCTACGAGTTCTTTGTGTTTCAATAAATCTTCATTATTAGCATCATTTTTATGTCCGAAATAAAAGTTACAGACATCAGTAGGTGGCTTTGATAATCTGAAATTCAAATTGTGATTGAAATATTTCATGTACGTTGACTCACTTAAGGGAGCGTTGGAATCGCCGATTCTACTGGCAGAATATTCCAGAAACAAACTGTACAATTCAGTGAATTTCGAATCAGGGTTATCAAGTACTGCAATGAGGAATCTTCACTCTTATAATGGGACTCGGAGTGTTGTATATATGAACAATGCTCTAGAATCATTTTTTCCACGTCAATCGTCAATCGAATTGAACTCTCCTTGCTTCCTTTACCTCGGTTATCTCCCAGAGATTCATTATTTTTTTCAGGCGCTCATCGGTATAAGTAGTATACCAGCACGGAGTGCTTATTGCACCCGCTATCGTACGCTCTGACCGTATCTTATAGAATATTTGAGTAATCCAATTGTAGGTTGGATAGTTTTCCATTTCATGCAATACTGATTGATGATCCGTGAGGTTGTCTGTATGTCTGTCTATCTGTACCAGGGATAACTCTGGACCGAGTGGACCAAATTGGATGAAATTAGTGAAGGACCTTCTTCGAACCCATCCCCCGAGACCATTTTTTCATTGCAATCGGACAAGTCCTTTTATTTCTTTAATTTTTTCCTGAAGAAATAGGTGATCTCGGAGAGAATTTTCTGCGCTGTATACATATATACATATACCTCATTTTCTCCGCAGTCTTTGAAAATTCGCCATCTTGGATCGGATCGATGAATTATTATGAGACATGAGTTCTAGGGGTTTTCGAGGGTGCTGAATTCGAATCTGGGTCAAATCCCGAATTCATGATAGCAGATCCAAGATGGCGGACGCGAATTTGGTCAGCTTCGCATTTGTGGACAGATTTATACGGAACATGGATCCTAGGGGTTTTGAAGGGTGAGAAATTCGAATCTGACGTCAAAAAACGAGTTTTAGATGGCGGACGTGTACTTGGTCAACTTTGCATTTGTGGACAGATTCATATGGAACATGGGTACTAGGGGTTTTGAAGTGTGAGAAATTTGAATCTGACGTCGGAAAACGAGTTCCAGATGGCGGATCCAAGATGGCTGACGTGAATTCAGTCAACTTACCATTTGTGGACAGATTTATATGAAACATGGGTTTTAGGGGTTTTCGAGTGTGCTGAATCCAAACCTGGGGTCGAATCCCGAATCCATGATAGCGGATCCAAAATGGGGGATGTGAATTTAGTCAAATCCGCATTTGTGGACAGATTTGTATGCAACATTGGTCCTAGGGGTTTTGGAGGATGAGAAATCCAAATCTGACGTCGAAAAACGAATTCATGATGGCGAATCCAATATGGCAGACGTGAATATAGTGATCCTGGCTCTAATGAACAAAATTATATTGTCTTATGCAACGCAGGTCCTTGGGATTTTCCAGGGTGCTGAATCAAAGTCTGGGCTCCAATGTTGGAAGAAAATAATAATTCCGATCTTCCCGTGTAAGCTCCTCTGCATCCGGAGACTCTTGAAGAGCTGGTTGACGTTATGACAACTGCGTACTAGTGAGAATCCAGAAGTGAAGGAAGCAGCTATTGAAACAAATGAAGTCTGAAAATATTCGGATTCAGTTCTAAAGTACGCCTAAATAACCCTTCGTTACGCTTATTACGCTTGAATTACTTACAGCTTACGCTTTCGTCGCGCTTCTAGGCTTCATTCTTACCAGGACAGTTGGAATTCTGCAGTTCTCCAGGTACATGTTTCTGAATCTTTTGTGGATGGTATAAAGGAATGCTAGGCAGTAAGTTCCAGGCTTTCTGAACATTTCATTCACAAAGTTTTTCAATTGAGAGAAAAACCGATGAGTGCCTTTCCATATATCTCCGGATATCTGAATTATGTTCAAAATGCGGGCCAAGCGAGCATATGTGAGCTACGATCCATTCAAAATGAGCGAAGCGAATTTTTCGTTTTGGATTGTGGCAAGTCTAGATTTACGAATCTTCAACAAAGAACATAAAAAGCCCTGACACACTGACAGATGAGTTGTTTAATGATAAAAAAAATCTTCCCAACAGATAAGTTTGTTATTTTTCCCTTCGCAAGATTTTCCAGTTTTCATCAACATCATTCCACGCAGTCAACAGTTTTGGGCGGTATATTCGCCAGTTGATTTCCAGAATACGTGGAACAAGTCTCTTTGTTGCGAGATCTCAATTTTTTTATAACATTCTTGACTGCAGCAAGATGTGATGCTCTCGAATTCTTTCGCAGCGACAGTTTTGTTGAAACGGGATGTATACTTATTTCCCTAAGATTATGAACAAATTCTTATTGCAAGGATTCCTAAGAGAGCAATATCTATGTTTCAAAAATATCGATCCTGAAAGGAATCTTGGTTTTACATTAATATAACTTACCTTGTTTCTCGCAATTTTTCTTTATTCCGTTTCCAATTACTCTCACTTCTAGTTTTTTTTCTTGTTGTGGTCGAGGCTTCCGTAACGGACATTTTCCAGGATAAAAAGCAAGAGGTTATCCATGTACGAAAAAACCATACAATATGCATACGTATTGTTTTTCGGCTTTCTTTTGTTAACAAACGGATGTAAGCTGTGACGTTAGCTGATCAGTCAAAATATTTTCCAGGGAGTATCAAACAGACAATGAAATTTTCAAGACTATGTTCAACGCTGCCGTACGGGTGACCATCAAAGTATTTTACATTTCGTTGGCGAATACATGAAAAATACTTTGGTGGTCACCCGTACAATGCCGCTGAACATGGTCTTAAAAATTGAATTATCGAATTCATGCTCCCTGGGGGATATTTTGACTGATCAGCCCACGTCACAGCTTACATTCGTCTGTTAAAAAAAGAAAGCCGAAAAACAATACGTATGCATATTGTACGGTTTTCTCGTACATAAACAACCTCTCGCTTTTAAACCTGTTACGGCCGTTACGGAAGCTTTTGCGACTGTGTTAAACAGAATTGAGAAACCTACAAATTTGCACATCAGAGATGCGGTAAAAATGATATATTTCCCAAATGAACAAATTGAGTTGTTTTATGACTATAGTGAAAAACCCAAAAGTCATATTGTACAATCAGATACTGTTTTCGATGATTTGTTGAATACACCGTTACCTGATTCGGTCGGAATGAGTCAACAAAAATTGAACGATATCCAATCGTTGACAAAGTATTTCTCCGAAAATGTTCGCCGTTGTTCATTGATGGGACATGTTATCCATGATGATACATTAGAAAAATCATGAATAGATCTTGTATGAATGATGTGTTACTCAATGTTCCCTCATGAGGAACTTGGAGTATTCAACATTAACATGAAACATCATATTCAAAAAAAACGAATTCCATCTTTTGGATATAATTTCAATTGTTCACATAAATGAATAATGTCAGTATTGTGAACATGCTTGATACATAATTCATTCTCCAAGTGAAACAACGGAACTTGTTTGTCCATCCAATTTTCCTCAAATACGAAACGTTTCTTCATAGTATAGTTTCAAACAAGTTGCTTATAATAGAAAATTTATCATGAATCTTGCGAAAATAATTCGGTATTTGGATTCTCTGATACAAGACACATAAAAGTACCTTGGGAAATTGAGTGGACTTTTGTTCCACCCAGCCTCGTACGTTGAACGTTGAAAAATAGCTCAATCGATCTGAAATTTACCAGAAAGTTAGTCCATACACTAGTGAACAGTTTTGTCGCTGGAAGTTTTTTGTAGCTCAGATTCCCCTCGACAGTTCGTCAATCTGAAGCTTGGAAAACATGGTTCCCACTTTTGCTTGGAAAATTAATGATTTACAATGATTTTCCACAAATTTTTTCAACATCATCGTCTTCCACCAAGTTTCACAGACAAGAATTGATAAGATTCATTCCGAAATGTTGGAAAACACAAAAGTTAGAGCAGGTTTAACATTGAGAAAGTGGAGACCACGGAGATGGGACGAAGTGTGCTGTTAGGGAAGGAATTATTGATCACAGAAGAAAATCGTGAACGAAGACTAAGGTTGATTTTTCAAGACCTATCGTCTGTTATTTTTGGTTTTCCCAAATTCGAATTTTCTATTTTGATGTTGAATGTTACAGCTTAGACGATACTTCTCGTCTTCTCGAGCGCGCGACCGGTTGTTGCATCCGACCGTTAGACTCATCACGTCGCAGGATATAGTTCGGAGAATGGAGATTTGGATTTGAGACAACAAGTCAACAGTTCACTGTCAAAATCGATAACAAGTCAAGTTCTGTCTGGAGGGATCGGAAGGTAATGCTATTCTGAATGTTTCAAAAAAACCATCAACTCATCTGGGCTTTAAATGCTTTTCCAGAGTGATCAGAGCTTGAATTTTGTTATCTGCTGATCGGTTATTTTCCCGAAACCAAATATGCGATATTCGTTATTTTCTTCCTCCTCTTCTCTTTCATTCATTGATTGGATTCTCAAGGGATCAAACTATTCCTCAACACATTCATTCAAACTCACAGAAAATACATCGACAATGCCATTTTTGCACTGTCTGTGACTTAAGAATGATGTCAGAAGTGCGAAAGTGCGGTTACAAAAATTCCGGATTTCTTCAGTTTTCAGCGTTTTGATATGTTTGCAAGCATGGGAAACAGATTCTGTACTATAGGATAGACTGATAGCACATGGGTGCTGTTCATTATGCAAGTATGATCGGATAGAGAATGAGAGTTTCAGAGTCATTATAGAGGATTTAGTTTTCAGCTTTGTACAGTATATAAGCACTGAGTGAGATGAATAGTGTAAGTTATACACTCGAAGTGGACGGGTTGACTTCATTGAAATATTAATTATTCACTCAGTACCCTTGGGAAAATCCACTTCATCATCACCAGAACCCTTCATTTCTCCGCGAATTCCTTGGTGCAAGAATGCAGCGTTTTGGTCATGATGGAGTGAGTTTCCCTGAGGGTTGTTGAGAAGGAGACTTCAGGACCGACACTGCTTCGAATAATTATCCCCATCAGATCACAAAATCATGATCATGTCCAAATGAACGGAATTGATCGGAATTCATATGAATATCTTGAATTTGAATATGGATGAAATTGTGCGAATGTCGAATTTGTCATTTAACTTCTCAAATTTACTCTTTGGAACTGAAAACATCGCTCGAAAAAAGTACTGTGAAATTTTGGGTTCTAATAGTTGAGTATTCCTTCATTCGATCACAAATTCGGTCCAATAAACGGTTCGAATTACAGTAATATCCACATATGTATATTTTTTGTTACATTTCACCTTTCGTAAATTTCACCCATCATATTTATCCTAATGATCTCGGAGTTGTTCATATAAGACTCGCCCTAGAACATGAACAAAAATCGATCCTCATGAACCTGTGGATGTGAGCATGTTCACGTTGGTTCTGGATCAAAGAGAGGTCTAGGGCGTCTGAGCTGAGAGGAAATTATATATTATTCTCACTTGACAATCCCTAACCATTTTCACTGCGTTTTCGGATAATGAAGTATCATACTGATTCCATACTCAAATTCACTACGGAACATGGTCATTTGACTCCATGATCAACAATGGGAAAAAATCCTATGTTCCCAACTGAACATGAACTCGAGCATACTCAATTTTATTCTAGAAAGTATAACACCTCTTGTAATGTAGCATGAGGGGGCGGTCAATCAGAGAATACATTCGCAAAAATGCACAATTTTCGATTTCCTTCCCCCCTTTGTACCAACTAGTAACACTAATGAATATCCCCCTTTGAATGAACGTTCATTTCCTATCCCCCCGCCCCTTACTGTCCTTTCAGGAATACTTCTCTTCATCATATCGCACAGTGGTTCCAAATGCCGAAAACGTGGTCAAAAGTCCAAAACATGATTTTTTCTCATCAGAAATCTGGGTATGAGGGTTTTTGAAGTCGCTGAATGCAGTGGTTACGGTTCATGTAATCTGGACAACAATAAACAATAAAATATAAATAATTTGAAGTGTGTATCACACAAAAAAATTGAGGAAAAATCAATGAATGATGAGGTTATCTATACAAAAAAACATTGAAAAAGTTCGAGGAAGCTATAGATCTGTTTGTTACATTTGAAAAATTAAAAAATATAAAAAGATGAGCTCTGTATCAGTGGCGGGGTGAGAGCTTGTCTGTCTTTCTTCAACTGACACGAAACAAAAGATAAGAGGCGGGAAAATCCCGCCTCCTATCCTTGTTTTCACGCGAATTGAAAGAGGATAGAAATGTTACCACCACGCTACTGCTCTGTATGATGTATCATTCATAAAATACAATATTCCTTTACACACAAAAGCTCAACAGATATACCGTAATCCCTGATGAACAGTCTGCTACTGTTGATTCTTCTCAACAGGACCACAGGCTCATGATCGAATAAATCATACAAGGTCTAGTCGAAAAGGATGATTCAAATTTACACATTACTTTTTATGTGAAATCTTATCGGATATACCGTAACCTCCTTACAAACAATCTACTATCAGGTTCTCCCGCTGGAGTCGTTGGAAAATGATCTAATGGATCAAATCGAGCGTGCTCAAGGGGGAAGATTCAAGTTCATTTGCAATTCCTCCACATACCAGAAAGTCAGGGATAAATCATAAGATCTGACAAACAGTCAACTACTGGAGCCTTCCGAAGTAGCTGATCAAACCCATATGACCAGCTACTTCGGAAGGCTCCACTGTCGATTTCTCTCATCAGGATCGTAGGCAATCGATGAAAAAGATTATACCGAGCCTGCTCAAGGGTAATTATTGAAGTTTATTCGCTATTTTTTTTACAGGCAAAAGTATACCGGATATACCATAATCTCTAATGGACAGTCTGCTAGTATCCATTATTCTGCAATCAGAATCGTAAACGAATAATGAAACAGAATAGTGTATAGATGATGAATGTGAACTCAATTATAGCAAGTTTGGAAAACATTCTAAAATAAGGTTAGTTACCGAGCACTTCAGGTATACTGAAATATGACATCCTGATTCGAAATAAGGAACTATGTACAAAATGGTTTCCCTAGATTCTTTGAGTAAAATTACAGGTGGATCAAGAAAGAGTAGAGAGGATGCAGGTATACTATATATTTGTATGTTACTTACCACCACGATCAATATCATCGGGTAGCGTGGAAGGAAAATGAAGAGAAGGCAGGAGTGCAGTGGACATACCACAGGTCCTCGCGTTAGGCACACTATTATCAGATTCTTCCGATAGAATCACAGGTGGATGAAGAGAGAGCAAGGAGGATGCATATGTACCATACGTCTGTATATCATGTACTACAATGATCAATGTCATTAGGTAGTGTCATAGGAAAATGAAGAAAAGGCGGAACCGCAGTGGATATACAAGTCCTTGCGTTAAATAATACCACTATCAGATTCTTCCAACAGAATCAGAGGTGGATGAAGAAAAAGCAAAAAGCATGTAGATATACCATCTGTCTGTACGTTAAATCCTACCATGATCATTCGGTAGCGTTGAAGGAAAATGCAAAAAAGATAGGAACGCAGTGGATATACCACGAATCTTTGCATCGGGTGCATTCCACTGGCCAATTGACGAATGATTAGAGAGATTGTTTAGGATGAACTCGACGAAAATTGAGCAGATATGATCTTCTGATGATAGAAATTGCTACAGAACAACTACCGGTCAACTTGACCGATGTGAACGGATGTGACAATTCATTCTGAATGTTTTCTTCCAAAGTTCCATCTCTTCAGTTGTTCCATTCAAGCTGGATCATATTTGTGTTCTTACAAACCATCCTTTTTATCTTCACTCATCTTGGTTTTGGAATGATTCAATTCTCGATATTTGATACAGTATTGCATTGCATTTTGATGATCATGAATCACTTTGAATACATTTTAAACATTTCATAGATCCTGGAGTTACTAAATCTCTCAACCCAGAATACTCTATGACAATTTGATGAAATTCATGATATTTGAGAATTGAATCATTCCAAAACCAAGATGAGTAAAGATGAAAATGAAGGTTCGTAGGAACACAAATATAATCCAGCTTGGATGGAACAACTGTGAAGATGGAACTTTGGGAGAAAACATTCAGAATGGATTGTCACATTATTCACATCAGTCGAGTTGACCGGTAGTTGTTCTGCAACAATTTCTATAATCAGAAGATCATTGTATCTGCTCAATTTCCGTCGAGTTGATCCTAAACAGTCTCTCTAATCATTCGTCAATTGGTCAGTGGAATGCACCCGATGCAAAGATTTGTGGTATATCCACTGCGCTCCTATCTTTTCTGCATTTTCCTTCAACGCTACCGAATGATCATGGTAGGATTTAAGGTACAGATGTATGGTACATCTATATCCTTCCTGCTTCTTCTTCATCCACCTATGATTCTGTTGGGAGAATCTGATAGTGGTATTATTCAACGCAAGGACTTGAGTCGCAAACTCTGAATCGATACCTGAAGGCATCTGCGGCCTAGTGGACGCCCATGAAAAAAAACGATCGGAGCCCAGACTCGCGACAACGACGTACCTCCTTCGGTTGGACTTCCCTTTTCCTTTACGGTCCGTTAGAAATTTCGTAGCGGCATCCACTCGTTCTCTCTCTCTCTCCCTCTCTCTCTCTTCGCATCGGAGAGAATCCCGACGGTACGTTCAGACCGCGGAGGCAGCGTGGGTAACGATATCCCGTTTCCACGAGACGGAAGAAGAACAATACCACTTACACACACAGTTCAGTACTTTTATTGTTGATCATACAATTGGATCATGTTATAAACGTTTCACCCCGGGAGAACCAGAAAGGACTCGATTTAATTGGACTGCGGAATCCTCAAACTATGGCCACACTGTGGTCAACACACCACTCACCGGTACGAAAACCCAGAAACGTCTCGGAACGATATAGATTGGTATTCGGCATTCTCTCATCGAACAACAAGACAACCGTGAGGCGATGCCGCTTCCAGCGGCCGTGCGAGAGCTTGATAACCCCTCAAAGCGGGACGGTGAAACAGCGTAGAGGCCCGGGATTGGATGGAGCCCGCTGTCCGTGACGGTAACGCTCAGTGGTGTCTCTCAAACCATCGTCCTTGAAGCTTGGGGGCGGTAGATCTACGGTCGATGAAAAGGACTCGTGGACTATGTGCCAATAATCCCCCATTTCAATTTCTGTAATTGGAAGTTGAATAAACTGATTGAATTGAATACGGTCGATAATGCTTATCGCCGCATCAAGATTCGATTGTTCAATGCGTGGCAGTGGCGGTAGATGGCGACTCTCATAATAAACCGTTGAACTGGGCATTAACTATACATAAGATAATTCAAATGAATTGTCATCCTGGGAGGAAAAGAAGAGAGAAGCCTTGTCGCGTTGACTTTACTATGCTCGTTAATCGTGACGATCTCAGAAAGACCGTCACAGCACTTCTGCTTTTCCTTCATTTTCCTATGACGCTACCCAATGACATTGATCATTGTGGTACATTACATGAAGATGTATGGTACATATGCATCCTTCTTGCTTTTTCTTCATCTACCTGTCATTCTATTCGAGTTCAATTTTTCAACATGAAAAATTTTCGAAGATTCTTGTGACAATTGTAATAACTTGCATAAAACTAAGGAATCAGTTATAACAGCGTCAGATCGATATGTGATTGTGCAATTGATGATATTTAATCACAATAATGTTGGAGCAACAAAGGTATAAAATATAAACATCAAAGCAGTACTAACTTCAAAAATTAAAATTCCACAACACGTTTATGAAGTTATAGCTATTGTTTTTCATCAGGGTGAAAATAGTTCTGGAGGTAATCTCACATGCATGTCACGAAGTAAAGGGACAAACTGGATATTCATTCATGATCTGCAAGTTGAAAAGCGACATTTGCCACGTAATGCTAAAGACTCGTATATATATTTCTTTGCAAAGCAATAATTTGGCCTCATCATAAAATTAGAATTCAATCACTGTAATATTGTAGAGTTTTGAGGAACATAGAATACAGGTTGGTTGAAAAGTTTCTGCGCTCGAAATGAAAGAATACTGTTTTTGTTACGAAATATATTTTTTTATTCAATATAATCTCCTAGGAGCTCAATACACTTGTTCCAATGATCTTCCAATAATTTTATCCCATCCTCATAATGGTTTTCCGGAAGCTCTGCAAAATAACCGTCTACGGCTGCTATGGCCTCTTCATTCGACGAAAAATGCTTTCCACGAAGGAATTGTTTGAGATTTCTGAAGAGATAGTAGTCGCTAGGAGCCAAATCTGGCGAATACGGTGGATGTTCAAGCAATTCGTACTTGAGTATTTAGCCATCGTCAAAACACTTTTGTGAGCAGGTGCATTATCTTGATGAAAAATGATTTTTTTCTTCTTTAAACCAGGTCTTTTCTCACGAATTTTTTCATCCAGCTGATCCAAAAGTCTGCAGTAATATTCGGAGTTGATTGTTTTACTATTCTGAAGATAATCAATGAACAAAATTCCTTTTGCATCCCAAAAAACTGATACCATAACCTTCTTTGCTGATCGTTGTGACTTCACCTGCTTTGGAGCTGAACAACCAGCTTCAGTCCACTGTGAACGTTCTTGTTTCAATTTAGGATCATGGTGGTAGATCCAAGTCTCATCCATAGTTATGAAACGACGCAAGAAGTCGGTTTTATTCTGCTTAAAACGCTCCAAATTACGCTGAGAAATTCGTTTGCGATCCAGTTTTGTTGAATTGTTAACATGTGCGGCACTAACTTTCCAAACAGTTTTTCCATACGTAATTCTTCATGTAAAATATGGAGTACTCGTTCGTCTGAGATGCCTATGGCATTAGCAATTTCACGCTTAGTCAAACTTGGATCTTCACTCACCATATTATGTACATGCTCAATGATTTCTGCTGTGGTTGCAGTTTTTGGTCGTCCTTCGCGTGGATCGTCTTCAAGGCTAGTACGACCACGTTTAAATTCACCAGCCCAAAATTCAACGGTGCGTTTTGAAGGTGAGGACTCCTTATACACTTCTAACAATTGTTCATAAATTTCCTTTGCTTCTAAACCCTTCAAAACAAAGAATCTAATGACTGCACGATATTCAATTTTTTCCATATTGAGAAAAATCAATGACACATCAACTTCAAATGGCTTGTAAACGAAGAATGAATTGACAGAGGGACTTGTAACTTTGCATGTGTTCTCAGGAAAGATATACCAACTTGAGAAAAAACAAGTCATGAGCTAGCAGTGCTATCTCTTGGTGAGCGCAGGAACTTTTCAACCAATCTGTACCTTCATAATACAATGACGAACCAAGTATTCTTGAAGAATTTTTTCGAATGATTTTGATGGATATTCCACAAAATTCTGAAAAATGTCTGGTACAGTACTAGAAAGTGTCTTCAATCTGATATCTTGAAGGTATATCTTTTTGTTGCATGATAAATATTTGACATCTCTTCACCCAGATAGCAAAAGTTCCAAAAACTAGATCCCATTGAATCCTTCTGGAACGACAAAATGAATCACTGGAATATCAGTAGGATGGAGTTCTTGGAGAATTCAAATCGCCTTTTGTCATACTATATACGGTACAATATACAGTATGACAAAAGGCGATTTAGATTCTCCAAGGACACTATTCTGCTGACATTTCAGTAATTCGTTTTGTCGTTCCAGGAGGATTCAATGGGATCTAGTTCTTGGAACTTTTGCTACCTGCTACCCTTCACAATGATTCAAAAGAGTGACCGGAAAATTCTTGCTGGGAAGCTGTTTTTAGCTTCATGCTGAACAGTACAAATTGTATCTTGCAAGAAAAATTTCTGCTGGATACCTTGAATATATTGTACGCAAGTTTCCTCTGTCTGTAAGATCTATGTTGTTTCGATTGTCTTACATTGGTTTCTTGAAAACACTGGAAATTTCCGCACAAGAAATGTTCAGCACGATATCGTGGGCTGTTTTCAGCGGCGTGAGCTACTTTGAGCACCAACTCATCAGTCAAGGAAAATTTAGTCTTCGGAATTCTTCCCACGCATATTTGTTCGAGGGAATTTGCTCTTCTTCTCTTCTATTCCCCATTCTCTATTCCGATAATCTATTGCCGTCCAACGATGAGATGACTGATGGGAATCCAAGTGGATTTTTATATCACATAAGTTATCTGAGGACATTTCCTTCATTCCTGCGATTGCCATAAACTCGACAGGGGTATTTCATTTTTATTCAAATTCAGTTGGGAGCATATCCAGAAAAAGAAGTGAAATCCCCAAAAAACCTCCAAAAAATTAAAAAATGAACGCCAAGTACATGGAAATCCAAAAAACAGCGAATACAAAAATCTGAAAACACATTCTGAAGGAAAATCTCACTGCATTCAGAAGTCCGAGGGGATATAAAAGGATTCGCTCCATTTGGAAAGGAAAGATATGAAATCAATATGAGCGCCCAAGTACATTGATTATCCAAAGGATATGTGAAAGATTTTTGGTATATTGTAACTTCAGTTTGTTTGAACTGTATTGAAGGTAATAAATGATTCTCAGAAAAGCATTATTCTATCAGAAAAAAATTCAAACAAGCGTATCGTTCTGCCCGTATACAGATACCAAAGGGTGAAGAAAAAGGAGAATTCCACAAAACATACAAATGTGTCACAAAAACCCCTAAAAACTCCAACACAATGAAAAATAACGTCAAATCTCAAAAACCATACAAACGTTGCACAATAACACTTGAAAAAGAATCCTTGAAAAAAATACTCCACTCTTTCCGGGAGATCACTTGATATAACGAATATACCATTGAAGAAAAGATGTGAAAGGCAACCCTGTTTCAGAATTCGCATCAACCAGGAACACTTGGCGTGGCCGACGAAGATTTTATGAAATCATATCATTTGAATTTCTTGTTCAACATCCTATAGAAATTCATTTGTATATAATAAACGCTAAAAACTTCCACCATCGGCCACGCTGAGTGTTCCTGGTTGATGTGAATTCCGGAACAGGGTTGCCTTTCACATCTTTTTTTTAATGGTATATTTGTTATATAAAGTAATCTTCCGGTAGGAGTGAAGTATTTTTTTCAAGCATTTTTTTTTGAAGTGTTATTGTGGAAAGCTTGTATGGTTTCTGGGATTTGACGTCATTTTTCACTGTGTTGGAGTTTTTAGGGGTTTTTGTGAGACATATGTATGTTTTGTGGAATTCTCCTTTTTTTTCACTCTTTGGGAACTATATACGGGCAGAACGATACGCTTGTTCAATTTTTTTAGATACAATAATGTTCCTCTGAAAATCATAAATTACCTGCAATACAGTTTCAACAAACTAGAGTTACAATTTACCAGAAATCTTCCACATATCCTTTGGATAACCAATGTACTTGATCACTCATATTGATTTGATATCTCCTTCTCCAAATGGAGCATATCCTTTGATATCCCCTCGAAATCCTGAATGTAGTGAAATTTTCCTTGAGAATGTGTTTTTAGGATTTTTTATTCTCCGTTGTTGGGATTTTCGTGTACTTAGAGTTACTTTTGAACTCTTTCTATATGTAAACAGGATTCAAAAAATCGTATCCAGGCATGAAGGAAAGAAATCCCGAACTTAAAACTTTCTCCGGTAATTTTCCTTTCAAGCATTGTATCTACAGGGTGGCCCATTTTGATCTGTAAATGCAAATATCTCAGAAACATGCATCTTGAACCAACAGTCCTTCATACCAGAGTTGTTATACAAAGAGGGAGCCACAAAACTACGATATCAGTTCCATCATAGATGGAGTTATGATCGGTTAAAATGGGGTCAACATCATTTTTTTAAACAGGAACCCCCACTTTTTATTGCATATCTTGACTCTACGCAAAAACTGAGTAACTTTTGCTTGAAACGTTTTCCTGAGTTTCTGAAGATGGTGCCACAATCAATGAAAAAGGAAGTCTATGAAACAATATGCGGATATCTTGTGGAATGCATCCAAGAGCCGGAATATCTCATTCGAATGTGGTTGTGAAGAGAGGGCACGACACAATGGCGATATCAGTCCCATAGTAGATGGCGCTGTGGTCGGTAGGAATAAGGTCAACACCAATTTTTCAAATGGAAACTCTCACTTTTCATCGCATATCATGATTCTACGCGAAGAAATGAGGAAGTTTTGTTTCAAACATTCCTCCCAAATTTTTGAAGATGGGAACGGTGGGAAATGAGGTTGATGAGGAAGTTCTACTGCATTATGTGTGGTGCCACGCTCAACTCTTGAAGGTTTTGTTTTCATCTTCCGATCGCGATGTAACAAATTCCCATATTACCCCCTCCTCCTCCTGCCCCGCTCATCAGTAGGCCGTCAGCATCAGCGTTTTCCAATGTGTACCCCGAGGAGGTTGCGCGATCGGGTTTGTTCAGCGTCGCACCACACATAATGCATTCGAACTCTTTCATCAACCTCATTTTCCACCGTTTCCATCTACAAAAATTTGAGGAAAATGTTTCAAACAAAACTTCCTCATTTCTTCACGTAGAATCACGATATGCGATAAAAAGTAAGAGTTTCCATTTGGAAAGTTGAAGTTGACCTCATTTTTACCGACCACAGCGTCATCTACTATGGAACTGATATCGCCATTGTTTCGTCCCCTCTCTCAACAACGACATTCGAATGAGATATTCCGGCTCTTGGATGCATTCCACAAGATATCCGCATATTGTTCCATAGACTTTATTTTTCATCGATTGTAGCGCCATCTTCAAAAATTCAGAAAAACGTTCCGAGCAAAAGTTACTCAGTTTTTGCGTAGAGTCAAGATATGCGATAAAAAGTGGGGGTTCCCGTTTAAAAAAATGATGTTGACCCCATTTTAACCGATCATAACGCCATCTATGATGAAACTGATATCGTAGTTTTGTGGCTGCCTCTTTGTATAACTCTGGTATGAAGTACTTTTGGTTCAAGATGCATGTTTTTGAGATATTTGCATTTAAAGATTAAAATGGGACAGCCTGTATATCATTGAGATCTTTTGACGTTGCCTGGCATAAGTAACAACATTGAGCAGATGTGGTGTTTGTCGATGCGTTGCAAACTTCACCGTCAACCATGGTAAATGCAAGTGCGTATGAAACCGTTATCTGTCTCCCATCCACATTTATATGAAAAGGGTCAAGTTGCTTTTCTTGTTCTTGGATATAATTTTGCTCATCGACTGTGGTTTCCGTGTTTTCGGAAAGAGATTGGCTACGCAAAGGCCTGCAGAATCGAGGAGATGGAGATCTCAGGTTTTTCCAAACAACAGTTTGATCATGATCACATATCAGTTGCATTGGCACTAGAGAAGTGAAAAGAATACAACAATTTGATTTACTTGCATTTTCCTCCTCAAATTTCTGTTTATAAATACTTCGACCGGAAGTTCCATCACAACCCCATTTACACATCAAAGTTAGGTTACATGTGTGATCAGAAACCGAGCTGTTGAGGACTTGTTTTTGTGCCAACAATATTCTAAAAGTTGTAGGATGTAACGAAGATTGCAATTCCACCACTTGATTCAGTGTAATTCATGTCAGTTTTTGAAGGATAGCATTGCTGTTTGGCTTGGAGCACCGTCTTATAAGGAGGATATAATGTACAATTTTCGATCAAACTTGCAGCTCGAAGTCCCTTATACTGATTCACTGATAATCTTTGTTCCACACAAAGTGATACGGCTCCTTCAGCGGATTCAGTAGTTTCAGCATCACAATCCAATGATCATCTGTACTCCTGTGCTCTTGATGGATCACCTGAAGTGACGTCTTGGACAACTTTCCAAGCATCAAGTTGGCCTGAAGCACGAAGACCCATTTGCGTAGAATATGATAATTCTTGCAAACTTGTTGTTGAACGAAGTTTTTGAGTCCTTCTACGCTTTGATCTTCCACTTTGTTCGGGAAGATTTGTGCTGTGCGGATTCTCCACCCTTGGTTCGGTGATCGGGGTAGACCGAGTAGCTTCGAGAGCCAGCCATGGGTGGGAATCCGTACGATCCTTTCCCTTAAAATCTCAAGGGACTTTCCCCTAGTCGCGGAGTAATCACTGCGATTAGGTGTGATTCGGCTCCTTCTTCGCAACGAAGGAGGAACTACTTCTCTTATCTTCTCAGAACGCAGCAACTCCTTCGTGCGTGAACTTTCCTCAGGAAAAACCTCGACTGAATTCGGGGATCATTCTACTCGGGTTTGAATCTTCTCACCTGTAATTTTGTATCTGTCAAATTGTTTCTCAAGTTTCTTCTGTTGAATTCGCATTGACTGTATTTCTCTTGAGGTGAAATACATCGTGTGTTTTTCAAACTCGTGTACGAATCTCTCTACCGGCTCGAAACCCACACATTGCGATCCTTTACCGCCATTCTCATTACTACAACCTTTACGAGCATTTTTCTATCCTTTTCAGCCCATTTCCACTGAATTTTTGTCCTCGAACCTCATTTCCCACCCACACGCAAAGTCGAGAAATCGACACTGGGTCGATCTGAACACAAGGAAAGAATAGCAACTTCCGATGGAGAAGTATTATTTAAATTATTTCAATTTCATTCATTATTATTTGAATCGCATTGACCTGTCCGTTGGTTAGTTGCAACATTCATTTCAGGCATCTGAGGTATATTAAAACTAACGAAAACATAAAGCCAGTTTTTGTTTTTTTCCAAACATTTGTACTCGTTTCTAGCAACGTTCTGCCATTTGATTCTTATGTCGGTCATTAGTTCACGAACCGTTTGTTTGTCACTATCTGCTATCGTTACAGAATATCCCATTTCCGCAGATAACACTTCTTCAATTTTCTTGTATGTCACTTTCACGTTCTCAGTTAAATGACTTTCCACCGATAAAAAAATATCTCTTCTGGAAATCATTTTATTTTTCTCCCCGGAACAGAAAATGAGATCGTACTTGGGCCTGCTTATGCTGATGTCACGATTCTCAATTATTGTGGGTTGAGTGCTCTGAATATAGTTTCGAAGATTTATATCGAATGTCGGTATAAAAGTTTCATCAACAACCCAGATCACACCAAGACTTCAAAAGCATTCGAAAAAATTTTCCAAGAGCTCTTGAGAAACCTTTTCTAATTCTTCTGGAATGAGGGTGCTATATAGGAAGGCAAAATCAGTACGAATACATTCGAATTTGCCCCTAACAATCACTTCTGAAATCGTGCTTATAGGGTAACTCATCTCAGCCGAAGAGAAAAATGTTATCGAAAAATGTATTCAAACTCGTGGCAGCAATGCAGTTGCAGTTGGATGCAGCCAATTTGAAGTGATTTTGGAAGGTGATAACATATACCGTAAGATTATTGAAAGCGAACCGCAGAATTATGCAAAATTATGTACTTTCCACATATGGTTTCCCAGAATTTTCAATAATTTTCACTCCATTTTTCCTCAATTTATTCATGTGCAAATATTCAGTATAAGATATTGTAGAATCTTGTATGTTATCATATTTTATGATTATACAAACCATCACGAGAAGAATCCATTTTGGATGGTTATAATCTACAATGCACACAACTTTTCACGACAATATCAGCAACGCAATCTTTCGCACTCTTACTGCCGGATTACAACACTGTTGCTTGTGAGTCAGTTTTGAATTGAAGTATACAGGAAAATACAAAAAAGGGTCTTCCATACTCACGTATTATGAATTGACGATGATAAACGTGAATAACTATAAACATAAAAATTCTAAATTGGGAAATTCATTTTTTTGACTTTCGGCCACGTTTTCGACGTGTGGAACCACTGTGTATCGTATATCGTCAATAGCGAATTGCTGGCTTGAATTCACATTGGAGATGATTGATAATTTATAATACACTTTAGGTAACAAATGAATATATTTCATGAATAAAATATCTGTTGATACAAACTTCAAATATTTTTCCAACATCATACTAATTGTCCCATCGAATTGAACGTTCCCAACAATGCCAAGTATCCCAATTCCAAGGAGGAGAATTATATCTCAAGTTTTCAGTGTGATTATTGAAAAATAAAACTTCCAAATTCCTTTCATAAAATAAAAACAAATCCCCATCAAATCACTAATTCTCAGCAAATTTTTCATTGCCATGAGGATCGTGCATGTTCTCCAAATCTGAAAAACGGAGCTGCTTTCTTCTCATCTTTGAATTCTGGGATTATTAGCCCTTCTATATCCACCTCATCTCCTTCTAGCCACTCAGCATCCTCATCATTTCCTATGCTTTGAATGATAGCTAATAATTCCCTTTGTCGTTGCGCAGCTTTTCTCACAGGCCTCACCTTCTAAATAGGATTTGGAACTACGCAATGTTTTTGAGGATTCCTCACTTAGGGTGATGAAACAAAATAAATTTCACATTCTTTGCAAATCTCCTCTTGAATGTCTGGTCTTACCGAAGTACAACAGTAGTCAAAAAGGACTCCGTTGAAATCTTGAAAACATTCATCGTTTTCGAAAGTCATCAGCAATGTCTGGAGGAGAAATAAAGAGACATAATGCCCAGTTTCGTCAGGAATAATCAATTCATTCCCATTTTGAGTCACTTGCAATGGTGGTGGTTAGTGATGCCGATTCTGGAGAAAAATAATCGATTCCCAGCATCGATTCTTTTCCCATTTGACGATTCTTTGAATCGATGCATCGTTAGGGAAAAAATCGATTCTTCGAATCGAATTTTGAAAATCAATGAAATTTATATTTTCAATGAAATAAAAAAATCGTGCTTACATTTATATTCATTCCAGAAATGTACAACGTATACATTGTGATCAGATTAGGATATTTATAATGAATATTGATCCAGTAGTGTACATTATTGACTTGGTGAGTATACAGAATCAAATTCAAACTGTATGAGGGTTGAATGGCATGTAGAATGCGCCGTGGTAGTTTTTAAATGAATATTTCCCAGACTCATCATGAATGTTCTACTTCATTTTCTATTCAATTGAAATATTCCCAAAGAGCAGTCCCTCGTTACGCATCAGTTTTATTATGTTTCAAAATCAAAATCCACACAATATTTTCTAATCAAATGTATTCCAATTTTCATTATTCACAAATTATAAACGATTATGATTATTTTCAATACCCATAATACTGATGGAAATGATCGAAATTAATCATAACAGTATCACAGTTCGACTTATAATTCTTCTCAATTTTGAAAATTTCAGCTACTCAACTCCCAGTTCATTGAAGAGAATGATACTGAAATTCCTAAATACTTATTATCACGTGAGATACATCTCGATGCAAGTGGAAAAAAATAAAATGAATTCGTTTTATTATCACATTTTCAAATGAATTGGAAAAAACAAAATAATCACCACATCGCTCACAGGAAATCCTTGATCCTATTTTGATACTAATTGAAATGATAATATTCTTAGTTGAAAATATTCAAGTAAAAATTGAATCCCAGTATCAATGATTCAATGATCCCAAAATTGAAATATCTGATGCTCTCCTTCCGGTTAGTCTGTTCCTTTTTTCCGTGATTATATTACGGGCTTTACTAAACAATCTTCCACAGGGTACAGGAGTACCAGGGATTATCAGATATTTCATTGCAATGATGTACAAATTCGGGTATGCGAATTTCATATCTTTCCACTACTTGATAGGATCAGGGGTTATGTCAACTACCGGACTATTCAAATACTGCCACAATTCTACCGGAACACCTCCTGGTGCATCTTGGTTAGAAAGAGAAGATGTTACCAGTTGTTTATGGATGCTCCATAAATCATCTCCATTACTAGACACTTCATTTGAATCATTTTCAGTGACAGGTTTTGAAGTATTACTTATATTCGAATTTATAAGTCTAGTAATCTTATGTGTGGCGTTTGTGGCTGTCAAAGCGCTTCCAAAATGGATTTTTTTGAAGCGAGGATCAATTATCGTGGATACTGGGAGAAAATTATTTTTTTCCACATGAGATCCTCCTGAATAGAATCTCTTATTAAGATTTTTAATGATGTTGTTATACAATAAATCGGATGTTTCGCAAACAGGTTGGAATTTTTGTAGAGTTTCAATTAAGCAATCGGTTATCGGTATTCTTTTGCTGCATGTAGCATATTTATCTCCAGACATATCCACCGTTACTTTTTCAATAGGAGCAAGAATCTCCACGGCGTCTTGAATGATGTCAATTTCTAATGGAGAGAGCATTTCTACATAAGATCTATGATTTCGGTTAAACAAGACTATGCTGATATAAGGGGCGAGTTCACAAAATCTCTTCAATATGTAGAAAAGGGAGTTCCACCCAGTTCCACATTCTTGAATCAATTGTAGTACGGTTCCATCAGTCGCGCCATCTTTTTTTTTGTGAATTTGTCAATTCATCGCTTGAATTCACACTTTGTTTGAAATGCCTTATAATTGCTTTCGTTTTCTGAATCACTTCAAAAAATCAGGGGTAGAATCTATTGAGCCTTGAACAGCCAAGTTCAATGTGTGTGCATAACATTGAAGATGTTTACCCGGTCCAAACTTATCAGCAGTGGCTTTCACAATATTTGCAGCATTATCGGTGATCATAGCTACTACTTTCTCTTCTTGAACATCCCATTTTTCGCAAACTTTATCGAGAATAGAAACAAGAAAATGCAGAAGAGATGGAATTTGAAGAATCTCAAGCAAAAACAAACACATGAGGCATTCGAGAAAATGTTGGATGAAAAATTGGGAGATCAAAAAGAGAGAGACTTGGGAATAGAGAGGAGATGGACAAAGATGAAAGGGAATATAGGAGAATGTACGGATAAGATTTTGGAGAATAATGGGGGAGAACCTAAAAACGCATGGATAACGGGAGAAATTTTAGAATTGATAAATGAAAGCAGAAAATACAAGAATAATGATAGCCGAGGAGGCCAGCAACGATACAAATCATTGGGAAATAAAATAATAAGAGGATCAAGGAAAGCAAAAGAACAGTGGTTAGAACAGGAATGTCAGGGAATAGGAATAAGATTGCATTCAGGAAAAATAGATGGAGCATATAGGATTATTAAAAGATTTCTCAGACGAATGAAATCTAGAAGCAATAAGATTAGGAACTCTCTAGGACGACAATTGATAAAAACGGAAGAGAGAATGGAACAGTGGATCAATCATTTGGAAGACTTGTATAGGGGAAACGATGATATAGCACTTTTAGAGGAGGAGGAGGATGTAGATGAGGAAAAATTGGGAGATTCGATATTGAGATCAGAATTTGACAAGGCTTTGAAAGAATTGAAAAATAATAAAGCGCCAGGCATAGATGGCATAAGTGCGGACCTTATAAAAGCCTCCAGTGAAGGAACTCGTGACGCACTGTTCGAATTGATCAGAGATATGTACGAAAAAGGAGAAGTACCGGAAGATTTCCAAAAGAATAAAATTGTCGCTATCCCGAAAAAACAAGGGGCAGACAAATGCGAGAACTACAGAACGAACAGTTTAACTTCACATGCTTCGAAAATACTGACCACAATTATATACAGAAGGATGGAAAATGAAATAGAGAGTAGATTGGCCGAAGATCAGTTTGGTTCCAGGAAAAATAGGGGAACGCGAGAAGCAATTTTAGCACTCAGGACAGTAATAGAGAAAAGGATAGCGCTGAAGAAATCTGTGTACATAGGTTTTGTAGATATACAAAAGGCTTTCGATAATGTGGACTGGGAGAAGATGTTTGCGATCCTGAAGAAGGTGGGAATGAATTATGAAGATAGGAGAATAATATACGAATTATATAAGAATCAAAGTGCAATAATAGACATAGAGGGTCAGGAAGGGAAACACGAATAAGAAGAGGAGTGAGGCAAGGATACTCATTATCACCACTGATTTCCAATTTATATATAGAAGAAGCAATGAACGAAGTGAAGGAGGGAATTCAATCGGAATTACAGATTCAGGGAGAAAATATAAGTATGTTGAGATTCGCGGATGACATAGCTATATTGGCCACAAATAGTACTGAGTTAGAAAATATTCTCAATACTATGAGAACAATACTATTGGAAAACTATTGTATGAATATGAATGAAGACAAAGGAAAATTCATGATGTGTACAGCAGCGGAAACAGCTAGAAGAACGAAAATCAAAATAGATACCGAGACAATTCAACAGTTGAAAGAATTCAAATATCTAGGAAGCATAATTACACCAAATGGCAAGAGCGAAAGAGATATAAGAGCAAGAATAGCACAAGGGAAGCAGGCTTTTCACCAAAAGAAACAGTTATTGTGCTCAAAAAATATAAGCTTGGAAGTAAGGAAGAAATTCTTGAAAAGTTACGTTTGGAGCACAGCATTATATGGTTGCGAAACTTGGACAATGGGGAAAACTGAACGAAGACTTGAAGCTTTCGAAATGTGGTGTTATAGGAGGATGCTCAGAATAAAATGGATAGACAAAGTCAAAAATGAAGAAGTACTCGAGCAGATAAATGAAAAAAGAAATATTTTGAAACACATCGTGAAAAGGAGAAGCAATCTTATAGGACACACATTACGGCATGAGAGTTCATTGAAAACAATATTGGAAGGGAAAAGGAATGGTAAAACTGGTAAAGGTAGACCTAGATTGAGTTATATGGAGCAAATCGTACAAGACAAGGGATGTAGTAGATATGTAGAAATTAAACGTTTGGCGGATAATGGACAGGGGTGGAGGGTTTCATCAAACCAATCGTAAGACTGATCACTTCATGATTCTAATTCCATATTTCCAGAATTTGAAAAGTGGACCATCATTCCTAGAAAGCTCTGAGTATTGGAAGAATCCGTCCAAATATCAGCAGTGAGTATACAGGGTGGTCCATTTGAAGTGATATAGTCAAATATCTCGGAAACTAGTGGAGATGGAAAAAAATGTTTCAGATGAAAAGTTTAGGGTTTCGAAGGGGAAGTATGATGCTGATCTTGAAAAATCCCTCAGAGGTCATTTTGAAAGTCATTTAAGGATCAAGATGGTTTTGCGAAATGGGACCCCCATTCTTTCATCATGGCATGGGAAAGCTGGTTTCAAACCCTTCACGAAACACTGTTCATGGACCCCTTTTCGCCCATTGAGATGCGAGGTATGGACCGTCGAAGTTATCGATGAACTACTCTTAGCGCTACCCAGGAACAACGACGTGGACGTGGTAGTTCTCTGTTCCCTCCGGAGTGCTTGATTACACAGGTCTACAATGATTTTGGTGCCGCTAAAACTAAAGCAGATTTTGAGTATATTCGATACCCTGACTCTGGAAATATACTTATTTTTTTAATGCCACGTGTAGTTTTCAAGAAATCGCAGGTGTAAAATAAAATGAAAATGCACGATTTTGAAACGCTTTATTCAATTATTCCACACGTTAACAACATTTTATCAAATCATTCTTCAAATTATCTCAAAATATGAGTCATTCTCTTCCAAATGCGATTAGGTTTGTTCAAATATCTTTTTTTTTCTCTGAGATACGACAGTTTGAAAATTGTATTATTTCACTTATTCACTAAATCCATGAACACACAAATTTCAAATTGTCGTGTCACAGTGAAAAAAAAAGATATTCGAGCAAACTCAACGGCATTCGGAAGGGGATGGATTATATTTTGAGGTGCATTCACTAGTTTCATGAGAAAAAATCACATTCTGACGTCACGCAATCTCAAATATGTCGAGAAACGGTGTTTTTCACACTTTGACGTTGAAATATCTCAAAAACCACACGTAATAATGCAATTTTGAAGCCAGATTCGGATTCAGCGCGCCAAAATACTTCGGAAAAGTATGATACAGTTGTTGCACCAAACAAAAAGTTCAATTTTGTAGGCCTGTGTTATTGTGAGTCCCCTCGCCTCTCACATGTGGGTGCTTGATTATTGTGAGTTCCCTTGCCTCTCACATGAAAGGTGCTTGATGCTGTTACAATAATTGCTCGAAGGTACCCCCCTCTGCCTGGATACATCATCCCAGTCTCCACCGGAAATTCGTAACCGTCTCCAGAAACACTAATCGCGGTATGTTGGCACAAACGGTGCGGATGCGATCGATCATGTCCTCCCTCGTTGTTCGTTGGGCCTTGAATACTTCGTCTTTCAGGAATCCCCACAAGAAAAAGTCGGGAGATGTCAAGTCGGGTGAGCGTGAAGGTCACGCAACTGGCCCACCTCGTCCAATCCACCTTCCCGGAAAATGATGATCAAGGTATTCTCTCACGATCAATGCGTAATGGGGTGGCGCTCCATCTAGTTGGACCCAAATCCTCTGCCTTGTTTGTAAATCCAGATCCTTTAGCAAGCCTGGTGAATGATCCGCCAGAAATTCCAAAAACATGGGGCCGTTCAAAGTGTCGTTGAAAAAATGTGGACCGACTAAATAGCCATTGACGATCCCGCACCAGACCTTTACGCTCCAACGATGTTGGTTGTCGATTGCTCGATACCAATGCGGATTAAAATCCGACCAGTAATGAGAGTTGTGTCTATTCAAATGCCTGGTGCTCTGAAAAGATGCTTCGTCGGAGAACATTACATAGTCGAAGAATTGAGAATCGTCAACCAGCTTTGCTCGTGCCCAGTTGCAGAATCTAATTCGAAGTCTCATGTCGTTTGGAGTGAGGGCTTGAGTTAAAGTAATGTGGGATGTTCGATATTTGACATGTTCCAAGATTCTCGAAACAGTAGTCCGGGGTATACCAGTTATTCGTGCCAACGATCTGCTACTAACATGAGGGTCCAAGTGGATAAGTCCCAATATGGTGAGTGCACAGATATCATTCTCATCGTGCCGGTGATGTTGTAGATCTCACTGCAATACTCCTCGTAGAGCCCTCAATTCGAGTCGACGGATGGTCGTGGGGTGTGCGATGCGGCGATTGGGATACCGATCCCTGGAAACTCTCGCGGCTTCGTTGTAGTTATTGTGACATGAGCCAAGCACAAGCATCATATCAATAATTCCAGAGGGTGGATAGTGATTCATTTCTCCGATTGAATCGAATGGAATAAATTGATAAATAAAATTGATAAAATGTAGATGATTGAATATGCAAAGGAGGAGAACGATTGCGATGGCCTCAGTTTAGAACCAGTGTTTGAATGATCACGTATTCCCGTAATCATCCACATAACCAACCATAATGAACAGAAATTCGATGTTTCTGTTTGTTTATGTATTCTTGTTCATCGCTTTTCTCCGAAGATTGGGACTGATTTCAATGCAGATTAGAGTTAATTTCATTAGAAAAAAACGTGAACATAAACAAACGGGAACACTGAGTCTCTGCATATTATGGTTGGCAGTAATGTGTACGATTTATTACGAACATTGCGTTTCAAATCGGATAAATTATTCCATTTGATTCAATGAGGGTCATAAATGAATATCGACTCTCAAAAATTGTCGAGAGGTTGCTGGAAACATTGGAAGTATTGACCATACCACATAACGTCGATTAGGATGCACATTCGAACGGATACAAAAATCCTTCCAGCTTCCAGAGAATTCACCAAAGAGAGTTACACTGTAAAAAATTTCTTTGTAGATTTACCAAAAGAATTTGGGAATTTTTTAGTGTTTGAGGGAGGACATGATCGATCGCATCCGCGCTGTTTGTGCCAACATACCACGATTATGTATCGAGGCAGAGGGGGGTAACCCCGAGCAATTATTGTAACAGCATCAAGTCCCCCTAATGTGAGAGGCAAGGGGACTCACGATAATCAAGCACTCCGGAGGGAACAGAGAACAACCACGTCCACGTCGTTGTTCCTGGGTGGCGCTAAGAGTAGTTCATCAATAACTCCGACGGTCCATACCATACACACCGATGGGCGGAAAGGGGTCCATGACCAGTGTTTCGTGAAGTGTTTGAACCAGCTTTCCCATGCTATGATGAAAAAGTGGGGGTCCAATTCAAAAAGACCATCTCGACCCTTAAATGACCTTCAAAATGACCTCTGAGGGATTTTTCAAGGTCAGCATCATACTTCCCCCTTGGAACCCTGAACTTTTCATGTGGAACATTTTTTTCCATCTCCACTAGTTTCCGAGATATTCGACTATATCACTTCAAATGAACCACCCTGTATAATGCTCCATTTTCGTATAAGCGGACTCCACTTGACGACTGAATAACTTGTATTTTTCGTCTAATCAAGATGTAATGGTACTTCTGCTTGGTATTTTGTACAATGGAGCAGTTATATCAAGAGACGCGGTAGCGTCTCGACGCCAAGTGAATGAAAAAAACGTGAAAAAAAAATATATATACAAGGTGGGGCATTTAAAGTGTCGCGGGCGTTTTTTCCAAAAATAAAGTGAGATACGAGGAAATCTTTCGGACAAAAGTTGTAGGGTACCGAGGGGGACATCCGATGGTGGCCTTGGCTTTGACCTCAAATCTCATCTTCAAGGGCATTCTGAGATCAACTCTTGTTTTTTAAATAGCATCTCATATTTTTTACTGCAGATTTGGATTCTAGGTCAAAAACCAAGAAACTTTTGTCTGAACCATTTTCCTGAAATCCGCAAAAATGGCGCTCTAATCGATATTGTTCCATTTTGAATCTGACATTCGAATAACTCGAAAACGAAAGGTCTTGCAAAAGAATGTTTCGTACAAAAGTTGTGAATACACAACACATTTCAATCGTCTACATTACCACCATTCAGAGCTCACGCGATGTAAACAAACGACGGGGTTCAGTGAAAATTCACGATTTTGAAAGTCAGTTTGTCAGTTACATTTGATTATTACTTGGTTTATGACAAATTGAAAATCATGGATATCCGATACACGGTTTCTGAAAAGATCGATATGATCTACATTTACGGTGAAGTGCATAAGAACCCCAGACAAGCATATGACTTGTATGCAGAACGATTTCCTGAAAGAACAACGCCATCCATTAGGTATTCTCAACGCATTACAAAATTATTCTCAGAAACGGGAAGTGTTACAAGGGAAAAACGACATCGAATGAGAACTGTTAGCGGAGAAAATGCGGAAGTTAATGTACTAGCTGCAGTAGCCAATAATCCACACGTGAGCTCTCGTGAAATTGAACTCCATTCGGGAATTTCTCGGAGAAGTGTTCTCCGAATACTGAAACGTCACAAATTCCATCCGTATCACATTTGTTTGCATCAAGACCTTCACGGTGATGATTTCGAAAATCGTGTACAGTTTTGTCGATGGGGTCTAGCGCAAATGCACAATAACAACTTCATCAACATATTATTTTCGGATGAGTCGACGTTCACCAATCATGGTCAAGTAAATCGACATAATATGCATTACTGGGCGACAGAAAATCCAAGATGGTTACGTCAAGTAGAGCATCAAAGACAATGGGCTGTGAATGTTTGGTGTGGTATTCTTCGATCTCGAGTAATTGGACCGTACTTCATTGCAGATACGCTAAATGGAGAGAAGTACAGACATTTCTTAGATCAAGTACTTCCAACATTACTTGAAGACATACCTATTCAGGAACGATTGAATATGTGGTATCAACACGATGGTTGTCCATCCCATTATGCAGTCACAGCTCGAGAAATATTGGACAGAGATTATCCAGGACGATGGATAGGACGTCGTGGACCAGTTCATTGGCCTGCCCGTTCTCCGGATCTTACTTCTCCAGATTTTTTTTTATGGGGATACATAAAAGATACAGTTTATCAACAAGCACCGACTACACCCGAGAATATGCGTCAACGAATCATCAATGCATGCGCGAGCATCAATGAAGATATTTTAGCACGAGTTCAGCAATCTTTTGTAAAACGTTTTGAAATGTGTATTGAAGTCGAAGGCCATCATTTTGAGCATCTACTGCATTAAAATTATCCAAGTGATGTAGACGATTGAAATGTGTTGTGTTTTGTCTGTTATACCCCATCACCTCCGTTTCAGTTCAAGGGGTCCCCCTTGGAATCAGACAACTTTTGTCCGAAACATTCTCCTCCAAGACCCTTCGTTTTCGAGTTATTCTAATGTCAGATTCAGTATGGAACAATATCGATTAGAGCGCCATCTTTGCGGATTTCAGGAAAATGGTTCAGACAAAAGTTTCTTGGTTTTTGACCTAGAATCCAAATCTGCAGTAAAAAATATGAGATGCTATTTGAAAAACGAGAGTTGACCTCAGAATGCCCTTGAAGATGAGATTTGGGGTCAAAGCCAAGGCCACCATCGGATGTCCCCCTCGATACCCTACAATTTTTGTCCGAAAAATTTTCTCGTATCTCATTTTATTTTTGGAAAAAACGCCCGCGACACTTTAAATGCCCCACCCTGTATATACACATACATGAAAAAGCAGAAGTCGCACGCTACCGTGTATCTTTACTCGTAAACCGAGATTTAACCTCTCAGAAAAATTTTCAATGCACAATAACTCGTGACACATTGAATGTCACAAAAAAATAATTACACTTTTAATATATAATTCGACTTTACACTTTCAAATAAGCACACTACGAACTTAATCAGTTTACGCGATACTGAGTTATAAACATTTCAAATTTTCATGCGATCAAAATATCCGGATTCCTTCTCCGTCAGTGATTTATGTTCTTCTTCTAATCACTTACAACATGTTCATCAAATCTGTCTTTTTCTTTTTGACGGTGGATATTGTATCTCTCTCTTCCTTCCAATATCCAATAGCGTTCATTTTCTTCCTCAAACTTGTGTGAGAAATGAAGGATTCTGTCTCTTTCTTTTCACCAACGTCTAATAGCGTTCATTTCAATATATATATAGTATATACCTTGTAAATACGTGAACAAATATAACCTGTCAATGAGGCGATGTGTTGAGAGGTTATTATAATATTAAAAGAATAATGAAAAAATGAATGAATTACAGATGACTACATTACAGGTGACTACACCCTTGCAAGTTCGTGTTACCTCAATGATACGTGAATGTGACGTCGCAAAATGTTCAATTTGATACTTGAATGATGCGTAAACGATACGCTTAAAGTATCTTCGATACTAAAAGGATACCCTTGGAAAAGAACTTCATACAGTATCATTGTTACTCAAAAAATACCAAACACTTCTCCTTTGTATTAGAATTTAGACTTTGTAATTTGCAATTATTGTAAGTGTCCCTGTTGGAAAAATCGGATAGAAATGGATAGATTTTGACGTGCATCCGTTTGAATCCTGGTTCTGATCCATTTTTTTCGGGATACAGTGTCATCCGCAGAACGCATAAAAGTTTCATCAATTTTAATCCACAATATGGATAGTGGATTATTGGACCCCGTAGCAATCGTATTCGAATGTATCCATATTCCATTCGGGGCCTGAATATGAAATGTATCCATTTGTATCCGGTGATTTACGATATCACCTTGATGAGTTCCATCCATTTCTATCCGTTTCTGCATGATTCTGCTGGAAAAAAATCTATCCATTCCAATCCGATTTTTCCCAGAATTGTTTTTTCTTTTGAATTTTCCCACAGGGAACAACAATAAGAAAAAATTATTCCGAACTCATTCAAACATTCGGAAGATTCCGGGGAATCTTCAACATCTGTATCTCTATTTCCGCACATGACTTGGGAAATTTATTCCTACCTGCAAGGGGTTCGAACAATCATCGCACTTACCTACCTCACTTACAAGACCTACCTACTTAACCTCTAAGCTATCCTGACACGCTGCTCGGAGAGCGCATATTGCCCAAGATACTGTACATTCGTAATGTATTCGTGGTCTCACATAAAATTCTATGCACTTCTATCCCTTTTTGTTCCGATGATGCTTACACTATTCTCATGCATTCTTGTCCATATCTGATATTTGGAGAATATTTATCCAATCTTTTCTCAAACAAGCGTTCTTACGTCTATCAATTCATATCCGATAATTTTACACAAACGATATCTGTTTCGATCCAAATCGATCTCTATTTTCATCCATTCCTATCCATCCCAAGTAGCACAAGAACATTTCAAATATTCTGCGTTCATTCCGTGATCATGCATAGAATATGCAGATGAGACTGTTTTGGATAAATTCGAAAAATATGTTCTGAGAATGTGCACAGAATATACTTATCCAAAACAGTCTCATTCGAAGATTCTAAGAATGTTCATAAAATATGCTCAGAACTTCCAAGACCCTTCTTAGCATTTCTAACCTGTTATGCTACTTGGGATGTGTATCAAGGATTCATATTCTCATATCTATCGATTTGTACACAAACAAGCTACGCTGACGTAATTCATTTTCATCCGTTGCGTATCCAAACCACATTTCCTCTGTTTTATCCATTCCTATCCAGGGGTATTTTTGTTCCCGGCTATCGATTTCTATCCAATCATCCCGCGGTGATGTAATCTATTTTCATCCCTTGAGTATCCAAATCAATTTCCTCTGTTTTTATCCATTCCTATCCAGGTATATTCGTGTTCTCGCGGCTATCGATTTGTATCCAATAATCCTGCGTCGATGTTATCCATTTTCATCCATTGTCTATCCAAATAAATGTAATCTATCTTCATCCATTCCTATCCAGTTCTGTCCAAAGTTCATGTTCTCGTATATATAATTTTGTATTGAATAATGCCGTACTACCAAAGTCGAAATTCAAAGCCTCCCATACTGTAAATTCCCAGTTTGGGATTCCCACATTCGGATGGCTCTCCACATGGGGATCGCATGGGTCGCATGGGTCTCCACATGGGAAACGCATGGATCGCATGGGTCTTCACATGGGAAACTCATAGGCCACATGGATCTTCACATGAGAATCGCTTGGGTTTCACACGGGGATCGCATGGCTCTCCACATGGGAATGGCATGGGTTTCACACGAAAATCGCATGGGTCGCATGGATTTCACAAGGGAATCGCATGGGTCTTTACATGAGAATCGCATGGGTCTTCACATGCGAATCGAGTGGATCGACCCATGTGATTTCCATGTGACACCCATGCAACTCATGCGATTCCCATGTGAAGACCCATGCAACCCATGCGATTCCCATGTGAAGACCCATGTGACCCACTCAATTCCCATGTGAAACCCATGCGAATTTGGGAATTCCAAACTGGGAATTGACAGTAGGGTCCTGACCCCCTACATATTGAAGATCAGGAAATTCTCACCACTTTAAAGGGCAAAGGAAGAGGACTCCTGCCACAGATAGCACAGAGAGTCCTCTACATGTTGTGGAAACGTACTTTTGGTTCCGCATGTTTTGGTCTCTATGGAGTAGATTTTTCAAACGTTTAGATTATTCTCCCTTTTGATATCCCTGAATACGTTTTGTGCATGTTCTTTTCATCTACCACGGGACATTCTTCTCAAGTCTTCTAAACGTACTTTCATGAAAACTAAGCTTGAAAAACACAAAGTCACACAGTGAACATTGATGGAACTAAACGGGACATTCGCATGTCTCTGGGACATGTATGCGACCTTTTGAGAACGTCCTGAGACATTATTTCCACGTTCTATGTGAAACCAAGCACGTTTTGTAAACGTTCAGAAAACCTCGCAGTGCTCTACGGGATAGTTTTTCCTTTGCCCCTCAAAGTGATAAAGATTTCCTGATCTTCCATATGTAGGGGCAAAGAAGGGTTTGAATCTCGACTCGGGTAATGGTCTCCATTTTCATTCGTGAAGTATCCAAATCAATTCTGGATGGAACTGGATTCAGGATCACAACTTGATGGAGGTATGACTTCGGGTCCAGGTGGATAGAAATTGCATACCTTCCCCTATAATAACGGATACCGCTCTTTGATTGGATACATTCGGATCTAATCTCTATCCAAAAATACGGATGAAATTGCATGATGTGTAAAGGCCTGATCTTACGGGAAAGTTCCAATTGATTCTGATTCAAAGTTCATACGTTTAACGGATGGAATTGGACCCAGGTCTGAATTCGGATTTAGTGGGATTGAATTCTCATCCCTCCTCGCGGATGAAAATGGATACAGGATGATAACTTGATGGAGGTATGACTTCGGATCTGTCTATTCTTTGGATGGACAACAATGGATTCGCAACGCTTTTGGATTGGAAACGGATGCAAGTGGATTGCAGGTGTTTGATAATTTCTCACTTTTGTATTGAAACTGTTAAGAATACTCTTTGAATGGATGGAATTGGATACTTGTGGACAATTCATCGCACTTCTCAACAAAATCAGATTGATTTGTACGGAAATGTTCAAATATGGATCAGATTCCTATCCAAACCCATCCATTTCAATCGTTGTTTTTCAACAGGGATTGATTCTGATTCGAAGTTCACACGTTCTACGGATGGAATTGGATCAAGCTCTGAATTCAGATTCGCTCGGATTGAATCCTCGTCCATCCTGACCGATGAAAATGGATTCAGGATCATAACTTGATGAAGGTATGACTTTGGATTCAGGTGGATAGGAATCTCATATGTTTCCCAGATAGTAATAGACACCGCTCTTCGATAGGATCGATGCGGATCCAGTCTCTATCCGAAAATACGGATGAAATTGGATTACCCGCTCAGGTGTGATCTTATGGAGAAGTGATCATTCATTGTGACTCAAATTTCATACGTTCCACGGATGAAATCGGATCAAGCTCTGGATTCGGATTCGCTCGGATTGAATTCTCGTCCATCCTGACCGATGAAAATGGATTCAGGATCATAACTTGATGAAGGTATGACTTTGGATTCAGGTGGATAGGAATCTCATATGTTTCCCAGATAGTAATAGACACCGCTCTTCGATAGGATCGATGCGGATCCAGTCTCTATCCGAAAATACGGATGGAATTGGATTACCCGCACAGGTGTGATCTCATGGAAAAGTAATCATTCATTGTGACTCAAATTTCATACGTTCCACGGATGAAATCGGATCAAGCTCTGGATTCGGATTCGCTCGGATTGAATTCTCGTCCATCCTAACGGATGAAAATGAGTCCACAACCCGATTCATAATTTCAAGTCGGAATGAGATTTGTTTGAATAGAAATTCTATCCGTTGCTCGGATGCAAACGAAACAATGTTGTAGCTCAGATCATTCTGGATGATTTTTTTATCCTCTGAATGGCCAGAAATGCATCCGCAACGCTTGTGGATTGGAAAGGGATGCGAGTGGATTGCAGATCTTCAATAATATCTCCATTTCGGATTGGAACGGATTGGAATTTTCTTTGAATAGATGGAATTGGATACGTATGGACAACTCATTCCACTTCTGGACAAAATCAGATTGATTTGGACAGGAAATTTTCAAATACGGATCGAAATCTTATCCAACTCCATCCATTTCAATCGTTTTTTTCAGCAGGGGTAATCCACCTGGAAATTCTATGCATCTAACCCGTTATTTTATTCAACGCGAATTTGTGGTTGAACAATTCTGGTGGAATTTCCAGACAGCAGACATCCTGTTGAGAGCAATGTTACATTTCCGTATCATATACTGATACGTTACGTTTAATTCTAGTATCCTTGGGGTATCATTTTTAACCATAGGAAACGTATTATCGAGGTTGCAATTGAGTATGAATACTTCAAGTATACTGCTATGATACCTCAAAGATACGAAACCTCATCGATACCTGAAATATACCTAAAAGATACGTATCACGAACTTACTAGGGCAGGTTATTATAAAACAATCAAACACAAACAAGTAACTTGGAATTATATATACTTTCATATATTACTTGAAATAATTCATGAAAGAATGAATGAATAAATGATGAAGAGGTTATTTGTAATAAAAACAAAAAGTTTGAGGAAGGTATAAATAAATCTATTTGCTACATTCAGAAAATTGGAATATACACAGGTAAGCTGTGTATGATGGATTATTCATGAAATGTATGATTCCGTTGCAGTCAAAAGCATTGCAGATATACCATGATCCTTGACGGACAGTGTGCTACTATTGGTTCCTCTAACCGGAACCAGAGACAAATTATAGGAAATCATACAAGGTATAGTTAAGGAAAATAATTCAAACTTATAAATTCTGAGGCAAAGACAGTCCGCTACTGTCCTATCCTCCTACTAGAGTCGTAGGCAGATGATCAAATGGATCACACGGAGTATGCTCAAGGGGAATGATTCAAATTGATTCGCAATCTTTCTATAGGCCAAAACATAACGGATATATCATAACTCCTGACGGATAGCCAGCTACTGTCAATTTCTCCAATTGGGATCGTAGACAATTGATGAAAAAGATTATACCGAGCTTGCTTGAGAATTAATCAAGTTTATTTGCTATTTCTTCACAGGTAAAATTATAGTGGGTATATCATACCCCTGATGGACAGTCCACTGGTCTATACTATTTCCTAACTAGAATCCTGAGCAAATGATGGAACAGATAACATTGAGCTTACTCAGAGAGAAGTGAACGAATGAAACATTGTCCTCCTTGCATACCCTGATCGACAATGACTACACTTAAGCTCAACTAAAGCGACTAGAGATGTTGCTTATTTTAAAATAACCGTTCCAAATCTTTTTCATCTTTCTTCAGAGAAAAAACCATACAGAGATGTCTGGTGAGAAAAGGTACGTTTGATATAATTTCATTGTCTGTGTAGTTTTGATGAAGAGTATCATCTAATAGAACAGTCCATTGAATCTAACCAAATCAACTTGGGAATCAGACATCAACTACATTGACTACAACAACAACATGAACCACATTCTACTGCATTGACTTCAACTAGAGCATTGTACAAAATTCAGTAGGTTTTTTGACAAAGGCTGTTATCGGATTCTTGAATATGAATGAAATTGATAGTATTGGTAGCTAACATACAGATCCATGGTATGTTCGCTTCATTTTGTTCCATCCTCATTCACCTGTGATGCTATTCAAAGAATCTAATAATAGTATCGGATAGATCTGTGATAGATTCACTGCACTCTTGCCTTTGCTTCACTCGACTAAGAGACCACCGAATGGAATTGATAGTGACAGCTATCGTCTAGCTAAATAGCTAGCGTACAAATTTATCATTTGTCTGCTTCATTTCTGCTTCGTCTCCATCCACGTGTGATTCTACTCCGAGAAACTGACGAGTCCAGTATGTCGTCAAGATCTGTGGCATATCTGCTGTGCTTTTGCCTCTAGAGAAATCGTTTTGTTCAATTAATAGTTTTGATTTAAAATATTTGACATACTTCAATGTAACTGGAGACCAACCTCAATCTTCAACGTTTTTCAAACTTCTTATATCTCATTGAGGTTGTGTCATGAACTTCTCATTCTAGAAACTTTTGATACTGCATTGGGGTTTTTGGATGATTCCACGTTCTGATTATATTTGATATTTGATGAATTCCACTGTCTGATTATAAGCGATGATTCAGTTGTTGATTCGTTACATAATCTTCAATAATCCCTTTAATGCCATTCATTATCAATTGAATCCACTTTATAATCTGTAGTTCATCCATTCAATACAAAATTGCCTATGGGATTACGTAAATGAAATGGATAGTGGTGGTAGACGACGTACAGATCGAATGGTATATTTGCTTCGTTTTTGTCTTTCCTCGTTGGCCTGATACTTTCTTGACCAAGAGTTGTTATCGGATTGCTTGAGTAGTATCACAGGTGTGTAAGAAAACACGAAAAAGGAGCAAATATACCATAGACCTGTACGTCATCTACCACCACTATCAATTTCATATAGGCGGTCTTGTGAAAATTTTGTATTGAATGTATGAATTACAGATTACAAAGTGGATTCAATTGATAATGAATGGCATGGAATGGATGATTAAAGATTATGTAATGAATCAATAACTAAATCATCACTTATAATCAGGAAGGGGAATTCATCAAAAAACCCCAATGCAATATAAAAAGTTTTCAGAAAGTGAAGTCCATGACAAAACCTCAAAGAGATGTAAATAGTTTGATCAACGGTAGAAGTTGAAGGTGGTCCCCAGTTACTTTAGTCACATTGAAGTATATCAGAGCGATTTTTTCAAAGACGAAAACACAGTAGATATGCCACAGATTCTTACAACATGCTGGGCTCATTAGTTCCTTGGAGTAGAATCATAGGTGGCTGGAAACGAAGCAGAAATGAAGCAGACGTATCACAAATTTGTATGCTAGTCATCGTCACTATGAATCTCATTCGGTGGCCTCATAGTCGAATGAAGAAAAGGCGAAAGCACAGTGGATATATCACAGATCTATCCGATGCTGGTATCAGATTCTTTGCGTAGTGTTTCAGGGGGATAAGAAAGAAACAAAATGAAGCGAATATACCATAGATCTGTGAGTTTGCTATCACCACTATCAATTTGCATTACAGATTACAAAGTGGGTTCAATTGATAATGAATCCCTTGATTCTTCGAGTAGAATTACAGGTGCATGAAGGAAAAACAGGCAAGATGCAGATATATCATACCTCTGTATATCATGTACCAGCAGGATCAATATCAATAGGTAGCGTCATAAGAAAATGAAGAAAAGACAGGAGCATAGTGGATATTCAACAAGTCATTGCATCAGGTATACTACTATAAGATTCTTCCAATAGAATCACTGGTGGAAGGAGAAGAAGCGAAAAGGATACAGGTGTACCATACATCTGTACATTACATACCAGCATGATCGATCATCAATCAATCATGATCAATATCATTATGTAGCGTCATAGGAAAATGAAGAAAAGGCAGGAGCGCAGAGGATATACAACAGGTCCTTGCGTCGAGTATACTACTATCAGATTCTTTCAATAGAATCACTCGTAGATGAAGAAAAAGCAAGAAGGACGCAGATGTACTATACATCTGTATGTCACTTACCATCATTATCATTAGGAAGCGTTGAAAGAAAATGAAGAAAAGACAGGATCGCTGTGGATGTAACACAAATTTTTGCATCAGATGCACTTGACTGACCAATTGACGAATGATTACGCAGACTGTTTGGGATCAACTCGACGAAAATGGAGCAGATACAAAAGTATTCTGATTATAGAAATTGTTGTAGAATAACTACAGGTCAACCTGACTGATATAATTGGAGATAAAATTCATTCTAAATGTTTTCTTCCAAAGTTTTATCTCTCCAGATGTTTCATTCGAGCTGGATTACATTTCTATTCTCACAAACTTTTATTTTTATCTTTCATTACCTTTGTTTTCAAATGATTCAATTTTCGAATATCATGAATATTAAATATCTTTATTTTAATATATTTTGATATTCACATATCATTATTCTTAAATATGTGTTACAAATGAAAATAATCTTATTCAATCGCCCATTTTTCTCCTCATTTCAACATATATCGGATAGTGAGGATTTGTGACAGTGAAAATATGTGAGAATAGATATTTATCAACAGTGATATGGAGGAAAGAATTATCTGAAAATCAAGGTGATTGAGAATACAGATCTCTATGGAAAATGTTTAATTGAAAATAGAGTATTTGAGAGAAAGAATATTTCGGAGTATTATATATGTTGAAAATGACATTACAATTACGGATATTAGTTTGAATGAATGAGAATTAACCTGATTGATGTAGCTGGAGATAAAATTGATTCTAAAATATTCTCTCCAAAAGTTTGAACCCTCCAGTTGTTTCATTCAAGCTGAATTGTATTTCCATTCTTACGAACTTCTATCTTTAGGTTTAATTACGTTTGTTTCCGAATAATTCTATTCTTTAATATCATCAACGTTGAATACTTTCATCTCCATATAAGGTAACTGACCCCATTAGTGAACATTTAAGAACACAAGCACTCTAAATATGAATTATTTCATGAATAATTTCTTTAAAATGAATTTCCACGAGTAAATAAGGTAGATTAAGCAATTCAATTTTCTCTTACCGTGATTTTTTATTCATTTTCTAAGTGATAACAATAAAAATAATGAAATTAATGAAATGTTAACAATACCCCCATTAGTGAACGGGTCGCATGAATTAGTGAACGCTGATTGACCCCATTACTGAACGCGTAGAATCTGAGGCTGCTCAGATGAGTTATTATCACTTTCCTGATGATATTCGAAATATATTCTGTGCACGTTCTAATGAGACCTTTTCATAGGTGCTATGCATATTCATCGAACGTATGTAATCGAATATATGACGGGACGTCAGTCGAACGTCGATGGAATGAATATCGTACATTTCAAATGTACTATGTACGTTCTGAGTATATTTAAAACAGTCTCATTCGTATATTCTATGAACCTTCATGATATGTTCTTCGTATCTCATTCTCAAATTCTACCAACGTTTTTATTTCGTATATACTTTGAACTTCTGTTGCTGCTTGAGTTACTTTGACGAAAAAAATTGAGAATTCCAAGTAGAGTTTATAATTATACATGTTTATTCCAATCCTTGGAGGAATTTATAGATTGATTGAAAAATTATGCGCATTATGAGAATTCATGAAAAAATTTTCCTAGAGTAGATACCTATGATATGAATTGTTACGTTTATTCGTTCAGTAATAGATTCACCGATCATTCTCGTGTGTGTATTTCTGAACGGGCAATTTTCTAGGTTAGCGACTGACAGTTATTGACAATAACCTCATATTATCTTAATTTGAATAATATCCATAGATTGGATACATAAAATAGTTCAATGGTCGCATTAATACTATTTTTTTTGAACACAATTGAAAAAATGTACATTCTTAACTCACCTTGTAAGATTCACGAAGGCAAAGCTCGTTGTGACACTCGGCATGAATCTTTATTTATTTCGTGAATTACATTATCCTTTCTTCCATTTGTTTTCGCATTAATAACGAACAATAATGTTTGAAGATTGGAATAATCTTCACAGCACGTAATAGGTAAACACTTCTTGTTCGTAAAAGAGGTTTTATTATCTCGAGGTTCACTAAAGGGGTCGCGTTCGCTAATGGGGTCAGTTACCTTATTTTCACTTCTGCAGGTCTGTATTCCCAAATATGTGCCGAAAATGGAAAAAAATTTCATTCAATAGCAATTTCTTTCCTTTTAATATGTACCAAAAAATGAAGACCGGTTATATTACATTCAACAATAGAGACCTGTTAGAGTACAAATATGTAGAGATAAATATTTATGATCAGATATGATATTAAAGAGAAGAATTTTATGAAAATAAACAAAAATAAAAATACGAATATTTTATGAAAAACCAAGTACTTGAAAGTAAACCATTTTGAAATATCATATATGTTATAAATGAGTTTGAAATCATAAAAATTGTTGTAGAATAACTATCAGTAGCCTGACTCGTGTGACTGAAGATACGATTTATTCTAAAATGATCTCTGCAAAAGTTTTATCTCTCCTGTTGTTACATTCAGGCTGAATGATATTTATATTCTTACAAACCTCTATTTTTTTGTACAATCATACTTGTTTCTTTCTTTTAACTCAATTTATTGTTCTCACATTACTGATAAGATGGATTTCATAAAGAATCCTCAAAAAACTTCATTTAAAATCCACAGTTCTCAAAAAGTTATTTAAGAATTCACCAATGAACTCTATGCTACCTGGAGTATCATCCTATACAGCACACGAGTTCCCGCAAACAGTTCCCGTTATGCTAATCAATATGTATTCATTATAAATATCTTGGATTCAAAATGAACTATTAATGAAGAACTTAATGTTCAGAAAGGACTCATATCGAGATTTCATAATGAATTGTCCGAGCATTCAAGGCGTTTTCATTTTGAATTCACAATATTCATAATGAATACATATTGATGAGCATAACGGGAATTATCTATTGCTGTCCAATGATGAGATGACTGATGGAAACCCAAGTGGGTTTTTATATCACATGAATTATCTGAGGACATTTCTTTCATTGCTACGATTGCCACTATAGTACTATTGCTACTGTAGTTTATAAACTCGACATGAGTATTTGATTGATCTTTCCACGCAATTCAAGGCAAATTCAGGAAAAGAAGTGAAATCCTCATGAAAAACCTCAAAAAGGTAAAAAAATAACGCCAAGTACATGAAAATGTGGTCAGTATTCACAAAAAAAAAATAGAGCATGGCTAAATACACATCCTGGAAGAAAATTTCATTATATCCAAAACTTCGAGAAGATAAAACAGAATATGCTCCATCTGAAAAAAAAGATGTGAAATCAATATGAGCTACCGAGTACATTTGGTTATCCAAATGGGATGTAAACGATTTTTGCTATATTGTAACTTCAGTTTGTTTAAACTGTATTCAAAGTCATTCATGATCTTCGAAAAACATTATAATATTGAAAAATTAACTCAATCAAGTGTATTGTTCTGCCCATATATGAATAAAATGAATGAGATTCATCCTGCGACGGAAGAAAATTAGAAAAAAAAAATTGAAAAAAGAAATTATCCCAAAAACAAAGAATAAAAAAATCTAAAAACACATTCCAAAGAAAAATTTCACTGCATTCAGAATTTCGAGGAGATATAAGAGGATATGCTCCATTTGAAAAAACAAGATATGAAATCAATATGAGCGACCAAGTACATTGGTTATCCAAAGGATATGTGAAAGATTTCTGGTGAATTGTAACTTCAGTTTGTTTAAACTGTATTGAAGGTAATTTATGATTTTCGGAAAAGCATTATTGTATTGAAAAAACAAATAGAACAAGCGTATCGTACTGCTCGTATATATAGATACCAGAAAGTGAAAAATAAGTAGAATTCCACAAAACATACAAATGTCTCACAAAAACCCCTAAAAACTCCAACACAGTGAAAAATAACGTCAAATCCCAATAACCATACAAACGTTTTACAATAAAGCTTGAAAAAAAATCCTTGGAAAACATACTTCACTCTTTCCGGAAGATTACTTGATATAACAAGTATACCATTAAAAAAAAGATGTGAAAGGCAACCCTGTTTCGGAATTCGCATCAACCAGTAACACTTGGCGTGGCCGGAGAAGATTTTATGAAATTATATCATTTAAATTTCTTAATTAATGTTCTATAGAAATTCATTTGTATATAATAAAAGCTAAAAACTTCTACCATCGGCCACTTTAAGTGTTGCTGGTTGATGCGAATTCCGAAACAGGGTTGCCTTTCACATCTTTTTTTTAATGGTATACTTGTTATATCAAGTAATCTTCCGGAAAGAGTGAAGTATTTTTTCCAAGGATTTTTTTTCAAGCTTTATTGTAAAACGTTTGTATGGTTATTGGGATTTGACGTTATTTTTCACTGTGTTGGAGTTTTTAGGGGTTTTTGTGAGACATTTGTATGTTTTGTGGAATTCTACTTATTTTTCACTTTCTGGTATCTATATATACGAGCAGTACGATACGCTTGTTCTATTTGTTTTTTTAATACAATAATGCTTTTTCGAAAATCATAAATTACCTTCAATAAAGTTTAAACAAACTGAAGTTACAATTTACCAGAAATCTTTCACATACCCTTTGGATAACCAATGTACTTGGTCGCTCATATTGATTTCATATCTTGTTTTTTCAAATGGAGCATATCCTCTTATATCCCCTCGAAATTCTGAATGCAGTGAAATTTTCCTTTGGAATGTGTTTTTAAATTTTTTTATTCTTTGTTTTTGGCATAATTTCTTTTTTCAATTTTTTTTTTCTAATTTTCTGCCGTCGCAGGATGAATATGATTCATTTTATTCATATATGGGCAGAACAATACACTTGATTGAGTTAATTTTCCAATATAATAATGTCTTCCGAAGATCATGAATGACTTTGAATACAGTTTAAACAACCTGAAGTTACAATATAGCAGAAATCGTTTACATCTCATTTGGATAACCAAATGTACTTGGTAGCTCATATTGATTTCACATCTTTTTTTTCAGATGGAGCATATTCTCTTTTATCTTCTCGAAATTTTGAATATAATGAAATTTTCTTTCAGGATATGTATTCAGAAATGTTTCCATTTTTTTTTGTGAATACTGACCACATTTTCATGTACTTGGCGTGATTTTTTTACCTTTTTGAGGTTTTCATCAATTCTCTAAAACCTTCGTCATCTACAATAGACAGTGGTTGAAAATCCTTGGATGTCATGTAAACAATTGCATGGGTGATACGAGATGACATATCACCACCATCTGAAATTGAACAAATCCATGATTTTATTGTTTTCAAAGCTGGAAACGTATTACAATGTTCATTTCAATAATAAATATCTTTGGGTGGCACAGAAAAAAATCGGCTACTTTTTGTCTTCATGTCTCGTATGGAAATATGTCGATATTTCATGTTTCAAAAGTCTTTTTCGAAGTACAGCTTGGACAAAGATTTTGTAGGAGCCGCTCAAGAAAGTTTTAAAAGTTCTAAGAATAGTGAAAACTCATTTTTCCTCAATTTCCCAATGTTTTCTCTCGTTGTGTTGGAATTGATTACCCCAAAAAATAGTAACTTCTTCAAGGTTCTAGCTCAAAATATGTATTTCGAAAGATCACTCAAAGTTATGAACTTTTTTCAATTCATTGCCGTTAAGGTTCCTGAGCAGCCTGTCAGAATTCATATGACCATTCAATATATACTATAACTCCCAATCAACACCTCCATAGATAAGAATGCAGAACGAGATAGGAAGAAAATTCAATACAACACGGGAATTCAAATTTTCCTAATAAATAAATTCAATCAATTCCAAAAATTAAATCAATTATATGAACCGGAATTTGGTTGGATTCATCAAATAGGATGATTCAATCATTATTTCATCAATTCTTTTTTATAATTCCCGATTTTTCACTCGAAAAAATAAAAAATCCATCAATGAATTTGAAAATGTTCATAAATTCTAAGCTACCTTGAGCACTGAATATTTTGAGCTGTAACTCTGAATAAGTTACTATTTTCTTCAGTATCAAGAGACGCAGTAGCGTCTCGACGCCAAGTACATGAAAACCCTGAAAGAAAAAAAAATGAAAAAGCATAACTCGTGCGCTACCGTGTATCTTTACACGAAAACCAAGATTTTCTATAGTCAAGAAATCTCTAACCCAGAATAACTCATCACACATTGAATTTCACAAAAAAATAATCAAACTTCTTTTATATAATTCGAATACACACTTGCAATTAAGCACACTACGAAGTTGATCCGTTCACGCGGTCCTGAGATAAAAACGTTCCAAATTTTCATGCGATCAAAACATCAGGATTTTTCTTCATCATCATCGCCACTTTCGATTTATTTCAATCACGACAGCGACTATAATTTTCCGTCATCGGAATTCGGGAGGGTTTCTTCCATTGGCATAGAGATATTCTGCCTCTTTCCATCTTGGGACATCCAATATTCTGTCCTCTTTCCTTTCTTCCAATATCCAATACCATTCACTTCAGTTAATGTATATTATAATCCAAACATCCAATAGCGTTGACTTCAGTGTAGTGTGGTCTATACATTATCAAAACATAAACAAATAACCTTTCAATGAGGCGATGTGTTGATAGGCTATTATAATATTAAAAGACCAATTGTAAAATGGATGAATTCTGAATTGCATGTTATACTACATTACAAGTATTACAGTTCGTCATAACAACAACACAGGCCTACAAAATTGAACTTTTTGTTTGGTGCAACAACTGTATCATACTTTTCCGGAATATTTTGGCGCGCTGAATCCGAATCTGGCTTCAAAATTGCATTATTACGTGTGGTTTTTGAGATATTTCAACGTCAAAGTGTGAAAAACACCGTTTTTCGACATATTTGAGATTGCGTGACGTCAGAATGTAATTTTTTCTCATGAAACTAGTAGATGCACCTCAAAATATAATCCATCCCCTTCCGAATGCCGTTGAGTTTGCTCGAATATCTTTTTTTTTTACTGTGACACGACAATTTGAAATTTGTGTGTTCATGGATTTAGTGAATAGGTGAAATAACACAATTTTCAAACTGTCGTATCTCAGAGAAAAAAAAAGGTATTTGAACAAACCTAATCGCATTTGGAAGAGAATGACTCATATTTTGAGATAATTTGAAGAATAATCTGATAAAATGTTGTTAACGTGTGGAATAATTGAATAAAGCGTTTCAAAATCGTGCATCTTCATTTTATTTTACACCTGCGATTTCTTGAAAACTACACGTGGCATTAAAAAAATAAGTATATTTCCAGAGTCAGGGTATCGAATATACTCAAAATCTGCTTTAGTTTTAGCGGCAGCAAAATCATTGTAGACCTGTGAATCAAACGCACACAGATAACCTGGAATTATATATACTTTTATATATGACTTGAAAAAATTCATGAATGAATTAATGAATAAATGATGAAGAGGTTATTTGTAAAAAAAAACAGAAAAAGTTTGAGAAAGGTATAAATAAATCTATTCGCTACATTCAGGAAATTGGTATATACACAGGTAAGCTCTGTATGATGTATTATTCGTAGAATACAATATTCCTTCACAGACAACAGCTCTGCAGGAATACCGTAATCCCTTATGAACAGTCTGCTACTGTTGGTTCTCACCACCAGAACCACAGGCTCATGATCGAATGAATCATACAAGGTCTAGTCGAAAATAATGGTTCAAATTTATGCATCACTTTTTAGGTGAAATCTTATCGGATATACTATAACCCCCTTACCAACAATCTACTATCAGGTACTCCTGCTAGAGTCGTTGGAAAATGACCAAATGGATCATATCGAGCATGCTCAAGGGAAAAGATTCAAGTTTATTCGCAATTCCTCCACATACCAGGAAGTCAGAGATATATCATAAGTTCTGACGGACAGTCAACTACTGGAGCCTTCCGAAGTAGCTGATCAAACCCATATGACCAGCTACTTCGGAAGGCTCCACTGTCGATTTCTCTAATTACGATCATAGGTAATCGATGAAGAAGATCATACCGAGCCTGCCCAAAGGTGATTATTGAAGTTTATTTGCTATTTTTTTACAGGCGAAAGTATGATGGATATACCACAATCTCTAATGGAATCCACTATTCTGCAATCAGAATCGTGAACAAATAATGGAGCAGAATAGTGAATAGATAATGAATGTAAATTCAATTATAGCGAGTTTGAAAAACATTCCAAAATAAGGTTAGTCACTGAGCACTTCAGGTATACTAAAATATGACATCCTGAATCAAATTTATGAACTAGGTACAAAATGGTTTCCCTAGATTCTTTGAGTAAAATTACAGGTGCATCAAGCAAAAATAGGAAGGATGCAGGTATACTATACATCTGTATGTTACTTACCACCGCGATCAATATCATCGGGTAGCGTAGAAGGAAAATGAAGAAAAGGCAAGAGTGCAGTAGATATACCACAGGTCCTTGCGTTAGGTACACTATTATCAGATTCTTCCAATAGAATCACAGATAGATGCAGACAAAGCAAGAAGGATGCATGTCACCATACATCTTTATGTTACGTACCACAATGATCAATGTCATTAGGCAGCGTCATAGGAAAAAGAAGAAAAGGCAGAAGTGCAGTGGATAAACAAGTTCTTGCATTGAATAATACCACTATCAGATTCTTCCAACAGAATCATAGATGGATGAAGAAAGAGCAAGAAGGGTGTAGATGTACCATACATCTGTACGTTAAATCCTACCATGATCATTAAGTAGCGTTGAAGGATAATGCAGAAAAGATAGGAACGCAGTGGATATACCACAAATCTTTGCATCGGGTGCATTCCACTGACCAATTGACGAATGATTACAGAGACTGTTCAGGATCAACTCAACAAAAATTGAGCAGATACAATATTCTGATTATAGAAATTGTTGCAGAACAACTACAGGTCAACTTGACTGATGTGACTGGATGTGACGATTCATTCTGAATGTTTTCTTTCAGAGTTCCATCTTTTCAGTTGTTCCATTCAAGCTGGATTATATACGTGTTCTCACAAACCTTCATTTTTATCTTTACTCATCTTGGTTTTGGGATGATTCGATTCTCAAATATCATGAATATTAAATGGTTTGGATATTCGATACAATATTGCTTTTTAATGATCATGAATCACTTTGAATACATTTTGAACATTTCATGGATCCTAGAGTTACTAAATCTGTCAACCCAAAATACTCTATGACAATTGATTAAAATCCATGATATTTGAAAATTGAATCATTCCAAAACCAAAATAAGTAAAGATAAAAATGATGGTTTGTAAGAACACGAATATAATCCAGCTTGAATGGAACAACTGAGAAGATGGAACATTGGAAGAAAACATTCAGAATGAATTGTCACATCCAGTCACATCAGTCAAGTTGACCTGTAGTTGTTCTGCAACAATTTCTATAATCGGAATATTGTATCTGCTCAATTTTCGTTGAATTGATCCTAAACAGTCTCTTCAATCATTCGTCAATTGGTCAGTGGAATGCACCCGATGCAAAGATTTGTGATATATCTACTGCGCTCCTATCTTTTCTGCATTTTCCTTTAACGCTACCTAATGATCATGGTAGGATTCAACGTACAGACAGATGGTACATCTACATGCTTTTTGCTTTTTCTTCATCCACCTATGATTCTGTTGGAAGAATCTGATAGTGGTATTATTCAATGCAAGGACTTGTATATCCACTGCACTACTGCCTTTTCTTCATTTTCCTATGACGCTGCCTAATGGCATTGAACATTGTGGTACGTAACATGAAGATGTATGGTGACATGCATCCTTCTTGCTTTTTCTTCATCTACCTGTGATCCTATTGGGAGAATCTGATTAAAGTGTACCTGACGCAAGGACCTGTGGTATATCCGCTGCACTCCTGCCTTTTCTTCATTTTCCTTCCACGCTACCTGATGATATTGATCGTGGTGGTAAGTAACATACAGATGTATAGTATACCTGCATCCTTTCTACTTTTGCTTGATCCACCTGTAATTTTACTCAAAGAATTTACTCACTGAAAAAACTTTTCCAACTGGGTACTCAGGAATATTGATATATTGACAAGGATATTGGATAATATATAATCCAGGGGCCAAAATATTGATGGAAAATCAACAGAAACTCACGCATTAAACGTAATGGGTCTTCCTTATATATTAGGAATATAGAAATAATAAGACGGTGTTTCTTATTATTTGAATGCAGTAATGCAGTGTATATTGTACTGTGCTTTTGAGACAAAACAATTACTTTTATTTGACCCCAATGACATCATAAATATTTCAATTCAGAACTACAATTCGCAAAGAAACCTTGATATCATAGCTTTAAAACAGCTTGCAGGTCCACAATACTTGCATAGTCACTCACAAGATGCAGGAGAATTCATTGCTTCCATTTGCGAAAATTCAATGGCTACTACAAATTTAGTGGAGCACCAAATAATTACCTCAACGGAATGTACGGAATGTGAATATACCGAAAATATTGTTGGTACAAATCGTGTTACACGTCTTGGGCTGCCTCCAATTCCACAAAAATCATTTGAGTTTCAAAAAATATTCAAGTTCAATTTTTCAACATGGAAAATTTTCGAAGATTCTTGTGACAATTGTAATAACTTGCATAGAACTAGAAAATCATTCATAACAGCGTCAGAACGATATGTAATTGTGCAATTGATGATGTTTAACCACAATAATGTTGAAGCAACAACGGTAGGAAATATAAACATTAAAGCAGTACCAACTTCAAAAATTGTAATTGCACAACACTTTTATAAAGTTATAGCTGTTGTTTTTCATCAGGGTAAAAATATTTCCGAAGATAATTTCACGTGCATGTTACGAAGTAAAGGTACAAAGTGGATATTTATTCATGATCTGCAAGTTGAAGAGCGACATTGGCCACGCAATGCTAAAGACTCGTATATATATTCCTTTGAAAAGCAATAATTTCACTTCATCATAAAATTAGAATTCAATTACTGTGATATTGTACAGTTTTGGAGAATATAGAATACCTTGATAATACCATAACATACCAAATATTCTTGAAAAATTTTTTCGAATGATTTCGATGGATATTCCACAAAATTCTGAAAAATGTTTGGTACAGTACTAGAAAGTGTCTTCAATCTGATATCTTGAGGGTATATCTTCTTGTTGGATGATAAATATTTGACATCTCTTCACCTAGATAGCAAAAGTTCCAAAAACTAGATCCCATTGAATCCTTCTGGAACCACAAAATGAATGGCTGAAATTTCAGTAGGATGGAGTTCTTGGAGAATTCAAATCGCCTTTTGTCATACTATATACAGTACAATATACATTATGACAAAAGGCAATTTGAATTCTCCAAGGACTCTATTCTGCTGACATTTCAGTAGTTCGTTTTGTGGTTCCAGAAGGATTCAATGGGATCTAGTTTTTGGGACTTCCGCTATCTGCTTCCTTAACAATGATTCAAAAGAGTGACCGAAAAATTTTTGCTGGGAAGCTATTTTTAGCTTCATGCTGAGCAGTACAAATTCTGTCTTGCAAAAAAAATTTCTGTTGGATACCTTGAATATATTGTACGCAAGTTTCCTCTGTCTGTAAGATCTATGTTGTTTCGATTTTCTCACAATGATTCCTTGAAAACACTGGAAATTTCCGCACAAGACATGTTCAGCACAATATCGTGGGCTGTTTTGAGTGGCGTGAGCTACTTCGAGCGCTGTGAGTTGCTTTGAGCGCTCTGAGCTGCTTTGAGCGCCAACTTATCAGTCAAGGAAAGTTCAGTTTTCGGAATTCTTCACACGTATATTTGTTCATGAGAATTCGCTTTTCTTCCCTTCTTTTTTTCATTCTCTATTTCGATAATCTATTGCCGTCCAATGATGAGATGACTGATGGGAATCCAAGTGGATTTTTATATCACATAAGTTATCTGAGGACATTTCCTTCATTCCTACGATGGCCATGAACTCGACAGGGGTATTTCATTTTCATTTGGGTTCAGTTGGAAGCATATCCGGGAAAAATAAGTGGAGTCCCCCAAAAAAACTCCGAAAAAGTAAAAAAAAAACGCCAAGCACATGAAAATTCCAAAAACAAAGAATAAAATAATCTAGAAACACATTCTAAAGGAGAATTTCACTGCATTCAGAATTTCGAGGGGATATAAAAGGATATGCCCCATTTGAAAAAAAACCATATAAAATCAATATAAGCGACCAAGTACATTGGTTATCCAAAGGATATGTGAAAGATTTTTGGTATATTGTAACTTCCGTTTGTTTCAACCGTATTGAAGGTAATTTATGATTTCCAAAAAAGCATTATTATATTAAAAAAATAAATCAAACAAGCGTATCGTTCTGCCCGTATATATAGATACCAAAAAGTGAAAAAGTAGTAGAATTCCACAAAACACACAAATGTGTCACAAAAACCCCTAAAAACTCCACCACAGTAAAAAATAACGTCAAAGCCCAAAAACCATACAAACGTTTAACAATGACACTTGAAAAAAAATCCTTGAAAAAAATCCTTCACCCTTTCCGGAAGATTACTTGATATAACAAATATACCATTGAAAAAAAAGATGTGGAAGGCAACCCTGTTTCGGAATTCGCATCAACCAGTAACACTTGGCGTGGCCGAAGGAGATTTTATGAAATAATATCATTGAGATTTCTTGTTTAATGTTCTATAGAAATTCATTTGTATTTAATAAAGGCTAAAAACTTCTCCCATCGGCCACGTCAAGTGTTGCTGGTTGATGCGAATTCCGAAACAGGGTTCCCTTTCACATTTTTTTTCTAATGGTATATTTGTTATATCAAGTAATCTTCCGGAAAGAATGAAGTATTTTTTCCAAGGATTTCTTTCAAGTGCTATTGTGAAACGTTTGTATGGTTTTTGGGATTTGACGTTATTTTTTACTGTGTCGCAGTTTTTAGGGGTTTTTGTGAGACATTCGTATGTTTTGTGGAATTCTCCTTTTTTTTCACTTTTTGGTATCTATATACACGGGCAGAACGATACGCTTGTTTTATTTTTTCTTCAATACAATGATGCTTCTTTGAAAATCATAAATTACATTCAATACAGTTCAAACAAACTGAAGTTACAATATATCAAAAATCTTCCACATACCCTTTGGATAACCAATGCACTTGGTCGCTCATATTGATTTCGTATGTTTCTTCTCAAATGGAGCGAATCCTTTTATATCCCCTCGAAATTCTGAATGCAGTGAAATTTTCCTTCAGAATGTGTTTTCAGATTTTTTCATTTTTTGTTTTTGGGGTTTTTCATGTGCTTGGCGTTATTTTTTTACTTTTTTGGAGTTTTTTTGGGGTTCAATTTTACCACAGTCAGAGAAAAATATGGAAAATCAAAGGAACAGATATTTTGCCTATTCATCAAGCTTCAAAATTCTGAGCAACTCCTAAACAATTGTTTCCCAGCTGGTCTTATATGGGAAACTAACGTGTTCTCATACGAAACACATTGAAAAATGAGTTGTTTTTTTGCACCATCTCAATATATGTGTATCACGTGTTACCGCAATCATGAGAAATATCCATCCAATCCAATCTTGAATTGAATTTGTTTGTTCCAGTATAAGTAATATTTGTACCCATATGAAAAGCAGCATGAATATTTGTACTCATATGAGAAGCAGCACGAATATTTGTATTTGTTCGACTTCGTGCTTAATTATTCACTTGTGATGGGAATATAATGGTGATTCAAAATATTATATCGCCCAATGCTGGATAAATTAATGGAAAAAGGAAATCACTACCCGAAAATCCGAATGAACATATATTTCAAAATGAATAGTTGAACAGGTCAAGAGTTTATGGGAAACAAATTATTGTACGCAGTTGTAATAAAATTTATGACACTCAAAATTCAGATTATACATATTAAATATAGATATTTATGCAATATTGAGGAAATTCAAATCATCATTCTTTCAAACTATTTGGAATTGATAAAATTTCCCAAAGTAAAATATTGATTGTTTTCAAACACAAGATTTGTTTGTATTTATGAAAATGATAATGATAGACTCTTATAGACTGTATTATTACCAGCATATGCACTGAATTTCTTGAAAGCAGTATCAATCGAAATTTGTTTCAAAGGGTTTTTCCAGGCAAATGGAAGAGATGATTGGACATCATTCATTGATCTTGAATCCGGTGTCGATGCATGTTTCCTAAGGATGAGTGAAGGCGACGATATTTAAGACGATGATTTACAATCATCTTGTGCAGGAGAGAGTGGATCTGAAGGTTGGTTGTCATGGTCAGAATAAGCAGGATCATCAGGATTATCAAGATCATGGGATGAATTTTCATCGTTTCCACGAGACTTCTTAAAAGTAGGTTGTTTTGGATCTTCCGTATCATTATCGATAAAATTGCAATGTTTTCGTCCAAGATGATTATTCAAGTTTGTGATATTACCATAGCTTTCATACACGTTGTTGCATATAATACATCTCCATGTTATTTCATCATTCACTACGAAGTATTCTTTGATGCTGGTGTTGTTACGTTTACGATTGAACTTCGTAGAATCAGACATGATGCATATTCACGCAATATTATATCTTTCACTGAAACAAATGTCGATATTCTTACATTCGATGCTTATTCAATAGACATGTGAGTACGAGTGAAATAAATTTTATTCATTGGAATTGAACAATCAAAAATCATAAACATTCTGAATAGAGATTGATTGTGTGACATAACCTCTACTTAACCTCCATCATATCAAGAAAAAGACGATAACTCATATACTCCATATATGTCAACTTTTGTACAATTGACACATATTGTATTGATGATTACATACATATGTATCATAATGAACTCAATCCGATACTCACGTGGCCATTAAATTTTGATGTCTCCAATTTTGTTTGCCTCTGTTGTGTTTAGAATTCATTAATTTGAGGAGCACGAGTAACACCTCTGACCTTCGACTCAAGCCTCTTCCATATGCGTGCATTTGCTGCATGCGACATCACTGAATCAACAATGAGGTGAGGGGTGCTTTCGATATTTTCCAAATGGTGAGTCAGTCTTTTGTAACTATCGCTGGTGTTGGCAGGAGAAATGTATCCGCCAATGATCATACAAGTTACTGAAGACTGACTAACCATTTGGACAATATTAGAAGTATCTTTTCCCCTAGGTTTTTTACCCAATATCGATAGGCCGCATTGTCTTAAGCGAATGCAAAGAACTGCTTACTTATATATTCTGCAAGACGGATCAATCAAAAGTTTTCAGCATAATAATCATTCGACTTGTCGATGTTTGTGTAAAACATTTTCACTAACCCACTTTTTTTCAATTCCTCAGAATCGATTCTAGGGAAAAATGTATCGATTATGCAAGAATCGTGTTTCAAAATAATCGATTGAAAATGATGATGATGATGATGGATCTATCGTGTTGTACCTTTGAGTAGGAAGTACGATTCAGAGACATCATGAGAAGAAAATATTTTGGAGAATCATAGTGAAGAGAAATGTAAGGAATAAAGACACGAGTATCCATAGAATTACAATATTTTATTCCCAATCCTCGCGATTACATTCTGAATAAAAGTGAAGTCAAAATACACGAATGAATAAATATGTGTCGTATGTCGAAGAAGGTTCTTCTTCCTTTGGGATCGACCTGGACTGCGATCCAGTGTTTTCCCGGGTGTGTATGATCATCGGTGTTGATGATAATGGCGTATGGTTTTGTCCATGGACATGGCATTCCATCAATAGGGTAGACACCTCCATCGCGAACGTTTGCGCGCGGGAGTACACGTGATAATCGAAATCTATTCACACACACGAAGAATTTCTATGAGTCAAACGTATCCTCTCCGTTTAAGGAACACTTGTCTTTATGCTTACTGAGAAAGCGTCTCAGTTTTGAAATGTTTTTTACAGAACACGAAAACCTTTTCTGTTGTAGGAGTGTATGATGTATGCAGCAGTTTTTGTCCGATGGTGAATTTTTGAACGCGAGTGTAATATACTCGAGATTAGTCACTTCTCGCAACAGAACACGTTCCAAATAGTATGCTTAATCCCTCCCTCGTATGGATTCCGCGAAACGAGTTATTTGACGAAGCAGATTTTCACATTAGTCTTGCGAAACCATACCCTCGTATCATTCGATTCCACGGGAATTGTTTGTAAGCCAGTTGTTTGTTTTTTCCACAGTGCTCCTGGACTAATTGTCACACGTCGTATCAAAAGTGGAGCTTCTTGTACTCGTATCTTTGGTCCAATAGTATTACTTCCCATCATCAGACAAGAAGAATTCTTCGATCTGATAAGTCTCAGACGAACTTCTACACCGTTCAACAAAAATTTGTCTTGATCGAGAACATCACAGTGTGGATGTCCAAGTAGATACACAGACTTGTCATCAGATACATATGATCGACGTGAAGTTGAGCCAGTATCCCATCCGGTATTCGGACCATCATGCATATGTTGAGGTGTGTCTTCATACCATGAACTAGAAGTGAGACACGATGATTTTGCATGTGGTCCATAGTTCAATAATGCTTCGATATAGGCTCTGTACGCGTATGCGTTGTTTGTCGGTGATACGAGTTCCTGATTGAAAAATACATCTACTTGATTAAACATTGAATGCAGTCAATTCTCGACTGTCCCAACGATAGCCGTGGTTTTTCCATCGGCACTAAGAGAATCAACTTTCAAACCTAGACTCAATAGAGTGTTAGCGAGATCGGGATATTCTTCTTCGTGTCCAGGTATAACGAATTCAATAGGCGAGTCGTCAGTAAGAGAAGATATAGGTTTGTATTGAATCCATTGTGAATCTTCTATACTTGTTTGTGTCGGTGGGAAGGAGAACGAATCTAGTTCAGATTTCATACACTCGTTCGAATGTATATGTAGAAAAGACATGATTATTCTTGCGATGGTCCAAAAATATCACTGACTTCACGTTCTATAGATTTTTTCTTCTTGCTCGGTTTGTTTTCAATCAATCGTATTCTTTCAATTTTCAAATTCACACCTGATCCCTTACGTTTTTCAATATTCGATTTTCTCTTCGATCGAATTTCACTTTTCTTCAACAATTCCTTCTTTGTAGATTCTTTACGTCTGGCGCATGAGGTTTTCCATTTCTTCGTCGAAGGAACAGTATATATCGCTGGATATTCAGAATACGACTGAATATCTGTATCATTACTTACTCTTTTATAACCCGATCCACTCATCCATTTTCCAAGCCCATGTTTCCAATGTATGTTCGAACGGTGTAACTTCTGATCAAAAGGTACCCAGAATTTCCTAATGAAACGAAAACGGTTCAATTATTCATCGATATTCACTTCATTTCTTCTGAAGTAATCTCCATTGCAAACAATACACATATTCCAACGCTTCTTCCAATCCTCAAAACATTTTGCATGGGCCGATTTCGGAATCGCCTCCAGTTCCTTCTGCGAATTGTACTTTATTGCCTCAATCGTCTCAAAACACTTTCCGTGAAGTGGTAACTTGAGTCGTGGGAATAGGGAAAAATCACAAGGAGCCATATCAGGTGAATATGGAGCTTGAGGAACGGTATGAACATTGTTTTCAGTCGAATAATCGCGTACAAGATGAGAAGTGTGCGCCGGTGTGTTATCGTGATAAAGAAACCACGAGTTATCTCTCCACAATTCTGGCCTCTTGCAACAAATTTCTTCCCTCAAACGCTCCAATACGCTCACGTAATATTCCTCGTTCACTGTCTGATCTGGTGGGAGGAATTCGGACTGGACCACACCACGGCAATCAAAGAAAACAGTCAACAAAATTTTGATTTTGGATCGACTCTGTCGCGGTTTTTCAGATTTTGACTCGTCTGAAAAGCGCCATTCCGATGATTGTTAGTTGGTTTCGATGTCGTATCCATAGATCGATGTTTCATCACCGGTAATTATGCAACAAATTCAACACTCTCGACACAAGCCGTGCTTCAACTCGTCCCATGGCCAAAATATTGTGCATAACGTTCTACACCGATTCAAACGAGACACCAAGATCGGATGCTATCTCCCTTATGCTCACACGACGGTTTGCGAGGACGATTTCTTCAATTTCATCAATATTTCCGTCAGTGATACTGGTGGATGGACGACCGGAACGAGGCAAATCATCAACCACAATACGACCTGCTTTCAACTCTTTGTACCACTCGTACGCTTGTGTTTTCGACATCGTCGAGTCCCCGTAGGCTTCTGTTAACATCTTCAACGCTTTCGCGCATGTAATTTTGTTGAAAACACAAAATCTTAGATGAACTCTTTGCTCAACCAAATTCGACATTGCGAAATTCGCAGAACACAACAAACACTGACTCGTTTACAAGGCAACACGCACTAACTTCTGATGAATGAGGCGCAAACAGACATTTGAGCGCTGAATAACAGATGAAATAACATGGGGATGGAAAGATTCCGACAACATAGAGGGGTCCGGGTACTTTTGGATCAGAATATATTATTTTCAACATCTCCGACGATATTAATCCCTGTTCGCATGGCTTCTTTACCCAAAGTACGAGCGTAAAGTACCACGTATCAAGTATGGTAGCGCTCGACGGAACAATTCACCAAGAAATCTTCCTATTCCGTGTCCACGTTGATAAGACGAACCAACAAATTCACTTGAAATTCCTCAGCCACCCCCTACTTGACCCTCGTAGTATTCTAGATATGGATTCATTTTTCCTTTCTAACAAACTCGCTTGAAGTGTAAAGTCATGGTCAACGTTCCAGATTCAAATGGGATTAATTGACCAAGATGATCTTTCATATCTACCAATATGGTGCTGAATTCTGTATTCAACAACGGTATGTACTGCAATTGTGAAAAAGTTTCAACTTGGTCACTACCATAAACATAATCGTGATTGTTCACTTTTGTTATACGTAGTATAGGTGCCCCCACGTCACCACAAATGCATGGCTCACATAATTCACAATAGATGAACATTTTGTCGAGAAGACCTAATAATAATTTGGCAGGGTGTTTCGCCGATAATATTGTTCCATCAGGATGTATCGGATACCATCCCATAGGCTTGATACGTTTTATATTGTCTTTGTGATCATAAAACTGTGTCTTGTCGAATCCAAATATACGTAAAAGTTTATCGTCAAAGTGTATGAGATGTATCTCTTCACGATTCTCACATTTCTTTTCGACTTGTAGTCTGTTACCGTTTATACATTTCATTCCCAGGCGAGTAGTAATAAGTCGTCGCATCATATTATTACATCCATTCACAAGTTCTTGGATATCGTGAGAAACTCCTGATCGCGTGAAACCACCAGCTACGTAGTTTGTAGCATGTTCATGGTACCTGATATAGTTCTGATTCTTTCTTATGTGTTAGAATGTACGAGGGATTTGAATTTCAGGCAATGTCACTTCCCACTGTCCTTCCAAATCAATTTTTTGCGTTAACTCAGTGGTGAAGCAAGCTGTTTTATTGTCAGGAAGATACTGCATACTACTATTGCAAGGTAAAACGAGATGAAATCGATCTCTCATAATGGTTTAATGTCCTCAAAACTCGATGCAGGTATCCAAGGATTGAACTCTGAAGGATATCCTTCCAAACTGACGGAGTGTTGTTCCGTATTTCCACGACCTTCAGTTTCCAGAATCTTGTCGATATGAAACTCTTCTGTTTCTAAATCTTTTTCCACCCTCGAAAGTTCCTCCTCGTAGAAAATACCGTCAATATTCTCACTGGATGAGTGTTCAATCTCGTGAACGTACGGTTTCCTCCAGTTCGAAACACGAATCACACGGAATATTTCTTCGCTCCAATTTGCTTCGTACCCCTTCTTGGGGGTAGCTTTTGTCCGACTGATATGAACGTGATCACCAACACTGTATTTAGGCTTATGTCCTTTGTATTTTCAATGGAGTTTGTGTTAATGTTTGCACGAGTTATCTGCGCATTTCCCAAAGTTACAGAAGAAGGTGTCATTCTGATACTCTTATGTACCGTGTGGTTATAAGCGTCCACGATTTGCTGCAACACTTCGATGTAACGATGAGTATTTTCATAAGTGAAGTATCTCCACATACGTTTCTTCAACGTTCTGGTCAATCTTTCCACCACCACTGATTTGACTTCAGGGTTACGTGTTATTCGGAAGAATATATTCTTACGTTTCAAAAAGCCTTGTGTCGTTGAACCAACAAACTCACCGCCTTCATCGGTCTGTAGAAGGACAGGTGTCCTTCCCCCAGATTTTTCGGGAATTTTCTCTAATGCTGATGTTACTGAACTTGCAGATTTATTTCTCAAGGGTTCAACTGAAACGTATTCACTGAGTATATCGATAACTACTAATATGTAACAAAAACCGTCATTATCCGTTTGGAATTTCTTGAGATCGACCAAGCCTGCCTCCCAAACATCATCTATGTTTGTGACGTTGTAATGTAGACGTGGGAATTTTTTTCGTATAGGCTTGTGTGAAATATAGGCATCTTGCTGGTCCAACCACTTTTTGGTCCCATCTATCGAAGCTTTGTCTGTTGTTGCGCGTAAAAGGTTTCCGTCAGCAGGGAACCCTGCGTAGTGTGAAGGGCTGGAGTACAATCCAGCAGATGAATTTATTCTTGCAAGATTCTCAACATTTCCCATGCACGTAGTCTCCTCCTGATAGACCCTTTTGGCGAATGATGGGGCAATACACGAGTCCTCCTCTTTTTACCTCTTCCGGTTCTACTATTATGCGTATACTAGTGTTGGGTGATTCATATGAGGTTGAGTCTACGTCTTGTGTACTATCTCCAGATACAAAACTCCTTCCACTATCAAACTTCTGTTCTTCTACATGTGCTCTAGATGGAAGAGCTGATACTTTTCAGGCACTTATCGGTGTATTATGCCAGCACGGAGTGCCTATTGCGGCCGCTATCGTATGCTCTGACCGTATGTTCTAAAATATTTGAGTAATCCAATTGAAAGTTGGATAGATTTTCATTTCATGCAATACTGATTGATGATCCGCGGGGTTGTCTGTCTGTATTTGGGATAACTCTGGACCGAGTGAACCAAATTGGATGGAATTCATAGAGGACCTTCTTCAAACCGTTCCCCAAGGACTATTTTTTTCCATTGCAATCGGACAAGTTCTTCTATTCTTTTCCAATTGTCTGAAGGAATAGGTGATCTCGGAGGAACTTCCTCCGCTGTATACATACAGGGTGTCTCATTTTAATCTGTCATTTAGAATATCTCGGAAACGAATAGATTCAGAAGGAAATGTTCTGGGGAAAAAATGTGAGAATCTGAGGGAGACATCCGATGGTGAACTTGGCTTTGACCACAGATCCCACTTTCAAGGTCATTCTGAGGTCAACTCATGTTTTTCAGATGGAATTCTCTATTTTTTACCACCGGTTTAGATTCTACGCTAAAAACCAAGGAACTTTTGTCTCAAACGTTTTTTCGAAATCCCCACAGATGGCGCTCTAATTGATGAGAGAATGAGAATCCTCAAACCCTCGGATTGTATTCTGTCTAACATAATGCTCAACCCTTGAGTGTTTCTCATCTCCCGGAAATTCCCGTCGGTTGTGTTTTGTTTTGGTTTTGTTCTTGGAAATTGTTATTGTTTTGATTCACATGTAAATACCTTAGAAATTCAGCATTCCCAAACTGCTCAGTTTCCTGTTATCATTTGAAGGAAACGCATTTCTAAATATCATGTCTGATTACGCGACAAACGATATTGTTGACGTTCTGTTGTGTCTTGGTGAAGCGCGGGGAAATTATGTTGAAGCTGTGAGAACGTTTCAACGTCGTTTTCCGGATCGGAGATGTCCAAATCGCATTACGATCCGATTTCTTGAACAACGTGCTCGTCAAGGTCTTCTCAAACGACAGAGGAACAAGGAAGTTTATACGGATGACAATGATCCTGATGTGAGATCGCTGGCTGTGCTGGCATTAATTCATATCAATCCTCATATCAGTCTTCGGGATATTGAGGGAATGGCCGGGATTCCTCGATCCACAGCTCAGCGTATCTTGAAATCGTTGGATTATCATCCATACCATATCACTTTGGTGCAATCTCTAACAGCTGAGGCACGTGGGCCCAACGGAGAATTGAAAAAGATCCTACTTTCTATAATCACGTCATGTCCTCTGATCAGGCAATATTTCACAATGTTGGAATTCACAATTGCCATTATTGGTGTGCTCAGGATCCTTACTGGGTTCGTACAATTGATCATCAACACCGTTGGGGTGTGAACGTTTGGTGCGGAATTGTAGATTCCAGGATCATAGGGCCGTATTTTTCTGAAGGAAACCTGACTGGTGCGGAGTATCTTCGTTTTTTGCATTTTGAACTCCCTGCTCTTATGGAAGACGTAAGTCTTGACGTGAGCTCGAGAATGTGATTCCAACAGGATGAAGCACCTCCTCATTACATGCGAATTGTTCGAAAATTTCTGGACGAGAAGTTTCCCAGAAGGTGGATTGGCCGTGGAGGACCTGTGCGATGGCCACCTAGGTCGCCAGATCTGACGTCGCCTGATTTTTTCTTGTGAGGTTACATGAAAAATGTTGTATTCCGTGAACCTCCAACAACACGCGATGACATGAAAGATCGAATGAGAAGAGCATGCACAGCAATAACACCTGCTACGTTGCAAGCAACTGTAGAAAACTTTCATAAAAGAATTGCGCTTTGTCAAAGGCAAAACGGCGCTCATCTTGAACATCTTTCGAATACCCAATGCGTCCCCGAAGATACACCTCCAGTCCAGACAATCGGCCCTTTCCAGGGCCACAATGATGTGTGAAGTCCGATCGCGCAACCTCCTCGTGGTGCACATTGGGAAACGCTGATGCCAACGGCGATTTTCGGGAGATGAGAAACACACAAGAGTTGGGCATTATGTTAGACAGAATACAATCCGAGGGTTTGAGAATTCTCGTTTTCCATCAATTAGAGCGCCATCTATGGGGATTCCACAGAATTACAAAATGCAATTGTGCGCACCTTTGTGGTCGTTATACTCATATTTATGCGTTGTGTCTACTCCTCAAGAGGATACTAGTGTTACAATCCGAGCACGTTGGTGAGAAATGGAACGCCCATAAGATGGAGAGAGAGAGAGATTTGAAATAAACACTGGTATCCTCTCCAGAGGACTCGACAGTTACTATCCGAACACGTTGTTTTTCGACTATATCACTCCAAACTGAACTCATATCGAACTCTAGAATTTGCGGAGGTGATGCTTCGAAACTTCTTTCACGTCAATACAGAGCCCAAATTTTGGAATTCAGAAGAAATTCTTCAGCGAAACAAGGTTGATACTCGGAACACAAGAATATACAGTATGGGAAAATTTGCGTATGCCCACTTCTCAATGACCCCCTCCCCCCATGGTTCAATTCGTCACACTTTAGAAATCTCTCCCCTCCCCTGAGAGCGGACGTATTTCCTGAATGGCACCTAATAAATGTTCTGAATCAATACAGAGAGCTTCCAAATATTATATCAAGAGACGCGGTAGCGTGTTGACGACAAGTACATGAAGAGAACAGAAGTTGAGAAGCAGGAAGTCGAGCCCTACCTCGTATCTCCACACGGGAATCAAGATTCCTTATAGTCAAAAAATCTTCGACTCGCAATAACTCAACACATATTGTATTCCACGGAAAAATAATTACACTCTCACCATATAATTCTACTATACACTCTCGAATCAGCTCACCACAAACTCGATCCGTTCACGCGATACTGAGATATAAACGTTTCGAATACTCATATGATCAAAATACCACGATTTTCCATCATCAGTTTCTCCGTTGTCCATTGTCTCCGTTATCCATTGTCTTCGTTATCTATTGTTCTCTCATCTATTGTTCCCGTTTCTTCCGGTAAAGACGGGGCGTTGCATGCCAAATCAGACGGTTTGAAAAATTTTGTTTTTGGGTTTCCCCAATTTTTTGACAGTATTAAGTACCAATCAAAGAACATTCCCTGGTCACATTTTGGAATTCTCATGATGACACGTTCAGAAGATATCGATTTTCCGGAAAATCCCCCCTCCTTACGCACTGATCGGTATACGTAGTATACCAGCACGGAGTGCCTATTGCACCCGTTATCGTACGCTCTGATCGTATCTTCTGAAATATTTGAGTAATCCAATTGGAAGTTGGATGGTTCTCCATTTCATGCAATACTGATTGATAATCCGTGGGGTTATCTGTCTGTCTGTATGTATTTGGTGATGACTCTGGACCGAGTGGAACAAATTGGATGGGATTTATATAGGACTTCCTTCAAACCTTTCCCCAAGGACTATTTTTTTTTTATTGCAATCGGACAAGTCCCATTTTTTTTCAATTTTTTCCTGGAACAGTAGGTGATCTCGAAGAGAATTTTCTCCGCTGTATACATATATATATTGAAAGGTCCTTTCTTTTTGTTTTTTATTCAAAGAATTTTCAAATTGTGAAAATGATGAAAGGTTTTATCTATAGCGAATGAACCGACAACCCGGATTTCTGAACTCCTTTCATTGGCCTACGCCGCTAGTTTATCCCCAGTTATGGTTCAGGGAATACCATGAAAAGAACAATATTTCAGGGTTCAATGGTAACTGCGTCACGACCGTCATTTGTTCATCAAAAAGACACATATAAAAAAAAATATAAATGTGATTTCACAAAGATATGAGCTCGAGCGCTGGGCACGCTCATTCAAATTTGACTTCATGTTTTGATACAATTCTCGTGGCTATTCCACGCGCATCAAGATCGCTTGTTAGTTCTTCGCTTCGGCACACGAGTTTCCGAGCTGTGTCTACTTATCATACGCCTACAAGGCTGCCCAATACAACATTGCACAACTCTTGCAGTTTGATTTCCAACCGTCCCTCCAGTTTCTTCTCGATACCACCATGAAGAGCCCGCGCAATGCTGACTCCGCCTGATCGTCTCGAGGAGTAACCGAACGACACTTCGTTTTCGTCTAGTCAAGACTTAGATATTTTGAGGGGCCATGAAGCTGGAGAGCGAGTCGCGAGCCGCCCAACTCTTTGAAAATATCGTCCGTCTACCTTGGAGATTTTCACTCTACCTCAGCCCTGAAGTTTGAGAGCAATTTCTTGCACCGCCTGACTGGAATATCTTGAAAAATTTCCAAGTACCAGACTACAACTGTTCTAAGTCCGAGTCGACTAGGAGGGTCATGAAGTTCGATAGCATTTTCTCGCACCGCTCAACTACTCGAAGTCGACTCTTCGTTGGTTTCATGGGTTTCTATATCCTAAATCACTCCCTACTTTCCCTAATCTCACACTAAATTCATTATAGTATGCGTGCGCTTCATACTTTTACATTCTTTCCATGTCGATTTGTTCCTCTGGTTAACTTCGATCCAAATTTGTATGTCTTATTATATTCCCACTTCCTTCTCTTCCCAATCGTCTCAACCAGAGCAACAAATCCACACGTTATCTCATCGTATTTGCCCGCTTGCATGTGTGCGTGTATTGTGTACTCACACGGCTCCATTTACTATCCATCTTATTTTGATCTGAATTCGTCGAATCAATATGTTACAACAACCCCCACTGAACATAAGTAGGAGTTTCATATCTATGCAAACCTTCTGTTCTTGTTCAATAACACCAAAAAAAACTGATTTCAACTTCAATTTTCTTTGCACTTTGGAGCCATGCGAATCTTTCACCCTTTTTGTTTTACCCCCCTGCACGCGGAAGTGACCACCCCTTATGACCTGATCATAATTTGGTCGGAAAAACAAAATTGTTCATACTTTTTAGTTATATCATCATCCTTTTCACATAATACTGCTTCTCTTATTCCGTAAAATGAGAAGAAAATCAATTTCCTTTCGTATGCAAACAACAACAACAAAAAAATACATTATACCTTTGAAACTTCGTCTTTCCATTTTCTGTGATGTTCTACCATCCTCTCAAAAAAAATGTCATACTTTGACAATTTCATTTTTTTTACAACAAAAAAACATAATGCTCCTTAAAAAAAAAACACATCATTCTTCCTTATCTTCTACCTATCGTATTCACTCCCGTTTTGGTTCCCCACGGAAGAAAAACAAAGATTTGGAAATTCTTCTCCTCTTTCAATTCAAACAAAACCTTATAGTTGAAAAAAAATTTATATGATGATTCCTATTCCATTTTCTCGTAGCTTGTTTTCAGACTTTTCGTGAATCCTTTTTCTTCGTAATGCTTGTATCTCGTTGCTCCGTTGATTTGGTTGGTACCTTGACTAGCTTTTGTCAATAATGTACGGGCCTGATCATCACTTTTGTCCTTCGTCTCCTGATCACTGGTCTCGTTTTTCTGTGTATCCTATCCTTCGGATTATTTGTTCCGTTCTGCGTGTGAATGTTAAACGACTCTTTTGAATCATTTGATGCAGCTTGAATTACTCTATCTTCTGCTGGTTTCACGTTCATTGCTTTTTCCTTTGATTTGGTATTAGTTTCACTCTTCTTCATCCCTTCTTCCTTGGTTTCCCATCCTTCTCCCCTTTTCTTTCTTCGATCTTAATTTGTTTGTTCTTCGTTCCCTCCTTTATCTCTTGTTCTTCTTCTTCTTCTTCGATCTCTACTTCTTCTCCGCTTGACGAGTGTAAGTTAAATCGTTTGAGTATCTGATGCATCTTTTCTTGTATTTGTGTTCTCTCCTTTCGCCTTCTGATCTCTTCACTTTTCTTGCTACTCCTGCTGCTTTGTTCTTTTGTATTACTTCTCCTTCTTCCTCGCTTGAGGATTCCAATCCATATTCTTTAAATATTGCTTGTTCTTCTCTCTTCTGAGCCGATCGTATCTTTTTCCGCCTTGCGCATTTTGACACGCTGACTCTGAATACTTTCGCTTGCACGGTTTTACTCTTCGTGTCTATGCTCTCTGTTTGAGCTGCTTTTCCTTTTCCTCTCCATTTGCTAGGTGTTCCCTGGAATTTTCTCGCGACAATTGTTCTTTCTACCATCTCCGATTGATAGATTACCACACAATCTCCTTGGATTCCTACTGTACGCTCATTAGTTTGGTCTCCGGTTTGTGTACCTTTCTCCATTTTGCTCCAGATTTCCACTACACAACACTAATGATAGTTCACCTTGACTCTAGTAATTCCTTCATTATTTTCATCTGCCTTATGTAGCCACTTTTGGTAGTTTTTCTGTTCGATGTCGCTTATCAAATGCTTTTGTTTCATCCTGGAATTTGAATGTTTGTTTTTGTCCGAAAGCGATGATCGTGAATCAGTTTCTTGTCTTTTGTTCTGCTCATTATTCGGCTTCATGAAATTTCTTCATATCTGGACTGTGGGATATCCCTCTCATCTTCTCTGAATTGGTATGTCTCAATACATATGTACCGGTACCGATTTTCTTTGTGATGACGTATGGACCTTTGTATACTGCCATAAATTTTGCTATTCTCTTTCCTTTACGACCTCACACATTAAGAGCATCGACCCATACTTTCGATTCTATTGCAAATTCCGTGGTCTCATGATTATTGTCGAATCTTCCTGCTCTTTTTCTTCCTTTATCCCTTATACGATCTCATACCAGCATTAGTCTTTGTTCCCGCGGTTGATCTATTCTCTCCTCATTCTGTATCCATTGTTCCCATATTCGTCACGGTTTTTCACCAAAGTGAACTTCTTCCGGTGTTGACTCCGTGGATTCGTGATACACTCCATCAATGCAGTCCTCTATGATGGAAATCCAATTGATCCATTCTGCGTGGTTGTTCCCTAGGAATGTGCGGGAGAACCTTGATAATTCTCGGTTGACCCTCTCCACTGGATTCGCTTTTGAATGTCGTATGGATGTTAAGATGGGTTTGATCCCTTCAGATGTTAGTTTTTGTATCCATCTATCTGATGTGAATTGGGTTCCACGAACCGTTAAAATGTTTCGCGGTTTTCCATATGTGGGAATATAATCATTGAACAGTCTCTGTATCACGAGTTCGGCGTTGACTTTTCTCAATGGATATAATTTCACGATTTTGCTGAATACATCAATTGTCGCCAGAATGTACTCGAGTCCTCCTCTCGCGGTTGGAAGTTGTCCATAAAAGTCCGAAGAAATCAGTTCCGATTTAACAGCCGGTACAATATTCATCATTGGTGCAAACGCTGTTTGATTTGAAACCTTATTTTTTGGCACGAAAGGCATGCTGCAAGTTTTCTTCTTATACTTTTCCCTAACTTGGGAAAGTGAAAGTCTTCTTTGATCATCATTCCCATTTCCTTTGGTCCCAGGTGGCCATAAATTTCATGACACTCATTGATTGAGCAAGGTACCAAGATTCGCGGCATGTAGATTTTCCCTTCGTTGTCTCGTGCTCTGAAGTATAGGATTTCGTTGTGAAGTTTGTATTTTGGCTGCTCTTCGTCATTGGGGACTTGTGGGTCTCTCAAATTTTCTATTACATTATTGAGGGTTCGTCTTCTCTTTGCAATTTTTTTATGTCTCTTATTAATCTCAGGGAATGTCCAGATGGTTCCCTTACCAATTCATTGATTCCGACTTCTTCCATTACTTTCTTCTTTTCTGAAGTTCGGCAGTTTCTACTCAATATGTCCGCAACAATATTTTCTGTTTCTTTACAATGTGTTATCTCAATGTTATAATCCTGGATTCTTAGGATCCATCTGGACAATCTCTGGTTGATTAGTTTACAACTTCTGAGAAATACTAAGGCTGTATGATCCGTTATTATTCTAACTTTGGCGCCAAATAAAAACGTTCGACATTTCTCCAGTGACCACACAATAGCCAATAACTCTTTCTCCGTTGTAGAATATGTGAGTTATATACCTTTCAGCGTACGACTCGCAAATGAAATAACGGGTGGGGGCCGAATCAACGAAAGGACAAATCAACGGAACCGTTGGTTGAAAAGGAAGAGATGTATGATGTATGATGTCTTATTCTTTCCAACTAACGGTTCCGTTGATTTGGTTTTTCGTTGATTTGTCCCCCATCCGGAATAACCCCCAAATCGCCCTTTTCGTCTATCTGAAATAATACGGCTCCTAGAGCTACGTCACTCGCATCCGTTTGCACATAATACTCTGTATTCACATCTGGGAATTCCAGAACAACTGATTCACAAAATAATGTTTTCACCTTTTCAAATGCTTGGGCCTCTTTTTCCGTCCATCGCCATTCCACCTCCTCTTTTATCAGCGCTATGAGCGGTACTACCTTTCGGGAATGTCGACTAGTGAATTTTGAATAATAATTTACCAAACCCAAAAACCCTCTCATCTGCTTCACGTTTTTTGGTTTAGGGAATTCCTTGATTGCTCTCACTCTTTCTGGGTCTGGATGAATGCCCTCCGTTGATATTATGTGGCCTAGAAACTTCACCTCGCTTTTGAAGAATTTTGACTTTTCTAGATTAATTGTTACATTGAATTCATTAAATCTCCCAAATATCTCTTTTAATAGTTCAATATGCTTTTTTTCTGAAGATGATAGGCAAAGGGAGTCATCCACGAAATTTATCACCCTATCCCCCAAATCTTCGAATACTGTACCTAACGCTCTTATTAAACTGGCCGTGCTCGTTTTGAGCCCGAATGGTGTAACTTGGAATTCATAACATTTGCCTTCGTAAAGAAATGCGGTATATTTCCTGGAATCTGGGTGTAGTGGAACTTGCCAAAAACTACTCCTCAAATCAATTACCGACATCACTTTTACTTCTTGACATCTTTGAAATAGTACCTCCACTGGCTCTACTGACTCGAAATCATCTTCTAGTATTTGATTTAATTTTCTTGCATTCAGACAAGGACGTACATCACCTCCTTTCTTACTCACCGACACCAGAGGATTGATGTATTGACTTTTTGATTTCATCATAACCCCTGCTTCGATCATCTTGGTAATTCCCCCGTCTATTTTTGCCTGATGGGCCATGGGAATCGGATACGATCTTTTCACGGATGCTGTTGAGTCTTTAACCTTTAAAACCGTTCCATATCCGTGCATTCTACCGGGTTCTCTTCTGGAAATAAATTTATTTTCCATAATAATTTTCCTTAAACTTTCTTCTATCGCTGGATTTTTTATTTGACATTCTGCTAATTTATCGTCAATCTCCCTCTTTTTGATTCCGACTGATTTGTAAGATTTAAACGAGACTTCAGAGACATTTATGGTGTTCATTCAATCGATATTGACATCATCATTGTCTCCATCATGGATCTCGTCCGTAACTCTAATCCCTATTCGTTTTTCTCTATTGCCTATCTCTAATATTTCTTTTTCTACGTCAATTCTGCTTTGATTCTTCTTCAGTAAATCTATTCCTAGAATACATTTCCTTCTTAGACCCTGTACTATTATCACCGCATGATTTTCTTTCTCTCCTTGAATATTGATCTCGCAAAATATTTGTTTTCTCAGTTTGATTGGCTTTCCTCCCGTTGCTCCCACTACTGTTGCCCTTCTTATCGGCAATGTTGGACAATTTCTGAACACGTCCTGTTTGGGAGTGAAAAATTCCTCTGAAATACACGTGATTTCTGCGCCTGTATCTATCAATGCTCTCACTGGGATTCCTTCCATCTCCATTTCTACCTCGGGACACCGAGTTATCACTTTGTCCCCTTTGTCCATCATTATTTCCATAAGTTCTTCTCCTCCCAAGTTTTTTTCCATCTCCTGGTGCTCCTTTCTCCGTCTCGTCCCCTTCACTCCCATCCTTTCCTCATCCTGTTCTATGTTCTTCATCCTGGAGGCTTCTGTTGATTCGTGCCTCCTTTTCCTTTGTTTCACTCCTGCGTCAGACTCCGATAAGATTTCTTTTCGACTTTCTGACGCAGGTATGTTTAGTTTTCCTGTTCACTCGGCATGAAAGGTTCTGCTAGTGGTGATAGCTCGTTTTCTTCAGTAACTTCGATATTGTTAATTCCTGCTCGGGGGTTGTTTGGCGGATGAATTGTCCGCTCTCGTCTGAAGAAAGTCCCATTATTAGGCCTCTCAATGGCTGAATGGGTCCCTGAATTCCCTGGGTTCGATCTTTGATTGGAATTTCCATACGTTGGTCTTCTATTCGTTCGATTTATTTCATTGCTTCCGTTGTTCCCTCTATGGTACCTTGGGTTAGTATGATATGATCCTCCTCCGCTCAACTGCCTTCTGTTTCTATCCGTCTGTCCAGCTTGTTCAAACGCCTCAATCAGTTCCATGAATTCATCGACTCGTTGGATGTCTCTGGCTATTACCGCAGCATATATTTCTTGATTAAAATGTCTGGTTAGTGTTTTGACAATTCCCTCTCCCGCCATTGGTGTTGTTACATCTCTCGCGTTGTTAATTAGTTTGATTTCGTATCCTATCTTGGTAAGCTGACCGTTGTGGTCGTGATGACCACATTCTAAATGCCTCTTCACCTTTTGCTGGATGTTGTCATTCCAATATTTCCTTCTGAATTCATCTTTGAATTGTTCCAACCCATGAATTGTCTCTCTAATCAGTTGCCACCAATCTCTCTATTTCTTTCAGGAACTTCATCGGATTTTCTCGTCCAGACCCATCAAACGAAGGAGGTTTTGGTCGCCCTCGCTGCACACCGTGAGCTGTACACATCTCTTGCATTTTCCTGTTCTTTTGTATGCTTTTGATTCCGAGGATTCGCTGGGCCATTTGCTGTTGTCTGACATCCAGTTCCTCGATCTCTCTTGTATTGAATTGAATTTCCCCCGCGTTCTCTGACTGGCAACTTAGTGAGGTTGATTGACCATGTTCGTTCAATTCTATCCTGCCTTCAATCTCCCCAATCAAATCTGGCGTTTTCGTGGTTTGTTGCGAGCATTCTCTAGATCTTTGATTAATTCCCTCATTTATCAATCCCACCACTTTTTCCTCTACTTGACAAGATCTCTCGTGAATCAGCTGCTCCAATCGTTTCCTGATGTGCTTTGTTCGATTTACTCGCGTCTGGGTTTCACTATACATTTTTCTGAGGGCCTCAATTTTGTCTTCTGTATTCATTTCCGAGATGGATTCTGTTTCTGAATCACTGGAGCTATTTCCCTCGCTATCGATTATCGCCCTCACTATGCGCTTTGCTTCGCTTCAGTGTGCCATTTTGCCGGATTTTATTCCGAATCAGTGTGCCCCACGTTGGGCGCCAATTGAAACGTTCTTTTTTTTCGTTTTTTATTCCAGAATTTTTGAATTGTGAGGATGATAAAAGGTCTTATCGATAGTAAATGGACCGCGCACCCGGATTTATGAACTCCTTCAATTGGCCTCCACCACTAGTTTATCCCCAGTTATGGTTCAGGGAATACCATGAGAGAAACAACATTCCAGGGTCCAATGGTACCTGTGCCACAACTGTCATTTGTTCATCCAAGAGACACATATAAAGAACAATATAGATGTAATTTCACAAAGATATGAGCTCGAGCGCTGGGCACGCTCATTCAAATTTGACTTTATGTTTTGGTACAATTCTCGTGGCCATTCCACGCGCATCAAGATCCCTTGTTAGTTCTCCGCTTCGGCACACGAGTTTCCGAGCTGTGTCTACTCATCATACGCCTACAAGGCTGCTCAATACAACATTGCACAACTTTTGCAGTTTGATTTTCAACCGTCCCTCCAGTTTCTTCTCGATACCACCATGAAGAGCCCGCGCAATTGCTGACTCCACCTGATCGTCTGGAGAAGTAATCAGACGACACTTTGTTCTCGTCTAGTCAAGACTTGGATATTTTGAAGGGCCATGAAGCTCGAGAGCAAGTCGCGAGCCACCCAACTCTTCCGAAATATCGTCCGTCTATCTTAGAAATTTTCACTATACCTGTGATGGTTCTACCCTGAACCCATACACGAAGGCGAGTGAGGTGTTGAACACTCCCACGACTTCTGTCGTGGATATTCATTTGCAACGGCGACACCTGAAATATATTGAAATCGAGAGAGTAATATGTCCACGATAATGTTGGAGGGGTCGAGGGATAAGAGGAAGCTCAGGGAGGGGGTGGGTTGATTTTAATTCACTAAAATGAACAATCTCCAAACGAGGTTAACCACGTGTCAGAGCACGTATATATTTTCAATTCCACAGGGTTATACAAAGCAAGCGACTTCGTCGCGCAAAGGAAGATACAAACAACTCGTTCGTTTATCAATTTGATTTGGGGAACACAGGGACTAAGAAGAGAGCACGGAGGGCGCGGCCACGAGGGAACGTTTACTCACGGACTAAGGGAATATAGGGAAGCCACGACCATAAAATTTAACCGGGGGGGGGGGGGCAAATACGGGCGTAGGGGGTGACTCTATATGAAAACAAACAGGGGGAAGAGAAACCAAAAGGAAGGGCACGTGGAGGAGGTCACGTGAACGACACTGGTTTACCACTTATAACTTCACACCAGGACACCGCACAGGCACTCCACACCGTCGGAATCCTTGGCAGGTGTGACACGAGTGATTTTTTTATTTCATGTCGGACCCCGATGGCACAGGACACTCACCGTATCGCTGAATTTTTTCCAAAAACAAGGTTCATATACATACACAGAACCCCACCGGTGACTTTCCGTTGGAGCTTACTTCTGGGGCTCGTTTTACGGGTTTTGGCTGAGGTGGCCTCCAACTACTCGTTGGGTGAGTGTGCGCATGCGCGTTGTGGAGGTCTTCTGGATGCGGGTGTTTCCGTCCTTTTCCATCTTTTGGTGGGGCCGGAAGCAGGGGTACAGCATGGTCGGGTTGGTCTCTGCCGTTGTTCCGCCGGTCCAGAGACGGGGTGACATCCTCGGAGACGACTCATCCTAGCTCCCCCTCTCTCTCTGTGGTCCGGGGTTGGAGAGAGATGGTGCTACCCACGAGTGGTTTCTAGCCTCCTGGGAGGTTGTCGATCTACAAACGGCCGAAATAGCGTTGGTATCGTCTCCTGGCGTTGAACCAATCCTTCCTGGCATCCGTGGTATAGGTGACGTTGCCTCCTCAGAAACGGGAAACCTGAACAAATAGTGAAAGGGCAGGGATTAGAGGAGGACAGGAATAGCGAGGGAGAGGAGATGTAATCCCGTTTCTCGTGTAAGCGAGCGACAGCTATGTTCTTTCGGGTGAACTAACTGGTTCTGAAAGTTTACGATTACGATCGATAGGGATCGTGCGTGGTGCCACCTCACGACTCTTTTTGTGAGAATTCATTCCGTCACATACCTCAGCCCTGAACTCCGAGAGCAATTTCTCGCACCGCCCAACTGCGATATCTTGGAAAATTCCCAAGTACCAGACTACAGCTGTTCTAAGTCCGAGTCGACTAGGAGAGTCATGAAGTTTGAGAGCATTTTCTCGCACCGCTCAATTACTCGAAGTCGACTCTTCGCTCTGAGTCGAGTGTTGTTCGTTCCGAATTGAACAAATGACGATTTCACTGTGATTTCACGGGTTTCTATATCCCAAATCACTCCCTACTTTCCCCAATTTCACACCAAATTCATTATAGTATGCGTGCGCTTCATACTTTTACATTCTTTTCATGTCGATTTGTTCCTCTAATTAACTTTGATTCAAATTTGTATGTTTTATCATATTCTCACTCCCTTCTCTTTCCAATCGTCTCAACCAGAGGAACAAATCCACACGTTATCTCATCGTATTTGCCCGCTTGCATGTGTGCGTGTATTATGTACCCACACGGCTCCATTTACTATTCATCTTATTTTGATTTGAATTCGTCGAATCAATATGTTACAATATATATACAGGGTGGGGCATTTAAAGTGTCGCGGGCGTTTCTTCCAAAAATAAAATGAGATACGAGAAAATTTTTCGGACAAAAATTGTAGGGTATCGAGGGGGAAATCCGATGGTGGCCTTGGCTTTGACCTCAAATCTCATCTTCAAGGGCATTCTGAGGTCAACGCTTGTTTTTTGAATAGCATCTCATATTTTTCACTGCAGATTTGGATTCTAGGTCAAAAACCAAGAAACTTTTGTCTGAACCATTTTCCTGAAATCCGCAAAGATGGCGCTCTAACGAAGGGTCTTGGAGGAGAATGTTTCGGACAAAAGTTGTCTGATTCCAAGGGGGACCCCTTGAACTGAAACGGAGGTGATGGGGTATAACAGACAAAACACAACACATTTCAATCGTCTACATCACTTGGATAATTTTAATGCAGTAGATGCTCAAAATGATGGCCTTCGACTTCAATACACATTTCAAAACGTTTTACAAAAGATTGCTGAACTCGTGCTAAAATATCTTCATTGATGCTCGCGCATGCATTGATGATTCGTTGACGCATATTCTCAGGTGTAGTCGGTGCTTGTTGATAAACTGTATCTTTTATGTATCCCCATGAAAAAAAATCTGGAGAAGTAAGATCCGGAGAACGGGCAGGCCAATGAACTGGTCCACGACGTCCTATCCATCGTCCAGGATAATCTCTGTCCAATATTTCTCGAGCTGTGACTGCATAATGGGATGGACAACCATCGTGTTGATACCACATATTCAATCGTTCCTGAATAGGTATGTCTTCAAGTAATGTTGGAAGTACTTGATCTAAGAAATGTCTGTACTTCTCTCCATTTAGCGTATCTGCAATGAAGTACGGTCCAATTACTCGAGATCGAAGAATACCACACCAAACATTCACAGCCCATTGTCTTTGATGCTCTACTTGACGTAACCATCTTGGATTTTCTGTCGCCCAGTAATGCATATTATGTCGATTTACTTGACCATGATTGGTGAACGTCGACTCATCAGAAAATAATATGTTGATGAAGTTGTTATTGTGCATTTGCGCTAGACCCCATCGACAAAACTGTACACGATTTTTGAAATCATCACCGTGAAGGTCTTGTTGCAAACAAATGTGATATGGATGGAATTTGTGACGTTCCAGTATTCGAAGAACACTTCTTCGAGAAATTCCCGAATGGAGTTCAATTCCACGAGAGCTCACGGGTGGATTATTGGCTACTGCAGCTAGTACATCAACTTCCGCATTTTCTCCGCTAACAGTTCTCATTCGATGTCGTTTTCCCCTTGTAACACTTCCCGTTTCTGAGAATAATTTTGTAATGCGTTGAAAATACCTAATGGATGGCGTTGTTCTTTCAGGAAATCGTTCTGCATACAAGTCATATGCTTGTCTGGGGTTCTTATGCACTTCACCGTAAATGTAGATCATATCGATCTTTTCAGAAACCGTGTATCGGATATCCATGATTTTCAATTTGTCATAAACCAAGTAATAATCAAATGTAACTGACAAACTGACTTTCAAAATCGTGAATTTTCACTGAACCCCGTCGTTTGTTCACATCGCGTGAGCTCTGAATGGTGGTAATGTAGACGATTGAAATGTGTTGTGTATTGACAACTTTTGTACGAAACATTCTTTTGCAAGACCCTTCGTTTTCGAGTTATTCGAATGTCAGATTCAAAATGGAACAATATCGATTAGAGCGCCATTTTTGCGGATTTCAGGAAAATTGTTCAGACGAAAGTTTCTTGGTTTTTGACCTAGAATCCAAATCTGCAGTAAAAAATATGAGATGCTATCTAACAAACAAGAGTTGATCTCAGAATGCCCTTGAAGATGAGATTTGAGGTCAAAGCCAAGGCCACCATCGGATGTCCCCCTCGGTACCCTACAACTTTTGTCCGGAGAATTTTCTCGTATCTCACTTTATTTTTGGAAAAAACGCCCGCGACACTTCAAATGCCCCACCCTGTATATGTATGTCATTTCCTCCGCAGCTCATGAATATTCGTTATCTTCGCCCGAATCGATTAATTATTATGAACAATGGGTCCTAGGGGTTTTCGAGGGTGCTGAATCCGAATCTGGAGTCAAATCTCGAATCCAAGATGGTGGACCCAACATGGCGGACGTGAATTTATTCATGTTCGCATTTGTGGCCAGATCCATATGAACATAGTTTCTAGGGGTTCTTGAGGTTGCTGAATCCGAATCTGATGTCTCAAATGAATTCGAGATGACAAATCCAATATAGCGGACATGAATTTAGTCATTTCCGCATTTGTGGACAGATTTATATGACACATGGGTCCCAGGGATTTTCGAGGGTGAGGAATTCGAATCTGACGTCGAGAAACTTATTCAAGATGATGGATCTAATATAGCGGACGTGAATTCAGTCACTCCGCATTCGTGTACAGATTCATATAAAACATGGGTCCTAGTGGTCTTGAAGGGTGAGGAATCCAAATCTGACGTCAAAAGAGGAATTCAAGATGGCGAATCCAATACGACACACGTGAATATAATCATTCTGGCTCTAATGAACAAAGTATATTGTTACATGTAACACAGGTTCTAGGGATTTTCGAAGATGCGTAATCAAAATCTGGGCTCCAATGTTGAAAGAAAATAATGATTCCGATCCGCTCGTGTGAGCTTTCCTGCATCCGAAGACTCTTCAAGAGCAAATTGACGTCATGATAACTGTGCACTAGTGAGAATTCAAAAGTAGAGGAAGTAGCTATTGAAACAAATGAAGCCTGAAAACGTTCCCATTCATTCCTCAATTCTGCTTCAATGACTCTCCGTTACGCTTATTACACTTGAATGACTTTCAGCTTACGCTTTTGTCGCGCTTCCAAGCCTTATTCTTACCAGGACACTTAAAATTCTGCAGTTCTCCAAGGCCATGTTTCTAAATCATTTGGAGATGATATAAAAGATGATAGGCAATAAGTTTCAGGCTTTCTGAACATTATATTCACGAGGTTTCTCAATTGAGTGAAAAACCGATGAGTGCCTTTCCATATATCCCCGGATTTCTGAATTGTTGAAAATGCGGGCAAAGCGAGCATATGTGGGCTACGCTCCATTCAAAATGAGCGAAGCAAATTCCGAAGGGGGTCAGAGGGGGACTGCGGAGCGAAGCGAAGCAGTTAGGGGGCGGAGTCCTCCGGTCACGGTTTCGTGCCCATAACTTCGTTAGTAATTGTCCAAATTGAAAGTTGTTTAGTTCAAAATCGTCGTTGTTTTATGTACTCTACAAAAAAAATACGAGAAAGGCATTCGGAGTGTCGGTGAGAGTGCATTCATCATCATGATACGAGCTGACCAACCGAACACGGTTTTTTCCACCAAATTACTTGAAACGAAATTCACGAAACCATCTGGAATTCTCATTCAAGTGAATGCAGTCTTGAAGGATCCCCCTTGAAAATTCCACATTATTCCATGAATCTTCTCCCGAGTAATTTGGTAAGAAAAGACTGTGCTCAGTTGGTGAGCTCATATCATTTGGATGAATGATTTTCTCACGTATTGGCGCAAGCGTCCTCAGATTGGACTCGCGAACGTTACAGACACAGATGTGATTGTGAGTCCGTGTGAAAAAAGAGAGGGTACGCATGCACGCGCAACCTAGCATGCTTCCTCCTTCGCTCTCCCGTCAACGATCCCATGAGGAATGGAAAAAGCATACTAGATTGCGTGCGCAAATGTACCCTTCCTTTTTTCACACGGACGTACAGCCGCATGTGTGTGTGTAATGTTTGCGAGTCCAATCTGAGAACACTAATTGGTGCTGCTAACGATTTTTTAATACTGGCAATCGTATTGATTGTTCATCCATGATATAATCTTTGTTCCATCATCGAATATTAGACGCCCCATCAGTTCTGTATGTTTCAATTCGTTGCTGTAGAATAAATATACAAATATGGAATCTAAACTCAGATCCAATAGATGTTGTAATCTATTCAAATTAGGGAATCATTCATCAAGTGAGGAATTCAGACAGGCTCCTGTCTGAATTTCAAGGATGATGGAATTTGACCCGTTTTGATTATTTGTGCGCATTCTGTAAGAAAAAATTAGGATATCTGAAACCAGTTGTATCTACATCAAATTATATTAGTAGTGAAAGTGACCCAAGTGAGAATGAATGCGATGCTGGAGATAATGATCATATTTCCGTTGAGAACGCTGATACTCATAATATTATTGTCGACGATGATGTCTCAGATGATGTTAATACTGGAACAGATAACCAATATGTCCTGGTAATCCGTTTACCTCAGGTATTTTCATCTTCTATTTCAAGACCCTCACAGCACAACGGTTCAGAAAAAGTTCCGAATGTGTTCATTTTGAATCATTATGGTTTCAGATGAATTTATTGTGAACTCTTACTGGACTGATATGCTGTGTGGGTAGGGGAGAGCGGAGATGAAAGTGCAACGGGGGAGTTGTTCCGATGAATAAAATTTTACAAATGAAACTGAATAATCGTATATTCTGAATATGCAAACTGAGATAAATATTTCTCCCTCAATTTACATGTTCAAAACATATGCTCACTCATTTCTATTTCTGGAAATTCAATCATCGGAACAACTTCCCCGCTCTGCTCTACTTCAATATTAACCTTGAAAATAATTGCCTCCAACTTTTTTCATCTGAGGATTGAAATCATTTTCAGGCGAAGAAGTGACTCGTACGCCCGTATAAAAAATTATTGGTTTGTGCAAAGTCAGCACCAAACTTGACCTGACAAACTTTGCTCGAAGTTTGCAGAATGAGACTATCCCAAACTAAGATGACGCAAAACTAGTTTGGCAAATTTTTTGGGTATGTATGTACAGATGAACTCGTTGAAATCCAATGAGGAACCATTTCAAAGAATTAATATTTTTCAGGAGAGTATCTCAAAATTCCAATCCCCCCACACCTCACACGAATTATTGTTCATATCTTCTGAATTTGGTGAAAGTTTGATTCGCGTTTGACAGAAATACGAGATACGATCCTCTTAGAGCATATGGAATTTCGACGAACAATTCAATTACGCTGTTTGGAACATCTTGCTAACAATGCCAATAATACTAGTTCGGAACATATTCGTGTAAACTTGGACGTAATTTCGGGATCGATTTGGGCCAAATTTCTTTCAGACGTTTCAAATTCTGTGCCAGTGTCACTCATATGAATCCAGATTGCACGAAGGGAATCCGAAAGGTTTGGTAACAGCGTGACTCATATTGCGGTAATACTCATAAATTCTTTGTCACAAAGAGCTGAAATACCTTGACCACAGCACAACAACCGAATCTGTTGACACTTTCGGAAATTCGGCCCAAGTCGAATTGTCATCAATCCCACGTCATCGACACCTTCACACCAAGTTCAATACAAATCTTGCCGTTTACAGATTTTGTTCCGCTAACGATCTCAATACCAGTTGAGCACAGATTGATGTCAGGTTGGGCATGAGTTAGGAATCAATCTGACCCAAGCTTTTCGCCCTCTGAGGAAACTCCTCAGTTGCGATAACCTAAAACGACATCAAATGAAATTTCACGTCAACTGAACTGAATTATTGTTCCATTTAGAAATGAATTGCGGTTGCAAAAATTAGTATTTTGCTAAGACAGTTCAACTTTTCATTCGATGTTGTACTCCACGAAATCTTCAGTCACGATAACTCAACAGTTTTCTCAATGCACATGCCTCCTGGAGGAATACCATGTATATAAATCTCGTTGTATGGAAACAAACTTGAAGAGGTTCCATCCGGAATTGATAGGATTTGATGATATCTTGATGATTCCTGATCACAGCAGTGAATTTTCAGTGCCTCAGATCATATAACTTACCAAATCTCCAAATGTGTCCTTAGTAAGATCAAAATCTTCCTTTGAAATCCTGAAAACTCTGAAAATTGTTCGCATTCACATGCACATCATGAGAAACAAACTGACTCCTATCTTGAATACAAATTAAATTCAAAAATGTTGTTGAAGTTTGAATCGTGTATAGAAACGAAACGGAAATTTGAACTTGGGAAATATGATGAAACATCGTTATTTATCCTCTCGAATCAACTCCTTGGAACCAGAAACGTCGTTGAGTGAATGTACTGCCAGATTTTCGGTTTTCATTTATTGAATATTGTGTTATACGATGACCACTTCATTCCATTGAACGATTCACACTTCCGGAACATATTTTAAGATGTAACCAGTAGTACTCTCCCGCATGCTGAAATTAGTATCTGAAATTAACTTCTCACAACACTTTGATCACATGAACTTTTGCCAATTTCAAAAGTTAAATGCAGTTTTCATAAGATCGAATATTGCAATTGAATTTTCCTCCGTTCTATTGGAACAAGACTCTCATGCAACCAAAGAAAATGAATATCAAAATGAGAGTATCCCTCTTATTTTGATACATATTCTCTCGTAATACATGGTATCAAGAATATTCCACTCCATTTGGGAGGATTAGTCTTTGTGGTGGAAGAATTCTCATTCGTTCGATATTCATTCGCTGAATTGAGAAAGATTCATGATCCTCGTTAACCCTCTAACCGTAACCCCGGTCTCATAGACCGCTATCAAAATGGTCTTTGCTCGTAATTCAAACTTTTTTGGTTGAATTGTTTGACATTTCATTCCTACTCTGCACAGAATTGCCCACTATATAATCTGCAAGAGGTTGCTCTTTCTTTATGATTGCTTGAACTCCATTTTACGATCCAGACATGTTCGCAGCTCCATCGTGAGTTTGCCATCTGAAACAGTCAATCTTGAGTCCAAAACTTTTCAATTTATCTAAAATTGTAGCGGCTATTCCTTTTCCAGTTGTTTGCGTCGCACTATAAGAACCAAGGAATTCTTTTTTTGGTTCTAAATGATTGGAAAATCGAATACAAATGGAGTGCTGATCGATTCCAGAAATATCTTGTGTTCCATCGACGATTAAAGCAAAACATCTCGCCTTTTGAATGTCTTGACATAATTTTTTCAACACTTTTTTGCTCATGAGATCAAGCACTTCATTTTGTATCTTCCAACTTGTCCACGTTTCAGTTTTGACGAGCCACTTCTCTAAATTCGGCTGTGTTATTTTTAAAACATTTAAAAACTGCATCAAGTTGCTTTCCTCCTCTTCATGACCTCTTATAGCTAAGCTTTGTCTAGCTAGATATCTTATTGCACTGAAAATGTGTACTAGACACTCGCGAGCTATTTGCTGTTCTGGAACTAGTTGGGAATATAATTGAACTTCTACTGGCTCACTTTTCGTCAGATGAATTTTATGTTCGATAGCAAATCTGTGATCTCTACTTTTTTCATGTTTTCTAAAATTTTCTATAGCCTTGCGCCAAGTACTGAAACCTTTTTTGTAAAAGACATTTTTTGATTCATCTATGAGACTTTTAGCATCCATACATATCTGACACAATACTCCTATTCCTGGTGCTTTCACAATCCACGGGAACTGTTTGATCCAGCTTTCTTAGAAACAACGGTCAAACCAGATGACACATTTTCGATGGCAAATTTGAACGACATGAGCACATTTTGTGACGTTTCAAATGTTAGAATGCGCGTTGGTGATTTCCAATCAATCCTAATTGAGATTTCGATTAGACCCCGTGCCTCTAGCTCGCCGGATCCAAGGTTCAGGAGTGGGGAAACGCGGGTTACAGATCATGAAATGGAAAATCGTTCAATCAATATTTGAAATGACAAGTTTCCCTATACAAAAAGTCGGTGTTACGGAAATGTGATCGTTTTATCCGCATTCTGATTGGTGTTCGATTGTTTCCGTTCTCTGACGCGCGCGTATTCAAAGAGAGTCAATCAAAGCTGTGTGTATGGCAAAGATAATTTTCCTTCCGAAAGTCTCATTGGTTCCTCTTCGCTGACCGTTAGTACAGAGAGTAGGGGGTGTTGAAGGTGATATACACGTCTTGACAAATTATGCGCGCAGGAATTCAGTTATTCATTGTGTTACAGTGAAGTGGATATATTCATATAAATAATAAAGTGACAGTGTTTCGGAATTATGATATCGTGTCGAATTGTGGATTAGTTCCTGCGCAAGGTAAGAATATTTATACTAGGAACATGGACTCATAGTATTGATATTTTTACATGAACAAATATATCAAATTTCAATCAGTAGTATATTTCATAAGATTTTATATTACATATATATTGAATAAATTCAATATTTTCACTATATAACAGTAACGATACTGTGATAATCGCATGTCTCTGATATGTTCGCAATTGTATTTACGTGAGTCATCTCATGTGAATTCGATTATTCAATTATTCTTCTTCCTTTTTTTTGCTCTCAACGATATAGATTCGGAACTCTATTAAGTAAGGTCATAAGATATGTTGGATTTTTCGACATTGTATTTCACAATATGTATTATTTTTTGCGTAATACAATCATAGATTTGTGGGGAGAGGTAGTTGTTTATGAGGATTTCCCAAATCACTTATTGTTAACAGGGCCGTTCCGAAGAATTCTTCTTCTTCCAATCGACGCTGAACAGAAGACAACGTCGATTAAAGGGAGAAGAAGAATTCCTCGCACCAGCGCTGATCAGGGTTGGGTTTATTACATGATTTTCCAATTTCTTACGTATCATACTTGATTTTTGACACGTAATATATGTAAGATACTTGAACCCTCCTGTCCCCCCAAAGGCAAGGGGTTTGTTTTATGCGTGAGATACTCGGTTTTTCACGTGTCATGAACTATGTGAAATACTTAGAAGTATATTACGTGCCAACCCTGGCGCTGATTGTTGACATTCACCAAAGTTCCGCGTATATACATTAGCCTATTGTGAGTGTGTGGGTTCATCATGATACCTTCAAAAGCTTCAAAATAACATCATTTCGATGTAAATCCAATGTAATTTTGACAAACTGCCCTCATTGGGATATTACCTACTACTTGATATATTGTATCCCTGCATAGGAGAACTAAGTTTTATTCATTCAACTCCTGTCATATTGTATCAAACTACAAAATTATTCAAAACAAGATTCTCCTTGTTTCAGATAAACTGGTTTCAAATTAAGAGAATATTCTCTTGGGTTGAATTTGGGTTTCAAATTTCTTTCACTGTTGCCAGCAAAACGCGGTTTCTTCGCTGATTGGGTACTTCATGTAGAGCCAACTATCCATATTGTAGTCTTCGAAAGAATGAGCAAATCAACGTTGTGCGCCGCGTTCCATCTGGTACCACTGATTTCTCTTGAACTGAAACAACACTTCCTCAATTCAAACCAAGTTTGTTTGGGAAGGAAAATATTGTTTTAGTTGTACGAAAGGAAACGGGTGTTGAATTGAAACTATCTTGTTTTGTTTGTATCCAGGCCTGCGACTTTGTATTTATCATACTAATTAGGTATGTAACATGTTTTTTTAAAGAATTGCACAAGTGCCCTGATTTTTTGGGAATATATATTGTAGAAGAGTGCTATTAGTCACCCAATTACCAAACCTACGGAATTGAAACGAAACGGTGATTTCATCCGCGATTTTAGATGTACTGTATTAGAAAAAAATTGAATTATTTGAATATAATGTTGAGAGAAGGTTTCAGGTGCATGTTCAAAGTTTTTTTTCGTTTTATTTCACCGAGGAAATAGTGTTATGCCTCCTTAATTTTCAACATTCCGAAGAAACTTCCGAAATTAATTCATTTTAGGTCTCAACCAATACGGAATAAAAAAGTGAATTTCTCTGCTTAGTTCAAGGTGCAAATTCAGAAAAGTGATTCGAAAAATTCGTGTATCGAAATTTCATATATAAACTTCTTGCCATTTTCATCATAAATATATCTAGGATGGAAGTTACTTCGGAGATTTTGTGCACTTGAATGTTGATGATGTTGAAGTTCGAACCGTTTATGGAAATTATCGTCGAATACAAAAGTACTTCACAAAAAAGGTTATCAACGAATTCACGAATACTAAATTGTTTACCTCTTCGATTTTTGTAATATAATTCGGCTCACTTGTATATTTCATTCAAAGAAATCGATTTTTGAACCCTCTCATCAGTTTCTGGTTTGATTTTCCTGTCTGACTCTGAATTTGTCTCCATGAATGATTCAAACTTCGACGATTTTGTTGACGGGTAATATGAACAATACACGAATATATACATACCCTCTCATTCTTCTATAACAGAGCCTGTAAATTAGGATTTACTTTGTTTCAACTGAATAGTCGTGAACAGTCCATCGTTGGCGAAAAATTTTCCAGGCAAACGCATCGTTTTTTTTGGAACATTACAGGCACTATAGCAGGTGATCAATACACTGATTATCAAAGTAGTTAAGGAGGGGTTTGATTTATCTGACTTGGGGATGTAACATCTCAAGAATTCTCTTCCGAAGAAAGTGAAGAGAATGGATTGGAAATTCCTTTTGGCAATGATGAAAGAATTCGGAGAGATGGGAAGGATATGCTAATGCGCTGTGGATATCATTCTTTATGGCGATGAAAAATTATAATTCAAAGAACACCTCCGTAATCGGCGTGGGTCACCCAGGCCGGTAAATTATCCTCAATCCGAGAACAAAAGATCTCCTTCTCAGTCTAGAGAATATATGAAGTATTGACGGTAGAAAAATTGCGAAATTCCGTTCAGGAAAGATTTTTGAATGGTCTTATGAAGTTGATGTATTTATTTGCGACGAAGTACCAATGGCTCCTCGGTATTCATTAGACATCATAGACCAAACAATGCGTGATGTAATTAAAAATGACTCACCTTTTGGAGGTGAAATTTTTATCTCAGAAGGTGATTTCAGGCAATGACTCCCTATGAAAGTACATGGAACTCGCACTGAAACGGTTAATCTTCCAATCAAGTCCAGCCCTTCATGGCCTCTATTCAAACAATATTTTTCAATGGAAAATATGCGTGCTCTGCCGGAAGAACTAGAATTTGCTAAGTTTCTTCTGAAGGTGGGAAATGGAGATTTAAATCAACAAGATAATATTATTATTCCTGAACATTGTGTAGCTCTTCCTGATGCAGATATTGTCGGAGATGTTTATGTTGACCTAATTAATCGAAAACGATATGTCGAACTGAGTAAACGTGCAATATTATCTGATAGAAATATCGACGTGGAAGAAATTAATGGAAAGGTTGTGGACTTATTGGATGTGGATACCGAGATTATATATCTCAGTGTGGACAATGTCTCAAACTATGATAATAGAGGGATTGGAGGAACTATTCTTCCAGAATATTTGAATTCTTTATCTCCCCTGTCACTGCCTCCTCATGAAATACGTTTAAGACAGTATAGTGTGGTAATGCTTATAAGAAATCTCAGTATTCATGAAGGTCTTTGCAATAGGACTAGGTTGTTAGTATTGGAACTCACAAACAATTAATGACGTTGTAGAATTCCAACTGGTGATAAAACTGGAGAAGTGGTTTTCTTGAAGCGAATCACGCTCTATTCTGGGAACGATTATCCTCCCACTTTTGCAAGACGCCAGTTCCCTATCAAGTTAGCTTTCGCCATGACTATCACTCAATTGCAAGGACAGACTTTTGAAAGAATTGGAGTGGATCTCCGGAAAGACGTTCTCAGTCATTGACAATTATATGTTCCTTTGTCACGAGTTCGATTATGGAATTCCTTCGAAATATATTTGGGTCACCAGAGAAATACTTTGGAGATGAAAAATTATGTTTATAAAGAGTTGTTTTCGTGAATGTTCCTTGTTCTTTCTCTTTCAGCATTACTTATTTATTCATGGATCATGTATCAAACTCCATGATGAGGAGAAATGGATAGCTGACTGTTACTGGAGATGCGTTTATCTCTTCTCTCAGAGAAATTGAGAATCAAATTCTATTTGCACATAATAATTTTCAATTCATTCATCACTGATTTATTGTGGATTTTTGGAATTGTATTACATTATATGATACCATATATATATATATTGGGGAATGTTTTATTCAAATTCAAGTGATAATTGTGTATGCTTGAGTGTACAACACGAATCTTATGAGAATCAATTTTCATAACATATTATGACATTTGAGAGTACTCTTTTGACATATAACCATTTACATCCCTTCCATCAGGTTCACTACACAGCACGTAATATCCCTACAATATTGTCGAAATATATATCAATTCCATCTCAATAATATAAATCACAATACACTATTGGAACAATATACTAAGATGACGACAGAACATTACAAACTAAGAAAAATATTCTAATTTCACAGATCACGAGTTGACATTTGAGTAAGTACGAGGTGTGTTCAAAAAGTAAGGTGACTTTGTATTTTTAAGAAAAAAAATTTATTCATTTATCAATATTTATGTTGTCCCCTTCAAAGTAATCCCCCTCAGATACAATACACTTATGCCAACGGTTTTTCCAATCCTCAAAGCACTTCTCAGAGGCACTTTTCGGTATAGCCTTGAGCTCTCCCAGCGATGCAGTCTTTATCTCTTCAATCGTTGCGAATCTCCGTCCTTTCATAGGTCTCTTTAGTTTTGGGAACAAGAAAAAGTCACATGGGGCCGAATCCGGTGAATATGGTGGCTGAGGCATGGTTGTGGTGTTGTTTTGGGCCAAAAAATCTCTCACAAGCAAAGATGAGTGAGCAGGGGCATTATCGTGATGCAGAAGCCATGAATTATTTTTCCACAATTCTGGACGTTTTCTTCGTATTGCTTCTCGCAAACGGCGCATAACTCCAAGATAACACTGTTTATTGACCGTACGACCATATGGTAAGAACTGCTGATGCACCACGCCATGGTAATCGAAGAAAACGGTGAGCAAAACTTTGACATTTGATCGAACTTGGCGTGCTTTTTTCGGTCTTGGCTCATCTGGGGTCTTCCATTGGGACGATTGGACTTTGGTTTCGACATCATAACCATATACCCATGATTCGTCACCAGTTATGACCCTTTTGAGTAAATCTGGGTCGTCGTTGACGTCATTCAACAGTTCTTGAGCGATGCTCATGCGACGGTTCTTTTGGTCAAAATTCAGCAATTTCGGAACAAACTTCACTGACACACGTCTCATGCCCAGAACGTTGAAAAGAATTTCATGGCACGAGCCAAGCGATAAACCAATATCCTCAGCAACTTCTCTGATAGTGATTCGACGATTTTCCAAAACAATTTTCTTCACTGCTCGAACGTTTTCATCAGTTGTTGACGTGCTTGGGCGTCCAGAGCGGGGCCCGTCATTGGCATCTTCCCGGCCATCTTGGAAGAGTTTGTACCACTTGTAAACATTCTTTTTACTCAGAACAGTTTCACCGTATGCTACTGTCAACATTTTAAGTGTTTCGGAGCGCTTCATTTTATTTTTTACACGAAATTTGATGCAAATCCTTTGATCCATATTTTTCGATAGCAAGAAATCGCCGAGCACGCAAAACACTTATAATCTTTACGCCTCTCACAACCAAGCAAAAAATGCTATACACTTGAAACTTGGCACAGATGTTCGGGAAGAGTGTGCCAACATAACAAAACAAAAAAATCGATGATCGAAAGTACGTTGCCCGCGAAATTTGAAAAGTCACCTTACTTTTTGAACACACCTCGTATGTTTTAGAATCATAAGAATATTACATATTGGGAAATTCTTCATGATATCTTTTGTCGGTTCACAACAACAATTCTTATTCCCAAGTTACGATGATGACACTGATAATAGGTTTTAACGATAATATACGAAAATCATATTCAATGGATAGATGAAGGAATTTCCAAGGATAAACAAATTGATTATTCAATTGCATTAGAATCAATGAATTTCGTGAACACTGATGTGTTTCCAATTATAATGATATAAATTTCTGCACCAACTCTTCTTTAGGGAGACCCAGGAGTTGAGCGCTCGTGAATTCGACCAATTGTCAGGATTTGTTGGTTGTATTTTTGGTGTTTTTTCCTTACATTACAATCGAGTCGCAATGATTTCAGTGTTCAAGAAATCCATTGATTCTAATTCAATTGAATGATCAATTTGTTTATCCTTGGAAATTCCTTTATCAATCCATTTATATGATTTTCGTATATTGTCGTTAAAACCTATTCTCAGTATCATGACACTGAGAGAAACAAGATCTCAAACCAAGAAAATATTGGATTGATCGAGTCCAATCCGATATTTTCTCGAATCAAGAAAACTTTCCTCAAACGAAGAGTACATTCCCTTAGTTTGGAGCTATACAACGTGGTGTGGGAAAAATTTTCTTACCCCAAGTACGTATTTCATTGAGATAAGAAAAAAATCCATATTCTCAGACCAAGAGAATATGTTCTTCGGATTAAGCTAATTTTTCTCTCAGTGTATTATAACTTGGAAATAAGAATTGTTGTTGTGAACCGACAGAAGATATCAGGAAGAATTTTCCAATATGTAATATTCTCATGATTCTAAAACATACTTAGTCAAATGCCAACTCGTGATCTGTGAAATTAGAATATTATTCTTAGTTTGTAATGTTCTGTCGTCATCTTGGTATATTGTTTCAATGGTGTATTGTGATTTGTATTATTGAAATGGAATTGATATATACTTCGACAATATTGGGGGGATATCACGTGCTGTGTAATGAATCTGATGGAAGGGATGTGAATGGTTATATGTCAGAAGAGTACTCTCAAATTTCATAATATGTTATGAAAATTTATTCCCATATGATTCGTGTTGTACACTCGGGCATACACAATTATCACTTGAATTGAAATGAAAAATTTCCCAATATATATATAATATAATATAATATAATATAATATAATATAATTCCCCAAGGAACGCAATGTATTCTTCGAACCTGGCCAACACGTTTTATAAATGTTTCAAAGATTTTCAGCGACAAGTTGTTATGCAGAGACAGGGACGGTGATTTATGCTATTTATGAGAATGCATGAATAATAATCTGTAGATTTTTGTCACTTAAGACTATCTATGTTATTTCCAAAAACAGTGTGGAAATTTCACGAACATTGAGTTCATTTTCATATTATATTGAGTTCATCACCTCCCCGTGGATGATTGCGGGTCTTCCAGGGGGATATTCATGATACCTGTCCTTGATATCCTTTTTATCCATCCCTGGTAGTATCTGCTTCCTTTACGTGGTGGGGAGGATAAGTATCTCAGAGTTGGATCTTTTTTTTTGAGTGGAATAAACTACTCAAGAGAAAGAATACAAACTGAGAGAAACGAAATCATCCTAATGCCAGAAACATCGGCAAAATCAAACGGAAGGAAAGCAAGGGGAAACTACCTTCCTTGACATGTTTCAATACTTCCCGAGGAAATGAAACCTTTTTCCTAACCTGGAATATTATGTAACAAAAACAAACAAACAAATTAATAAATACATGATGGCGCTCTCTCGGGTAAAATATTCCGGAGGTAAACTAGTCTCCCGTTCGGATCTCCGGGTAGAGGCTGCTCGAGGAAGCTTCATCAGCAAGGAACGAAAACCGAAGAATAGGATAGGGAAAAGAAACAACATTCTTCGAGTCGGAGCGTGGAATGTTAGATCACTGAGGCAAGCGGGAAAATTAGAAAATTTGAAATTAGAAATGAATAGGTTGAATATAGACGTAATGGGGATTAGCGAAATGAGATGGCCACAAGAGGGCGATTTCTGGAGTGGGGATTATAGAATAATTCATACAGGATCAAAGAACGGTCAAGCAGGTGTAGGAATTGTAATGCATAAAAGAGTAGGAAATAGAATAGAAAATTATTTGCAACATAATGAACGTGTGATGATGGTTAGAATCAGAACAAAACCGGTAGACACAGTCATAGTCCAAGTATACATGCCCACATCTGCATATTCGGAGGAAGATATTGAAAAAACGTACGAAGAAATAGAAGAAGTGATAGAATATGTAAAGGGAGAAGAGAATTTGATAGTGATGGGGGATTGGAATGCGGTAGTAGGACAAGGGAAAGAGGACAACATTATAGGAGATTCCGCATTAGGGAGGAGGAACGATAGAGGACAACGTTTAGTCGAATTTTGTGAAAATCATAAGATGGTTATCACAAACACTTCATTCGAAAATCATCCAAGAAGAATCTACACTTGGAAAATGCCAGGAGATACAGCAAGATACCAAATTGATTACATATTAGTGAAACAAAGATTTAGAAACCAAGTGAAAAACTGTAAAACTTATCCCGGTGCAGATATAGATAGTGATCATAATATGTTGATGATGAAATGTTCTCTGAAATTCAAATCTCTGAAGAAGAAAAGGAAAATGCAGAAAAGATGGAATTTGAAGAACCTCAAGCAAAAACAAACACATGAGGCATTCGAGAAAATGTTGGATGAAAAATTGGGAGATCAAAAAGAGAAAGACTTGGGAATAGAGAGGAGATGGACAAAGATGAAGGGGAATATAAGAGAATGTGCGGATAAGATTTTGAAGAATGATGGAGTAGAAGCTAAAAACCCATGGATAACGGGAGAAATTTTAGAATTGATGAATGAAAGAAGAAAATACAAGAATAATGATAGCCAAGAAGGCCAGCAACGATACAAATCATTGAGAAATAAAATAATAAGAGAATCAAGGAAAGCAAAAGAACAGTGGTTAGAAGAGAAATGTCAGGAAATAGAAATAAGATTGCATTTAGGAAAAATAGATGAAGCATATAGGATTATTAAAAGATTTTTCGGACAAATGAAATCTAGAAGCAATAAGATTAGAAACTCTCTGGGACGACAATTGATAAAAACGGAAGAGAAAATAGAACAGTGGATCAATCATTTGGAAGACTTGTATAGAGGAAACGATGATATAGCACTATTAGAGAAGGAGGAGGATGTAGATGAGGAAGAATTGGGAGATTCGATATTGAGATCAGAATTCGACAAGGCTTTGAAAAAATTGAAAAATAATAAAGCGCCAGGCATAGATGGCATAAGTGCGGACCTTATAAAAGCCTCCAGTGAAGGAACTCGCGACGCACTGTTTGAATTGATTAGAGATATGTACGAAAAAGGAGAAGTACCGGAAGATTTCCAAAAGAATAAAATTGTCGCTATCCCGAAAAAACAAGGGGCAGACAAATGCGAGAACTACAGAACGATCAGTTTAACTTCACATGCTTCGAAAATACTGACCAAAATTATATACAGGAGGATGGAAAATAAAATAGAGAGTAGATTGGCGGAGGATCAGTTTGGTTTTAGAAAAAATAGGGGAACGCGAGAAGCAATTTTAGCACTTAGGGCAGTAATAGAGAAAAGGATAGCGCTGAAGAAATCTGTGTACATAGGTTTTGTAGATATACAAAAGGCTTTCGATAATGTGGACTGGGAGAAGATGTTTGCGATCCTGAAGAAGGTGGGAATAAATTATAAAGATAGAAGAATAATATACGAATTATATAAGAATCAAAGTGCAATAATAGACATAGAGGGTCAGGAAGGGGAAGCACAAATAAGAAGAGGGGTGAGACAAGGATGCTCATTATCACCACTGATGTTCAATTTATATATAGAAGAAGCAATGAACGAAGTGAAGGAGGAAATTCAATCGAAATTACAGATTCAGGGAGAAAATATAAGTCTGTTGAGATTCGCGGATGACATAGCTATATTGGCCACGAGTAGTACTGAGTTAGAAAATATTCTCAACACCATGAGAACAATATTATTGGAAAACTATTGTATGAATATAAATAAAGACAAAACAAAATTCATGATGTGTACAGCAGCGAAAACAGCTAGAAGAACGAGAATCAAAATAGATACCGAGACAATTGAACAGGTGAAAGAATTCAAATATCTAGGAAGCATAATTACAGAGAACGGCAAAGGCGAAAGAGATATAAGAGCAAGAATAGCACAAGGGAAACAGGCTTTTTATCAAAAGAGACAGTTATTATGCTCAAAAAATATAAGCTTGGAAGTAAGGAAGAAATTCTTGAAAAGTTACGTCTGGAGCACAGCATTATATGGTTGCGAAACTTGGACAATGGGGAAAACTGATCAACGAAGACTTGAAGCTTTTGAAATGTGGTGTTATAGGAGGATGCTCAGAATAAAATGGATAGACAAAGTCAAAAATGAAGAAGTACTCGAGCAGATAAATGAAGAAAGAAATCTTTTGAAACACATCGTGAAAAGGAGAAGCAATCTTATAGGACACACATTACGGCATGAGAGTTTATTGAAAACAATATTGGAAGGGAAAATGAATGGTAAAACTGGTAAAGGTAGACCTAGAGCAAGTTATATGAAACAAATCGTACAAGACAAGGGATGTAGTAGATATGTAGAAATTAAACGTTTGGCGGATAATAGACAGGGGTGGAGGGTTTCATCAAACCAGTCGTAAGACTGATTACTTCATGATGATTGAGTTCATGTTTCTGAAGTTGATCCATTGCAATGATCTAAGAAAACTTGAGCATTAAGAGATGAGAGAGAGAGGATGGAGTCTAATTCTACGTGAACTTGTTTCAGAAGAAACGTCACTTAAATACAGATTTGAAGTGCATCCTATAAAATACATGTCCAAAATCGCGCATTGCCGGGAACTTTCTATTCCCCCGTAACTTCTGAAGGAAATTCCTTGGCGTTTAGAGGTTAGAATCTTATGATTTCATTCGTTGGCCTGCAGAAATGATTGGGGAATGCAAAGTGTCCGACAACGCACAATCTCAGGCATGTAGTTTATCAGTATTAACCTAAAATTCCTACTCATAACCGTCCTTCCTGCAAACAGTTTGTGCAAAATTGGACTTCCTTCTCTCCCCTCTTTCTGGATGCTTGGGGCCCCTGAACCCATCATTATTCAATTGTACTGTAACAAGGAAAAAATAAAGCATTTTATCATTCAAAAATTCTGCAACATCATTATTGTCGAGAGGGAAGATTCAGACCTCGGTCAGAAATGCGTTTCTACCACTCCTTCTTCCACTTTTATGAACTTCCCGTCATTCTACTAGATATGATAAACTTTCGCGGAAAACCGATCATGCGCGCGCCGAAGGCGGCTAGTATTAACAAAGTGTAACGTTCATCAGTAAATGAATGTTGATCAGAGAAGGATCTGTGCTAGATACGAAGTGTGACTTGAAAAGTGATAGTGACGCACGCGTAGGCATAGAATACCCTGTGTGTTAGGACTAAGGCCCGTCACACTCCAACGGATACCTGCCTTTAGCCCTATGTGTAGGGAAACGTCCTACGCACACTGATTCCCAATCGGAGGTATCTCCATCTCTCTTGTTCCAAAAAGAGGGGAGAGAGAGTGAAAGAGATAGTTATGACTAATCTCGCTATGATATAACCTTTAATCAGGTCTAGTCCTTGAACAATGAGTGTTTCATTTCCCCGGGATATAACCCTCGTAAGACGTATCCCGTGGGCGTGATAGCGTGTAATGTATTCACAGAACTGGCTCCCTATTGGCCCAGCATGAAATCCTCATATAGCCAGCCAATGGAAAGGTTTGTGGGTGCGTGACGAGCAATGTAAATCTTTTCCCTAACAGGATTGCTTAAGACCTTTGATCCAAGCTCCAGGATGACCCATCCACTTCGTTACTGGTTATCTTCGGATTCCAGGATGACCCATGCACCATGAGTAAAAGTCGTGACAACGACTGTTCTCAAAAACCGCACGTTACTACGGCTGACTCTCGTCCTTTCCAACAAAATCAAGCGTACCTTTATTTGGCAGCTTGTATCCGACGTCAGTCGATAGGATCGGAAAAGTGCTGGAACCCGGTCCAGGCACCTATACTTATATCCGAAGAGAGTTAATTTCCGCCTCGGGAAGCGACATGAAACATAATTCATCCTCGTGGCTACCGTGCGAACCAAAGTTTGAGTTGGTAACGCACTGCCGCATACTTTTTTTCTACCGTGGGTCGTGTGTTGGCAATGCTCCACGCGCTTCGAACGAAGTCTCGCGCGGAGGAGGAGAAAGTGGTGTGACAGAATTCTTCAATGCTTTATTGTTGAAATATTGTGGATGTCCCAAAATTGAAACTAACTAGAATAATTTTGAGGTTATCCATGTATACCGGAACGCCATATTCATTTTCAATTCGTATGAATATTCATTTAGCAGATGGCGTGCGAATAAGGTTTGATTGAACTCATTGAAGTTGCATTCCCCTGAGTCACAAGGTCGAAAAAAGCGAGTTTTCATGAATTTCTCCTGAACCGAGATTTTGATTCAATGAAGCAGTAGTGTATGTATATATTGTGGTAACTTTCAACTCTATCTCCATATTCTTTCTTTGTGAAAATAAAAATTTTTTTGGCTGGTATAACCGATCTGCGGAAGATCCTCCAAAAAAGGTTGTCTTGTGGTGAACACGATATCTCTGGACTGGGTCATTCAGGATGAGAAAAGCGAAGAAATTCCGTTGGAATGAGATATCATGTAGTGCCCAATCGGGGAAATGAATAAAATATGGATTTGTAACAGCATGGTGACTTCTCAGAGGAAAAATTCCAATTCCCGATGAAAATTTTGGCTCGAAAATGTTTATAAGATGGGAAATATTCATTGTTGAGAAGAAACCTTCGATCAATCACTGAGGAATACATTTATGAAGCTTGTGTGGAAATTTCAGACTAACAGAGTCAATTGTCTCTGGAAAATCTTGCTCACCGACTTTGAAAACACAGTTTTGAGAAGAACGCGTTGAAACTCGAATAGAAATGCTCTAATTATTGACGAGTTTTGTGATGTCCAATCAGCCTGAAACCAGACACTTGCAAGTATCTTACCAGACTCCATGAGAGACCTGCAAACTGCTAGTTGATGGCTATCAAGCGTTACAAAACTTGTCAATGACTGGAATATTTGTACAAGAGAAGTTTCAAAAGCTGATTTCGCATAGCTCGAAATTCTTTATACATGCTCATGTAACTTCGGAAATATTTATCGAATCGACTTGAAATTTCCCATTTATGTACTTGAAAATGTGTACATTACGAAAATAGAATGAAGAAGGAATCCATTTTCTGAAAATTCTGACCGCGCATAACGCCTTAAAACCTCTTGAGCATCCGAAAAAGTATACGGAGTTTCGCGCCAATTCATAAGATGGATCACGTGATAAATGAGAATGCAGAATATATCCCCCACAGCACCACTGCTCCGGAAGAATGCTTGAAGAATTCATACAGAACATAATCTGTAGAGAGAATTTGACTGTGAAAGTCAAGGAGGATTGACTCTGAAGGAGTACCCTCAGTTTAATCTTCTTAGAAACGAATAAATAACGAAACCAACTATTAGGGATAGCTCGGATTAGGCCTGGGCTAGAAATGAATCACACTAGATTCCTTGAAGCAGTTTATTCACTCTCTATAAACAATTTGAGGACTTGAAATGAGCCGAAAAAAAACAATAAAGAGCACTATATTGAATAAGTACTCACATCGCACACAGTATTCACTCTTCGTATCCTAAATACACAGGAAGCGAACACAATCCCGCATGGATTTTCGATCTCGTAGATCGATACGCGAGCCACCACGCCTCGTCCGGATAAACGACTCTACTGTTACGGTTTGGAATCGAAAGAGGAAATAATAATGAAAATGATCAGCGGATCAGATCTCACTCACGAAGATTGACTCTCTCCGAACGAACTTGAGTTGATAAGGCTCTCACGGAACAGTATCACCATGCAATAAGAAGAAAAGGCGCGAAACGGTCACTAGGGGTGATGCAAACTGAAAATCAGAGTTCAATCGATATGATTACCCGACTGGCGGCGTAACGACTAACTCGTAGTTACGCACATTACCTTTCTCAAGCCTATAACGAGAGGAAGGGCTGCACACATCCCTATACACGTTCACAACGCGCAATATTCGAATCATGTGAGGGGATAAGCGCACAGTACGTCCCGAAATTGTGATCAACCGCGCTTGTGAGCGACGGGTTCAAATACCTCATAATTCTAAACATTCCGCCCGCCTCGTTTGTGATAGAGCAAACGAAACGCCGGACTATAGACGTTAGCGTATCGTAAACTAACGATGCGACAAGAAGATCAACTATCCAATTTTCCTTAAAATTAACCGGCAACACACACACTCCAGTAATAGGTCACTCATAACTCCCGGAGGCAGACCGCACAGTAACTACCCTGATCTGGCCATCAGGACCAGAATGGTCCTACAGAAAGCTATTACACGTGCAAGCTCCCATTCGGCGGGAGACAAACTAGGGTTGTTCAAGAGCACCAAATCGTTCAATTCAACATTCTCGCGCGTCCACTGCCACCGTGAACGCTGCTGGAGGGAATCAAGGTAGTCCCCAGTCCAAACCTTCCAGAATCGTTCGGTCATCTGCTGTACCATTTGCCATCTAGAAAGTATATTCTCCCGTAAATCCAACACAGGAGGTGCTGGTAGGAGATTCGAACTAGTTCCGACTAAGAGATGTCCCGGCGTTGTAACGTGCAGCGACTCAACATCATCAGTTGAGGAAGCGATTGACCTTGAATTCAAATAGGCTTCCACTCTGCACAACAGGGTTGCGAACTCCTCTGGAAGAGGTGTGACCGAGCCTATCACCCTGCGAAGGTGATGCTCAAGGCTTTTCACGCCCGCATCCCACATCCCCCCGAAATGAGGCGCTCCAGGAGGAATGAAGTGCCAACGAATCTGTTCCCCCAAGAGGCGCTCCTGTACGATGTCACTGCGAACCGGTGACTGAATCCTCTCTGAGTTCTCTCAGCCACTCGGGAATTCGTGCCATTATCCGAATGAACGTCGGAGGGAACTCCTCTTCTTGACACAAACCTATCAAAGGCTGCTGAGAAATCTGCAGTCGGATAGCTATTCACGAGCTCGAGACGAATAGCTCGTGTAACCAAGCATACGAAGAGAGAGACGTAAGCTTCGTAGCTGCGTTGGCCCCTTCCTCTTGGAATACGCAGAACGTACGGTCCAGCGTAATCCACCCCGACGTGAGTGAATACTCTCGGGGGGTTCACTCGATATTTGGGAAGAGCCCCCATGAGTTGAGAGGCTGGCACGGCCTTCTGACGCGCACAAACTATACAATTAATAATACAACGCTCAACTAGAACTCAGACCCCCAAGATCCAGAACCTCTGCCGCAAAGTCTGCAGCATCAGCTGCACCCCGCCATGCAAGGTTTTGAGATGCACGCTCCGAATAATTGCCTGAGTTACCTAGCATTCCGGGAGAATAACAGGAAACTTCGCCGCGCTCGATAGCAATGAATTTTCGAGCCTTCCACGCACGCGAAGAACACGAGACTCATCCAGAACCAGAGTGAGCTTTAGAAGGCAGCTTTTACGAGATGATGGCAAGCCTTGGCTTAAGCAATCGATTTCAGAAGGTAAGAAACCACCTTGCATCCTCCTAAACCAGAAAAACTCTGCTTCTGCGATTTCAGAGACGGACAACGAAAAGGAGGAATAGCTACAGCTTCGACGAAAAATTCTATCTACAAATCTACGAATAAAGCAAGTTATTCTCAATAATCTGGACCACGAAGACGCTGGCCGGAACGGATCCCGAATGTCATCGGAAGATACTAACAGTGCCACTTGTTCACGCCGTTTCTCCTCCATAGCTTTGACCGGGCGGTCGAACGCGTTGGAGGACCAATCCTCAGGGCACGACGTCAAACAGCTGGACCCCGACCACTATAGACTATGGTGCGCTAACTTATTCGCGCTGACGCCCCGCGAAGCCAAATCAGCCGGATTTCCTGTACCAGGAACGAAACGCCATACAGCTGATGGCACACGGTCGATGAGGTCAGCCACTCTATTGGTGACGAAAGTCTCCCATCTAGAAGGTGGGGAGCGTATCTATGCTAGAGCAACCATAGAGTCCGCCCAGCAAAAGATAGGAACGTGCTTCAGATCCAACGAAATCCGCACGAATTGGATGAGCCAAGCTAAGAGCTGCGCGCCACACCACTCCAGCCTTGGAATGCTCACCGTTTTCAACGGAGCAACTTTGGCCCTTGCAGCAACCAATGACACCGTACTCTCGCCTTGAGAGCCCTTGACACACAAATAAACTACGACAGCATAGGCTGAACTTGAGGCGTCAGGAAATCCATGTATAAGGACACGCTCATTGGAAGATGACGTTCTAAGCCAGCGAGGGGTGAAGACATCCTCAAGATTCGGAAGAGCACGGTAGTACTCAACACATCTGGCTTTCAGCTCTTCTGGCAGCGCAGAGCCCTGACCGACACGCCTGACCCACATGTCCTGCGATAGAATTTTGGCCTGAATCGTCACGGTGCAAATCCAGCCCGACGGGTCAAAATCACGAAGCATAATGGGAAGAAACAGCCGTTTAGTGGAGAACGAAATCTCCGAAACTGACGTCTGTATACGAAATGAATCCGAGAACGGATTCCACGAGATACCAAGAATCTTCAAATTCTCGTCTCCTTGCAAGATCTTCTCACAAGGCAAGCCGTGATCCTTTTCAGGGATGCCCTCCAACAACTCAGAGGAGTTGCTGGCCCATTTCCTGAGATGGTATCCGCCCGCCGTGAGTATACCAACGACCTGAGCACGCAAATCTTCGGCCGAATCTATATCATTCGCCCCGAACATAACGTCATCGACGTAAATCTGACGCAAAAGCACAGCGGGAGCTGCAGGAAAATTACTCGCTTCGTCCAGAGCAAGCTGTTCAATCACCCGATTGGCCAGATACGGGGCACGGGCGGTGTTGTATGTGACCGTGAGTAACTGATATGAGAGAATTGGTGAACTGTGCTCAAGTCTCCGAAAAATACGCTGAAAATCGACATCTTCGTGGCTAACCTGAATCTGTCGAAACATCTTTTCGATGTCGGCCGTAAGAACATATCGAAAACATCTCCACCTACAAATCAGCGCGGGAAGGTCAGCCTGCAAATCGGGTCCTACCATCAGAAAGTCATTCAAAGTACGCCCGTTCGACGTCCTCATCGAGGCATTGAAAACCACGCGCAGCTTCGTGGTAACACTCGATTCCCATAGCACTGGGCGATGTGAAAGATAATTGGCACCAGAAGGCGCAGAAATTTCCTAAACTTGGCGCATATAGCCCAAAGATGAATATTCGCCTAAAAACTCCTGATAGGCTTGAAAACGATCTGGCTGATTATCTAACCGTCCTTCGGGCTCTTCGAACATTCGTCGGGCTATTCCTTCCGAATTGGGTAGATCCACTTGGACCCCCGGTTTGAAGGGCAAACGAACCGTATATCTACCGGATCCAGATCTGATATGAGTCGCTAAGAAGTGCTCTTCGCACTGAACCTCCTCCTCAGTGAGGAGGGATGATGTAGGGATCTCGTCTGAGTCCCAGAACTTGGCGATAGACTGCTCGAGGTCTCGACAGAAACAGATGTGATCCACAGGTAACGAACTTGATCGAGATGCAGGAGATGCACAAGGGCCAAAAATAACCCATCCAAAAACAGTAAGCTGAGTGGTTGGAGCGCCGGCGGCCCCCCTCAGAACATTCCCCAGCAGTATTGAACCCAGGAAGTCGGACCCAATTATAACCTCTACAGCTCCCGCTGCTTAAGGAGCCGGGTTAGCGAGTTTGATTCCCTGTAAGTGGGCCCAAGAAGGATCAACGTTGATCAACCCAGGGATATATGACGTCAGCCACTGCAGCACCAACGCCCGGACGTTAACCGCTGGTGCCTGGCCGTGTATTGGCTGGACAGCGAACGATACCGCGCGGTTGATATGACTGGAATGACCCTTCCCCCTCAACAACACTTACGAGGGCCTCAACGCGCTCTGACTTTAAACCGAGCATTCGGACGATACGATCCGAGATAAACGAAGCCTGAGAGCCCTGGTCTAGGAGTGCTCAAACCACTGCGGATCTACCGTTCCCCGAATCAATACTTACAGGAGCCGTCGGTAGTCAGACAAACGGCGAAGTACTGCTTTGTGTATTCTGTGCACACACAGCGAGATGTGTGCTAACGTCACTCAACGGTGTTGAAACTGACGGACCTGGCGGCGCAACTCTGGCCTGCGCAACATTTGCTCGCACGGGAGCAGCGCAGGTCTGAGCCCTTTGAAGCAGCAAGTGATGCCTCTGTCCGCGGACAGAGCAAACGTTCGTACTAGTGCATTGATTCAAGAGATGCCCACGATTGAGGCAGCTCAGGCAGGAGCCATTTTGCTCCACAAAGCTCAGACGCTGCGCAACAGTTTGCTCACGAAACTTCGAGCACTGGAATAAACGATGATTATGTCTGCATAACATACATTCCTCAAAATCGATCTTCGTTTGGAAGCTCCGCATTACCGAAGTGCTAGTTTTGTTCGATCTAGCAGGTTGATTCAGCTGTACAGACTTGGGTGGATGTGAGGATTCCAAAGCGTGCACAGTCACAGCTAAGGAAGATTTACGTTCCTCGTAGGGAGGAATGGTCGTAGAATCCTTGAGCTCGAACTCCCACTCAGTACGAGTTTGTTGATCCAATTCATTAACAATTAAGAAATCTATGATTGGATCCCAAGAAGTACTGCAGACCTTCATGCTCGTGAGAGCAATAATTGCATTGTTACTACTATCTGATAGATGTCGTAAACTTTCAGCAGTTCGAGCTCTCAGACCCGGTATGCTAATGAAGCTATGAAGGTACGCATCGATTATTAGGCGCATGTTTTCGTACCCATCCTTCGAGGCTGTCCAGGCCACATCGTAATTAGCCTCCGTAACGGGCATACTATCAATCAATAACAAAGCCTCACCTGGAAGACATGATTTTGGAAATTGGAATCTCTGAACCTCCATGCATTCGGGATACCCTGCAAATATGGATGAGAATTGGTCCTTGAAAGCCATCCATCTGAGATAGAACCCCGAAAACTTCGGCAACTCCAACTTAGGCAGCGTAAACGATCGATGAGCCGTTGCCTCGCGATCGACTCTTTTGGTATTACCTTGCACTGAACCTGATTGCCCCTCCAAATCTTGTAGCATTGCCATAAATTCCGTGACTGCCTTCTCGTATTCCAACTCAATCAAAGGAAACGTATTTCGTTGGAAATGAGGAGATTCCTTCCTAGTTTCCTCCGTCGTCATGGCACGAAGTCGTATGTGCAAAGGGCATACATCGTCCCAGTAACCTCGAATAAGTTCCAAACGCTTTTGGATGTTGCCGTGCGTGGAATTTGCAGCACCCATCTTTTTGAAATTTGACACGCTCCGCTCGATAAGCCCTGCTATGAGCTCCAACTTTCCTAGAACTTCGTTCATGTTAACGAATAATGCGTTTGTCCGAACCGAAGGATGAAATGAAACGAAATTCAATGATTCTCAAACAAATTGAAATTGAATTCGAATTGGAATTGGAAACGACAGCTGATCAGTGATTCATAACAATTTCTGTCAACGAAGAAAGGAGAGCACACACTAACGTGAAAGTATCCGATCTCTGTTCGAGTATCGTTGTGTACAAAGATATACTTATCTTGCAGGTATCGATGCTTGTGTGCGTCCTGATGGTCTCGGCAGCAGTACGAAGTACGTGGTTGACTACCACTAATTACTGCGTCTCATGCACGTAGAGTGAGGAGAGAGAACTTCGTTCCCCAGCTCCTCCTCTTCTGCCGCCTCCACTTCTCCTTGCTTCCTCCTTCGCCGATCAAGCGGCCGTTGACGTCACTACGAAAGAGCGTGAACACATGTAGATGTGTCGCATAAGATTGTATGCGAGCTAAGTCGACACAATGAACTAAGGGAGGTCGACAAAAATGCTCTCAACTGAATTTTCGAAACTCGTAATCGAGTAGGATGTTAAGAGATGACATCGAAAAAGATCGTTCGCGAAGTTGAAGATCCGAAAGAGGACCCGCGTCGACCCACGGTCAATTTATTTGCAGGTACCGGACACGAATTAAACCAATGTTCGAAGAAAATTGAAAATACCTTCACTCCATATATATTGTTACTAAGCGACAATTCGAAACAAGACAGAGAGAGAACAAACCGCACCAGGGAACGCCCTTGAGCCGGATCCGGCTCGAAGGACCAGAAATTCAATGTAGAAAAAATGTGACTGTAAAAGTCAAGGAGGATTGACTCTGAAGGAGTACCCTCAGTTCAATCTTCTCAGAAACGAATAAATAACGACACTAACTATCAAGGATAGCTCGGATTGGGCCTGGGCTTGAAATGAATCACACTAGATTCCTAAGGGCAGTTTATTATTATTATTATTATTCACTCTCTATCAACAATTTGAGGACTCGAAATGGGTTTGAAAAAAAAACAATAAAGAGCACTATATTGAATGAGTACTCACATCGCACACAGTATTCACTCTCCGTATCCTAAATACACAGGAAGCGAACACAATCCCGCATGGATTTTCGATCTCGTAGATCGATACGCGAGCCACCACGCCTCGTCCGGATAAACGACTCTACTGTTACGGTTTGGAATCGAAAGAGGGAATAATAATGAAAATGATCAGCGGATCAGATCCCACTCACGAAGATTGACTCTCTCCGAACGAACTTGAGTTGATAAGGCTCTCACGGAACAGTATCATTGTGCAATAAGGAAAAAAGGCGCGGAACGGTCACTAGAGGTGATGCAAAATAAAAATCGGAGTTCAATCGATATAATTACCCGAACGGCGACGTAACGACTAACTCGTAGTTACGCACATTACCTTTCTCAAGCCTATGGCGAGAGGGAGGGCTGCACACATACTTATACACGTTCGCAACAAGCAATATTCGAATCATGTGAGGTGATAAGCGCACAGTACGTCCCGAAATTGTAATCAACCGCGCTTGTGAGCGGCGGGTTCAGATACCTTATAGTTCTGAACATAATCAGTTAAATAAGAATTCTGTATGAATTCTTCTGGGATTGTGGTGCTGTGGGGGTATGATGATTGAGTCCATATTCGAGATTAGACTCTGCCCTACAAGAAATCCCGTTAGGAACAGATAGAAAACCCATATACGGTTCCTTTCCATTTCTAACCGTTTCTGTCTGGCATTTTTACTCGCGTAGATTTCCTGTAATTTGTGGGTATTTGGGAACGGAATTACTGAAAATGTTCGAAATTTGGAAACATTCACCCGTAAAATCCTCATATAATCATAGCCATCAGTGATCATATCCTATATTCATTTTGATGTTTTGAGTGCCTTGACGCGAGCTGAAAGAATCAATACAATGCGGACACTTTTTTCATACCCTTCGAAAACAACGAACATGCACAAACCTCTTCCTCGAATGCCACTTCCTGATTCATTGTAGATTCCCGATTAGACATCCGCTCACCTGCCTCAGAATTAACTACACTTCCATTACTTGGGAAAGTGATATTAAACACGATTATTTGTCTCAAAAAGAGATCTCAAATTGAAAATATATATACATGGGCTTCTCCTTCTCTTTTTCCAATGCAGGGTCGAAAATCAGTGTCGGTGCCGAATCAACGAAAAACCAAATCAACGGAAAAAAATTTACTAGCAGTATGAAGTTGTCATTTTGTTGCAGTATGGAATGACATTAGTCATAGATCATTGATTGAATTAAACGAAAAGTCAAAAACATTGATTCGCTAACACAACCCCACGGTGAACTCAATTTCCCTTTGTTATGTTCATGATTATGGTATGGTTATGTTCATAATAACAACAAACCGATTTTCGTTCTCTACAGACGTTTGAAACAGTTTGATTGTACCGATCGATTAGGAAGATCATCAATAATTTCATTAGGATGATGAATTACGTGTCTACTGTAATAAACGGGTGCAGTGAATAGGTTAACATAAAGAAAAGTCATCTGGTCACCAAGAAGAAGAGAAAGTTAAGAAAACACTACATAAAGCTGAAGTTGAGGACGATGAATACAAAACGGAGGAACAAACGTATTATAGCATAGCTCATACGTTTGATTTTTCTTTATGTTAACCTATTCACTGCACCCGTTTATCACAGTAGACACGTCATTCATCATCCTAATGAAATTATTAATGATCTTCCTAATCAATCGGTACAATCAAACTGTTTCAAACGTCTGTAGAGAACGGAAATCGGTTTGTTGTTATCATAAACATGACCATACCATAATCATAAACATAACAAAGGGAAATTAAGTTTACCGTGGGGTTGTGTTAGCAGATCAATGTTTCTTACTTTTCGTTCAATTTAATCAATGATCTATGACCAATTTCATTTCATACTGCAACAAAATGACAACTTCATACTGCTAGTAAATTTTTTTTCGTTGATTTGGTTTTTCGTTGATTCGGCACCGACCCGAAAATCGTTCGAGTAAGAAAGAGAGTGAGTGGCTCATTTGCGAGAGTGTGCTGTATATATGAATCAAACTCACTCTGTTTCATTTTCTGAATTTTTATCATTCCCGAATATATTTGTCGAAGTTAATATAAATTGATCCAATTCTGTGGATACGTTCTTCCTGATTGTGTCAATTCTTCGATTTTCTATTATCAGACCGCGTGTATGCCTCAATAAAGATGGTGGAATCTGTGATTTTTTCTCGGGAGGTACTATAATCTCATCGGTCGTCACATTCAGGGATTCCAACCAAACTCGATCATCTGATCGGGGAACTGTGGATGAATATATATGTTTCAGATTTCATAATGAAATGATCACATATGATGAAACTGTACATCCATCTCCTGATTTCAGTTGTATTGTGAGAAATCCCTCGATTCCCCTCAAAAACGACATAACTCACATTCAAATTGTCCCAACATTTCATAGAATATTCATGATAACTCCTTGAGATATTGAATATATTTTGGATCCCAAAGTATATCATCATATACCTTTGAATAGATGGTACTTCAATAGCAATGAATACATATTAACATGTCAAAGTCCTTATACGCGGTCAAATTGCCGATAAAAATTGTGACCAATCAATGCATTTGGAAGAGAATGCAACAAGTCAATCTTCCATATGTTACGTAACGACGGTTCCTCCCGTTATTATCAATAATTATCCTCAGATCATAACTGCAACCCATAAGAATATCACGAACACCTATACATGGGTGTGTGCGTATAAACGTGTATGCATGTATATATATATATATATATGTGTGTGCACGTATACATGGATATACATATCGTGCATGAACATCTAGGAAGAGATTAATATGAACATATAAGACGGGAATTAAACCTAAGAAACAAACTAAGTCCAAGCTATGGTCACTAACACCAAATCAATATGCATCGCTTCACAAAGAAAGAATGTGCTGAGGAAGAGGAAGAATTCAAGGTGACCGCTCGCACCGATACTCACATCGAAGCGAGTTTCCTGTCGAACTATGCACCATATACGAAAATGCCAAAGCAAAGAAATCAATGTCTATCTCTGTCTTCACTGCTCAGCTCGCTGTCCGTATCTCTCATCACCAAAACACATCGCCTAACGATCGATCGCATCAGATAATCTGAATAGACAAAAAACCCCTCTAAGCAGGACATGGCGTGTTCCACCCGAAAAGGTGCGAACACGTGAATAGGACGAACGAGCAAGAATCGAGAGATTCGCGCCCGGGAAGTTATTCGGAATTAATTGAAAAGTCATCGCGACTTGGAATCGTCCTGCTTAGAGGAGGATAGCCGAAGAAACGTTTGAGGTCCCCTTGTTCGCTTGAGACAACATAACGTTGAAGGGGAGCGCAGAATCTACGATTTTTCTTTGAATATCACCAAACCGTGGTGAGAATTCTTAAATTAAATTCCATTCCGCCTTAGTCTTGTCAAGAAACATTTTCTTGATACGACTTTGTAGTTTGAGTTTTCTCCATTTTTCGGAAGTTAATCAATTGAAATCAGTGAGAATCGGTCTCTATTCTATTCATTTCGTGAACCTTCGCGTAAAAATCGTGACCTCGCGAGTGCACACATCCTGCACCAATCACCATCTTGAGCAACGGGAGAGCAAGGAAGACAGAGAGAGAAACGGCGAGAACGCAGCTATCTCGAGTTTTCTTCCAGAAAAGACAAACCTAACGTGTTTGATCTTCCCCAACCCGGTGAGTTAACTAAGTAGAATTCTTCTTCTCTCTCACACACCAACCTTCTGTTTCTTGCCACACACACACACACACACACACATTGTATTTCATTCTCCTCACTTTTGTTCAATTGTAGACTTATTGTTCATTTCTTTTTGTATAACACGATTTATAATTTCAATTGAAATATACAGAGCACTGCTCAATAACCTTCAAATCTACACGTTCCTACAAATTTCTTTCTCAGAAATTTCCTTCCCAAAGGAACCTTACATCTCTCTGAGGGTGCATGATAAGAGAATCACTCTCTTATCGAAGCTTAAAACCAAGAGCGGGTACCCCTTTACCTTGCCAATCGAGCCACTCCGGTTGAGAGAGTTTTTTTTTGTTCTACGTATATAACGAGGTTCCCCTCCTTTCTTATGCTCATACAAAAAACCTCGTTATATAACACATTCAAAATGCGCGTTCAGAGTGCATAACACTTCAAAGAATAATCATGTGCAACCAGAAGAAATTTTTGAACTTTACCATATGAACATTATGAAATAGAAAGATGTGTGCACGGTTCAAAATATTACAAAATCTTGCATTGAAAATACTGTATTGTGAAATTTCATTCCAAAAATTATATTCAATTCTGTAACAAGGATATTAAGGGGTAACATCACTTTGTAGACGAAGAAATTGACGTTTTTTTCAAAGTGTTGCCATGAAGTCAAAAAATTATGAATGTATGGGGTCTTTTGTATATGAAAGTACTAGTCTTTGGGTGCTAAAAGCACTTTTTATTCAATTTTCCCAATCCCAAATGGCGGCATGGTAGTACGGTCCAAATAAAATCTCTTTTCCCAACGCCATGCGCAAAGTGCTCACTTTGTACACTGTTTTGCGTGCGCAAAGTGCCACATTCCCGCACGACGAGGCGACCGTGCGGGAAAGTCAGTGTGCGTGCAGGAAACGGGGATCGAAGAGTATGCGAGGACGTAGAAGGAAGTGGGGGGTTAGAGAAGCTTCCCAGAAATTGTTAACTGTGACATTGAATCTCACGAAATGATTATGAATGTATTGCGAAGTGATTACAATTCGAATTCCTCTAATACACAAACAAACTGAGGTACAACCGCTTCTTCATCTTTTGTTTTGATTACACTTCACAATACCATGAGTTGAATTCATATAAACACATTGAGACATAATTAATTGTTGACGAATGAAAAATTTTTTTAACACAATTAACATGGATGTTTTGAGGATGCTACGGAATACTGTGAATTCAGATTCATACAAAATTTATGTATATCATGATGTAAAACACATTACTCGCAACTCAATGCTTTTCTTGGAGAATCGATGGATAAGGCAGATCGGTAGATGAACGGTTGCTCGTAACTGATACAACACGCGGTTCCACTCCAGAGGCTCAAATTCTGTATATTTTTGAAAATTGCAAAAGAACATGCAATAAAAAACGGATAAAAGAACTGTAATCATACATTTTCAATATCTCACCTTCTCCGAAAATTACCACTCCTTCCTTGTAACCATTCTCACATTTCACGTGATGAATTTCATTATTTTTGACGAACGGTTGCTCAAAATTCCTAATTTGAGATACCTCAACCGTGGTATATTCTTTCGATCTAAGAAATTCAATGTATCCGTACATCGAGCAGTAGATCGATCCTGTTTTCTGCCTCTGTATTTCTTAGTTATTGTGAAGATATAACACGACGATGAGAAAACACATAACCATAGAATCGCAATTCACTGACAGGCTTATTCCTTTTGTTTCCTAATAGTTACGGTATCTTGAACGTTATCGATTCAAGGATGTAAACGTCAAGTACATGAAAAAAACGATGAAAAAATATGAATGAAAAGAAACACAAGTCCTGCGCTACCGTGTATCAATATACGTAAGCTGAGTTTTAACCCACAAAAAGAAACTTTCATGCATCATAACTCATCACACATTATGTTTATTGGAAAGATAATGACACCTTCAGTATATAATTCGAATATACACTTTCGATTAAGCACACTACGGAGTTGATCCGTTCACGCGATCCCGAAATACAAACGTTTTCAAATTTTCAGGAGTCAAAATATCTTCAATACCACTCGTTTGGTTCATCAGCGATTTCTTCTTAACTGAAGGTTTGTTCATCCAGTCTGTCTCTTTCTTTTCAATGGTTAGATGTAATCTGTCTCTTTCTTCTTCCCAACATTCAATTAGAGACTAGTGTCCGTTTGGAGCACTTATCAAGAGGCACGGTAGTGTCCCGAGCCAAGTACAAGAAGAAAGTACATGAAAATATACCCGTATATACCCGTACATGCACGAGATGCTACTGTGTATCTTTACGCCGATATCCCAATTTACCCTGCTTGAAAAATGTTGAAGATACAATAACTCCCAATCTGTTGCATGTCACTCAAAAATAATCACACTTTCATTACATGATTGGAATGTAAGCCTTCGATTGAGCTCAATATCATCCCCATTGCTTGCAGCATTATGGAGATATCATGATTTCAATTTTTCTGCCTCTAAAATTATCAATTTACTCATTTCCTCCACCGATTTTCGTCAGTGTCCCATGGTCCAAGGCAAACGTTCACAAACCTCCCATTATTAGATTCTCTAATCCTGTTTTCTAGAACCTTCAAAGTATTCTCATTGGTCATTTCTGAGCGACCTATGATATACGAAAAATAGAAAAGAATTGATCAATCAGATAACTTTGAACTTATACCCAAGAATTTGAAACAACTCTGAGTTGTTTACATACATATATCAAGAGATGCCAAGTACATGAAAAAAACCTGGAAAAACGTAAAAGTTCTCGTCAGGCGCTACCGTGTGTATATACAACTAAACTGACATTGGAGCCTTCCGAAGTAGCTGACCAGATGATCAGATCAGCTACTTCGGTAGGCTCCAATAACCTCATTTACAAAATTTTCAATGCACAATAACTCACCATCCCAGATGACACACGGAGAATTCTTTTTCAAGAGCAAGAATAGAACCCTCCAAGAATTCTTTTCGAACCAATGAATTCACATAGAGCTCTAGAGGAGTTCAATATGTCGGACATTAACGAGCTCTTTGAGAATATCAGAAGTATTGTTTGAGTACTCTCAAAGAACTTGTTAATGTCCGACAGATTGAATTCCTCCAGAGCTCTATATGAATGCATTAGTTCGGAAAGAGTTCTTGAAGAGTTCTATTCTTGCTCTTGAAAAAGAATTCTTCGTGTTTTATCTGGGATATAACAGCATGTTATTGAAAAATATTTGAATTTCATTCAAATTTGAAACATACACTTTCGATGTATACCACTATGAACTCTCAGCTATAATCCGATACTGAAATATAAATTTGTCATCAATTTGATGCGATCAAAATATCTTCTTGTTCATAAGGTTCTTATAATCTCGGAAATTTTGTCATCCTAAATTCGGGTGGGTGTTCATCAATATTTGGCTATGTTTCCAATAGTTTAGATATTAGATATATCTGTCACGTTCTTGTCCTTCTAACATCCAATAGCATTCATTTCAGTATCTTCCAAACATTCAATAACGTTAACGTCTATTTCAGTAAAAGATATAGATAATGTCGAATGTTACATAGAAAAATAATATGACAATACCAGATGGATGAATTACAGGGTATTTATGACAATACGAGATGAAGGAATGACACGTTATTCATGACAATACGAGATGGATGAATTACAGATTATTAAAGGTTATCATCGAATAAATGTGAATTCAATTATTAAATAATGGCTTGTAATTGAAAATTGAAGTCCATGAAAAAACATCGAAGAATTATAGCAAGTGTGAAAAACATTCGAAAATGAGGTTAGTCACCGAGCACTTCAGGTATACTAAAAAAATATGACATCCTGAATCAAAATCATGAATATGTACAAAATGAAACAAAATGATTCCCCTAGATTCTTTGAGTAAAATTACAGGTGGACCAAGAAAAGTAGAAAGGATGCAGGTATACTATACATCTGTATGTTACGTACCACACTGGGAAAAAAAGACGAGTGATGCGCTGTTGGTCAAGAGTCCATCACTGTCACTAACCAATCGGGTGTTACCAAGAGTATATCGCTATTGGTAGGAACAATAAAACACTTTAGATCACCAATTGTGTGTTACCAAGAGTATATCGCTATTGGTGGGCATAGTAAGACGCTGTTGGAAGCAAATAGAGACCTTAAAAGAGAGATGCCAAGTGTGATATTGGTGACAGTCAATAGTGCATTACTATTGTAACAAATAGTGAATCCGTAGTGTTTTTAATGTATTAGGAAAAATGTATTCTGACATTTTTATAATGAAAATACATCCGAGTTGTTTTTGCAGATGGTTTTATTATATATGTAAGAAATCAGTAAATTGATATAAATGAACAACTATTCATCAAATACGATGTTGAATAAACTTGCTATGGAGAATATGAATACGCGATCAGAATTGAAGAGAAATCACATGAGAATATATTTCAAAAATTAGGTGATTAGGCATTTATTAAGATAATGTTTCACAATATTAGAAGTCCTATGAGGAATCATCGAAACATTTGTGAAGGAATATAAATTAATAATGTCTAATCTATCTGATTCGGATCTTCCAATTGCCAAATCACATCACTTGCACTTTATCTCGAAGCTATAGCACAAATGTTTTTATGATTCCTGATAGAACTCCCAATATTTTGAAACATTATTTGAATAAATACCTAATTACATAATTTTTTAAATATATTTCAATGTAATTTCTTTTCAACTCTGATCGCGTATTCATATTTCCCATAGTAAGTTTATTTGATGAAAATCACATCATATTTGATAAATAGTTCTTCATTTATATTAATTCACTGATTTCTCATATATATAACAAAACCATCTGCAAAAACAACTCGGATGTATTTTCATTATCAAAATGTCAGAATACATTTTTCCTGGTACATTGAAAACACTACGGATTCACTATTTGTTACAATAGTGATTCACTATTGACTGTCAACAATATTTCACTTGGCATTTCTCTTTTAAGGTTTCTATTTGCTTCCAACAGCGTCTTACTATGCCCACCAATAGCGATATACTCTTGGTAACACACAATTGGTGATCTAAAGTGTTTTATTGTTCCTACCAATAGCGATATACTCTTGGTAACACCCGAGTGGTTAGTAACAGTGATGGACTCTTTGACCAACAGCGCATCACTCGTCTTTTTTTCCCAGTGCACTACAATCAATATTATCAGGTAGCGTAGAAAGAAAATGAAGAAAAGGCAGGAGTGCAGTGGATATACCGCGGGTCCTTGCGTTAGGTACACTACTATCAGATTCTTCCAATAGAATCACAGGTAGATGAAGGAAAAGCAGGGAAGATGCATATGTACCATACATCTGTATATCATGTACCATCAGGATCAATATCATCAGGTAGCGTAGGAGGAAAATGAAGAAAAGGGAGGAGTGCAGTGGATATACCACAGGTTCTTGCGTTAGGTACACTACTATCAGCTCCTCCCAATAGAATCACAGGTAGATGGAGAACAAGCGAGAAGGATACATATGTACCATACATCTTCATGTCATGTACCACCATGATGAATGTCATTAGGTAGTGTCATAAGGAAATGAAGAGAAGGCAGAAGTGCAGTGGATATAGAAGTCCTTGCGTTAATAATACCACTATCAGATTCTTCCAACAGAATCATATGTGGATGAGGGGGAAGCAAGAAGGATGTAGATGTGGATCGGTGCCGGATCAACGAAAAACCAAATCAACGAAAAAAAATTTACTAACAGTATGCAGTTGTCATTTTGTTGCAGTATGAAATGAAATTAGTAATAGATCATTGATTAAATTAAACGAAAAGTAAAAAACATTGATTTGCTAACACAACCCCACGGTGAACTCAATTTCCCTTTGTTATGTTCATGATTATGGTATGGCTATGTTTATGATAACAACAAACCGATTTCCGTTCTCTACAGACGTTTGAAACAGTTTGATTGTACCGATCGATTAGGAAGATCATTAATAATTTCATTAGAATGATGAATTCCGTGTCTACTGTAATAAACGGGTGCAGTGAATAGGTTAACATAAAGAATTTTCGTTTAATTTCATGAATGATCTATGACTAATTCCATTTCATACTGCAACAAAATGACAACTTCATACTGCTAGTAAATTTTTTCTCGTTGGTTTGGTTTTTCGTTGATTCGGCACTGATCCGTAGATGTACCATACATCTGTACGTTGAATCCTACCATGATCATTAGGTAGCGTTGAAGGGAAATGCAGAAAAAATAGGAGCACAATAGATATACCACAAATCTTTGCATCGGGTGCACTCCACTGATCAATCGACGAATGATTAGAGAGACTGTTTAGGATCAAGTCGACGAAAATTGAACAGATACAATATTCTGATTATAGAAATTGTTTCAGAACAACTACAGGTCAACTTGACTGATATGACTGATGATTATATTTGATATTTGATGGATTCCACTTCCTGATTACAAGCGATGATTCAGTTGATGATTCATTACATAATCTTCGATCATCCATTTGATGCCATTCACTATCAATTGAATCCACTTCATAATCTGTAGTTCATCCATTCAATACAAAAATGCCTATGAAATTACCTAAATGGAATGGATAGTGGTGGTGGACGAGGTACAGATCGCATGGTATATCTGCTTCGTTTTTGTCTTTCCTCATTGGCCTGATACTCTCTTGACCAAGAGTTGTTATCGGATTGCTTGAGTGATATCACAGGTGTATAAGAAAACACGAGAAAAGAGGAAATATACCATAGATCTGTACGTCGTCCACCACCACCATCAATTTCATATAGTCGGTCTTGTGGAAATTTTGTATTGAATGGATGAATTAGAGATTACAAAGTGGAGTCTATTGATAATGAATGGCATGAAATGGATGATCAAAGATTATGTAATGAATCAATAACTGAATCATCACTCTTAATCAGGAAGGGAAGTTCATCAAAAAACCCCAATGCAATATAAAAAGTTTTCAAAAAGTTAAGTTCATAACAAAACCTCAGAGAGATGTGAATAGTTTGATTATTGGTAGAAGTTGAAGTTGGTCTCCAGTCACTTTAGTCACATTGAAGTATTTCAAAACGATTTCTTCAAAGGTGAGAACACAGTAGATATGTCACAGATTCTTACAACATGCTGGGCTCATCAGTTCTTTGGAGTAGAATCATAGGTGGCTGGAGACAAAGCAGAAATAAAGCAGACGTATCACAAATTTGTGTGCTCGCTATCGTTACTATCAATCTCATTCGGTGGCCTCATAGTCGAACGAAGGAAAGGCAAAAGTGCAGTCGATATATCACAGATCTATCCGATGCTGGTATCAGATTTTTTGCGTAGTGTTTCAGGGGGATAAGAAAGAAACAAAATGGAACGAATATACCATAGATCTGCGAGTTTGCTATCACCACTTATCAATTTGCTTTACAGATGACGAAGTGGATTCAATCGATAATTGATCCCTAAATTCTCCGAGTAGAATCATAGGTGGATGCAGTAAAAACAGGCAAGATGCAGATACATCATACATGTGTATATCATGTACCAGCAGGATCAATATCATCAGGTAGCGTAGAAGGAAAATGAAGAAAAGGCAGAAGCGCAGAGGATATACAACAGTTCCTCGCGTCGAGTATACTACCATCAGATTCTCTCAATAAAATCACTAGTAGATGAAAGGGAAAGCACGAGGGACGCAGATGTCACTATACATCTCCCTGGTGGAAATATTTCTCTGAGAATCCCTGAGAATCTCTGAAAACCTCTCAAAATTCGGACATTTCCTACAAATCTGTGCGAGTCTCTACGAAACTCTGAATAATTCTGAAAATATTCTGACCATTTCTGGAAAACTCTCGGAATTGGGATCAGTGCTGCCAGAAATGAAGGAGCTCCAGCGTTTTACCCCCTCCATGTACCATCGCAGAGCACGCACGCTATAACTATATATATGACATCTATAGTTATAGCGTGCGTGCTTTGCAATGGTATATGGAGAGGGTAAAACGCTGGAGCTCCTTCATTTCTTGCAGCACTGATTGAGATTTTCACGAGGACTGTATGTCACTTACCATCATGATCATTAGGTAGCGTTGAAAGGGAGTGAAGAAAAGACAGGAGCGCTGTGGGTATAATACAGATGTTTCCATCGGATGCACTCGACTGATCAATTTACGAATGATTACGCAGACTGTTTGGGATCAACTCGACGAAAATTGAGCAGATACAAAAGTATTCGGATTATAGAAATTGTTGTAAAATCACTACAGGTCAACCGGACTGATATGACTGGAGATACAATTCATTCTAAATATTCTCTTCCAAAGTTCTATCTCTCCAGATGTTCCATCCAAGCTGGACTACATTTCTATTCTTACAAACTTTTATTTTTATCTTTCATTACCTTTGTTTTCAATTGATTCAATTTTCGAATATCATGAATATTAAATATGTTTATTTTCATATATTTTGATATTCACAGATTATTATTCTTAGATATGTGTCACAAATGAAAATAATCTTATTCAACCGCCCATTTTTCTCCTCATTCCAACATGTGTTTAATGATGAGGATTTGTGAGAGTGGAAATATGTAAGAATAGATATTTATCAACAGTGATATGTAGGGAAGAATCATCTGAAAATTAAGATGATCGAGAATACGGATCTCTGATGGAAAATGTTCAATTGAAAATCGAGTATTTGAGAGGAAGAATATTTTGGAGTATTATAGAAGCAATGATTTCACTTGCTCATCAAATAACAATTCAATTACTACAATCTCCTACAGGTCATTTTGAAAAACATGGTATACGTTTATAATACCACAATTGACTAAATATTCTTGAAGAATTTTTCAAAATGATTTTGATGGATATTTCATAAAATTCTAAAAAATTTCTTGTACAGCACTGGGAAATATCTTGACCAGATATTTTTAAGATATTTCTTTTTGTTGCATGATTAATAAATATTTGACATCTCTTTGAGATACTCTTTAAAATAATCCTGAAGAGTGATCGAAACATTTTTGCTGGGAAACTATTTTCAACTCCATGCCAAATGGTACAAATTCTCGTTTTATCAGGGAAATTTCTATTGGATACCTTGAACATATTGTGTGCAAGTTTTCTCTGTCTGTTTGATCTGTTTTGTTTCGATTTCCTAACAATGATATTTCAAAAACAATGGGAATTTTGGTACTATACATGTTTGAAACAGAATCGTGGGCTGCTTTGAGTGCCAACTCATCGGTTAACTGATATTTACTTTCCGGAATCCTGCACATATTTATTGATCAATGGGAATTCACTTCTCTCTCCTCCTGTTCTGCATTCTTTATGTCGATTATCCATTGCTGTCCAATGATGTGATGACTGATGAAAACCCAAGTGGGCTTTTCATGTCACAAATGATCTGAGGACATTTCCTTCATTGCTACGATCGCTATCAAATTAGACATGAGCATTCGAATTTCATTTATGTTTAGTTGACCCGTTAAGGACCAAACGTCCGTTTCTTCAACACCTTTTTCAACGACATTTTACGCTGTCGAATCGATTGTCAAAAAATTTGCAGATGATTATTTTCAATGTAAAATAATCTGAACTCCCAGAATATGGGAGCAGATTTTCGAAAAAATGTGAACTGGGAATATTATGATCGTTTAAATAGAAAAAAACACGAATTTTCGATTGCGAAAAGGTATTATCCGTTTATTTTCGTCTCGAATTAGGGGAGACATACATCTAGGGGATGAAATTTCTGCGTCCATGGACCCCAAGCTTCGAAGTATGTGAGATGGTTTTTCGAAATTCAAGATGGCGACACTCAATATGGCGGCTAGAAACCAAAATATTCTTGCTTTCTCTTATTTTTCGTATTTGAGCAATATTCCTTAATTATTTCGATGTACACACACGTATTATCAGGTTTTTGGGGTCGCTGATCATGAATCCGGGGTCAGATTTGCGAAATTCAATATGTCGGATCCAAAATAGTGGCCTAAAATTGTTGAAACTGTACGATTCCCATGAAAATCAGTACATGGGGGTTTTCGGGATCCCTGATGACCGATCGGAGGTCAGATTCTATGAATCCAAAATGGCGGTTCGAATATGGCGGCAAGAAGTCTCAATTTCCGTTCCTCCAGTTTTTTGTCAATTGATCGATATTTTCCTTCTCACATAGATGGATCTGAGTACTCTCCGAGTCGCTGAATACAAATTTGGAGTTAGATCTGCCAAATTCAATATGGCGGAGCCAATATGGCTGCAGAAGGGTACTGAAATTGTCTCATTTTTTTAGGGTTTTCTGCCATCGATGTGTTGATCGCCGTTGCCCAACTCTCACCACGTGGAGGTAAACATTTACGAGAGTCTTTTTTGTTTTATCTCAATTTTTTCTTATCTCATTCGTTTTTTTGTTTTTTTTTTTTAATTTCTCTTTTTTTTTGTATTTTCTGTTTTCTCTTGAATGTTGTTGGTCCAATTCATTTTCAAATTCCAGAACTCTTTCTCAGGACTCATCTCCAATTTGTGTCGATACAGTAGGAAAGAGCAACAAATTCGGTGAAACGATTACGCGTGTGATGTTTTGAAACATGCAGAGCACATGTAAGCATTACAGACTGCGCACATTTCCTGCGTTCTCGTTGAGCATTTCGGAAAGTTGGTGCAGTTTCTCTTCTTCCCTACAACCACATTCTTATGTGCTACTGATCCTCGTGCTGGAGCTTTCACGAGATACTTCCGAGCGATAGCTAATGCCATGTCTTTCGTTCCAATCTTACCCGTCTTATCACGTATCAAATTTTTCAGTACTATGGCATTCGTGACGGAAGCTTGGATTATTCTCAAAAAAATAACCCAAGTCCATTTTTTGGATCTGATAGGCATCAAGTTACTGCAATGAAAATCATGCTGGTCAACTCCACCCATGTGCTTGTTGTAAGTAGCAGAAGCTTTCGGGGAAGCTAATTCCACCTCCCAGCATGTCCTTTGGATTGGCGTTTGATCGAACATAAGGGTGTTACTCCTGCTGCTGTCGAAAGTAATGAGATTGGTTTCGAATCCATGATGGTGATATAATTCATACCACTATTTTTCTCATGCTTCACGATGAAAAAACCACGTGGAGCTTTTTTATCCATGTCATTGCTGACACCAATGACTCTATTCGCTCTCACCGTGCCTGTAGCTCGTAAACCAATATTCTTCAGGTGAACCAATGAATCAGGATTACAGAAAGAGTTATCAAAGTATAAATGATAGCGAACTATTTTCTTCATTACATTCGTAGAGAGAATTCCTTGGATCATTTTCAAGACTACCTGACTACCCAAAGCACATTTTCCTAGTGTTGTGTCTTCTCGTCCGGAATAAGGATTGGTCCCTTTGCCACAGTAAATGTCGCAGTCGAATAAATATCCTTCGGGATTACATATGAACCACTTTTTTATGCTGAATTGCACTGGTTCATCCCTCATATATTGTTTCAAAGAGGTTTTTCCGTGAAACTGGATCATCGACTCATCAATTGATAGGGCAGTCGAGAAAAAACCGAATTGTTTTATATTCCTCCTGGAGATCTCGGAAAGATCACGTACCCGCCATGCTCGGTCATCAAGATTTCCATCACTGGGTCGTGAAAATTTTCTTTGTGATTTGATCGTCATGAGAGTTCTACGAATCATGACGGTAGCGATGGGATTGCGAGCTGATAGAGGATTGGTAGACCGATACTCTTTTTGAGATTTTCTCGAGTTAAAAATCGACATAATTATAATTCCTACGAATATATTCAGATCATGAGGGAAGAGCTCGTAACCGTTATTGGCAGTACAATCAATGGTGTGATTCTTCAAATCATCGGAAAAGAAATATTCAAAAACTTCTGTGAAAGATGCGTCCTGAATTTTCTTCCTCGTTGATTCAGACATGAGGAATTCATTCTCAGTGATGCCAATCGATTTTTTCTCACCATCCATCCATTCATAAATGTGATTCGGTTCAAGTTTTGTTTGACTGTCTGTGTAACTATCACGGACTTTCTCATACGAGATTTTCAGGATTATGTCTGCCTCGTGAATGAGGAAGTCATCATCATTTTCGAAATCAGATTCTCCCGATATTGATTCATCGGAACTTTCTGTTTCAGATTCCATACCTTCTTCAACATCATCATTGTCTTCATGAATTTCTGTACACCTTGAGCGTCTTAGATATTTTGCAGCCGAAGGACTCGGCGTTCCAAATTTTTTTCTCACTAATACAGAAAGGATTCCTGATTGATCTTATGCTCAATTCTATTCATAAGTCTACCATCTAATGCGACTGAGCTTCATGTGGAAATAGTGCAGAGGAAGGGAAATAAAACTAAACTTCGATGTCGAAAACGAAGAATTGCGAATCTGAAACAATTGACGGCTTTGATCACATCCTGAGAAAGAACTTGGGTTCTCCTTCAGAGTGCTTAGAAAAACAGATGAAGATGAACTTGGGTTTCCTTCAGAGTTCTCAAGAATAACATATGAGGATAAGAATCTGAAAGGGAAAAGATGAAACTGTGAAAAATTGGAGAGACAACGAAATATGTGATGACAGTTGAGTAACTGCGAAAAAAACACATCGACAACAGAAAACACTCGAAAAATGAGACAATTCCAGTACTCTTCCGAAGCCATATTGGCTCTGCCATATTGTATCTAGCAGATCTGACGGATGGGGGCCAAATCAACGGACCCGTTAGTTGGAATGAATAAGACATCGTACATTATACGTCTCTTCCTTTCCAACCAATGGTTTCGTTGATTTGTCCTTCCTTTGATTCAGCCCCCACCCGATCTGAAACTAAATTCGTATTCAGCGATCCGAAGGAAACTCAGACCCATCTATGTGAGGAGGAAAATATCGATCAATTGACAAAAAACTGGAGGAACGAAAATTGAGACTCCTTGCTGCCACATTCAAACCGCCATTTCGAATTCATCGAATCTGACCTCCGATTAGTCATCAGGGATCCCGAAAACCCCCATGTACTGATTTTCATGGGAATCGTAAAGATTCAACAATTTTAGGCCGCCATTTTGGATCCGCCATATTGAATTTCGCAAATCTGACCCCGGATTCGTGATCAGCGACCCCAGAAACCTAATAATACGTGCGTGTACATCGAATTCATCCAGGAATATTGCTCAAATACGAAAAATAAGGAGAAGCAAGAATATTTTGGTTTCTAGCCGCCATATTGAGTGTCACCATCTTGAATTTCGAAAAACCATCTCACATATTCCGAAGCGCAGGGTCCATGGACGCAGAAATTTCATCCCCTAGATGTATGTCCCCCCTAATTCGAGACGAAAATAAACGGATAATAATTTTTTGCAATCGAAAATTCGTGCTTCTTCTATTTCAACGATTATAACATTCCCAGTTCGCATTTTTTCGGAAATCTGCTTCCATATTTTAAAAGTTCAGATAATTTTACATTGAAAATAATTATCCGCAAATTTTTTGACCATCGATTCGACAGCGTAAAATGTCGTTGAAAAAGGTGTTGAAAAAACGGACGTTTGGTCGTTAACGGGTTAAGGACGCTTCCAGAAACAGAAGTTAAATCCCAATGAAAAACTTCAAAGAAGTAAAAAAATAACGCCAAGTACATGAAAATGCGGTTAATCCTTAAGAAAAAATCTCAGGAACATTCAAACGAAAATTCTCCTACAATAGGAATTTCGATAAGATACAAAAGGATACGCTTGACTTGAAAAAAAAACAATGTAGAATCAATATGAGCTGCCAAGTACGTACATTCGGTTATTCAAATGGTATGTAAACGATTTCTTGTATATTGTAACTTCAGTTTGCTGAATTGTATTCGAAGTGATTTATGATTGTATTGAATTGAAAATATATAGTGGAGTGGAACAAAAATTGGGTTCAATCATTTGACATACTAGAAACAACTCTGACTTATTTGAAACTCAACGTGTTGATCGTTCCTAATATGTTTTGAAATTTTTCACATACTAAAAACAGCACTGAGTTATTCCAAACCAACTGTGTTAGTCGTTTCAAATAGATTTTGAAATCCACGTCAATGCGAAACACTTGGCGCGGCCGATTACGTGAGTTTTGAGCCTCAAGTATATTCGAACAATTCTGTTGAAAGTATGTGATCAAAAAGTTGGATAATAAAATCTTCATCGGCCGCGCCAAGTGTTTCGCAATGACGTGGATTTCAAAATCTATTCGAAACGACTGACACGTTTGGTTTGGAATAACTCAGCGCTTTTTCCAGTATGTGGGAAATTTCAAAACATATTAGAAACAATGAACACGTTGAGTTTCAAATAGGTCAGAGTTGTTTCCAGTATGTCAAATGCTTGAACCTAATTTTTGTTTCGCTCCACTATATATTTTGAATTCAATACAATCAATAATCACTTCGAATACAATTTAGCAAACTGAAGTTACAATATAAAAGAAATCGTTTGCATAAAATTGGAATAACCGAATGTACGTACTTGGCAGCTCATATTGATTTCACATTTTTTTTTTTCAAGTGAAGCATATCCTGTTGTATCTTATCGAAATTCTTATTGTAGGAGGAGTTCCGTTTGAATGTTCTTTAGATTTTTTTTTCAAGATTAACCGCATTTTCATGTACTTGGCGTTATTTTTTCACTTTCTTGAAGTTTTTTTATTGGGATGTAAGTATACGGGGGATAACGGAGGGCGCTGAATAGTCGATTTTTTCTTTCAACTAAGATCATGTACGTATATGGAATTTTGATAAGATTTTTATCCAAATTATAACATATGCAGGAAAAAATGATTCTCCAATAATCCTCTCATTTTTCTTCATGAATAATCAATACGTAAAAATCCTGATATACCGTATACCCGGGTGTCATAAACAGATGAAGTTGCGTTCGATTATTTTCTGGTGAATCAGTGACAGAGAGAGATGGAAATATTTTGTTCTTACCGATCGATCAGTTCTGCTTATTTGCACTTTGTTGTACTTGGAATTTATGACATGAAATTTTTGTTGATTGGATGTTCAGGGTTCATAGCTGTCCTTGAATCCTAACGGAATTATATGGGTGTGGGATTGACCAATTCCACATTTCTGTTGAATAATTCAACCAATAAGATGCAAATAGATTATTTCACAATATTTTTATTGGATGTCCCAATAAATTCCGCTAAAAACATCAATGAGAGGATTGGAAATTGCTATTTCATGAATACATGTCATATGGATGTCCTTCAATTCAGAGAACAAATGCAACTTGATGGAGAACGCCGCGCCGCACTCGTGATCTCTTATTCAATCAAATTCCCTTCTATTTTGGAAAACTTCGAATCAAATGTAATGCTTCAATGGAAAGTTCCAATAAAATCCAATGAATTCTGTCATAATATTTATACCGGATATCCCAATCGATTCCGATTGAAAAATATCAGTGAAATGATTTTGAATTGGTATTCAATGCATACATGTCATATGGACATCCTTGAATTATTGGAATATCGAATGCAAATCCATGGAAAACCGCCGTGGTCGGGCATTTGTATTCAATCAAATTCTCTTCCATTTAGAAAAACTTTTGATGAAATGTCGTTCTTTCAATGGGAAGTTCCAATGAGAACCAATGAATTCCACAATATATATATTGAATATCCCAATAAATTCCGTTTAAAAATATCACTTGGAAATCGCTTTTTCGTTCAATACATGTCTTATGGACGTCCTTTAATTGGAATACCGAATGCGAATCCACGGAAAGTCGTCGTAGTGGTAATTTCGTATTGTCTTCCATTTTAGGAAACTTTGAATGAGATGTCATGCTTCTCAATGGCAAATTCCAATACAATCCAATGAATCCTCTCTCAATATTCACATCGGATATCCCAATGGAATCCGATAAGAAGAACATATGAATGGAAGGAATGTAAATTGTTATTTCATTCATACATGTTATATGGACATCCTTCAATTCAGAGAACAAATGCAACTTGATGGAAAACGCCACGCCGTACTCGTAAATTCTTATTCAATCAATGCTTTAAATGGGAAGTTCCAATGAAATCCAATGAATTCTCTTACAATATTCATACCAGATATCCCAATCGATTCCGATAAAAAATATCAGTAAAATGATTTTGAATTGTTTCTCAATGCATACATGTCATACGGACATCCTTCAATCGGAATATCAAATGCAAATCGATGAAAAATCGCCATGGTCGTGAATTTGTATTCAACCAAATTCTCTTCCATTTAGAAAAACTTTGAACGAAAGTTCGAATGAAAAGTTCCAATGAAAACCAATAATTTCTTTCATAATATTTATATTGGATATCCTAATGGATTCCGATGGGAGAATATCAATAAAATGCATTTGAATCGCTATTCCATTTATGCATACCATATGGACATCCTCCAATTGGAATACCAAATACAAATCGACGGAAAATCGTAAAATTGAGAATCGTAGGTATAAAGGGTTTTATCCCATTAGATTCCCTCCCATCCCAAGGAACTTTGAATGACATGCAATTCTTTCAATGGAAAGTTCCAACAAAATCCACCGAATTCTCTCATAATATTCACATCAGATATCCCAATGGATCCCGAAAAGACCTATCAATAACATTATTATAGATCGCTATTCAATTTATCCATCTCATATGGATGTCCATTGATTGGAGATTCCAATCATAAGGCGATAGGAGTGGCTGAATAAATGATTTGTCATCTGCAATAACAAGAATTTTTGGAACTCCCAATAGCAGCCTACGGCACTGTGGACTGATTTCAATCGGGAAATTATGTTTATTTGTCACAGCATTTCCACATGGAATACAACAACAGTATTATTGATTACACAGGCACACAAAAAAAAAGTGTCATGAGCCAGAGGGTAGACCCCATTAATCTTGAGTTTTTGGGGTCGCTGGACCCGAATATGACCATTAAAAATTTTTTCAAATACCCGTTTTCCCCCACCAACCTCCTGATGGGGGTTGAATTTGTAACATTCGGAAAAATTCAAATGTATGGGTATTTCTATGTTTTTTGGGACGCTGAAACCAAAAATGATGACGGAAAGAAAATTCAACCCCTCCATTACCCGCTAGCACCCTCCTACAACCCCCTGATGGGGGTTGAATTTTAAACATCCGTGAAAAATTCAGATGTATGTGGATTTTTATGTTTTTGGGGACGCTAAAACCAAAAATGATGATGAAAAAGAAATTAAATCCCTTCTCTACCCATTAGCACCCTCCTGCAACCCCCTGATGGGTGTTGAATTTCAAACTTTCGTAAAACATTCAAATGCATGTGAATTTCTGTTTTTTGGGACGCTCAAACCAAAAATGATAACGAAAAAGTAATCTGATCCCTCCCTTACCCGCCAGCACCTTCCTATAACCCCCTGATGAGGGTTAAATTGTCAACTTTCGTAAAAAATCCACATGTATGTGGATTTCTATGTTTTTTGGGATGCTCAATTCAAAAATGATAACAAAAAACGAACTGAATCCTTCTCTCACCCGCTATAATCCTCCTACCACCCTCTGATGGGGGTTGAATTTGAAACTCACGTAAAAAATTTGAATGTATGTGCATTTCCATGTTTTTTGGGACGCCTAAATAAGAAATGATAACAAATAACAAATTTAACCTCTCTGTTACCCACTAGTACCCCTTTCCTACCCCCTTGAAGAGGGTTGAATTTGGAATTTTTACACCAAATTGCGATGTACGATATGTGTATTTTTATGTTTTTTGAGATGCTGGAACCATAACATCGAAATTCACATGCATTTGAGTTTTCCACGAAAGTTTGAAATTCAACACTCATCAGGGGGTTGCAAGAGGGTGCTAACGGGTAGAGAAGGGATTCCATTTTTTTTTGTCATCATTTTTGGTTTTAGCGTCCCAAAAAACATGAAAATCCACATACATCTGAATTTTTCACGAATTTTTAAAATTCAACCCCCAGCAGGGGGTTATAGGAGGGTGCTAGCGGGTAAGGGAGGGGTTAAATTTCTTTTTCGTTATCATTTTTGGTTTCAGCGTCCCAAAAAACATAGGAATACCCGTACATTTGGATTTTTCCGAATGTTACAAATTCAATCCCTATCAGGAGGTTGGTGGGGAAAAACGGGTATTTGAAAAAATTTTTAATGGTCATATTCGGGTTCAGTGACCCCAAAAACTCAAGGATAATGGGGTCTACCCTCTGGTTCATGACACTTTTTTTTTTGTGTGCCTGTGTTATTCAATCGCACTTCCCAATAAAATTCATACACCCAAAAGTTGGTCTATTCAGATAGAAATGCATCAATATAAATATTGGATTAACCTCATCCAGCCTATTCATTCTTGGAATGCCAATCCCAATAGAAAACGATTGATACACTTCATGTATGAATACGGCGTCAAACTATTTTCTCAGGCCGATATGGAATCACCGATGCATGTGGACACCCGAGAAATCCTCATCGAATCAAATACGAGGTGTGTTCAAAAAGTAAGGTGACTTTGTATTTTTAAGAAAAAATATTTATCTATTCATCAATATTTATGTTGTCCCCTTCAAAGTAATCCCCCTCAGATACAATACACTTATGCCAACGGTTTTTCCAATCCTCGAAGCACTTCTCATAAGCACTTTTCGGTATAGCCTGGAGCTCTTCCAGCGATGCAGTCTTTATCTCTTCAATCGTTGCAAATCTCCGTCCTTTCATAGGTCTCTTTAGTTTTGGGAACAAGAAAAAGTCACATGGGGCCAAATCCGGTGAATATGGTGGCTGAGGCATGATTGTGGTGTTGTTTTTGGCCAAAAAATCTCTCACAAGCAAAGATGAGTGAGCAGGGGCATTATCGTGATGCAAAAGCCATGAATTATTTTTCCACAATTCTGGACGTTTTCTTCGTATTGCTTCTCGCAAACGGCGCATAACTTCAAGATAACACTGTTTATTGACCGTACGACCATATGGTAAGAACTCCTGATGCACCACGCCATGGTAATCGAAGAAAACAGTGAGCAAAACTTTGACATTTGATCGAACTTCGCGTGCTTTTTTCGGTCTTGGCTCATCTGGGGTCTTCCATTGGGACGATTGGACTTTGGTTTCGACATCATAACCATATACCCATGATTCGTCACCAGTTATGACCCTTTTGAGTAAATCTGGGTCGTCGTTGACGTCATTCAACAGTTCTTGAGCGATGCTCATGCGACGGTTCTTTTGGTCAAAATTTAGCAATTTCGGAACAAACTTCGCTGACACACGTCTCATGCCCAAAACGTTAGAAAAAATTTCATGGCACGAGCCAAGCGATAAACCAACATCCTCAGCAACTTCTCTGATAGTGATTCAACGATTTTCCAAAACAATTTTCTTCACTGCTTGAACGTTTTCATCAGTTGTTGACGTGCTTGGGTGTCCAGAGCGAGGCTCGTCATTGGCATCTTCCCGGCCATCTTGGAAGAGTTTGTACCACTTGTAAACATTTTTTTTACTCAGAACAGTTTCACCGTATGCTACTGTCAACATTTTAAGTGTTTCGGAGCACTTTATTTCATTCTTTACACGAAATTTGATGCAAATCCTTTTGATCCATATTTTTCGATAGCAAGAAATCGCCGAGCACGCAAAACACTTATAACCTTTACGCCTCTCACAACCAAACAAAAAATGCTATACACTTGAAACTTGGTACAGATGTTCGGGAAGAGTGTGCCAACATAACAAAACAAAAAAATCGATAATCGAAAGTACGTTGCCCGCAAAATTTGAAAAGTCACCTTACTTTTTGAACACACCTCGTACTTATCAGCGTTGTGATTCCAAATAGGAGTCAATCAACCCGCGTGGAAAAAATTGGTATGGCAACGATCGCGGAGGGATCTTTTTACAAAGTATGGGGTTTGGGACTGTCCCATACTCTTGAGAGACTGAAAAAAGTATGTTGGGAGTATGGGAGAGTCCCAACCGCCATACTTTGTAAAATGACTTTCACCAGATCTTTGCCAAATGAATCCGATATTTTTGTAAGCTTGATGCCAGATTTTGGGCGAGATCGTTGCCATACGAATTTTTTTCCACACAGGAATGCATAAAAACTCATGAATTCCGATTCATGGACTATAAGGATTTCCAAATCAGAGCACAATGATGGAAATTCCCAACAATATCCAATACCTTCATTGCTTACATTTTCTGTCTTCCAAATAGACCTCATGGATTCCAATGGATTCCAACAGGTTTTCTATCGGAATCTATCGGAATCCATTGGATTTTTTCGATAGGGATAGTTCTTGAAACTGTTGTTCCGTAATAGGAGCTACAGATTCAAACTCTCCATCTGTAAAACTGTTTTCATCTGTGAAATGATTTTTTGCTAAATGACGGAGACCCTGTAGAAAACCTTGTAGCGCATTCCCTCTCATCACGAATGGCCTATAAATCTGCCGTTCAAAGCAAGGAGACCGTAAGTACATTTGACTTGAATTCGAGAAAACCAAGAAAAACTGTTTCCTTTTGGAATCAATAGAACAACTCATCATTTTTGAATGGCGAACCATTTCTAGGGTGAATGGTGCTCTGTCTGATTTCGTAAAAAAAAATTGGGATTCTTCATAACAAACATTAGTTTATGCACTTACGGTAGTTTCTCGACCGAAAATACTTGTCAAGATGGCCGTAACTAATCTTACGGTCTCTTACCAAGGAACTGCGACCAAGCCCAGGCCACTTTCCAAAGCATGAAGATGGTCAACTATATCCGAATGTCAGATAGAAGCATGGAAAATGACCTCTGTATTTTATAAACATGTTTTTTTATATTCTCATTGTCTTGTCATTCACGCTTATAATGTTGGTAATGTTTTCGAATACTTAGGTACATTTATTCAATTGATCAAAAACGTAAATTGAGTTGAAAGGGGATAATTTTTACATATGGGCAGTTCATTTTTATGATTGCAGATTCATGTGGTATATAACACGAATGTTTTTGAATCTAGTCGAACTGATACATGGAGGTAGTTGGGGGTTTTTATCAGGGAAATGGGCAATCGGCTCACAGGATTTACAATAGAAGAAAACTGTAATTACATAGAGGTGATTTTATTTTGTATTTGGGAGTCTGCTTCGAAACTTTTGCCAGAGAGAAAGACCGTAAGTGCACTTACGATGTTGTTATCCGGCAAGATGTTGACGTATTCGAATGACTTCCCATTTTTGTGTTAGTTACGGCTTTTTTTTTATAAACGTTTCAAATTTGATTGATTTTTTCGTACTTTGAACTGATATTATTCAAAAAGTAATACGTTTTTTTTTCAAAATAAAAAACACAGTAGAATGCAGAATTTCTTCACGATTACAATGATCTGAAGAACTCATTTTCGTCAAAAATGCGACTTACGGTCTTGTTGGTTTGTACGGCAGAAATGTAGCGTAAATCTATCAGCAACACGTGTGGAATAAATCATTATCTAAATGTCGGCCACAGCACCTCACGTATTCCGGGATGTAAATATTTCTCTTTATGAAAACATGCAATCGAGCTCCTAATGACAGTCGCTGAATATTTTCAATTGCATTACAGACAAAACAAGAATTATTCCTTGTTTGAGTCATCACGTTCAGTCGTAAGCGTGTTGGATCACGTTCTATCTCTGCGATTCCATTTATAATGGAAACATGGCAAGTGAAGCATAGTCGAGTCTCGACATCTATCTCAACGGGCGGCTGACCAAGGTCTTCTCGCCTAGAAACAGCGATTTGCCTTTCGACTTCATCATCATCTGGATCGATTCGCACCACCTGAAGTACATTGAGAACACGATTGCAAACATAACAGAGATGTCTGCGAATCATCATGATGTTATATGATTTTCCAATTCCAAGAAAAAAGGATGAGGCAGTATTGATGCCTAGTCTGAGTTCATGCTGGGCTCATGGTGTTACCAATCCTTGGGCAAAGCAATACAGCCAAGCTAGGAACGATGTTATCATCTCAGGGTTGGCCCCATTTGTCTACCCAGCTTGGCCCCACGTTTGGCAGCATGGGCACACACCCTGGGCTCAGATTGGGCCCACCGTTGATACACACTTGGGAGTGAAGACAGCAATACTGCAGAAAACATGAGCCCCCTCGAGAACAGTGCAAAAATTTCCAATAACGATTTAGGTATGCATATCTTACCCAAGACAGATAACTCTGGAGTGTATCAAGAAAAGTATATTATTCTGATGATGACATGGGGAAAAGTTCCATCTTTCACCAAATACATTTTGTGATGTATTCCACAGACCATGAATTTCATGCTTATCAAGAGACGCGGTGGCGTCTCGACGCTAAGTATATGAAAAACCCCTCAAAAAAGATGTTATCAATAATGTATAAGTATTTTTTATACATAAGTGAAGAAAGCAGAAGTCGTCCGCTACCGTGTATCTTTACGCCTCAACCGAGATTTAACCTCCTAAAAGAATTTTCAATGCACAATAACTCGACAGATATTGTATGTCACGAAAAAATAACTACACTTTCATTATATAATACGATTATACACTCTCGATTAAGCACACAACGAACTTGATCAGTTCATCCGATACCGAAATATGAAAGTCCCGGGAAAAAAAATTCCATATATGGACCCATATATGGATTCATATATCGTCATATGGGGTAAAATTCGCCAAGTGTTCCCACCTGGAAATTTCAATCTCATCAATGTTGATGAAATTCCATGAATTTGTTGTACTAGTGACCCTCTTCAAATTGTGTTAACACCAGGTTTCTAGGAAGTCAGGTTTTCGTGGTACAGGGGTTTGAATTTTCAAGATTTTTTTGATCTGCATTTTTTCGAGAAATCACCATCCTCATTAATTCCACTCAATGAAAATATGTTATCATTGATATTGTCAGGATTTTTTCTGAATTTCACGATAGAAATACATTCATTCATGGAGAAGGAATATTTCATATAGAAATTCGATTTTCAAAAGTAATTTCGCATTTTTCGGTCACTGCGCCCCTTCCGATATTGATTAAACCTTGATGAATCGGAAGCTTGATTCCTTAGCTTCAAAATCATACAGGTGTAAGAATGGGACGAAGGAATTTTCCCAAGGTACAGAGTTCCAAGTATGTACGTATCGTACCTTGAGTACGTGACGATCACACCATCGATTTTCAGTGTATTGTTTTATGAAGAAAGTAATTATCAAATCTATTTTCTCCATTTTGCCTACCACATTGCTCGGAACGACCATCTAGATTACCCCTTCCAAATGAATGATTGATTCACGACACACGGTTGAAGAAAACACGTCATACTTTATTAAAAGAATATTGTAATAATTAGTCATACCAATTTGTCATCTTGGACCCATTGAATTTCTTTTTATTGATAATCAATTTCCATGGAAACGCGGCTACTGTAACTGGTGAAAGTAACTGTAAGTAGTGACTTTCTTTGTACAAGTTATAGTACCCTGATTATTTACAAAATTGAATTATTGCTACATAAGTGTACAGAATGATATTGAACAATTTGCAGTATTTGTAATTATCAATCTTCTGATCCTCCTGGAAGGTTTTTCCTGTACTCTAATTTTTATGCCTTCTTCGGGTCTTTGGGAATATATCATATTGCACTGCCGAAGAGTGAGTTTCAAGAATAAACGATGAATGTTCCATAGGTATTACACAATGGTATTTGACAGTTCCTGCTATCGTTTTCGCAGATGCAAATCGTTTCTCAAGTGCTTTCGTAGCCTCTATTTCAGTTTTCGAAGTGCTGCAATCAGTTTGTTGCCAAATTTGATATTCTACTCTCTCAATGTACTGGTCTGTAAGATTTGATTGGAGAAAATCCTCAAAATTGTCTATTCCAGGACACGCTGAACACTTGTCCAGAAAGCATTCAGAAGTAGGATTATCACATACAAGCATTTTAATAGCATCATGGTGAGAAGTCATGTGGAAATCTGTCGCAGACGTTAGTTTTTGTAAACTCATGGCATCTTGCATCAAATTCACGTTTTCATGATAAACACACACGCATACGGTATGAGTTCCAGAAGCTCCAGCGAGTACACAATTGCGAGGTCTCAGCTGTGAAAATTTCGATGAGCTCATATCAACTGTGGGATTCTTCAACTTGAATGAAGAATACAGTTCGGCAAGATTGCATAAAATCAATCTTTTTCGAACATGTTCACGCGTTCCATCATCAGTTTTGATCGAAACACAATCCTTCATGCCTGGCAATTTCCGGCTATTTTCATCATCCAAGTAAAATTCTATGATGGAATTTTCAATCTCGCAAGATAACCTTCGTCCTCTCTTTGGATTTGGTGATGTTAGAATCCCGTTTTCAGCTACCAACTGTATGGCTCTCCTAGCTTGACGTTCCGAAGCGTTGGATTCAGTAGCCAATGTGCTCCGTCCCCATGATTTTGGAGCAAGGGTGAGGAGCAAAATCTTTTCTGAGTAACGGCAAGACTGTTTGAATTTTTGTTCGATTTGATCGAGAACTTCAATAGCTGATTCATGATGTTTTATTCGACACTTTCGATTTAAATTCTCAGACATTTTTGTTGATGGAACGGAAAAATCTTCATTCATGTCAAAAGTTTCCTCCTCGTTAATTTCAAGGTGTGCCCGCAGTAATATGAGGGCAGGAATATCGTAAGGGCCAATCCTGATGGTTAAGTACATTCGGGCTAGGGGGCTCGGGTCATTCGGGGGATGGCTCTTGGCTTTCCCTCGTGGGGTTTCCTCAGTGGGGTTCGGAGGGTCTTGTTCAGGCTGAAACTGCGATGGCGGAAGGAGGTTGCTTAGTCCGGGTGTTCTTTCAGGATCTGGGGGATTATCGATTCCTGACCTCGGGTGGATTCTGGGGGGTAAATTCGCGACTAGGTTGCTCGGAGGGGTGTGTCCAGGGTGTTCTGGAGGTCCGGTGAGTCGCTTTTTCCGGTAGGGGATGATTCCTCTGGGGGTAGAGTAAACGAGGGGGGTGGTTCCTCCGAAGAGATGGATTCTTCATAAAGATATCCATCTTCATATAAGGATCTGTGAATCGATCTCTCCGGATGATTCTCTGTTGGTTGATGTGCAAGGACTTCTGGGGGTTCCTGAGAAGGGTTATTCCTTTCGATTGGTTTCAGTTTGTGGGGTAGATCGGACATCAGGTCATTGAGGAGGGTGTTCCCTACAACGTTATAAACGTCTAGAGTGGGGTGGAAGGGTAGATGTTTTCGAAGCACAACCGCTTCGGAATTATTCGAGTCAGGGGTGGTTTTGGGTAATGAATCGAAAAAATTCAAGGGGTTTGGGGTAGGGGTCGGAACCGATGATAATTCCCTAGGAGTATCCGCTGGGATGGTCCGGTATAACTCTCGTTAGGGTAAGGGTGGGTTTTCATCCCAGTGGAGTCTCGGAGGTGTAGAGGGTTGGGGCGAATTTTCCATTTCAGTACTCTGTCGGAGTTGGTGGGCAGGTACCCTATGTCCGGGGGTAGAGTGGTATTTCAGGGTCGACGATGGTGTACTACCAGAGGTTGGGTGGACCCTAGTCACCGTTCCTCTGTTCAGTTTCCCTCATCTTCCTTTTTGAGGGAGTAATTGAAGCCCCGAGGTGGCACATCGCTTCGAAAAATGTCCACACCCCCCGCAGCGTCAACACTCCACGGGTTCTTCTGGGTTTGTTCCCAAATTCCTACGATTGGGCCTGGGGGAATTGTTTGGGGAATTTCTGGGGGAATCATAGGGGTAATAACCAGGGGGTGCAGGAATTGACATGAGTGGCGTAGGTTTTTCCGCGGAGGGGAATGGTGAGGGTGGACCTGCTTGTGCGAATCTTCTGGCGTTCGGTGGGAGGGATGCCGGTGGGGGAGCTTTTGCTGCATATGTGGGTTGTGGGGTAGGAATCTCAGGAGGCGGTGGGTTGAGTGTCTGTTTCTTTCTAGAGTCCCTCCGTTTGGGGGGATTGGGGATTCCTTGAGGCGTTGGTGGGGCAAGGGAAGTCTCTAGGGTGGCTAGAGCCTGGGGATTTTCGGGTCGGGTCTTCTTTGGCGTGTAGGCCAATTCTGGGAAGGCAAGTTGGGATGTGAGGAGTTGTATAGCGATTTCCTGCGGCCTGAGTGCTCGCTCGACTTCAAGGGCCCGCATCTCCATTTGCTCGTAGGTATTGGAGGATACCCTTATCATCTGGCAGCGATACTCTGGGCGCATGTGATCGAGCGCCAGAGAAAGCTGTTCCTCCAGAGGATGAGGCCTGCGCATGCTCGATCATGAAAGCTGCATGCAGTTCATGTAGTCAGCGCGTGCTTCATCGGGCCCCTGAAATCGTGTGAGGGCTTGGAGTCTCAACTTTCCTTTGTAATCGGCCGAGCCGAACCTATGTCGGAAGGCCACACAAAATATATCCAAGCTGGTAAACGAGGCTCTCTTGATGCGGAACCATTGCAATGCAGTATCTTTCAGAATGGTCGGCATCAGATTGAGGACCTCCAAGTCCAATAGATTCCTCATGGCTCGGCACTCATTCAATCTCAAGAGAAATTCCTCGGGATTGCCGTCTAATCCGAAGAAGGACAGACGCCTATCCCGGGGGATAGCAGCTAGATTGCTGCCATGAGCTGCGGCCGGGACGTATGGGGCCACGTGGTAATGCTGGTTGGTTGGGAATAGGGGAGCAAAGAATTAGAGGGTTGGGTCATGGTTTACTGGGAGGTGATCGTGGGTAGCGAATGGGCTTGTTGTTGCCAGTGATGGGTGACATGTAGGTTGTTCGGGGCTTGGGACGTCGTTATCGGGGAAAAATCTGCTGGCGGTTTGGGATACGAGCGCTGAGTAGGGATCGGCGCTACTGTCACGGGGGTCAGGGCATGGAAGTATGATTGTTGGGTCACGGGTACCGGACTTTTAGGATTATCCATGCAACCATAGGGTTTGGCCAGTTGAGGGCCGGGAGTGCTATGGATTCCATGAGTAGGAACGGTCGTGGGGATTGTCGGGTCGGTATGACTCACTCTAGTGGCCATCGGTTGTGAGATCGAGGGAGTGGGCACGATCTGCGCCGGAGAACGGCTTCCTGAGCCGTATTGGGTGGTCACTGGGGCAGACGGGGAAAATCATTGGAATTCACAGTGTTACTAGGGAGGGTGGTTGGGAAATATTGGGGATGGGTGACCAGGGGTGGGCTTTGGACGATCGTTGACCCAAAGTCACTAACATTGGCAGGGATAATTCGCCTTTGGGGAACAGAGGTGATTGGGGTGGTTATAGGGGCACGGGTGTCCACGTTCACGATGGTTGTCGTCGTAGTGATTATGGTGGACGATATGGCATGAGACGTGGGAATATGCTGGGAGTTGTGGGCTGATTCGATGTGAGTGGACTCGTGGGTGTGCCCCGATGAGAGCTCAAAAGGAGAGCTAGTATCTCCGGATGTGTCTCTAACGGGTTCAGGTGGTGCGGGATTCGAAAAAGATTCGGGCTCAGAGGGCTTGAGTTCCGGGGACGAATCATTCATCGTCCAGTGGATGATTCTGTCCCCTTGGGCCCGCCGCTAATAACGATGGGCCCGCCGCTAATAACGATGGGCCCGCCGCTAATAACGATGGGCCCGATCCCGCTTCTCCTCCATAGTTCCCGCGCAGTTCAGGGAATGGCCCACGAGGAGGGCTACTAGTTTGTCCGGAGCGAGGGTGTTGATCCATGACTGATCATTGGGGTCTTCCGCGTATGATGAACCGCGCGATGGGGGTCGATTATCGAGGGGGTCATCGGGATCCTCGAAGAGTCCTGAAATTCTGGGCGGGTGTCCAGGAGGGTGGATTGGGTAGTGACTGGGGGGTCGGTAATAGGGGCCAGGTGAGTGTGTAACCGCTCACGCAATTCCCTCTCGGCCCCCCCCCCCCCCCCCGTGGAAAGGTCGAAACCCCGGAGTCGATCCACGACTTCCTCTAGGGGAATTTCAGAACTAGTGACAGGTTGGTTCATTTTGAACCTATAAGGGTCTTTGTTGAGGGGAATCTTCCGCTATTAACCCGACTCTCGCTGACTTCCAACCGTAACGGGGTTACGATGGGAGTTGGAAATGAAAGAAAAGTAATAAGGAATCGCGTTCCCACAATTCGGGATAAACGAAGGTATAAAAAATATGTAACAGATGTATCTCGTGACGAGAGAGAGAGAGCAAATTGAAAGAGAACACGTCGAAAATTATCCGGGGTACGGGATTGAGGGAGTAGGCTTCCGTATTTCTTAGACACAGGAATTGAAAACACGTCACGGTTCGTATCCCAATTCTCCCAACAGGAATACCTAAAATTGAATCCAATCCTTGGAATCCACCCGGAATCGCCTTTCGATTCCCAAATTTCCCTTGCGAGGATCTTGCCTACGGGCAGAAACAGGACTTCTATCTATCCGGAACTCTTTTCTTCCGGGATGAAACTCGATTATTCCACGAAATTCTTGGATGAACAAAAAAAATTTCCCGAAACTTCGCTTAGAATAGTAAGATCAAATCGAAGAGTGTCACCACCAGACAAAACCGGAAATATCGTCACGAACGCTCCCACGCGAAATGTCTATATGGGACAAAATTCCGGGATTTATGAAACAAATTTAATGTCCATTAGTACAACAATCAAAGATCTTCCACTAAGTCGGTCGAAATTCCCTAGTGGAAAAAAAATTCTCTAACCGTTTATACATATCCCCGAACTCTACGAAAGGGTGTATCAATCCCACCGATTCTTCATTTTGAATCAAATTCGAGGTCTTGTTGGGGTACGAGTTGAGGACAGGGAAATGATCTGTTTATTTCAGGGGGTCCAAGCAGGAACAATGATTTTCACGTATCTGTTACGGTTTGTGGGGTTCAATGGGCGCCACAAGTTGAAAATAACAAATAGACAAAATAGCAAAACACAATGGAATTGAAGGAGAAAATCAGCTGAAGTCCACATATGGTGCAAAATATCTGTACGCATATACGATTTGTCCGAGGAGGGGGGAAATCACAATCAAATCGGTAATTATTCCGATTGCATTACAAAAAAAATTTCCCCTCCAAAATGTGCCGCAAAGTAATTTTGTATCATTCGCAAAGAATTGATTCAGGCAAATATTTGTGCTGGATTAAAAGAGTGTTGATTTAGTAATAATGGGTTGGCGACGTATTTTGCTCCAATGTACCCTTCTCCCAATTGGAAATCCGACAAACGCGGCTCGCAACGCAATGAAAAGAGAAACACAACGTCCCATACATGTGTATATAGGTTCCCCAATATTGGAATGAGTACTGGCGATCGTTGATCAATCGTTATTTATACGAATATCCACAAAATTGGAGCGGTCCCCAACGTACAATAACAATCGATTTAGGCAAGATATCCTATAAAAGAACGACTTTAGAAGGCTTTATCGTTGTTAATTATTTTCTTCATCAATTTTACATGAATCCAAGGAGACAAAAGATTGATCGATACCTCTGTAAAACACAAAAAAAATTCATTCGACCGTTTTCTCTGTAAGGAAAGTCCCTTGACGCCCAGCTATCGATTATGACCGGAGCGTCACTTTCAAGGCACAAAACTCATTCCATGAGTGACTTGACTTGAATAAATCAAATTCAGATTGATATTGAGGGTTGTACAACGAATATTAACGTACGTAGTGAGATTTTTTATATCAAATCAACTTCACTTCCCAAACTCGATCTTGGTAAGAATTCCAAGAGGTAGACAATTTCCGCGAATTATTGAAGAAAGTACTTGAGCCACAAAACGTAATCGTGGCTGTTCGAATATTTCACACCTTCCCAAAAAATGTTCACCGGACCGACAGTTCATGTGTACCGTACCAAATGATAATGAATCCACAGACTTTCGTCCTGTATCATCATCTACTTACGGAAAGAAACTCGCCTATTCTTCCGTCATTACGCTCTCGGAAAATCAGTTATGGCTAGAATTGGATGTAACTGGATATCTATGTGGATATGTATACGATACGTATTCACACACGAAACACGAACAACACGTTGAACTTGAGCGTTCAAATGCGAGCGTTCGTGAAGTTCCGATATTGGATCAACCTCTGACAAATATATGGGGTAAAATTCGCCAAGTGTTCCCACCTGAAAATTCCAATCTCATCAATGTTGATGAAATTCCATGAATTTGTTGTACCAGTAACCCCCTTCAAATTGTGTCAACACCAAGTTTCTAGGAAGTCAGGTTTTCGTGGTGGAGGAATTTGAATTTTCAAGATTTTTTTTATCTGCGGTTTTTCGAAAAATCATCATCCTCATAAATTCCATTGAATGAAGATATGTCATTATTGATATTGTTAGGATTTTTTCTGAATTGTACAATAAAAATACTTTCATTCATGCAGAAGGAATATCTCACATAGAAATTCGATTTTCAAAAGTATTTTCGCATTTTACGGTCACTGCGCCCCTTTCGATATTGATGAAACCTTGGTGAATCGGAAGCTTGATTCCTTAGCTTCAAAATCATACAGGTGTAAAAATGGGACGAAGGAATTTTCCCAAGGTACAGAGTTCCAAGTGTGTACGTATCGTACCTTGAGTACGTGACGATCACACCATCGATTTTCAGTGTATTGTTTTATGGAGAAAGTAATTATCAAATTTATTTTCTCCAGTTTGCCTACCACATTGCTCGGAACGACCATCTAGATTATCCCTTCCAAATGAATGATTGATTCACGACACACGGTTGAAGAAAACACGTCATACTTTATCAAAAGATTATTGTAAAAATTAGTCATACCAATTTGTCATCTTGGACCCACTGAATTCCTTTTTATTGATAATCAATTTTCATGGAAACGCGGCTACTGTAACTGGTGGAAGTAACTGTAAGTAGTGACTTTCTTTGTACAAGTTATAGTACCCTGATTATTTACAAAATTTAATTATTGCTACATAAGTGTACAGAATGATATTGAACAATTTGCAGTATTTATAATTATCAATCTTCTGATCCTCCTGGAAGGTTTTTCCTGTACTCTAATTTTCATGCCTTCTTCGGGTCTTCGGGAATATATCATATTGCACTGCCGAAGAGTGGGTTTTAAGAATAAACGATGAATGTTCCATAGGTATTACACAATGGCATTTGAGAGTTCCTGCTATCGTTTTTGCAGATGCAAATCGTTTTTCAAGTACTTTCGTAGCCTCTATCTCAGTTTTCAAAGTGCTGCAATCAGTTTGTTGCCAAATTTGATATTCTACTCTCTCAATGTACTGGTCTGTAAAATTCGATTGAAAAAAATCCTCAAAATTGTCTATTCCAGGACACGCTGAACACTTGTCCAGATAGCATTCAGAAGTAGGATCATCACATACACGCATTTCAATAGCATCATGGTGAGAAGTCATGTGGAAATCTGTCGCAGACGTTAGTTTTTGTAAACTTATGGCATCTAGCATCAAATTCACGTTCCCATGATAAACACACGCATACGGTATGAGTTCCAGAAGCTCCAGCAAGTACACAATTGCGAGGTCTCAGCTGTGAAAATTTCGATAAGCTCACATCAACTGTGGGATTCTCCAACTTTAATGAAGAATACAATTCGGCAAGATTGCATAGAATCAATCTTTTTCGAACATGTTCACGCGTTCCATCATCAGTTTTGATCGAAACACAATCCCTTATGCCTGGCAATATCCGTCTATTTTCATCATCCAAGTAAAATTCTATGATGGAATTTTCAATCTCGCAAGATAACCTCCGTCCTCTCTTTGGATTTGGTGATGTTAGAATCCCGTTTTCAGCTATCAACTGTATGGCTTTCCTAGCTTGATGTTCCGAAGCGTTGAATTCAGTAGCCAATGTCCTCTTCTCCATGATTTTGGAGCGAGGGTGAGAAGCAAAATCTTTTCTGAGTAACTGGAAGACTGTTCGAATTTTTGTTTGATTTGTTCGAGAACTTCAATAGCTGATTCATGATGTTTTATTTGACACTTTCGATTTGAATTCTCAGTTATTGTTGTTGATGGAACGGAGAAATCTTCTTCATTTATATCAAGAGTTCCCTCATCGTTAATTTCAAGGTGTGGGACATCATCCTCTCCTCCGAATAATGTTTGATCCTAAGAGATAATAGAAATTTCTCAATTATCCCAGTTTCCTCCTCATTAGAACATTTTGAGGCTGCACTGAGAAGAATAAATAGTGGACTGAACTACGGACGACAGTTGGATACGTTCAAATGCAATACTTCTTTGACTCAATTAGATTTGTAGTTGACTCAACTACGAATACTTGAATGAACCTTGAATTCAAACCGAATCGACGAAGGATTGTATTTCAACGTATCCAACTGTCGTGCGTAGTTGCCTCCATTATCTTTTTTCTCAATGTATACTGTGTACTTTTTTGATGAATCGAATAATAAAGCAGAACTACCTCAAGTGAATTATTCTCGTATGTATCCATCTGAACAGATTGGACATCGTACAAAGGTGACATTGAAGATAATACAGTCATGTCTTCCCTGCATCTACCACATATTCGGGTATCAGAGGGTAGATCATGATATTTTTCTCTCAGATTTGAAGATAAGGTTCGAAGATCTGAAGATTTTTTGTGACAGGGATATTGAAATGGATTGAAACAACGATCACCTGAACGCCTCCGTTTCATTGTGTTATTGCATGTAGGGAAAAGTCCTTCCTCAACAGAATAATTCGGCAGAAAATCAATCACAAAAACTTCATAAACAAGAAAGTTTCACTGATTTGATATTCATCTCTGTACATTGGAAACGACACAAAACCGTTGATGAGTTCAGATTGGAGAGAAGGAGGTTGGTGAGGTTACAAATAAAAAAGGATCAGGTTGCCCCGGGAACATCCACAGTCACTATTCGATTGAAGCTTCAGGGCAGGAGTTTAAATGATTGACAAGAATGAATTCAAATCCTCAGTGAATGAGAATCAGAGAATAACATTAAGAATCAGAGGATATTTGATTTCTGGAAGTGATTTTCACTGATAATGATCCAGAAAATTACGGCAGAATGAATTATTCATCAGCATAAAATATCATTACACAATGTTGGCGTAGTGTTGTATTTATACACGATGGTAGCGGGTGGACGTGTGAGATCTGAGCACTTGAACCCCTCTGTTATTTCGAGGAATCTTCTCATCTCATTCCTTAATGTGTATGATTTCGAAGCTCAGGAATCAAGCTTTTGATTTATCAAAGTTTCATCAATATCAAAAGGGGCGCAATGACTAGGTTCACGTAATGCTAACCTCACTCTGTCATTCCCAACCCGTGGGCTTTATGAGAAGAAGAAATCAGGACGTAGATAAAATCCACTGATGATAGGGTTTTTTCCCTCTATGCGACCTTTTCTATATCGTCTTGGTTGTCCACAGTGTGACGACTGTGTACAAACCTCACTATGAAACTGCGACTGCTTGGAGAGTATCAGACAGATACATCACCAGAAGAGAAAGAGGAAGTCTACACCATCTGATAATGAATGTATAGCACAGGGAACCTCAATCGAGACTTAGAACTCCACTGACTGAGTTTGTTCCACTCGAGACGAGCGATCTATCAGTTAGCGACTGAGCCGAACACAGTTCCTCACGCTATTCCACCACTTCTTGGACGTTGGCAGATGCTCCGAGCTCAGAATTCACGCACAGGGCCCCACGTTGGGCGCCAAATTGTGATGGGTCCTCCTCGAACCCATACACAAAGGCGCATGTAGGTTTGAGCACCTCCATGACTCCCGTCGTGGATATTTATAAGTAGTGGCGGCACCTGAAATATATTGAAACTGAACAAGTAAAACGTTCAAGATGAGTCGGGTCTGTTCAAGGGATAAGGGTAGCTCAGGGAGAGGGGTGGGTTGATTTCAATTCAGCTCAATCAAACAAACTCGACACATGATTAACCATGTGCCAAGGCACGTATATATATATTTCCAGTTTCAAGAGTTTCATGTTACACACGCGACTTTGTCCCGAAAAGGAAAACATAAACAATTAATTAAAGTTCATCTATTTGACTTGGGGGACACAGGGAATTCGAATAAGCACGGAGGGCACGACCACGAGGAAATATACTATACGGACCACGCCGTTCACATTCGCAAAGAAGGGGAGGGCTCAGGGAAACCGCGACCATAAAATCGTACACGAGGGTGGACCAAATCGGACAAAAAGGTGATTCTAGGGGACAAACACTCATGGCGAAGGGAAATTCGAACGAGGGAGCACGTGGAGGATGCCACGAGAAGGAAAACTTTAACCACACTGGCACTCTCACTCCGCATGTACAGTTTGACGGATGCGTGGTACTATTTTCGATCCAAAATCCGTCACTGGTGGCACCGTTCACTCACCGTATTCGATATACTTCGAAGAAATTTCCTTAGATAAACTTCGCCGTGGCTCGGTCACATAAGAAGTGAGAATCCAAGATGGCCGTTCCTTCTTCTTCACCGACGGGTGAGTTCACAGAATGATAAACGGAACCCCGTCGGTGCCTTCCCGTTGGAGCCCACCTGTTGAGCTCGTTTCATTGGTTCAGGCGGTGATGGCCTCTGATTGGTCGTCGAGTGTGTGTATGTATAGGTGGGACGGGGGTTTTGTCCTTCTCCAATTGGCTGATTTTTCTTGTGTGAGAGGGACGAGGAGTGTCGGGGTTCGGGTCGTCTCTCTCATCCATTCCTTCTTCTCTTCTAGGGGCATGTTGAACGGCGCATGCGTCCTGCTCCTTTCCTTCGGGTTGATGGCCTTGATGAGAGGCAGTGTTCGGAACTCCTAGGATCGTACACGATGTTTATTGGTCAATTCTTATACAGCAACCAATCACCTCCAACATTCTATGAGAAGCGATCAATCAGAATCGTGTACGATCCCACCCCAAGAGAACACAAACCTCCAAGAACGTCCAATAGACGTTCAAGTACCTCCGTTGAACGTATTCGGAGGTTTGTGTTCTCTTGGGGTAGGAGTTCCGAACACTGGTGAGAGGGCGATGGAGTGCGTTCCTTCCTCCGCTTCTGGTTGGCCTAGGGTGAGAGACAATGGACTCCCGTGATTGATGGATCGTCCTCCGGTGGTAAGGGACCGCCGTATCACCTCGTGGCAGATAGCGTTGCCTCCTCGGGGCAGAAAACCTTGACAAATCATAGAAGGACAGGGATAAGAGAAGGTCGGGACTGGTAGAGGAAGGGAAATGTGTTCCCGATTCTCATGTGAGCGAGCGACAGCAGTGTTCTCTCTAGCGAACTGAAGTGTGCGGAGATGACATGACAACTCTAACGATGGTGCGCGGCGCCACCCCGCGTCTCTCTTTGTGACGAGATATCACGGCACACCACAAACGAACTACTGAAATGGCAGCAGAATAGAGTCCTTGGAGGATTCAAATTGCCTTTTGTAATACTGTATATTGTACTGTATATAGTATGACGAAAGGCGATTTGAATCCTCCAAGAACTCCATCCTACTGACATTTCAGTGATTCATTTTGTGGTCCCAGGAGGATTCAATGGAATCTAGTTTTTGGAACTCCTGCTATCTGGGTGAAGAGATGTCAAATATTTATCATGCGACAAAAAGATATACCTTCAAAATATCAGATTGAAGACACTTTCTAGTACTGTACCAGACATTTTTCAGAATTTTGTGGAATATCCATCGAAATCATCCGAAAAATTTTTCAAGAATATTTAGTTCGTTATGGTATTATAGAGGTATTCTATATTCCTCAAGACTGTACGATATCACAGTGATTGAATTCTCATTTTATGATGAATTATTGCTTCCCAAAGAAATATATATACGAGTCTTCAGCATTGCGTGGCCAATGTCGCTCTTCAACTTGCAGAGCATGAATAATATCCACTTTGTACCTTTACTCCGTAACATGCATGTGGAATTATCTTCAGAAATATTTCAACCCTGATGAAGAAACAACAGCTATAACTTTATAAGAGTGTTGTGCAATTCAAATTTTTGAAGTTGGTACTGCTTTAATGTTTATATTTCCTACCTTTGTTGCTTCAACATTATTGTGATTAAACATCATCAATTGCACAATCACATATTGTTCTGACGCTGTTATAAATGATTTCCTAGTTTTATGCAAGTTCTTACAATTGTCAGAAGAATCTTCGAAAATTTTCTATGTTTAAAAATTGAACTTGAATATTTCTTGAAACTCAAATGATTTTTGTGGAATTGGAGGGAGCCCAAGACGTGTGTTGTGGAAACGGCAGTTTCAAACGCGGGCTATAATCGAGATTCAGAAAGTAGAGTTCGGTTAAGATGTATTACTGTGCGCTAATAGCTTAAGTGGATGAGTTTGTGTGTGTATGATTCGTGCGACCGACTCCGATTCGGAAATCAACAAAGTCAGTCGTTGCGGAGCGTTTCACCTGTGACATATGATTGCGTGTGTGCTATACTTGCTCTTCTTTTGTTGCTATGCGAAAATTTCGTATCGCCTCTATCTTGCTGAAAGTGCCATTGTTATTCGCTGAAAATGCTATAAACCTTTAGAATCTATCTGAATGAGTGAATTTACTTGCAAAGTGTGATCAGTGTGTTCGAAAGTGCGAAGAAACGTGGAGCAACGATTCACCTCTTTTTTTGTTCAAACCGTTCGAATTCAGCGATTTTTACGGAAAGAATCAAAGTTGTACCTGCAAGGAACCAACTTTATATTATAATATTCATAATTATCATTATCTTTCCCCACTCACCATTTCTCGAGTCGAGCTCCGGCATTCATAGATTTGGGGGTGAAGTTTAAATAATAATACTTCAGCTATTGGAGGAACATGCATCTTTTTGAATTTATTTGAGTTCCTTTTCTTTTTCCTCCTTTATTTCCATTCCAAAGTGTAACACAATTTGAACCAACAATATTTTCGATATATTCACATTTCGTACATTCCGTTACGGTAGTTATTTGGTGCTTCACTAAATTTTTAATAGGCATTGAATTTCCGCAAATAGAAGCGATGAATTCTCCTGCATCTTGTGGGTGATTATGCGAGTATTGTGGACCTGCAAGCTGTTTCAAAGCTATGATATCAAAGTTTTTCAGTTCTGAATTGAAACATTGATAATGTCATTGGGGTCAGATAAAAGCAATTGTCTCAGAAGCACAGTACAATATACACTGCATGACTGCATTCAAATAAGAACAAACACCGTCAACATTAGCAAGACCCATTACGTTCAACGCGTGAGTTTCTGTTGATTTTTCTTCAATATTTTGGCCCCTGGATTCCATTAGAGATTATGGTATATCCATTATACTTTTGCCTGCAAAGAATAGCGAATAAACTTCGATAATCGCCCTTGAGCAGGCTCGGTATGATCTTTTCCATCGATTGCCTATGATCCTCATTACAGAAATCGACAGTGCAACCTTCCGAAGTAGCTGGTCATCTGGTTTTGATCAGCTACTTCGGAAGGCTCCGGTAGTTGACTGTCCGTCAGAACTTATGATATATCTCTGACTTTCTGGTATGTGGAGGCATTGCAAATAAACTTGAATCTCTTCCCTTGAGCATGCTCGATATGATCCATTTAATCATTTTCCAACGACTCTAGCAGGAGAACCTGATAGTAGATTGTTTGTAAGGGGGTTATGGTATATCCGATGAGATTCCACCTAAAAAGTAATGTATAAATTCGAATCATTATTTTCGACTAGACCTTGTATATGACTTATTCGATCATCAGCCTGTGGTACTGGTGGTGAGAACCAACAGTAGCAGACTGTTCATAAGGGATTACGGTATATCTGCTGAGCTGTTGTCTGTAAAGGAATATTGTCTTTTATGAATAATACATCATACAGAGCTTACCTGTGTATATACCAATTTTCTGAATGTAGCAAATCGATTTATTCATACCTTTCTCAAACTTTCTCTGTTTTTTTTACAAGTAATCTTTTCATCATTCATTCATTAATCCACTTATGAATTTTTTCAAGTCATATATAAAAGTATATATAATTCCAGGTTATTTGTGTGCGTTTGACTGTTGTTATAATGACCTGTAATACCTGTAATGTAATAATCTGCAATTCATCCATTTGTCAATTATTCTTTCAATATCATAATTGTTTCGAAAAATTGATCCTTCGAGGGATTGGATGAAGGAAACGAGGTTCTTGATTGTAAGCGGACTGTAGCTAAGGGAGGTTCTCCTCAATGGAGGATACACGCCGGTTGTTGTTTGAATCACAATAACTTCCACACGGATTATGAAAAGGAATTATAAATGATTTATTCTCCGACTTCGAATGATAATAACGAATAATGTACTCAGTCGTTACAAAGTTGCCATTCGGCTCTACATAGAAAGAATGCACGTGTTTCGATACGGCGAAGAACACGACTCGTCTCGACACAGCGAAGACGAAGGATCGAGCGCAAGCAGCTGTACAGTACAGTGATGAATACAAATTATGAATATGATTACGCGTCAATCATTATCGACGATAGGTTCCTTTAGAAGTAGAGCGGACTACTTTTCGGTTGCGGAGGAATGTGCACATATCGTTACACGGGATACATGAACGTGTATTCTATACGCAGGTGTTGAATGCATGTTAATTCTAATACATTCAACGCTCGTTTCGAATCAAACATGTGATCCGAAACAATAATAACCTATCAACACATCGCCTGATTGACAGGTTATTTGTTTATGTTTTGACAATGTATGGACCACACTACATTGGAATCAACGCTATTGGATGTTTGGTTTATAATATATACTGAAATGAACGATGAACGCTATTGGCTGTTGGGAAAAAGAAAGAGAGAGAGTGACATGGGTATAATTGGAAACCTATCTAAAAGGTAGCGGAAATTGAAAACCTGCCTGAATTGGTTCTAGCGGAGATCTGAGGTGTTTAGAAGAAAGATGACGATGATGGATCAGAATCGTAATATTTTGATCGCAAGAAAATTTGAAACGTTTGTATCTCGGGATCGCGTGAACGGATGAACTTCGTAGTGTGCTTAATCGAAAGTGTGTATTCGAATTATATACTAGAAGTGTAATTATTTTTCCGTGAAATTGAATGTGTGATGAGTTATTGTGGGTTAAAGATTTTTGACTATAAAAAATCTTGGTTCTCGCGTAAAGATACACGGTAGCGTACGACTTATGCTTTTTGATTTTTCTTCCTTCCAGGGTTTTCCTGTACTTGGCATCGAGACGCTCCCACGTCTCTTGATAGTGAAATTACAATCATCATGAAGTAATCAGTCTGATGACTGGTTTGATGAAATCCTCCAACCCTGCCTATTATCCGCTAACCGTTTAATTTCTGCATATCTACGAGAACCCTTATCTTGTATAATTTGCTTCATATAACTTGATCTAGGTCCACCTCTCCGAGTTTGACCATTCATTTCCCCTTCCAATATTGTTTTCAATGAGCTATAATGTCTTACCATGTGTCCTATGAGATTACTTCTTCTTTTCACGATCATTCTCAAAAGACTTCTCTTTTCATTCACCTTCTCAAGTACTTCTTCATTTCTCACTCTCTCTATCCACTTTACTCCAGTTATCGTCCTATAACACCACATTTAAGAAGCTGCCAGCCTTCGTTGGTCCGTTTTCCCAATTGTCAAAGTTTCGCAACCATATAATGCTGTGCTCCAAACGTAACTCTTCAAGAGTTTCTTCTTTGCTGCAAAGCTGATATTCTTCGAACACAGTAGCTGTTTCTTTTGGTGGAAAGCCTGTTTTCCTTGAGCTATTCTTGCTCTTATATCTCTCTCACTTTTACCGTTTTCTGTAATTATGCTCCCTAGATATTTGAATTCTCCGACTTGCTGAATTGTCTCTGCATCTATTCCAATTTCCGTTCTCCTTGATGTTTTCGCTGTTGCACAAATCATGAATTTTAGTTTGTCCTTATTCATATTCATACAATAGTTCTCTAGTAATATTTTTTCCATCGTGTTGAGAGTATTTTCTAACTCAGCACCACTCGTAGCTAATATAGCTATGTCATCCGCAAATCTCAGCATGCTTACAGTTTCACCTTTAATCTGTAATTTCAATGGCACTCGCTCCTTCACTTCGTTCATCGCTCCTTCTATATACAAATTGGAAATCAATGGTGATAGTAAGCATCCTTGTCTCACCCCTCTTTTAATTTGTGCTTCTCCTTTTTGATGTTCTATTTCTATTATTGCAGTTTGATTCTTATATAATTCATATATTATTCTCTTATCCTTGAAATCAATTCCTACCATTTTCAAAATCGTGAACATTCTCTCGCAATCAACATTATCGAATGCTTTTTGTATATCTACAAAACCTATATACACAGACGTTTTCAACTCTAGACTTTTCTCTACGACCGTTCTGAGTGCTGATATTGCTTCCCGCGTTCCCCTTTTTTCCCTAAAACCAAACTGATCATCGGCTAATCTACTCTCTATTTTATCTTCTATCCTCCTGTATATAATTTTTGTCAGTATTTTCGAGGCGTGTGAAGTTAAACTAATCCTTCTGTAGTTCTCGCATCCGTTTGCTTCTTGTTTTTTCGGAATGGTGACAATTTTATTCTTCTGGAAATCTTCCGGTACCCCTCCTCTTTCGTACATGTCTCTGACCAATTCAAACAGTACGTCACGAGTTCTTTGACTGGAGGCTTTGCTGAGGTCCGCACTTATGCCATCCATCCCCGGGGCCTTATTATTTTTCAATTCTTTCAAAGCCCCGTCGAATTCTGATCTCAAAATTGAATCTCCGAATCCTTCTTCATCGACATCTTCCTCCCTCTCTAAAAATCCTCTATTATCGCTTCCTCTATAAAGATCTTCTGAATGATTAATCCATTGTTCTATTCTTTCCTCCGTTCTTATAAATTGTCTCCCCAGTGAATTTTTAATTCTACCGCTTCTAGATTTAATTTGTCCAAAAAATCTCTTAACAATCCTGTATGCTTCATCTATTTTCCCCAAATGTAATTTCACTTGTATATCCTGACATTTTTCCTCTAACCATTGTTCTTTTGCTTCCCTCGATTCTCTCATTATTTCATTCCTCAGTGCCTTGTATGTCTGCTGGTCATGTTCGCTACTCTTATTCTTGTATTTCCTCCTTCCATTAATCAGATCGAGAATTTCTTCCGTTATCCATGGTTTCTTAGGTTCGACTCCATCGTTATCCAAAATTCCATCCGCACATTGTTCTATATTCCTCTGTATATTTGTCCATCTACTCTCTAATCTCAAGTCTTTCTCTTGTCGATCCTCCAATTTTTCGTCCGACATCACTTTGTATGCCTCCTGTGTTTGTTCTTGTTTGAAACTCTTCAAATTCCATCTCTTTCGCATCTTCCTTTTCTTTTTCAGAGCTTTGAATTTCAGAGAACATTTCATGAGCAACATATTGTGATCAATATCTATATCCGCGCCTGGATAAGTTTTACAGCTTCTCGCTTGATTTCTAAATCTTTGTCTCACCAATATGTAATAAATTTGGTATCTTGCTGTATCTCCTGGCATTTTCCAAGTATAGATCCTTCTTGGATGATTTTTCAATAATGTGTTGGTAATAACCATTTCATGGCTTTCACAGAATTCGATTAACCATTGTCCTCTTTCATTTCTTTTTCCTAACGCAAAATCTCCTGTTATGTTGCCCTAGGCTATTTTACCTCCAGAATATTCTACCCGAGAGAACGCCATCATATTGTAGTCGCTTCTTTTTCAATAAATTAAAATTCCAAAATTCTAGGTTCGGAAAAAGACCTTATTTCCTTGGGAATATTGAAAGATGTCAAAGAAGGTAGTTTACCATTGTTTTCCCTCCGTTTTCGCCGATGTTTCTGGTGTTGGGATGATTTAGTTTCTCTCAGTTTGTACTCTCCCTCTCGAGTAGTCTATTCAACCCGAAAAGAGACCCGAATCTGAGATACTCATACTCCCCACCTACTACCAAGGATGGATAAAAAGGATATGAAGGACAGGTATCAAGAATATCCCCCTGGAAGACTCGCAATCATCCCACGGGGATTATAACTGCAGAGTTTTTCGTAAAAGTAAACAAATTGAGTGGTATCAACAATTTTCCTAGTTCCTTCAACAGTTTCTTCTGTAGGCTCTTCAAAAAAAGCCCAGTCAACTATCTTTGGGTTCATTACTTCTTTTCCATACGATAGCTTCAATGGTAATCTGTATACAATGCATTCTAATTTCATCCCCATAACTATTTGTGTAGTGGGACAATTTCTCAATTCATGAATTCATATCTTGCGTAACACAAAAAAATATACTCAAGACTCTCAAAGGAATACAAACTTCTTCGAATATATATTGGTCGTGAATGGACGTTGGAGTGAATACCCCAAGTAGAACGGTTGTTCAACATCGATCAGAACTCGACATAACTACGACGTTGACATCAAAATTTCGGGCTCGATCTATTCGATATCGAGTCGATCAAGGTTACAATTTCGATGTGTTTTGCTTCAGTACAATGGATGTCTTCGAAGTTTTGTGTTTTTTTAAGGATTCTATGAGAACAACCCTTAGAACGCCGAACATTGCTACGCGGAATCTTCGTTCATTCACCTTGTATCCACGTCTACCTGTTGGTTGACACCTTTGCTGTTGGAGAAATGAAATGAGGTTCCTTCGAATGAAGACACTATGAAGAGGTCTTCTGTTCTCCTTCGAATATAGATGATTTAGAAGAGATCGTCAATCCAGATAATCTATCTGAAAATTCAGAGAATCACTCCAGCAAGACTACTGACGATCAATCGAATTCAACAAATGACGAGACTGATGATGTGAATTCAGATCCCGATTCAGAAAGTGGAGATGAACACCTTGATGAAAACATGGATGAGCCGCTGTATCCAGGAGCTCCCATTTCAATCGGAGAGAGCGTTCTTTCCATTTTTATGGCGCTATTCGTTATGAAATCACGGGGGTACTTTTATCCACTATACTTCCATTTCAACTCGACCACCGATCTAGATTCAACATCTTAGGAATTCATGATATTTATTCCACCAATAGCACTAGTCATGGGCATGAAAAATGTTGAATTTGGGAATTTTTTGATTTTTTCTTTTGGAGTTATTATGATCCAAAATTCCCTTGAAATGGAGGGTATGGCGATTTCCAAAACCTGTATCTCCAAAACTACTCAATCTACGGAGTTGAACTTGGAGTCGATATTTTCATTTTCCTACATTCTTCACACTGATATATCATTCGATCATGTGATTTGGAATTTTCGAGCTTCCAGTCAATCAGAATTGAGCAACTTTAAATCATTATAGCTCCGAATCAAACGACGATGAAATAGTTCAATTTTTCCCCAGAGATTCGCGGTTTCCCAACTTGGAGAATGGTGTCAGGCGCAAGTATGTGGCATATAATGTTTTCCAGTTATCTGGACAACACTCTGCATTATTTGCCGAGAAGAAATTTCTGTTAGGAGAAGATGAACCTGCAATCAGGTGTGATTTTGCTGAAAATCAATCGTTTGTTTTGATAGACGTCCTGCAACGATCTGAAGTATTTTCACGTAGGTTATCCTTGATATACAGGGTGTCCCATTTCAATTTTTATATCGAAATAACTCAAAAACAAGGAGTTTCGAAGGAAAATGTTTCGGACAAAAGTTGTGAGATTTCGGGGGGGACATCTGATGGTGACCTTGACTTTGACCTCGGATCTCAACTTCAAGGTCATTCAGAGGTCAACTTCTGTTTCTTGAATGAAATTCACTATTTTTGACTGCAGATTCAGATCTGACGTCGGAAAACAAGGAACTTTCGTCTGAATCATTTTTCCGAATTCCGCACAGATGGCGCTCTAATCGATAAAAAATGAGTTTTATGAAACACTCGTATTGCTTTCTGTGTAAAACGGCATTCAACTCTCCAGTGTTTTTTTGCAGCTTCTGAGGATTATCGTCGCCATTGGAGTTACCCAATGTGCACCACGAGGAGGTTGAGCGATCGGATTTCGCACATCTATGTGGCCCTGAGAAGGGCCGATTGTCTGGACTGTAGAGGTGTGTAATTGTTCATGACAAACGCTCTGTAATATGTATGAAAATTCACCGTATCAAATGTTCGATATTTGCAACGTTGACCTGTTGGCATTACCTAATTCGTCCCTGAAAATGTGGTTCTAACGACAAAAGCACATGACGAGGAATTGTTCGGCAAACAGTTCGTATTCGGCGTTTCATGTCATCTCTGGTCGTTGATGGTCTTTCATAAACTACATCTTTGATGAAACCCCATAAGTAAAAATCCAAAGGGGTAAGATCCGGAGACCTAGCCGGCCAGGCAATGTATCCACCGCGACCAATCCATCTGTGTAGGTAAGATGTGTTCAAGAAATTTCTGACAATTGCAGCGTTATGAGGTGGTGCCCCATCATGTTGAAACCACATCCTGTTTCGTGTGAAAAGATCAACATCTTCCAACATCCTTGGTAATTTGTCCTGAATCAATTGCAGATGATTTTCCTTCCTAACAGTATGTTGGAAGAAATAAGGACCAATGATCTGACCATTTAAAATCCCACACCACACATTCAGAGTCCAGCGATGTTGATTGTCAACTTGTCGATGTCATCTGGGATTTTCAATTCACCAATAATGATAATTATGTCTGTTCATAACACCGTTACTGCGAAATGTTGCCTCATCACTAAACATCACGTAATTGAAAAAACCAGGCGGTTGCTCCGAGGCCCATTGACCGAATTCAACCCCTACGTCCAAGACCATCTCCACTCAATGCTTGCACCGGTGTAATGTGGTTAGGATGATATTCACCAGATTTTAGTATGCGGTGTGCCGTTGATCTTGGGATACCTAATTGGTGCTGGATTCCTCTGGTACTAACGTGAGGATTCAGGTGCACCATTCCTAAAACGGCTACTGAGCGTGCATCCATACGATTTCCATCATAACGCCTTCTGACTCGTGGGATATCCATTCTTCTAACTCGTCATTCTATTGAGCGTATCACCTTAAGTGAAGGCTGGCGTGTATTTGGATACCTCTCTCCATACAATCTTGATGCTGCAGCGTAATTACGTCGACATTCTCCTAGTATCAGGAGAATATCAAGTATTTCACCCCAAGGATAATCCATGGCATCGAGGCCTCCACAACACTGATCAAAGATCTTCTTCAAGTTTGAATCGTATATCGAAAAGAATTTGTGAATGAATGAAGGATATTGAACATTCCGTTTCACTTATGTTTGTAAACAATGCTCTAGTATGAACGTTCTTGTTCATGGTAAACACAAGGATTGTTGTGTACTTGTGTTTGGCAACAATTCACAGTAACGGTACTACGAACAGACATAATTGTCAATATTGGTCGATGGAAAGTCCCAGCTAGGTCTCCGGATCTTAACACTCTGGATTTTTACTTATGGGTTTCCATCAAATTCTCAGGGCCACAAAGATGTGCAAGATCCGATCGCTCAACTTCATTGTGGTGCACATTGGGTAACTCTAATGGCGACGGTAATCCTCAGAAGCTGCAAAAAAACACTGGAGAGTTAAATGTCGTTTTACACAGAAAGCAATACGAGTGTTTCATAAAACTCATTTTTCATCGATCAGAGCGCCATCTGTGCGGAATTCGGAAAAATGATTCAGACGAAAGTTTCTTGTTTTTCAACGGTGAATCTGAATCTGCAATCAAAAATAGGAGGTTTCATCCAAGAAACAAAAGTTGACCTCTGAATGACCTTGAAGTTGAGATCCGATGCCAAAGTCAAGGTCACCATCAGATGTTCCCCTCGGAATCTCACAACTTTTGTTGGAAACATTTTCCTCCAAAACTCCTTGTTTTTGAGTTATTCCGATATAAAAATTAAAATGGGACACCCTGTATATCTATGACAGAGATCTGAACGTTAGTGGAACTCAACAGATTATCACTATAAATATACTATGTCATTTGTTGAACTCATGTTGATTCACTGGTATTCCTCTCATAACTATCCAAGTAGACTACTTTCACGGTATCGTTCTCGCAATTATGCGATATTGTTCCATGCGTGATATTTCTTTTCCGTGCATGTTAAAAATTCCGGAACTCGGTTACGAAGATCCCGAACCACATTACCCAAGGGGAAAATCATATCAGCCCTTGGTCGAGATCATCGGTATGTCCTTTCAACGGTCAAATTTCTGGACATCCCGTACGTTACAGCCATGTGTGCAATTGATCGTGTCTAAGGATGAACAAAAACGTATTTTCCCTAGATACCATTGGGATACCATCTTGTGATTTGATCACATGTTTGAATGATACATCAGTGTGGAGAATGTAAAAGGATGAAAATAATGCCTCCAACTTCAACCTCGTAGGTCGAGTAGTTTTGGAGATACAACATTTTGAAAATCGTCATACCCTCCATTCCAAGGGAATTTTGGATTATAATAACTCCAAAAGAAAAAATCACAAAATCCTCAAATTCAACATTTTTCATGCCCATGACTAGTGCTATTGGTGGAATAAATATTATGAATTTCTGAGATATCGAATTCAGATTGTTGGTCGAGTTGACATGGAATTACCCTATCAATAATTTCATCACATTGCATCCAGCCAAATAACTGCGTTGGATCAATTTATAGATTTGCGGAATTCTTCAGTAGCATTGAAGCTCCTCTCATTCGACATGATTATTGCTCATCGTGTTTCTCCGAATTACAAACGAAGTTTCGTGAACAATGCAACAAAACAAAGGATACAAGTTACTTTCTGAAAATTCCAATTTCGTCACAATTAACCATGATGTTCAGAAGGAATGGATGGAGTGATAATTTGAATCATAAAGATATGCGACACAACCAACATGAGAATAATTATGGAGATATTTTTGGCGGTTCTGTATATCAATCCCTCCCCAATGATTTCTTACAACATCCCAATGAAGTTACTCTCACTTGGAACACGGATGGAGTACCAATAATCAAATCGACCAACTTGAGCATTTGGCCTTTTTACCTAATGATTATTTAATGACCGTACAATTTAAGAGGGAAGGAAGAGGATGTGATTTTAGGGAGCTTGTGGTTTGGGACATCCAAACCATCTCCAAATTTTTCCATGTCAATTTTCATAGAACCTTCAAAGAAATTATACCGCGGAGTGCTTTTTGCCATTCCCAACCCCTTACATCCGTTGTACATCCAAGCGATGTTAATATGTGGCACATGCGATTTATGTGCTAAAGCATTATTTTGGGATATATCTCAATTTGATGGACCTAATGGATGTCCACACTGCAAAATCAAAACTAGGAAGGTAGGTCATGCCAAACGTATCCATTTCAAAACAACTTACGAATGAGATTGACAGAAGGAAATCAATCCTTCGCTGAGTTAGCGTGTGGATTAGGATGTACCATATTCGGTGTTAAAGGTACCACTTGTAATGGTACGAATATGATAAAATATTCGTACGGTTACAACGCCGTGCGATAGCCGAAATTCATGCATATAAATTCTAAAATCACATTCACAAGTCACAGAAACGCAGTTTCCACTTACGGAAACGTTGAGATTCTACAATATTTAGAGAAACACTCTTACAAACCAATCAGATATAAATGATGAATATTATTGATTATCATTTCATAGTCGCCCCCCCCCCGGCCAGGGACATCGCCCCTAGACCCCATCAGGGGCTTTGCCGCTGGACTGCATCAAGGGCTTCGCCCGCTGACGAATAGCCACATCTTATACTCGCACACTGTTCTTGATTCTTATATTTTACATATTCGAATAAATGTTTTCTTGAACAAATGATTCCGAACAACTGCTTTTCGGACAGATGATTTTGAACAACTGATTCCGAACACATTTCCAAATACCGTGTTTACATTTCATAATGATCTTCATCGAAATCTATAGCGGAATCAACACACCAGCAAAATTTTAGGAACAAGATATTTTGTTGGGACAATTTCAGTTACGGGATGTTTCGACGCGGAATAATTTTTTTCGGGATATTTTGTCGGGGTTATTTTTGTTTGGGATATTCAGACATGTTACGGATCCATCCGGGGTGTGATCTTTCCAAAAATTATCTGTTCCTTCAACGAGAGGGTAAGTATTGAGAGTAAGTAAAGAGAGGAATCTCTCATATTATACCGTATTCTTGAAAAAAACGAATTCTTTTAAGATTCATTGGAATTTGAAGAGATAATGAGATCATAATTCCCATTAGGAATAATATGAATCAAATTACACATCACCCACTATTCTCAGTTCAATAGTATACGATTACGTCAAAACAACAACTGCAGATATAATGCATTGCGCCTATGGTGGACACACTGAGAAATTATCATGTTTTTTGTTTGACCCAGAACATAGGGTTCATCCTCCATCTCTACTTGGGTTCATTGACATCATCAACGAAAGATGAGGAGTTCAGCTTCCCCTTCATTTGTTCCGAGAATCCCACGTAAGGTGTCTGACTACGCTTATTGGAAAGCATCAGAATTCAGAATATTCTTATTCGTGTACAGTTCACCACTTCTCTATGAATTCATGACTCCCGAATATTTCCAACGCCATCTGTTATTGGTGTATGGAATCACTTTCGTGAATTCATCAAGTATTTTGGAACGAGTGATCGATGGTGCTAGATGGCTTTTGAAGGAATATGTACCAAGATTTGTAGATTTATATGCAGATAAGTATATGACTCGTGATCTCCACCCATTGTTACATCTTCCTGCTGAAGTCAAAAAGCTTGGTCTGTTATGGGTTACGAGTTGCATGCCTTCTGAAAATTTCAATAAAATTCCTGAGAGTTATGTACATGGAACCAAATATGCGGGATTGCGAATTGTTCCAGCAGCTGCGACATTTTCATGCCTCCCTTGACTGAAAGAGAAATTAATCAGACCTGAAAGTAATGTTTTTTCATACTGGAGAATTGAGTCGTCGAGTGAACATAGACGTGGAATAAAACATCTTCAAAACAGTACTCACGCTGTGGGAACATACAAAAAAATCAACTGTATTCCTCACCAATTATTGATTTATTTTCAAAATCATAATATTAGAATGTATGAACCAAAGTGCTATGAATTCATAAGGCTTTTGGAAGACGGGATGTATATCAAAACAGCAGTATACGTAGGAACCAAAAAAACGAATTCATCTTTTAATCAATACACTTTCGAAAATACAACACCGTTACATCCCGGTTATATTTTCTGATTCTCCTTTTCAAGATTACAGAATATGCATAAATATATATAGGGGAGAGTGGCCTAACTCGGACCCTCTTTTCTGTTTATTGCATTAAACTCTCCAATGTTGACCAATCGGCTTGTATTATATGCCGTTGCTAGGATTTTCCTCCCCGTGGATGATTGCGGGTCTTCCAGGGGGATATTCATGATACCTGTCCTTGATATCCTTTTTATCCATCCCTGGTAGTATCTGCTTCCTTTACGTGGTGGGGAGGATAAGTATCTCAGAGTTGGATCTTTTTTTTTGAGTGGAATAAACTACTCAAGAGAAAGAATACAAACTGAGAGAAACGAAATCATCCTAATGCCAGAAACATCGGCAAAATTGAACGGAAGGAAAGCAAGGGGAAACTACCTTCCTTGACATGTTTCAATACTTCCCGAGGAAATGAAACCTTCTTCCTAACCTGGAATATTATGTAACAAAAACAAACAAACAAATTAATAAATACATGATGGCGCTCTCTCGGGTAAAATATTCCGGAGGTAAACTAGTCTCCCGTTCGGATCTCCGGGTGGAGACTGCTCGAGGAAGCTTCATCAGCAAGGAACGAAAACCGAAGGATAGGATAGGGAAAAGGAACAACATTCTTCGAGTCGGAGCGTGGAATGTAAGATCACTGAGGCAAGCGGGAAAATTAGAAAATTTGAAATTAGAAATGAATAGGTTGAATATAGACGTAATGGGGATTAGCGAAATGAGATGGCCACAAGAGGGCGATTTCTGGAGTGGGGATTATAGAATAATTCATACAGGATCAAAGAACGGTCAAGCAGGTGTAGGAATTGTAATGCATAAAAGAGTAGGAAATAGAATAGAAAATTATTTGCAACATAATGAACGTGTGATGATGGTTAGAATCAGAACAAAACCGGTAGACACAGTCATAGTCCAAGTATACATGTCCACATCTGCATATTCGGGGGAAGATATTGGAGAAATGTACGAAGAAATAGAAGAAGTGATAGAATATGTGAAGGGAGAAGAGAATTTCATAGTGATGGGGGATTGGAATGCGGTAGTAGGACAAGGAAAAGAGGACAACATTATAGGAGATTCCGCGTTAGGGAGGAGGAACGATAGAGGACAACGTTTAGTCGAATTTTGTGAAAATCATAAGATGGTTATCACAAACACTTTATTCGAAAATCATCCAAGAAGAATCTACACTTGGAAAATGCCAGGAGATACAGCAAGATACCAAATTGATTACATATTAGTGGAACAAAGATTCAGAAACCAAGTGAAAAACTGTAAAACTTATCCCGGTGCAGATATAGATAGTGATCATAATATGTTGATGATGAAATGTTCTCTGAAATTCAAATCTCTGAAGAAGAAAAGGCAAATGCAGAAAAGATGGAATTTGAAGAACCTCAAGCAAAAACAAACACATGAGGCATTCGAGAAAATGTTGGATGAAAAATTGGGACATCAAAAAGAGAAAGACTTGGGAATAGAGAGGAGATGGACAAAGATGAAGGGGAATATAAGAGAATGTGCGGATAAGATTTTGAAGAATGATGGAGTAGAAGCTAAAAACCCATGGATAACGGGAGAAATTTTAGAATTGATAAATGAAAGAAGGAAATACAAGAATAATGATAGCCAAGAAGGCCAGCAACGATACAAATCATTGAGAAATAAAATAATAAGAGAATCAAGGAAAGCAAAAGAACAGTGGTTAGAAGAGAAATGTCAGGAAATAGAAATAAGATTGCATTTAGGAAAAATAGATGAAGCATATAGGATTATCAAAAGATTTTTCGGACAAATGAAATCTAGAAGCAATAAGATTAGAAACTCTCTAGGACGACAATTGATAAAAACGGAAGAGAAAATAGAACAGTGGATCAATCATTTGCAAGACTTGTATAGAGGAAACGATGATATAGCACTATTAGAGAAGGAGGAGGATGTAGATGAGGAAGAATTGGGAGATTCGATATTGAGATCAGAATTCGACAAGGCTTTGAAAGAATTGGAAAATAATAAAGCGTCAGGCATAGATGGCATAAGTGCGGACCTTATAAAAGCCTCCAGTGAAGGAACTCGCGACGCACTGTTTGAATTGATTAGAGATATGTACGAAAAAGGAGAAGTACCGGAAGATTTCCAAAAGAATAAAATTGTCGCTATCCCGAAAAAACAAGGGGCAGACAAATGCGAGAACTACAGAACGATCAGTTCAACTTCACATGCTTCGAAAATACTGACCAAAATTATATACAGGAGGATGGAAAATAAAATAGAGAGTAGATTGGCGGAGGATCAGTTTGGTTTTAGAAAAAATAGGGGAACGCGAGAAGCAATCTTAGCACTCAGGGCAGTAATAGAGAAAAGGATAGCGCTGAAGAAATCTGTGTACATAGGTTTTGTAGATATACAAAAGGCTTTCGATAATGTGGACTGGGAGAAGATGTTTGCGATCCTGAAGAAGGTGGGAATGAATTATGAAGATAGGAGAATAATATACGAATTATATAAGAATCAAAGTGCAATAATAGACATAGAGGGTCAGGAAGGGAAACACGAATAAGAAGAGGAGTGAGGCAAGGATACTCATTATCACCACTGATTTCCAATTTATATATAGAAGAAGCAATGAACGAAGTGAAGGAGGAAATTCAATCGAAATCACAGATTCAAGGAGAAAATATGAGTATGTTGAGATTCGCGGATGACATAGCTATATTGGCCACGAGTAGTACTGAGTTAGAAAATATTCTCAACACCATGAGAACAATATTATTGGAAAACTATTGTATGAATATAAATAAAGACAAAACAAAATTCATGATGTGTACAGCAGCGGAAACAGCTAGAAGAACGAGAATCAAAATAGATACCGAGACAATTGAACAGGTGAAAGAATTCAAATATCTAGGAAGCATAATTACAGAGAACGGTAAAAGCGAAAGAGATATAAGAGCAAGAATAGCACAAGGGAAACAGGCTTTTTATCGAAAGAGACAGTTATTATGCTCAAAAAATATAAGCTTGGAAGTAAGGAAGAAATTCTTGAAAAGTTACGTTTGGAGCACAGCATTATATGGTTGCGAAACTTGGACAATGGGGAAAACTGATCAACGAAGACTTGAAGCTTTTGAAATGTGGTGTTATAGGAGGATGCTCAGAATAAAATGGATAGACAAAGTCAAAAATGAAGAAGTACTCGAGCAGATAAATGAAGAAAGAAATCTTCTGAAACACATCGTGAAAAGGAGAAGCAATCTTATGAGACACATATTACGGCATGAGAGTTTATTGAAAACAATATTGGAAGGGAAAATGAATGGTAAAACTGGTAAAGGTAGACCTAGAGCAAGTTATATGAAGCAAATCGTACAAGACAAGGGATGTAGTAGATATGTAGAAATCAAACGTTTGGCGGATAATAGACAGGGGTGGAGGGTTTCATCAAACCAGTCGTAAGACTGATTACTTCATGATGATGATGATGCTAAGATTTTGTAGTTCCTCAAATTTGTCCGAAGAGCTTTTGACATATCTCTTATCATTTCTAAGTATCGAAGTTTCATGATCAACAACAAATCTGATTCATACAAATAAATGATGAAAATGAAATTGGTTCGCAACTCACTTCAATCTTGTACAGCAATGATAAAACGTGGAGCTGCCAGGCTGTGGAGACTGAATATTACGATCTTACGGCGTGGTTGTTGTTCGCGATTGACAGTGAAATGATGACAGGAATTTAGCCAGAAGAAAATGAAAGTGAAAACCGATTTGATGACACTTCAGCAACACTTCAAAAATGGGAATGACTGTAAATTGTAGTGCTCAGAAAGACACATGTGAGGCTTAAGACGCGCAACTGGATCGGTTGAAGCTGAGTTCTTTGACAGGCGCGGGCACTCGCGTACAGGACGCTTGGATAAGGATTAAATTCATTAGCTAATACCTTCGAACCGAACTTTGTGCGGTGAACAGAAAGTCGAGGCGTGGAATCCAGTCTAAGACTGTTGGTCCATGGCCGTTTGCCTGTTTTTATACCCCTTCATGCAGGGATTTGGAGATGCTCTTCCAAGGTGGAAGAGTCACATGATGCGATCTATTGTTGCTGCTCCTGCATTTTTGTGGATAAGTATCAAAGTCCGATGGTGGATTGGGGGAGGAAGGAAGCTGTAATCGAGAGGAGTAAGACGGTTATGTGGAGCATGTGTGAGAATCGAATTGCAGATACTGCAGAATTCGTCACGTCGGATCGTGTCTGGGTGATTTCTGTCTTTATTTTTTGATTATTGAAGATACAAAAAAAAACGTTTCCACATTATTAATTTCATATCCCTTATGTGAAGTTTCTGATTTGAATCGTTTTGTTGGAGATCATGGTAGTTCCCTATGGAATTCCATGGATGGAGGAGGCCATTTCTCACAGGATGGTCCATGTTGGTTGCGAATCTTTCTCAATGTTCCTCTTAATCAAAAGGGAAGGGATGAGATCGAAACGAGAACTTGACGTAGGTACTTCAAGAGAGAATAATTGTGTGTTTGCACGTTGATTCCTCCCAAGAATGAAGTTCTGATGGTTGGTTAACGATTCGTCCCCATGAACTTTTATCAGTGAATTCTTAATCCTAATCTTATCTATAATATCAGTGTTCGTGCCTGTGGATTCCGTGCGGGATCGCTCTTCTGTATGGGTGAAGGTATTATTTTTTTTGCATGTATTGATGATTCAAAACGCGTGCTCACCCGTATTCACTCGCACGGACACTTTCCACATATATATATAAAGGGTGGTCCATTCGAAGTGATATGGTGAAATACCTCGGAAACTAGTGGAGATGGAAAAGAATGTTCCAGATAAAGAGTTCAGGGTTCCAAGGGAGTATGATGCTGACCTTGAAGAATCCCTCAGAGGTCATTTTGAAAGTCATTTAGGGGTCGAGATGGTTTTTTTGAATGGGACCCCCATTTTCCTCATCAAGGCATGAGAAAGCTGGTTTCAAACCCTTTACGAAACACTGGTCATGAACCCCTTTCCGCTCATTGGGGTGCAAGGTATGGACCGTCGAAGTTATTGATGAACTACTCTTAGCGCTACCCAGGAACAACGACGTGGACGTGGTAGTTCTCTGTTCCCTCCGGAGTGCTTGATTATTGTAAGTCCCCTTGCCTCTCACATGTGGGGTTCCAAAATTTGGAAGTTTTTTTGTGGATGAGGGAGGACATGATCGATCGCATCCGCACTGTTTGTGTCAACATACCAGGATTATGTATCCAGGCAGAGGGGGGTACCTTCGAGCAATTATTGTAACAGCATCAAGCACCCCTTATGTGAGAGGCGACGGGACTCACGATAATCAAGCACTTCGAAGGGAACAGAGAACTACCACGTCCACGTCGTTGTTCCTGGGTAGCGCTAAGAGTAGTTCATCAATGACTTCGACGGTCCATACCTTGCACCCCAATGAGCGGAAAGGGGTCCATGACCAGTGTCTCGTGGAGGGTTTGAAACCAGCTTCCCCATGCCATGATAAAAAAAATGGGGATCCCATTCAAAAAAACCATCTTGACCCCGAAATGACTTTCAAAATGACCTCTGAGGAATTTTCCAAAATCAGCATCATACTCTCTTGGAACCCTAAACTTTTTATCTGGAACATTTTTTTCCATTTCCACTAGTTTCCGAGATATTTGACTATATCACTCCAAATGTACCACCCTGTACATATACAGGGCGTCCCATTTGAAACAGGACAGCTGAATAACTCTTCGGGGAATGGAGGGGGAAGAAAATTGTTCAGGTGGAAGTTGTAGGGTTCGAAGGGGGCCATAAGATGGTGACCTTGAATTTGACCTTGAGGTCAATTTTGAGCATAATTGATGGTCAAAGTATGTTTTTTCAAATGGAAAACCCTACGTTCGACCTCAGAAATGGAAAGGGCGGAGAATTTTACGTCCGAATATGTGAACATGTCGGGTCATTTAGAGGTCATTTGGAAGTCAAAAAACCATTTTCTATGGATTTTCACGGAAAAGCCTCAAACGAGTTGTTTCTCTGACCAAAGTTATCAAAGTTAAAGTGAAATCCCACGTTTCGACCTTGAATTCGACCTTGAGAACGATAATGAATGCCAAATTTGAAACAATAATTAAAAAATTATTTATTTTTCCAGTTCGTCGTTTTATAATTACAGATGGCACAAATCCGTTGACGGGTAAGACACACTTGTTGCAGGACATGTTCGAATTGACCGCCATTTACTTCAATACATAACTCCAGCCGGCGTCGAAAGTTTCCAAGAACAGACCGGAAAACTTCTGCACGAATATTCGCAATTGCGTATCTGATGCGTTGTTGTAGATCCACAGGTGTTGTTGGTCGGTTGGTATAAATGACATTTTTCACGTAACCCCACAAATGAAAACCTAGAGGGGTGAGATCAGGAGATCTTGCCGGCCACAGTACAAATCCACCTCGACCAATCCAACGATTGGGGAAAAGGATATTCAGATAATCCCTCACACATCGAGCAAAGTGTGGTGGTGCACCGTCTTGCTGATACCACATCCTCTGCCTAGTTGCTCATGTCACATCTTCCATGAGAACTGGTAATTCATTTTGTGAGAACTGTAGATAATTAGTACCGTTAACAATTCCATCAAGAAAATACGGCCCAATAACTTGATTGTCTAGAATTCCACACCAAACATTTATACTCCACCGATGCTGATGATCAACTTGTTGAGTCCAGTGCGGGTTTTGCGCTGACCAATAGTGGCTATTGTGACGATTTAACAAGCCAGTACTTTGAAACGTTGATTCATCACTGAAAAGAACATATCGAGAGAAATCGGGCGCTTCGTTTAACCTCTGTAAACCCCAATGGCAAAAGTTAACCCGATTCTGCATATCTTGTTGAGATAATTCTTGGGTCAGTGTGATGTGGTACGGATGATATTGAGCAGCTTGTGGAATTCTGTGTGCCGTACTGCGTGCAATACCCAAATCGCGTTCAATATCACGTGAACTAACATGAAACTTCATGTGTATTATTGCTAAAACAGCAACGCATCGGGGATCGTTAAAGTTGAAACCTTGATTGTTTCGGCGTTGACCAATCCTTCCTTGTCGACAATTTCTTCCAACTTGGCGAATGACTTCTGGAGAAGGATGATGCTGCCGATCTTCAAACCGCTCTCTGTACAATCGTGACGCTCTTTGATACACTCCGCGACACTCACCCAACATCATTAAGATATCAACACATTCGTTAGGTGAATAAACCATTTTGAACCCGCACTTACACCGTAAACGATGAAAACTTCTTAATGATCATTTTCGTACTGCTATGAAGAATAAACTCTGGAGGTTAGTTCTGTTTACTTTCAATTCAAGGTCGAAACGTGGGGTCCCACTGTAACTTTAATAACTGTGGTCAGAGGAACCACTCGTTTGAGGCTTTTCCGTGAAAATCCATAGGAAATGGTTTTTTGACTTTCAAATGACCTCTAAATGACTTGATATGTTAACATATTCGGACGTAAAATTTTCCGCTCTTTCCATTTCTGAGGTCGAACGTAGGGTTGTCCATTTGAAAAAACATACTTCGACCATCAATTATGCTCAAAATTGACCTCAAGGTCAAATTGAAGGTCACCATCTTATGGCCCCCTTCGAACCCGACAACTTCCACCTGAACAATTTTTTTCCCCCTCCATTCCCTGAAGAGTTATTCAGCTGTCCTGTTTTAAATGGGACGCCCTGTATATGCATATACAAGGGGAGGCATTTATCTTGAGACAACGGAATATCTTGATGGGATCACCTTTTATCGGAAAATGTTCCATACAAAAGTTGTAGAGTGTCAAAGGGGCTATCTGACAGTGACCTTGGAAATGTCCTTGATCTCGATCTCCAAGGTCATTTGAAGGTCAAGTCCGGAATTCCGAACGGGACCCCCCCCCCCCCCCCTATTTGACCCCGGGAATGAAAAGAGCGGAAAATTTTACGTCGAGATATGACCTTGACCTCAAGGTCGGGGCAATACCAAGATGATTCCAAGGTCAAAAGAAAAGAAATTTCGTCACACGAGAGGTGCTGTGCAACACGGAGGCTGGAACAGGCAGGACCTTGGAATGACCTTAACCTTCGAGGTCGTTCGAAGGTCACCTTAGGAATTAAACGAGTTCGTTATTGAACGAGTTTGTTTTTGTCTTGTTACCGTGGGTCGGAGTGCTTGTTTTCGGTAAGTCCCCTCGCCTCTCACCGGTTTGAATGGTTTTTTTGTTTGGAATGAACTTCTTCCAACAAATCCTCAAATTGGTCACCTTCAACTCCAATGCATTCATTGATCAGCGGAATCGTTCAAGTTTACGGAATTTTGTTGAATTTCATTGAAACCCCGCTGTGCCGAAAGTGAACAAAATTCAACAAAATTTTTCCGCCAGGGATCTATCAGGAAACTATAATTCTAATACGGTTTCATCCAGTTCCCCATGTACTTCTTGCGAGCAATTCTCAGTTTCGGAAATTTCAAGATGGAGGTTTTAGTATGGCACTTCAAAAAATCATGACTGATCGAATTATCAAAGCTGCCATCTTGGAATTTCTGAAATTGGAAAATTTTTTTCCAAAAGTACATGGATAACTGATTGAAACCGTATGAGAATCATACTTTTCTGATAGTTGGTCTCCATGATTCCATAATAATGAAGGTGGAAGCAAATGGGGAAAAGTAGGTGCCCTGTGGCACCTGTTTTTATCGAGAGATAGTGAAGTGCTTTTGCAAGGATTTTTTTTTATGTTGTTGGAATGCATTCAGGCAGCGCCTCATTGAAATTCAAGTCCAAAATTTCAAACGAAACCCCCCGTATTTGACCCCGGGAATGAAAAGAGCGGAGAATTTCACGTCAAGATATGACCTTGACCTCAAGGTCGGGGCAATACCAAGATGATTCCAAGGTCAGAAGGAAAGAAATTTTCTCACACGAGAGGTGCTGTGCAACACGGAGGCTGGAACAGGCGGGACCTTGGAATGACCTTAACCTTCGAGGTCGTTCGAAGGTCACCTCAGGAATTAAACGAGTTCGTTATTGAACGAGTTTGTTTTTGTCTTGTTACCGTGGGTCGGAGTGCTTGTTTTCGGTAAGTCCCCTCGCCTCTCACCGGTTTGAATGGTTTTTTTGTTTGGAATAAACTTCTTCCAACAAATCCTCAAATTGGTCACCTTCAACTCCAATGCATTCATTGATCAGCGGAATCGTTCAAGTTTACGGAATTTTGTTGAATTTCATTGAAACCCCGCTGTGCCGAAAGTGAACAAAATTCAACAAAATTTTTCCGCCAGGGATCTATCAGGAAACTATAATTCTAATACGGTTTCATCCAGTTCCCCATGTACTTCTTGCGAGCAATTCTCAGTTTCGGAAATTTCAAGATGGAGGTTTTAGTATGGCACTTCAAAAAATCATGACTGATCGAATTATCAAAGCTGCCATCTTGGAATTTCTGAAATTGGAAAATTTTTTTCCAAAAGTACATGGATAACTGATTGAAACCGTATGAGAATCATACTTTTCTGATAGTTGGTCTCCATGATTCCATAATAATGAAGGTGGAAGCAAATGGGGAAAAGTAGGTGCCCTGTGGCACCTGTTGTTATCGAGAGATAGTGAAGTGCTTTTGCAAGGATTTTTTTTTATGTTGTTGGAATGCATTCAGGCAGCGCCTCATTGAAATTCAAGTCCAAAATTTCAAACGAAACCCCCCGTATTTGACCCCGGGAATGAAAAGAGCGGAGAATTTCACGTCAAGATATGACCTTGACCTCAAGGTCGGGGCAATACCAAGATGATTCCAAGGTCAGAAGGAAAGAAATTTTGTCACACGAGAGGTGCTGTGCAACACGGAGGCTGGAACAGGCGGGACCTTGGAATGACCTTAACCTTCGAGGTCGTTCGAAGGTCACCTTAGGAATTAAACGAGTTCGTTATTGAACGAGTTTGTTTTTGTCTTGTTACCGTGGGTCGGAGTGCTTGTTTTCGGTAAGTCCCCTCGCCTCTCACCGGTTTGAATGGTTTTTTTGTTTGGAATGAACTTCTTCCAACAAATCCTCAAATTGGTCACCTTCAACTCCAATGCATTCATTGATCAGCGGAATCGTTCAAGTTTACGGAATTTTGTTGAATTTCATTGAAACCCCGCTGTGCCGAAAGTGAACAAAATTCAACAAAATTTTTCCGCCAGGGATCTATCAGGAAACTATAATTCTAATACGGTTTCATCCAGTTCCCCATGTACTTCTTGCGAGCAATTCTCAGTTTCGGAAATTTCAAGATGGAGGTTTTAGTATGGCACTTCAAAAAATCATGACTGATCGAATTATCAAAGCTGCCATCTTGGAATTTCTGAAATTGGAAAATTTTTTTCCAAAAGTACATGGATAACTGATTGAAACCGTATGAGAATCATACTTTTCTGATAGTTGGTCTCCATGATTCCATAATAATGAAGGTGGAAGCAAATGGGGAAAAGTAGGTGCCCTGTGGCACCTGTTTTTATCGAGAGATAGTGAAGTGCTTTTGCAAGGATTTTTTTTTATGTTGTTGGAATGCATTCAGGCAGCGCCTCATTGAAATTCAAGTCCAAAATTTCAAACGAAACCCCCCGTATTTGACCCCGGGAATGAAAAGAGCGGAGAATTTCACGTCAAGATATGACCTTGACCTCAAGGTCGGGGCAATACCAAGATGATTCCAAGGTCAGAAGGAAAGAAATTTTGTCACACGAGAGGTGCTGTGCAACACGGAGGCTGGAACAGGCGGGACCTTGGAATGACCTTAACCTTCGAGGTCGTTCGAAGGTCACCTTAGGAATTAAACGAGTTCGTTATTGAACGAGTTTGTTTTTGTCTTGTTACCGTGGGTCGGAGTGCTTGTTTTCGGTAAGTCCCCTCGCCTCTCACCGGTTTGAATGGTTTTTTTGTTTGGAATGAACTTCTTCCAACAAATCCTCAAATTGGTCACCTTCAACTCCAATGCATTCATTGATCAGCGGAATCGTTCAAGTTTACGGAATTTTGTTGAATTTCATTGAAACCCCGCTGTGCCGAAAGTGAACAAAATTCAACAAAATTTTTTCCGCCAGGATCTATCAGGAAACTATAATTCTAATACGGTTTCATCCAGTTCCCCATGTACTTCTTGCGAGCAATTCTCAGTTTCGGAAATTTCAAGATGGAGGTTTTAGTATGGCACTTCAAAAAATCATGACTGATCGAATTATCAAAGCTGCCATCTTGGAATTTCTGAAATTGGAAAATTTTTTTCCAAAAGTACATGGATAACTGATTGAAACCGTATGAGAATCATACTTTTCTGATAGTTGGTCTCCATGATTCCATAATAATGAAGGTGGAAGCAAATGGGGAAAAGTAGGTGCCCTGTGGCACCTGTTGTTATCGAGAGATAGTGAAGTGCTTTTGCAAGGATTTTTTTTTATGTTGTTGGAATGCATTCAGGCAGCGCCTCATTGAAATTCAAGTCCAAAATTTCAAACGAAACCCCCCGTATTTGACCCCGGGAATGAAAAGAGCGGAGAATTTCACGTCAAGATATGACCTTGACCTCAAGGTCGGGGCAATACCAAGATGATTCCAAGGTCAGAAGGAAAGAAATTTTGTCACACGAGAGGTGCTGTGCAACACGGAGGCTGGAACAGGCGGGACCTTGGAATGACCTTAACCTTCGAGGTCGTTCGAAGGTCACCTTAGGAATTAAACGAGTTCGTTATTGAACGAGTTTGTTTTTGTCTTGTTACCGTGGGTCGGAGTGCTTGTTTTCGGTAAGTCCCCTCGCCTCTCACCGGTTTGAATGGTTTTTTTGTTTGGAATAAACTTCTTCCAACAAATCCTCAAATTGGTCACCTTCAACTCCAATGCATTCATTGATCAGCGGAATCGTTCAAGTTTACGGAATTTTGTTGAATTTCATTGAAACCCCGCTGTGCCGAAAGTGAACAAAATTCAACAAAATTTTTCCGCCAGGGATCTATCAGGAAACTATAATTCTAATACGGTTTCATCCAGTTCCCCATGTACTTCTTGCGAGCAATTCTCAGTTTCGGAAATTTCAAGATGGAGGTTTTAGTATGGCACTTCAAAAAATCATGACTGATCGAATTATCAAAGCTGCCATCTTGGAATTTCTGAAATTGGAAAATTTTTTTCCAAAAGTACATGGATAACTGATTGAAACCGTATGAGAATCATACTTTTCTGATAGTTGGTCTCCATGATTCCATAATAATGAAGGTGGAAGCAAATGGGGAAAAGTAGGTGCCCTGTGGCACCTGTTGTTATCGAGAGATAGTGAAGTGCTTTTGCAAGGATTTTTTTTTATGTTGTTGGAATGCATTCAGGCAGCGCCTCATTGAAATTCAAGTCCAAAATTTCAAACGAAACCCCCCGTATTTGACCCCGGGAATGAAAAGAGCGGAGAATTTCACGTCAAGATATGACCTTGACCTCAAGGTCGGGGCAATACCAAGATGATTCCAAGGTCAGAAGGAAAGAAATTTTGTCACACGAGAGGTGCTGTGCAACACGGAGGCTGGAACAGGCGGGACCTTGGAATGACCTTAACCTTCGAGGTCGTTCGAAGGTCACCTTAGGAATTAAACGAGTTCGTTATTGAACGAGTTTGTTTTTGTCTTGTTACCGTGGGTCGGAGTGCTTGTTTTCGGTAAGTCCCCTCGCCTCTCACCGGTTTGAATGGTTTTTTTGTTTGGAATAAACTTCTTCCAACAAATCCTCAAATTGGTCACCTTCAACTCCAATGCATTCATTGATCAGCGGAATCGTTCAAGTTTACGGAATTTTGTTGAATTTCATTGAAACCCCGCTGTGCCGAAAGTGAACAAAATTCAACAAAATTTTTCCGCCAGGGATCTATCAGGAAAGTATAATTCTAATACGGTTTCATCCAGTTCCCCATGTACTTCTTGCGAGCAATTCTCAGTTTCGGAAATTTCAAGATGGAGGTTTTAGTATGGCACTTCAAAAAATCATGACTGATCGAATTATCAAAGCTGCCATCTTGGAATTTCTCAAATTGGAAAATTTTTTTCCAAAAGTACATGGATAACTGATTGAAACCGTATGAGAATCATACTTTTCTGATAGTTGGTCTCCATGATTCCATAATAATGAAGGTGGAAGCAAATGGGGAAAAGTAGGTGCCCTGTGGCACCTGTTGTTATCGAGAGATAGTGAAGTGCTTTTGCAAGGATTTTTTTTCATGTTGTTGGAATGCATTCAGGCAGCGCCTCATTGAAATTCAAGTCCAAAATTTCAAACGAAACCCCCCGTATTTGACCCCGGGAATGAAAAGAGCGGAGAATTTCACGTCAAGATATGACCTTGACCTCAAGGTCGGGGCAATACCAAGATGATTCCAAGGTCAGAAGGAAAGAAATTTTGTCACACGAGAGGTGTTGTGCAACACGGAGGCTGGAACAGGCAGGACCTTGAAATGACCTTGACCTTCAAGGTCGTTTGGAGGTCACCCTAGAAATTGAACGAGTTCGTTGTCAAACGAGTTTGTTTTTGTCCTGTTACTGTGGGACGGAGTGCCTGTTTTCGGTGAGTTCTCTTGCCTCTCACAATTTTGAATGCTTGTTTCATTTGAAATCAAGTTATTTCAACGAATCTTCAAATTTGTGACCTTCAACTTCAATGCACTTATTGATCCGTACTTCGAAAGATCGTACGCAACTTCAAAGCATATTAGGTGGTATTTTGGCACAAGCATCCTTGATCCGCTGTATCATGTCTCCTCGAGATGTTGGCACTTGTTTGTAAACTTCGCTCTTCAAGTAACCCCATAAAAAGAAGTTTGGCAAGGTGAGGTCTGGCAATCTCGCTGGTCAATCTACTGGACCACTCCTACCAATCCAGCTTCCATCGAACTCGCGATCTAAAACTTGACAAGCAACTCGAGAATGAAGCGCTGGACATGTATCGTGTTGAAACCACATTCGTTGCCTCACAGCTAACGTTACGTCTTCAAGTAAAAGCGGAAGTTGGTTTCCCAAATAATCACGGTATTTTCCGCCGTTGAAGTAACCCTCAATGAAGTGTGGACCCACAACCTGGTCATCAACTTTCCCACACCAAACGGTCACAGACCATTGACGTTGATGTTCGACTTGACGTAACCAATGTGGATTTTCATTACTCCAGTAGTGCATATTATGCCTATCAACCGTGCCATGGTTGGTGAAAGAGGACTCGTCCGGAAATAGTACTTGAGCAGGAAATCAGGATCTAATTGGGTGTGTTGACGTGCCCATTGGCAAAAAATAATTCGGTTTTGAAAATCATTACCATGGAGTTATTGATGCAATGAAATGTGGTAGGGGTGATATTTCTGTTTCTTCAATATCCTGCATACACTACGTTGCGAAATTCCAGAATCATGTTCGATTTCTCGAGTACTGACATGAGAATCAGCATTCACTGCAGCTAATACAGCAATCTCATTGTCGAATTCAGTGACTGTGTTGCGACGGACTCTTTTTCTGTTTCCCACACTCCCCTCTTCCATGAATTGTTTAACGACCCAATGGAAAGATGCTCGAAATGGCACGTTGTTCGGAAAACGTCCAGCATAAAGCAAAACACCGGCATGAACATTCCTGGCACATTCACCATCAATGAGGATCATTTCTATTCTTCCTTCTACAGGAATGGCCTTCATCATTGGGAGAAAATTTAACAGGGGGAAATTCAGAAAGGAATCAGCAGTCAGCAAAAGAGAAGATTAGAGAAATCAGAATACACAAATCACGATATTCGTTGACGTGCCGAGTTATGAACCGAAGATATCGAGAGACAGAACGCAATTACACACACCGGTTCGATGTGGTATGTTTTGTTTTCATGCAATGCTTTGAATTCAACGACCGTGTACGACTGTGTTTATGCCCGTGTTGGTGTACATTTGGTGTGGAATAATTGATCACAAGGTTGTGAGTGCCCACTTCATTGAAGGTAACTCGAACCATGGAAAATATCGGGATCTTTTGGAAAACCAACTTCCGCTTTTGCTTGTGGACGTAATGTTAGCTGTGAACCAACAAATGTCGTTTCAAGGCAACAAATGTGTGGCTTAAATTGACGCTTATTCAGGCTTCTTCGAAATTTCAATGAGTGCGGTGCCTGAATGCATTTCAACAACATAAAAAAAAATCCTTGCAAAAGCACTTCACTATCTCTCAATAAAAACAGGTGCCACAGGGCACCTACTTTTCCCCATTTGATCTTACCTTCATTATTATGTAATTATGGAGACCAACTATCAGAAAAGTATGATTCTCATACGGTTTCAATCAGTTATCCATGTACTTTTGGGAAAAAATTTTCCAATTTTAGAAATTCCAAGATGGCAGCTTTGATAATTCGATCAGTCATGATTTTTTGAAGTTCCATACTAAAACCTCCATCTTGAAATTTCCAAAACTGAGAATTGCTCGCGAGAAGTACATGGAGAACTGGATGAAACCGTATTAGAATTATAGTTTCCTGATAGATCCCTGGCGGAAAAATTTTGTTGAATTTTGTTCACTTTTGGCACAGCGGGGTTTCAATGAAATTCAACAAAATTCCGTAAGCTTGAACGATTTCACGGATCAATAAATGCATTGGAGTTGAAGGTGACCAATTTGAGCATTTGTTGGAAGAAGTTTATTCCAAACAAAAAAACCATTCAAACCGGCGAGAGGCGAGGGGACTCACCGGAAACAAGCACCTCGACCCACAGTAACAGGACAAAAACAAACTCGTTTGACAACGAACTCGTTCAATTGCTAAGGTGACCTCCAAACGACCTTGAAGGTCAAGGTCATTTCAAGATCCTGCCTGTTCCAGCCTCCGTGTTGCACAACACCTCTCGTGTGACGAAATTTCTTTTCTTTTGACATTGGAATCATCTTGGTATTGCCCCGACCTTGAGGTCAAGGTCATATCTCGACGTGAAATTTTACGCTCTTTTCATTCCCGGGGTCAAATAGCGGGGGGGGGGGGGGTCCCGTTTGAAATTTCGAACTTGACCTTCAAATGACCTTGGAGATCGAGATCAAGGACATTTTCAAGGTCACTGTTGGATAGCCCCCTTGACACCCTACAACTTTTGTGTAAAACATTTCCCAATAAAAGGTGATCCCACAAGATATTTCGTTGTCCCAAGATAAATGCCTCACCCTGTATATAGGTTTGTTAATGCATTGAAATATATTTGAGGAAACAATAAGATTCCATGTGCATGCGGCTTGGAGATAATAGGTTATGTTCATCCAATTTTCACATGGGCTCTCGAGCTGTGACATTTACATACTCCTTTTTCCCCGACTTGCAGTTGCATTGCGGACTTTCAAGAAATGAATATTTCAATGAATTTCTCAATGAGTATTCCTAGAAATCTCACTGACTTACCGAATGGGGTGGAAGGGGTTGAAGAAAAAGTTCTAGGAGTTTGGTGGGCACATCAAAGTTGCAACTCGTAGAGAATGCAGTCCCGAATGTTTGGCTGTTGTGAGGTCATGTTGCTCTCACAGATATCATATATAGCGTGCAAAAACCTCTGAGGTTGAGTCTTCAAAACTGCAGATAAGGGTAAGAATACTAAAATCCCAAATAGGAATTCTCACTCGATTAAAAAAGTGAAAAATCAAGTAATACATTTGATATTACGTACTCCATCAACAGATATAATGTTTTCCTGCAAATACTATACGGCCTCAAGGGAACACAAACTTTTTATGTCGAATTTATGTCTATTGTACGTGAATCCACGTTCATGGAATGTTTGATAGTCTTTTGAATGTCCGGAGGTTGAATAGACCTCTGTTGAACGTTCCTTGAACCTTCATGTTCTCTTAGGGGGGGGGGGGGGGTCGTATCACGTTTCCCGAAATGATTTGGATCATGAATTTTTCTAAGTCATATAAGAATCAGAAGAAGCAATGGTACATCCAAGGCTGCTCTGAGAAATTCATACATCCACCCAACGAAGACTGTATTCAGTGCAGTGGATGTGAAGAATGGTATCATGAAAAATATGCCGGCAATCCGAATCACACAGAACCGTTCATATCTCCCACATATGCGTAGGATAAAATTTTCCTATTCATCAGACGCCTTCAGGGTTCGAAGAAGAGTTTCGTTGTGTCAAATCGTTTGTTATTAATATACATTTCATATTTATTAATGATCCATTTCACCCCCAATTTTGGAGTGAATCAGATATTCACCATTTGATGTTCATTTCGTTGTAAAATAAAGAACTGCGTATCCGCATATTCTTTTCCTGCATACATCTTAGGCCAAAGACATATACAATCAGAATTCATCCACGAATCCACTGAAGAAACTCTCCTCCTGTTTATTCCCATCCATTGGGACTAAAGTTATCCGATTCACTCCTGTCTACCATACTGCGACGAATTTCAGCTCTAGAAGCTATTGCTATAACCCTCCATTCACCACCGTTAGGAATGAATCCCCACATGATTTGAGAAAGAAGAGAATAAACCAATGAATCATTAATACCGGAACTGTGATGAAGGAGCAGAATCTGGATGAATAATTTCTCACAATTATGTATAATTGAAATATATTTATATGAGCCATATTGAATTATAGATGAACGTTTTGAAAATTTCTCCACTCGAGGAGTTCTGTACATTTATTCCATGACCCCTACACGGGAATTCAATCCACAGAGACACTCCCAACTCTCCCTCGTTTCTTAGCTCCCCTTGTTCTTTTCCAAGGAAAATGTTGTTCGAAAATACAAGTTTCCACAAAAAATACAAAGAGTACATCATTTGGGAGAAAAATTGATAAGTGAATGGGACCTTGAGGAATTGTATAGGCTCCAACAGTGGATTTTTATCTCCTCATTATATCGCTCATCATGCATAACAATGAAATTCTCACAAGAGCACCATAATCTGATTACAGGCAGCAATTGAACCCGGCTTCAACGACGACGAGTAGCAGTCGAAATAGCGTTGGATCTCCACCATGTTCATCTCCAATCGAATTGAGGCATCGATCACCAACTTCGTTACCATCAGTACCAACGGTTTGGTCTCAGGAGACTCTTTTCTAGAACATGTGGAGTATTTTGGTTCTTCGTCAAAGGAAAACAAAGGAAGCAAAGAAAAAAATAATAATCCACGTTTGGATCGTTAAGGAGGAAATCATCTTTCATCGGTCTGCTCTTGAGCATCAAAAAGGAACATTTCACGCAGTGCGATTCAACATTAAGACGGTGGATAGATTATCTTGATTGGTTATTGACCAATCATGTATGAATATGATTTTCATCCGTCATTTGACTATTTATAAACGGTTTTGATGCATTCAGGTTCAATTTGTTATAACTGAAACAAATTCTCTTTTCAACGCTCTGAAACGTTGGAAAAGGAGTTCGCACGCATCGACATCTACATCATGAACGTTAGGACAGAAAAACAAACAGAGAATATTACGAAGACCTTCAGATGGGAGATGAATTTTCACGCTTAGAGTATCGAATACTTCCAATACCATGAGAGATTGTCCCTCACCGGCGATACCGTATTTGGAAAGTGAAAGGACATGATTATAACTCGTTTGGAAGGGAATAGTTGTTAATGGGAAATACTTTCTTTTGTTGTGGATGTCCAAAAACCTCTGTGAGCATTTGCAAGCGTAGGTCTATATCCAAGCAGGAATGATTCTTGACCACCTTACAGGTAATGTCAAGACGTTCCTAGTGACTAGCTTGACTGCCAGCACCTTGAAAGGTGCTAGATGATCGCTGTAATCATTTTTCCTAGGGTACGTACTATTTTTTGCTGTATAACCATGCAATTTTCAATCATTAAGTATCAGCTCGTAAATGAATATCCTAAATCTACCTCCCAAGGAACATGAAACAACAAAATTTCATCACTGCAATTCAGATCGAATAAATGTATTGTGAAATACAACAACGCAGTAACAAAGCAGCCGATCTCCTATCCAGTAGATATACATCATGAAGATGAGAATCCATCATCCCATTAGAAATCTAAAGTACTGATAATCACAAGAATAATGATAATTATAATACTGATAATGATAATACTGATAATAGTGGAAATGAAATGGGAACATTTATGCATCGCGTGCGACAAAATAGGTAGTTATTTTTATACAAGCGTGACTATAATCAAGATCGTTGGACTCATCGTAATATACATATGGAAGAGTGGAGACACTCGCATCACGGGGTGATATACACCACAGCAGAGATCTCTTGATCTTACAAAGATTTTCAAGTCGTTGTTGCAAGTGTCACTAGCTGTATGGATGCTCCAACTCCACACGAGTCCACAGGAATGTGAAATGATCCTTTTCTTGTTTATTTATAGCAAAGGTTTTGACGCTCTCAAAATCGCTCCATTCTTGTATCATTTGTGTCTAACTATTCATTAAAAATGAATATTTATGGATTGATTCAAAAATAGTGGTTATCTAAACTGAGGAATCAGTCACAGAGACAGATGAAGAGCTAATTCACCGGGTGGTGCAAAAATGCCAACAGGATGGTGCGAGTCTCCTGTCATGTGGGAAGAATCGCACCGAACCCAATGTTTCTGGAGAACACTGGTATCATTGATAGAACGTTGAATTTGACCTTGCAATCATTTGAAATTCAGAAGAGAATGTTTGCTGTGTGAAAATCCTATAAATAATTGGTGCAAGTGTTCCCATTCTCCCCCACACATTATATGTATGCATCAATGTATGGACACACATAACTGAGTCTAGATATAGATATTTCTTGAATGTCAACTGAATCGCGAAAATTCTTATGCGTGTACAGAAAGTGTCACAAAACTCATGGATTGCATTTTCACACGTTGAACGCTGCTTGAGTTATTGGCGATACAACGATGACAATTCCAGCCTTATGAATATCATGACTTGTGATGTATATTGGCTTAGCAAAATGCGATAACGCAATCTACCAGCTCATGTTGTCTTCTTAACAATCAGAATAAGATACGAAATTTATTCAAATGTGCACCCCATTCATCTGAGATGTAACTAACTGAGACGGGAGTTAACTTTTTATAACTCATCTCACTCTTTCTACTCAATCGTTCTCAAAGCCTAGTTGCCCTAGCAGAAGTGCCAATCTGGTACTGATCCGATTTGCCTTAAGTTGAATCCGATGGCTAATCGAATTGGGCCCGGAAATAGTGTGCAACGCTTGCTTTCATCCGAACGGGACTGGCAACTTAATCTGCACCAAATCCGGCAACGGTTCCTAGCCTGATAGGTTTGCCTCTGAGGTCTTGGTGAAGGTATGTCTATCCTTCCCTGATCAAACTATCTGATGCAGTCCCAATTGGTCAATTTATATCCCCATGATCTAATTTTGATAGGAAAAATCATAATCAAATTTCATTCTTCCTAATTATCGCAACTTGACATTTTTTACGTAAATATCGCAACAGTCAAGTCCACTGATATTTGATCATCAAAGTACAATTATTGTCAACTTGATATATAATGCAGTTTATGAACAATCAAGATTCGTATTCCTATTCTTACCCAAAATATACTCATGACATAATACATCATCGTAATTCACAAGTGAAGATAGATGATCAAAAGATGTGAATATCGTCGGTACTATGACAGAACCTCGTGTCTCGATTTTTTGACGGTTTCGAGGATCCATTAGAAAAATAATCAGTATACGCTAACTACACATATCATCACCCGGGAAAAAAAATTCCATATATGGACCCATATATGGATTCATATATGCATTCATATATGAGCATATATGGATTTTGGCCATATATGTTCATATATGGTCATATATGAAAGTGGGGAATCTATCAGCATTGATCTCACTTCTCTCTCCTTTGGTTTTTCATCACATTCCATGTAAAATTGTGACATTTTTTTGTCCATTTATGGATGTATATGATAATGTATGATTGAATATGATCACATATGGCCATATACATTCTCATTCATACATGATCATATATGGCCATATACAGTCTCATTCATACATGATCATATATGGCCAAAATCCATATATGCTCATATATGATCTCATATATGTTCATATGTGTTCATATATGTTCATATATGTTCATATATGTTCATATATGTTCATATATGTTCATATAGGGCCATGTATGAATTATTTTTTCCCGGGCAGGTTATACGTCATCAATTATATTCAATCAACAAGAATCGAGTGGATATTTATCTATAAGAGTTCTATTAATATGCGTATTAGCGTGTATTATTTTCCCGATGGAGCCTCGGAACCGTCAAAAATCGAGATACGAAGTTCTGTTATAGTATCAACGATATATCAACCAACAGATAGAACCAGGACTCGCGAGAAATTCCTCGTGACATGAATACAAGGTGGAGGCCCGGAGAAGCGATGGGAAAATGTCCGGCGATACTTCGTTGTGCTGTACGAGCTGATTCAAGCTGAATAAGATTCTAAGAGACTTACCTTGTTAGATCTGCAATAAGATTCGCCTCTACTGAATCGGATCATGATTCCCCTCATCGATGCATTGTCAGGTGAATTAATTAGAGCCGGATAAGATAGAACGAGGCTCTTCTTATTAGGACGTAGATTAGATCAGTCACATCTGGACCTGATCAAAATTATCTACATCCAGTTCCAATCAGGAAATCGGATCAAGATCGAGTACATTTTCATAGAGTCAACCCCATTGGAGCTATCGTCAGGTTTCTCTCATCTGCGTTGGATCTGAGATCCCTGGTAGGTCTCCATCTACACGGAGAGGAGGATCTTTGACAAATAGTAAAGTTCACTGACATACATAGCATAGCCGCCTCCGATTTGTGACACAGTGAATTATATCACGTCGCATTTGGATTTGTAGGCACATAAGATTCGAATCCAGTGATGGATATTACAGAAATTGCCAATCCTCAGAATGATTCACAAAAATACTATGTCACATGATACTTTTTAATACTTCACATAACATAATCAGTAAATTACTTAGCTCATTCTATTGGAAACATATGGAAAACATTCAGTGCTATATTCAATAGTGAACTCTGCTATTCTTCTTTTCTGCGTGTATATGGGCCTGGCCAGGCCCAATTATGAAATCCTATATAGAGCGTCTCGTTTTACAGCCGGATCCAACTCGGACTACTTTAGGATTTGCCGGATTGGACCTTCTGCCCAGGTATAGATAGGAGTACGAAACATCAATTCCATGAATTTCAATATGACTGAATATACATACATATATGATGGACATATATATTCATATGTATTTATGATGCACCATTCCAGGTGAGAAATACTACGATTCACTTCAGAATTCGAAACCATCTCATTAAAAAATCAGTACAAATGAATAGTCTGACGGAAGATGATGTTTAAAGTGATCCAGTCTGTAATGGATATTAAACTCTCATTGTGATACATTTCACGATGTCCTCAATTTTCGTTCCATCACTTCCGTCATAATATATTTCCATGTGAAAATACGCTGTACAAATGCCTCAAACATACAGGGTGTCCCATTTTAATTTGTCACTTAGAATATCTCAAAAACGAATAGATTCAGGAGAAAATGTTCCGGGAAAAAAATGTGAGAATCTGAGGGGGACATCCGATGATGAACTTGGCTTTGACCTCAGATCCCACTTTCAAGGTCATTCTGATGTCAACTCATGTTTTTTGAATGGAATCCCCTATTTTCTACTACCGGTTTAGATTCTACGCTAAAAACCAAGGAACTTTTGTCTCAAACGTTTTTTCGAAATCCCCATAGATGGCGCTTTAATTGATGAGAAAATGAGAATACTCAAACCCTCGGATTGTATTCTATCTAACATAATGCTCAACTCTTGAGTGTTTTTCATCTCCCGGAAATTGCCGTCGGCATCAGCGTTACCCAATGTGCACCACGAGGAGGTTGCGCGATCGGACCTTACACATCATTGTGGCCCTGAGAAGGGCCGATTGTCTGAACTGGAGGTTTATCTTCGGGGACGCATTAGGCATTCAAAAGATGTTCAAAATGAGCGCCGTTTCGCCTTCGACAAAGCGCAATTCTTTTATGAAAGTTTTCTACAGTTGCTTGCAACGTAGCGAGTGTTATTGCTCTGCATGCTCTTCTTATTGGATCTTTCATGTCATCGCGTGTTGTTGGAGGTTCACGGAATACAACATTTTTTATGTGTCCCCACAAGAAAAAATCAGGCGACGTCAGATCTGGCGACCTAGGTGGCCATCGCACAAGTCCTCCACGGCCAATACACCTCCTCGGAAACTTCTCGTCCAGAAATTTTCGAACAATTCGCATGTAATGGGGAGATGCTTCATCCTGTTGGAACCACATCCTTGATCTCACGTCGAGACTTACGTCTTCCATAAGAGCAGGGAGTTCGAAATGCAAAAAACGAAGATACTCCGCGCCAGTCAGGTTTCCTTCAAAAAAATACGGCCCTATGATCCTGGAATCTACAATTCCGCACCAAACGTTCACACTCCAACGGTGTTGATGATTAATTGTACGGACCCATTAAGGATTCTGAGCACTCCAATAATGGCAATTGTGCCTATTGAGAATTCCAACATTGTGAAATACTGCCTCATCAGAGAACATAACGTGATGAGAGAAAGTAGGATCTTCTTCAATTCTCCGTTGGGCCCACGTGCAGAAGTTCAATCTTGTTATGAAATCCTCAGCTGTTAGAGATTGCACCAGAGTGATATGGTACGGATGATAATCCAACGATTTCAAGATACGCTGAACTGTGGATCGAGGAATCCCGGTCATTTCCTCAATATCCCGAAGACTGATATGGGGATTAATATGAATTAATGCCAGCACAGCCAGCGATCTCACATCAGGATCATTGTCATCCGCATAAACTTTCTTGTTCCTCTGTCGTTTGAGGAGACCTTGACGAGCACGTTGTTCAAGAAATCGGATCGTAATGCGATTTGGACACCTCCGATCCGGAAAACGTCTCTGAAACGTTCTCACAGCTTCAAAATAATTTCTCCGCGCTTCACCAAGACACAACAAAACGTCAACAATATCGTTTGGCGCGTAATCAGACATGATATTTAGAAATGTGTTCCCTCCAAATGATAACAGAGAACTGAGCAGTTTGGGAATGCTGAATTTCTAAGGTATTCACACGTGAATAAAAACAATAACAATTTCTAAGAACAAAACCAAAACAAAACACAACCGACGGAAATTTCCGGGAGATGAGGAACACTCAAGAGTTGAGCAGTATGTTAGACAGAATACAATCCGAGGGTTTGAGAATTCTCATTTTCTCATCAATTAGAGTACCATCTATGGGGATTTCGAAAAAACGTTTGAGACAAAAGTTCCTTGGTTTTTAGCGTAGAATCTGAACCGGTAGTAAAAAATAGGGGATTCCATTTAAAAAACATGAGTTGACCTCAGAATGACATTGAAAGTGGGATCTGAGGTCAAAGCCAAGTTCACCATCGGATGTCCCCCTCAGATTCTTACATTTTTTTCCCGGAACATTTTCTTCTGAATCTATTCGTTTTCGAGATATTCTAAGTGACAGATTAAAATGGGACACCCTGTATATTCCCCACCTGGGACATTCATTGAATCTAAGAATGATACCACTCCATCACATCACAATTTCAGCAAAAACAACAATTTTCAGAATGAATAAATAATATGTATTGAATGTGAAACACAGTATCTCTTGGAAGGACAATAATAGGTATGGAGAACCATAAATTATTTCCACGTTCCTCATACTTCCCCACCGAGCGAAAATCCATCGTAAATGATATATACACTGCGAACTGGAGTGTGTTAAATTTGCCTACAAGAACGCGAATAATTCGTGTAAACACGGATGAACTGTGTCGTTGTACACGGTTTATCCGTGTTTTTGTAGTCAGCTTCAACAAACTCCAGTTTGCAGTCAATGATCGAAATTAAAAGAACTTATTCTTTCATCCATCTGTGTATCTAAAGAAATTTCCATTCACGTCATCATTCGCATCGGAATCCAGAATCACCGTCGACACTGCTCAAAACCCTGATGAATATTTTATAACGATCAGATGATCAGAACGGTAGATATTCACATGCTACCGGCATTTACGAAATTTTTTTATTTCGATCCGAATCTTAGTGCGTACCGTTTTTTCTCTCACTCCTGATTTTTCTGAAATTTATATCGAACACCTAATCCCTCGTGAATTGAATACGCTCGAAGTTCCATGGTATTCGGTCTATACGGACACGGGGAAAGCATGCTTTCGAAATATTGTCAAATAATGCGGATTTCAAAAAGAAATTTCCCATAATTTCCGACCGATTAGGATAGAGCTCATATGAGATCACTATCGGATCATAACTATAACGTACTATGAGTTTCATAGCAATCAGATGATAGGAAGCGGAGATACGCGCGGTCGGGTCATCACAATTTTCCAAACAAAATTCCGCAATATTTCTGGAACGCGTTATACGATCCGTATCAATAGGCCTCGAGTCATCATCAATGAGACGAACAAATTGCGAGAACATTCATTCGAACCAGTGCATCCCATGGAGGGTTATCGTGGACCAGAAAATCTAAACAGAAAAACGACCCACAGACGGATGGACAGACAGATACGCAGACATTTTTGGGAATCTGATTTTTTCGACGTTCTGAAGCGTTTGGCAAAGACGAAATATCCTCTTCTGCATGATAGATTCTTCACCCCATCACAATACTCCTGTGTCCTCATATGTAAGGAACGTGGGAGTACAAAACACTGCCATTCACATGTTCTTGAAGTTGGAATCGTTAACCAACACGAATCAATAACACTGGTCAACAGGCATTCTGTTGCCAGAGGTTTGGAAACTGCAGTTTCCAATTATGATTCGAAGTAACGAACTTATATCTTCGATAAAAAAGAACTGCCCTCGACCCATTTATATAGTTCTGATGCCGTAGATATTTGCTCATTCCAAGCCATCTTTAGACTTGCTTTACGTCCTATCTTTTTTGAACGACCGGCTGCACCATCACAAGGACCTTTTCCGTCGGCTGTTGCTTGAAAATACTATGTTGCAGATGATCGAAGCCTCGTTTGTGGTAAAGGATATTCGCGAGATATTAAATTTACATCACATTTTTGAATCGTTGAGGTGCTCCATCAGAGAAATATATACATTCATTCATACTTGAACGGGAAGTTGGAACAAATTCGTAAAAGCCTTGTGAAAAATTGTAAACAGCGACAGAGTCATGTTTGTGACAATCAAAAATAATGACCAATGTTTTATGTCTAATAGAGCCATTATCTTTGTGATAGGAAATGATAGGGAATAACGGTGCTAGGTGAGTTTTCCAATGAAAAGCTGGAAGAGCGTTTCGTAACACAAATGCGTCATTCTCTGCGAAATCACACACAGCAAGATATTCATCGCTTCGCAGATTTTCCTCCGCCGTCCTGTAATAAGTCGCTTGCTGAGTTGCAATGAATGAATGGTGAAGGGATAGTCTCCCTATTTTTCACAGATGTTTAGCAAACTCTTTTACCCTTACTTTTGTAGTTTCCAATATTGCTCTAGGCTTTGCAACCCATTGTTTGTGGACGATTTCGTTCACATCGTGTTCTCGAAAAATCGCCCAAATTTTGTCCTGCACGGTTTCATCTTTGGTGCAAGCATGACATTGTCCCCAGAAAAATTCTTCATTTGGATTGTCGTGAATCAATTCCAGTGGAACATCCTAATGATGAGACCCAGGATAGTTCTCAGTTTCCTTCAGTTCAACCCATAAAGTCCTGACAGGACACATTTTGTCAAGTTTTTTCAACCTACATAAGTTCAATGGGAAATATTTCAGGAAAATCTGAAGCTGGTCAATATCAATGTGAAATTCAATGATCTTTCCGAATCTGGTATTTGTTCTTGATAAATTTGATTTGAAAAGAAACATCGTTGCTTTTTCATTCAAATCTCGTCTTTTCTTAGATATTTCCTTCCGAAAATCAAACTTTCCGCATCGAAATGATCAAGGAGTGAATATATCGCGTACTCAAACCCTTTCCCACAATGTGCACGAGATTGCATATGGAAATCCAATATGGCTGTAGGCAAAATGGCGGCTCAAAGTCAGAAATTTGATGGAATATAGTACATTTTTTGTATATGAAAATTCCATTCCCCTGGATCTACATGCAAATTTGTATGATATGGTTTCCGAGCTCGTTGACCACGAATGTGAGGTTAGGTTCGAGGAATTCAGAATGGAGGATCGAAGATGGCGGACAAAAAGAATCAAAATTACATGCACCTGAGCAATAGTTTGTACTCAGAGATTTTTGGAGTCAGTGATTACGAATCCGAGGTCTGATTTGAAAAATTCGGAATGATGGATCCAAAATTCCGGACCAAAATCTTTTCAGAATTTCATCAAGAATCTGCTCTCAGAAAAGTGCACGGCAATTTTGAATCACCCAGTGAATATATATATATATATTAGAGGCTGTTCATATTAAATTCGAGTGCGTATTTCGAATTTACACTACTGTTCGTTACAAGGTGAAGCAAGAAGATGCAATAGAAAATTTCACATTGTTCGCAAATATGCTGAGTTCTTCCACCACATTGCTGGAAGTGCTTACAAGTTCCTTTCGAAACTGAGCCCATTTCTCCGTGTGAGTGGTGATCAGGGGTCTACTTTTCTGGAAGTGGATTGCGGACAAGAGAGTGGGAACATAAGTCCCTTCATTCATTCATTCATATACGGGTTGAACCCATTAGTGTACCAAGTGAAATACAAAAGAAAACACAAAACAGAGAATAATTATTACATACAATTAGAATAGGGAGAGAGAGGACATCCAGAAACTTCACAATAAAATAGATAAAATTAGTTATTTATAAACTGGGAGCATGCTCTCCGAAAATCATTGACGGAGTGAGCGAAGAAATCTATCCTAATACTATGAGTATTCACATAGAGACAAATGCGATTCGAAGGGTCACTGTGACCAAATCTGGATTTATACATTATAGTTTTGAATAACTGATGAGATCTAAGACATTTGTTAGGAACATTGAAATTGATAAGGCTGCGAACTTCAACATTATCGATAATCCCATTAAAAATTTCATACAGAAAAAATAGATCATCGAACAACCTTCGCGATTCCAGCGTCGAGATACTGAGTCTGCGCATAATAGCAGTATAATCATGAGAATTAGGGTTCATAGGACAACCAATTCGATAAGCTGCAAAGCGCAAGAATCTATGTTGAACCCTCTCCAACAAGGGCGAGTCTTTGATAAGATAGGGAGACCAAATTTGGGATGCAAACTCCAAATGAGGCCTCACTAAGGAGGAGTGAAGTGTACGTAACGCCTTCAGGTTATCGAATTCCCTGCCAAATCTTTGGATAAAGCCTAGAGTTTTCAACGCTTTACCTACTATGACATGATAGTGATAAGAGAAGCTAAAGTTACTATCAAAAAATACCCCCAAATCGCGTAACAAGTGACAGGGAGACAATAACTCGTTAGAGAGAGTGTAAGGAAAAAGAATTCTGTTATTACTCCTAGCGAATCTCACCCCCTGGCACTTAGATATGTTGAGCTCCATATTATTAGTCTCACACCACTTTTCAAGTCTATACAGGTCCGATTGCAATTGCTGAGCTTCCTCTAAGGTCGTTATGCGCATGAACATTTCAAGATCGTCAGCAAGAAGTAAGTGACGACAATACCGAAGAGCTTTGCTGATGTCGTTTATGAATACAAGAAATAAAAGAGGACCCAAATGAGAACCCTGAGGTACTCCGGATGTTACAGCAGTAGAATCAGATAGAGAGTTACGAACACGTACACGCTGAGAGCGTTCAGACAAGTAACTTCGGAGCCACGATATGAAGTTATCCCGGATTCCCATGTTTAACAATTTGCTCAAAAGTATACCGTGGTCTACGGTGTCAAACGCCTTGGAAAAATCGGTGAAAACTGTGTCGACTTGAATGTTGGATTCAAGTGGAGTGGAGATAAAATTACTGGACACAGATAAATTTGAGATCGTTCATCTACCAGAGATAAAGCCATGTTGACAGTCAGAAATGACATAAGAAAAGAATGGCTTGATCAATGTAGTAATCAAATCTTAAAGAATCTTGGGTATAACATTTAAAATACTTATCGGCCGGTAGTTCTTAATATCTGATCTATCACCAGATTCAGGAATGGGAGTAATTATACTAGATTTCCAAAGTGCTGGAAATTCACCGGTCGACAGAGACTGATTTAAAATGAGCCATAATGGACGACATAAGATGAACTTACAAGACTTTAAGAGAATCGGATGAATACTGTCATCACCTGGGCCTATATCAACATTCAGAGACTCAATTTTAGTAAAAATATCACTTATACTAACAGTCATATCTGGCAGATCGATATTGACATCGGTCGGAGAATCTGTGAGCTGTGGTGTATGAGTCGTATAAACTGACTTGAAATGAAGGGCAAACAGATTAGCAATATCATGACCAGTATGAGCAGACAGATTATCCAACGTCAATTCTGAGGGTATACCACTTGACTTACGTTTACTATTCACAAAATTCCAGAATACTTTAATGTTACCCGATAAAGAATCTTGAACTCGATTACAATAATCCGCATAACATTTACGAGCAAGAAACTTACATTTCGATCGTAAACAACAAAAAACAAGGTAGTCCTCGCGAAAATTAGAATTTTTGAATTTTCTATGGGCTAATTTTTTCTGCTTGATCAACTTGATCAATGCAGATGAAAACCAACTGGGAAAGCTGTTATCTCTCATACGAGAATGTGGTACGAATGAATCAATTGCATAATGTAACTGAGAATAAAGAAGTTCAACTGATTCATTCAGATCAAGTTGGGAATGTTCAGCATCCCAATTAATCTGATTGAAATATCGACACATGCTCCTGAAGTCGGAATGTTTATAGTCATAGCTGGATACAGAATTCAAGGATAAATTTTCAGACTCGAAAAAATTGAGTTTACGTATCAGAGCGGGGTGGAATTTATCACAATCCAACAGCGGGTCAAACGCAGGTTTCACATCAATATAAGAAGCATTACTAAAGATCAAATCAAGCATGTTGCCGAAGACATTATTATGAATATTGAATTGACAAAAACTCAAGTTATTGTAACAGTCAGCAATGTGTTCAGCCGCTGCGATTTCGTTTGAGCTCACATGCGGAGAAGAAACGAAATTTAAACATGAGTAGCGAGTAAACCAAGTAATATGAGGTAGATTATAGTCTCCAAACAAAAAAATTTTCGTGGCTGAGTTTGAACTCAATAAATCGCTCAAACTGAGACAATGATGCAGGTAAATAGTAGGAGAAGAAACCGGTGGAAAGTAAACTACGCCAAAGATGACTGTTGAGTTATCGGAACATACCTTGACGAAGAGTTGCTCGATATTATTGTATGGAGAGGGAATAATACAACTGCGGAGACATTTTTTACCGCAATTAGTACACCTCCACCTCTGGTAAAAGGACTCGTCAGCACACCTCGATCCACACGATAGATTTCGTACTCTTGGAGACCAATTTCCGTCGATGAAATACCATCGTTCAGCCAAGTTTCACAAAAGATAATCACATCATACTTATGACAAGATAAAGCAACCGAACTTGAAAGATGAGAAAGCTTTGTTCGCATACCACGAACATTTTGAAATTACACTGATGGGTTGCATGGTTGTTTTTTGACTTGTGACCTGGTTTGTTCAACGGCACGATCTTCGGAACACCATTCAAATATTTTATAGTCTTCGTAGGGTCATTTAAATTCTTCAATTGCTCGCGTAGATTCTGTAAATAACTTCTCTGCTTCGGCGTCGAGTCCAACGAGATTTGCACGGAACCCTTGTAAGATGACTTCCTACGGATAATTCCCAAAGGTGTCAAATTGGATGGAAAAGTTACGCACATCGGACGAGATTTATTCTCAGAAAATTTAGTTAGCAGGTACAATGGATGACGGAATATCTTTGACAGCGTCCATATCCGATGAAGGTAATGACACATTCTCATTCATATCAAATAACATGATATTAAATGCCCTTCGACGGCGGTCTTCGATCTCGTTCACGATTTCTTCTTCATTTGGATATGAACTACAATGTATCTCAGTATTTTGCGATTCGAGTTCAGAAACCCTGCATACCAAGCTAGAAACGACCACAGATAATTTTCCCAACTCCGCTTCGAAATGAGAAAGTTTTGAACTCAGAACAGAGATTTCCTCTGCAATCATAGCTCGAATTTTCATCAACAAATCTCCATCGGTGCTAGTAGTAGCTGGGTTGAGGGATCTCAATTCATTGCAATCAAGCAGAGTACCAACATGCCACGGATGGCCACTTCTGGCCAAGCAAGTGGACCCAGGGTGGCAGGTAACATCAAAAAAATTTTGCATATGAGAGGTTTATCCACCGTTCTTGAACAGCCCTTGCAAATTTTCTTCGACATATTCCAAATGTAGGATGAAGATTGAAGGAAGAGTTGATAGATGAGAGCCACTGCCTGTACCGATGAAATGAAACGACAGACCACGTGATAATAACAACACACTCACAGATAACGCGAGACACGTCGTGATATGTAAGCGTAGTCTTCTATGTGCTAGTGAGAGTGCAAACCAATGACAGTTCTTGATGGTGAGAAGATACGCTCAATGTTATTCACGAAAGACCACAGAAGGAAATATAAAATGTATGATTGCACCACAAATAGGTAATAGATGCAATTGATTACTATGCGAAGCGATAGCTGAGCCACTCAGAGACAGCACTTTAAATCTATAGCGCGAGATAAAAACTGTAACTCTCTTAAACTTGTAAATTAAACAGAGCACATTTCATCACCTCTGACTCAATATGCTACAACTCACTGACTTTAGAAATTGTGGCAATTCCCCTTCAGAAATCTAGACCCCTCGATCATCACCCACACGGAACAATACAAGTAGAGTGAAATTATAATAAAATGAGGAGGATGAAATTTCAAAACATTTAATTACAATCTTCTAAATCAGTTATTATAATGAAAACTTACAACGCCAGATATCAGATGGTCTGGATTTAGACTGTCACTTAAAAAAGTCACATCAAATGTGAGCACTGATGGTCAACTACACTTGTGAAAATTATACAAAGAAAACTCGAGAACGAGAATCTACGCGGCAAGCGAGACAAAGTAAAGCGAGTCGTTGCTACACGCTGTACGGATCAAAGAAGCGCACGATAAGGAAGAAGCGTGATTGCAATTCAGATGCTGCAGTCTTGCAATAAGCATAAAAGTACAGCAAATGAGCGAAGAGCAGATGAAAGCACAAAAGCACAAGTTACAAGCATTGATATGTTACTTATTCATATCTCGATAAGAAACAAAGTAACGATAGCAAATCCGTACAACGTGCGACAGATGTTACACAGATCGGCGCATCGCAACGACTGATAGTTGACCGCTCAAAGCCAACGGACAAGCCTCCAAAGAGAGCGCGAGGTTCAAACAACTTAAGTATCTAAATATTATTACTTATTCTGAGGAGGAAAATATGCACAGTATATAAAACGAATTAGATAGGAAATGAAAGTAAGAATTTTCATCTTTTCTCAATCAACAAGTAATCTCGGAAAAACTGTGAAAACTCTCAGCAATGTGGTGGAACAACTCAGCATATTTGCGAAATTTTGAATTCCATCTCTTTGCTTCACCTCTCCACATAACAAATCATTCTCCTCTACGTGGAAACTTTGAGAAATTGGAAGACTGTGACATCCTCGCCTCTTTTCCAACTGTTTTTCTCTATCTATCTCTGTCTCTGTCTTGCTTTCTTATACATATATACATGTATGAATTGAATACTTCAATCAATTATTTAAGATTATCTAAGTAACTTCTAGAAGTACTCCATCCCAAAGTTGTTATACAAAGAGGGGGCCACAAAACTACGATATCAGTTTCATCATAGATGGCGTTATGATCGATTAAAATGGGGTCAACATCATTTTTTTAAACGGAAACCCCCACTTTTCATTGCATATCTTGATTCTACGCAAAAAACTGAGTAACTTTTGCAGGGAACGTTTTCCTAAATTTTTTAAGATGGCGCCACAATCGATGAAAAATAAAGTCTATGAAACAATATGCGGATATCTTGAGGAATGCATCCAAAAGCCGGAATATCTCATTCAAATGTTGTTGTTGAGGGAGGGGACGACACAATGGCGATATCAGTCCCATAGTAGATGGCGCTGTGGCCTGTAAAAATGAGGTCAACTTCAATTTTTCAAATGGAAACTCTCACATCTTATCGCATATCACGATTCTACGCGGAAGGATGAGGAATTCTTGTTTGAACCTCCTCGGGGTGCACATTGGGTAACGCCAATGCCAACGGCCTACTGATGAGCGGGGGAGGAGGGGGAGGGGAATTCGTTACACCGCAATCCTCGGAAGATGAGAACAAAACTCCCAAGAGTTGAGCGTTGCTTCACACATAATGCAGTAAAACTCATCAACCTCATCTCCTACCGTTTCCATCTTCAAGAATTTAGGAAGAATGTTTCAAACAAAACTTCCTCATTTTTTCGCATAGAATCATGATACGCGATAAGAAGTAGGAGTTTCTATTGAAAAATTGAAGTTGACCTCATTTTCACCGACCACAGCGCCATCTACTATGGAACTGATATCGCCATTGTGTCGTCTCCTCTCTTAACAACAACATTCGAATGAGATATTTCGGATCTTGGATGCACTCCACAAGATATCCGCATATTGTTTCATGGACTCTATTTTTCTTCGATTGTGGTGCCATCTCCAAAAATTTAGAAAGAAGTTTCAAGCCAAAGTTACCCAGTTTTCTGCGTAGAATCAAGATATGCAATGAAAAGTGGGGGTTCTCGTTCAAAAAAATGATGTTGACCCCATTTTAATCGATCATAACGCCATCTATGATGAAACTGATGTCGTAGTGTTGTGGCCCCCTCTTTGTATAACAACTTTGGTATGAAGTACTCTCGGTTTGAGATGCATGTTTTTGAGATATTTGCATTTGAAGATTGGAATGGGACACCCTGTATATACATATATATACATATGTATAATGTCTCATTGGAAAAAAAACGTTTACCATGAAGTTACTTTTCCTCCTCGCTTCCATCGAGAACATATATTATAGATCGAATAGTTACGCCAATGCATGAATTTATGAAACTCTCTTATAATATAAACAGAGCACGATGGGGGAAGTAACAGACCAGAGCTTCATTGTTCATGAAACATGAGACAATGGTTACGTTCTCTACTGCTTGACGTACACTGATCACATGATCGAGTAACTAACACTATTTAATAGTTTTCAACACAATCACAATGGATATGAACTCTTGGAACAATTTGTTTCTCCTCTCCTTTTATAAATTAATTCTCTTTCCATAGAATACTCGTAAGGTTGATGCTTATGTTCTTGGAGATTCGATGCTTACGTTAAGTTCAAGCTTACATAGAAGAAGATTTCCATTTCTTTGCTGATATTTTGCAACTTTTTATGATTCATTGAAAGTTTTTCCTGGAAGCTTCCATAGTTGAAAACTTTTTCCTCCTCCACAGCAACAATGGTGCTCACTCCTCCTACTACCGCGAGAATATTGATCGATTGATTGATCTTCATTGGTCTTCTCTGCTATTTTGTATACATTGAGTCTTCTACATTTACATTCTAGAAACTGACAATCTAATAAATTCTTTCAACTCACGTTTGGATATAGCGGGACTATCACTCTGTTTTATCTCAGCTGGTATAGCATTGTACATTTTGACACCTTCATAAAACGAGCTACTCTGCACATTCTTAGTCCTCCTAAATTGTATTGTCACATTTCCAGCTTGCCTAGTCTGACCCCCTACTAATTCTGATTTAGTAGCTAATTGTTGAGATAACACCCCATTCAACATTTTGAAGATAAAAATACATACGTTATAATGCAAACGTTGCCTTACTGACATGAATTCCAATGCTTCTAACATTCTTCCTATCTCACTATATCTATCGCATTGTAATATGACTCATAGCCCGGTTCTGCGCTATCTGTAATTTTGTCAACTGTGTCTCACCAGTCCCACCAACAATGTCGCACAATATTCGAAATGAGGTGCTATTATCGATTTATAAACCGTACATCTAGTATGAATTGATATATCACTATCTATTCTATTTAAAAAACTTATTTCTCCCCCTATTTCCTGTAGCATATAATCACAATGATCTTCAAATCGCAGTTTACTATCGATACTGACACCAAGATATTCGGCACTTTCCACACGTTCTATTTCTGTACCATCTGAGCATCTTACTGTTGTACATTCCTTTAACTCTTTCCGCACACTCCTCATTACCATATATTTTGTTTCAGCAGCATCCATTTTCAATCTGTTTTTATTCATCCAATTCTCAATTACAAGTATTGCTTCATGCGGTTTCATTTCTACTCCCGCACTGCTGCCCCCGTTTACGTATATAACACTGTGCTACAGAAAAGAAAAAATTAGAGGCCCTTTTCGAATGACCTAGTGTAGGTTGTTGGTCTGGTCAAATGCAACACGAAACCATGATTGAAAAATTTTTTACACCCTCAAATTCTCAAGTTATAGTCAAAAAACTGATTTTTGGTGATTTTTTACAATTTTTTGCCAATTTCAGAATTCCAAACGGTTTTTGAAAGGGGAATGTTGACACTTCCGATGAATATATATGGTTTCGAGTATTCAACAGAGCTTAGTGGAAATTCTTCCTCAAGAAGTTGAGATTTTCACCTGTTTTCTTCATTTTTTCTATTTCAAAAGCATTTTTTTGCGACTATACTTCAGGAACCAATGGTTGATCATATGAAGTATCAAAGTGTGTTCAATTCTGTGTGAAATGAGTCGTTGTTCATTGGAATTGATCCAGACTCGTCGGAGATATAGAACTTTTTCCAAAAAAGGAACTTTCGGTCCTATACGGAAATTGATGTGGAGCTCAATTATTAATATTCTATGTATCATATGACATATTATGGTATCGAAAATGATGTTGACCTGTTTCATCATCACTCTGAGAAAAGAATATAGGCCAAATCGGTAGAACTCAGCCTGATATAAGCTTATTGCGTGGGTGTTGAATGAACAATCAAGCCCTATTGTTAGTTCGACTAAAAATTCTCTCTCAACAGATTCACGGATGAAATATTATGCTCAACATTACTGGGAAAAGTATACCACCGGAGGTACGGACATAGCACATGAGAGGGAGATGTACTATGTCAGCTTAATTTACTATGAAAAATATTGAAAAGAGCATCGATCTCAGCACTGGCAAACATTATCATGGTATTTTGTAGCTAACTTCATGTTTATCTCCATCTTGGCGTGGTATGGTTCATCGTTAGAATTTTTCTATAGTAATTTTGCACAATATTTTCTCCGTGTATACTTGAAGGGTAGGGACTCTTTTGACCGAAAAAGTTTTTGGCCGAATCGACATGATTTGACAATCGCTAGTCATTTCCTAGTGTTCTCTGGAAGCGACTAGTGATTGTCAAATCATGTCGATTCGGCCAAAAACTTTTTCGGCCAAAAGACCCCCTACCACTTGAAGTAGTCAAATACCGCGGAACATACATGAGTGGGTCTTAACAAAACTTCATTTGTTAATGGCGTTTGTTTTCGTTAAAAATATTGGTCTAAATCTTTATCATCGGTACGCTTTGAAAATCGTACAACAAACTAATCCGGTATGTGTGATAAGTCTGATTAGTTTTGCTTCTTCTGTGGCTTATTCATCGACAAGCAACATCGTATAGAGTTGAAAAACAATAAATACGTGATTGAAGCATTCCAACTTCTTTTCAACCGTTCTCACAACGCAGGCTTGTGGTATGAACCTCAATGTTCTTGTACAATGTGCGCTTTAGCACTCAAGAAGTGGAAATCCGGCGAATCCGATAAACATCGTTCGCCCTTTTCAATTCTCATGGTTTGGCATCGTCAAATTTATCATACGCCTGAAGATTGCTACTTCTGCCAAACAGACGTCAGGGGTCATCACTACAAAACCCGCGACCGTGTGAAATATGCCAACGTTTTGACTGTATGTAGATGAGTTGTTCTTGTGTTTTAATCACGAGCACCGACCCCAAGTTTGGCGGTTATTCTTGGATGGTCCAAGTAGAAGTGAGTATTTTTCCAGACAATACACCAGTTTAAGATGTTCATAATTAATATCTTTGGGACTATGAGAATTCATAAAAAGTTGTTCATGAATACATCAAAGACTGTTGTGTTGTCCGGGTTACTAATCACATGTATAGTATGAAAAAAAATGATTATTTTTGAATTAACGCGTAATTTATGATATCTCAGGTTTGGAAGCAGTATTATCACACAATGAGAATCAGTTGCCCTCAGTCCCTGTAGCATACGCTACCGATATGGAAGAAACGAATAATATATTGGAAAAGATTTGGCATTCAATCAATTACCACAAACATCAGTGGCAGATTGTCTCTGATTTGAAAGTTCTCACTATTTTATTTGGAATGCAAGGAGGCTACACTAAATTCCCCTGTTATATTTGTGAGTGGGATAGTCGTGCAAAAGATCATTACAAACGTAGTATCTGACCACCAAGAAAATCTTTCCACATAGGCAAAAAAAATGTTGTCAATACTCCACTGGTACAGATTGATAAAATTATTTTGCCACCATAACACTTGAAATGGGCTACATGAAGCAGTTCGTGAAACGACTTGACCGGGACAGTGAAGCTTTTTTACACCTCAAATCAGTCTTCCCCAAACTCAGTGACGCAAAAATCAAAGGAGGTATGTGACATGAATGTTGTTTCTCCAACTTTAAATACTAAATACATTACACGATGAGGGGGGAAAATGCGCTATTTCCGATGGAAGTGTTACAGAAAAAAACCCACCGAAACGTATTTGAATGTTTTGATGATTTCCAGGTGTTTTTGTGGGACCGCAAATCCGGAAAATCATGGAAGATGAAAATTCTGTGAAAAAATTGAATCCAGTTCAGGAAAGAGCATGGATAGGTTTCATTCCTTTGTGTGACAACTTCCTAGAGAACAGAAGAAGTGCCGACTACGTCAAGATAGTCGATGAATTTCTGGCAGCGTATGGAAGAATGGGATGCGACATGTCCATAAAAATTCATTTTTTACATTCCCACCTGGGATTTTTCCCAAGAAATCTGGGTCAATTTAGTGACGAACAAGGTCAACAGTTTCACCAGGAGATTTCCAGTATTGAAAAACGTTTCCAAGGAAAAAGCTCAGTTAGAATGTGAGCTAGTTATTGTTGGTCGCTTCAACGTGACACTCAAGACTCATCCTTGAAACGTAGAAGATCGAGTAAACATTTTTAACCATGGTAAAAATTCAACTGAACATATCACGTCAACTTATATATGTACACGTTCTTGATGAATCCGTGTGGGATTTTATATCATAGAATACCATATCTCATAATAAAACATCATTTTCGGTACCATTACATGCCATATGTTTCATAGAATATATATAATGAAACTCCACATCAATTTCCGTATGGGACCAAAATTTCCTTTTTCGGAAAAATTTCTATATCTCCGACAAGTCTGGATCAATTTCAATAAACAACGACTCATCTTACACAGAATTGAACACACTTTGATACTATATATGATCAACCATTGATTTCTGAACCATAGTCGCAAAAAAATGCTTCTGAAATAGAACAAATGAAGAAAACAGGTGAAAATTTCAACTTCTTGAGGGAGAATTTCCACTAAGTTCTGTTGAATACTCAAAACCATATATATTCATCGGGAGTGTCAACATTCCCCTCTCAAACACCGTTTGGAATTTCGAAATTGGTCAAAAAATGGCCGAGTTAGAAATTTTCAAATGTACAAAATCACCAAAAATCAGTTTTTTGACCATAACTTGAAAATTTGAGGGTGTAAAAAATTTTGCAAACATGGTTTTGTGTTGTATTCGACCAGACCGACAACCTACACCAGGTCATCCAAAAAGGGCCTTTTCGGTGTAGCACCGTGTAATACATTTCGACCATTGATTATTAGGTTTAACTTTTTGGGTTCTATTATTAAGGTATGATCTAATCCATTCAAGTATCATTCCTCTTATTCCATACTGACGTAGTTTTTCTATAAGCCTCTCTCCATCTACTGTCTCGAATGCTCGTTTCGAATCCAAAAATATAACACCTACAATTTCCCCCTCACTAATTCATCAATTTCCACTCATCAATAATAGTTTGTAGCGCTGTCTCACAAGAATGATTTTTCCTAAAACCTGATTGGTGTTCCGTTATTATATCATTGTCTTGTAGATACTTCTCTAATTTCCCTTTCACTCCCAATTCTAGTACCTCCTGATGAACTGGTGATATGTTTATCAGTTCATATTCACTAGCTTTCTCAAGTTTTTGTATCTTAGGGATTGGAATTATTGTCGAAGTTTTCCATCCTCCAGAACATATGCCTCTGCTTAGCGAATCAGTGATTACTCTCATGAGTTCTCCTTTCATGACTTGTATGTTTGATATCAGTAAATCACTACTTATTCCTTCATCTGTCCCTCCCTTATTTAGCAAGTTCATAACGATCCGTTCTACTTTATGTACATCTATTGACTTGAAATGTCCCATGAAACCTTTGTTTTGAATAACATGAATAGGTTTTCGCCTACTATCAACTCCTCCTATAGACTGTATTATATCATTAATGCTCTCTATATAGTTTATATTGAACTTATCTGCTAAATTACATTCCTCAATATTATCCAATATCTCAAAGTCCACATTATTCACTCCCTTAGACCCCATATTCTCTCCCTTTATCATTCCTTTCAAGGTTTTTCACATCACTTTTGAATCATTTCTGTTCTTGTCTATCATATCTTCCTAATATTCTTCCTTTTGCGTTCTAATCATTTTCACTACCGTATTCCTCCCAATTTTAAATTGCATCCGATCGTGTCCATCATTCGTATACAGTACTTTAGCATATACTTCATCCCTTCTATGAGTAGCTGTTCTCATGTCCCCCGGATACCATTTTTTTCCCGTCTCAAATTTTTGGGATTTTCAATTCCTTCTTAGGTGCAACTACATCTCATGCATCCACTGGACTTTGGACGAATTTTTAAGCCCTCACGTTCATCTCTAGATTACCACTATGCACAAGCCTTGATTCTATTGCTTCACAGTATTCAGCTACATTAAATTCCTGATAATCTCTACCAACAAACTCTCTGAATTTTCCACCCTTTTCACTTATGTTAACTTCAACACCGAAACATGAATGGTCAGTTATTTTTGGTTTATCGAGTACTTCACAATTCATCTTATTATTAGCAAAAACCACATCTATCAATGTTCCTACTGTCTTTCGTAATTCTCGTAAGTTGATCAGTATATTGTTTCATACCTAAGCTAGATACAACAGTTCTCAATTTTCTCGCATAAAATGAGTCAGTCATCAAATTTATATCCACATCCCCTATCATTATACATTGATCTTTCATCACCAGTAAGTCTACCGTAGCCTCAAGGAATCGCAAGAATTCACCATCTGACGCACTCGGCAAGTGGTACACTACAACAATCACTCCCTTATATACATCGCTCTTCGCTTCTACCGCAATACACCAACCGTTAGATATTAATTTCTCTCTCAATATTACTCCATATTTTATATCGTTTCTTATATATAACATGACTCCTCCTGTGCTCCTGTTTTCTGCATCACATCTAGTGACACTATATCCCGGCACCTTCACTTCACTATGTTCAATATCGCCAATTAGTCTTGTCCCCGACAGGGCCAAGAAGGCCGGATTCGTCTTCTGCAAGATCTCATGGTGGATCTCATCTTTATGTGCCATTAGACTTTGAGCATTCGTGTATATAATCAGTTCTCTCTGTGATTGCTATATCGTAGAATCTCAGCCCGTTCTTTTCTTTCCCTCTCCTAATGCTTTCAAGTAGGTTGGACATTCCAAACTCACAGCCCCATGCTCATCATATATTCTCAGATTGTATGTTTGAATTTTATGCATACAATTCACAGATCTCTTCTCTGTTCCCGTACATCCATCCGCTTCATGATTTCCTGCGCACTTGTAACATGAACTTTGTCTCGTACAGTTTTCGGCAATATGAAAATAGTCCCAACACTTGAAACACCTTATAACATTGTGATACCCGAACACACGACACTTCCTCCATCTAATGTTTATTTTTTCTCTTCCCATCATTTTTTCCCGCGTCATCTTATCCACCTCGAGTATTACAGATCCTTCAATTCTTTTTCTCGTCTTGCCCGCGCACTACTATCCTTCTTCTCTTCAATTATCTTTTCGACTACTTTCGTGTAAAATCCTTCCTCTCTCTCATTGATTCCATTCTGTTTCAAAATCGTATCCCTCAGATCGTCATCATTCAGGTTCATTTCTTCTTCACTGACATTTATAATTTCCATTCTCGGTTCTCTCTTCTTCGGTTCCGAAATAACAAATTTATCACCTAACTTCTCACATACTGTATCCTTCATCTCTTTTATCTGTCTCTCACTTTCACAATCTAAAATAATCGATCCACTGCCACATCTTCTGATTTTGGTTATCCCTATCGCCAAGTTTTTTGTATCTCCTCTCCCTTTCACAACTTTCTTAGTTGTTCCACTTTTCTGATCTATCCTCAGTCCGACAATCAGCACACTTTAATTGTGTTTCTCCTTCACAGCTTCACTGTAACTCTGAGCTTCATTCCCTGCTATTTCTATGGTCTCTTGTATACTTTCCCTCCAATCTTCCAGATCCCGCTTGAAGTTTCCTGATTTTACGTGAATTATTGATTCCATCATCGCTTCAATTTCACTCTTACATGCTACTTCATTTTTCATTCCTCACACTGTCTTGATCAGCCAGTCTATCCTCATATCAACACTTGCCTGTTCACCAGTACTACCCGAAGCGCTTGTTGTTCCTGTAGCTCCTAACGATCTCGGTCTATCCTTGCTGACGTTTGTCTTCTTCATCTTTGTTTTTCCGTTTTCAATTGTCGATTGTTTGAATGGCCCGTTACACTTCACAATTCCATGATCTTGATTATAAATTCTATGCTTCAACGTACATCCAGGATGGAAGAAGAATTTCTCACAAGTTTCGCATTGCGTAACCACATTCTTCATTTCTTTTCCACACGCAGAACAACGATATTCTGCATAGTCGTCACTTATATCGACATTACCGATTTAGCTCAATGGCCTCAGTTGATTGCCGCATACGCCTTACGACCACGTCGACACTTTTGAGTACAAATCTATCGTTTATCGAAACGACGATTCTCACAAATTCAGATCTCACGGTTTCACTTCAGCACATTCCGACTAGATGATACACATGGATATCCACTGACTCTGATTACATCCATGTGTAAATTCTTTCACTCATTCGCTTTCTCTATCCCCGTAAAAAATTGAAATTTTGACGGAGCGATGTGACACACATCACGGAGATGGAGTACGGAGAGAGAGAGAAAGGTGACATAATAAAATGATTCAGTCAACTCTTTTGTAAGACCGAATCATTTACACAATTGTTGAAAATTTTCAGAGGAATACAACTTAATTTCTCACAAAAGAAATAAAATCTCGAGCGTAGAAATACTTACGCCTTTGAGAATTGTCAGCGACCAAAAGTACCAAATTTTTATATGATCTCAAGTCACACTTTCTTGAGATCAATACCATTGTGTATTGTATGTGAGATCTCGAGGAGTAGTAGGAGTTAGGGAACATAAAATATTCTATATTATCTTTACAGCAGGCCAAGCCCCACTGAAATGCCCAAATTGCCCCTACATACAGGATATGAAAGAACGAGTCGAGCCCTGGAGAGACACATTCTTTTTTCTCATTCCGATTAGACGTTTTCATTGACTCATTCCAAATTCTTTCATCCAGCCAACTTCGATTTTTTTTTCATTTTGCCTAATTTTGTACCCAGTCAATATTTTTCCTCCCTCCACGAGTGACCCAATTTCAATAACCAACCAGTGAGCTGAACAAAAAACACAAACTCTACGAATAATTCTTCATTTTTTTTCCCAAATAAATCCTCTGAACTTTAAAAATTTCCGCCATACGATTCACGCACAGTCATTGGTGGTGAACATCAATCGAGAGTTGGAAGTCTATGGATTGAACGAGTCTGAATATTTCGCATCTGATTGCATGATTCAGATTTGTCGATTTTACTATTATCATTCTTCTCATCATTCCTTCCAATTTTCGCTATACGATTTACGCACAGCCAGTGGTGGTGAACGTGAATCGAGAGTTGGAAGTCTATGAATTGAACAAGTCTGAATATTTTGCACCTGATTGCATGATCCAGATTTATCAATTGCACTGATATTTTTCCTATTCTTTCCTTCCAATTTCTGCCATAGGGTTAACGCACAGTCATTGGTGGCGGACGTGAATCGAGGGTTGAAAATTTATGGATTGAACAAATCTGAATATTTCGCACCTGATTGCATGATTCTGATTTGTCAATTTGACTGACATTTTTCCTGTTCTTTTCTTCCTCGACTTATTTCCTTCCCTACTTCAACCTCAACCAATCCGTGAATCCTCGTTGATAGCAAATATGAATCAAATCTTTTGGCCTGCATTGATTTTATTTCATTTTTTTATTTTATTTTGTTCATACGGGTATAAAAGACCCTTCGTCACATAGAATATACATTATTTGAACCACATTATATATATCATGCATCAGAGCATTGAGCATCATGTTGAGCTCGACTACATGCATCTTATATTACAACAACAGTCAACGTGTATAACTATAGGTGAAAAGGACAATTACATATCGAATTTGACAAATGAGAGGAAGAGAATTTCTGAGATCAGAATGAGATGAAAATAATTCAAGCACATCACTGTAACAATTAGCTAGGATAGATATCCGATTTACCGGATCAGAATCACCGTATCTCGATTTATAAGAAATTGGATTGAACAGTTTAGGGCGTCTTGATAAACGAGAAGGGACATTAAAACGTACAAGTCCAAGCAGTTGACGCCAGCGAGTTTTCCCATTAACAATTGTATACAAAAATGAAAAATCATTCAACAAACGACGTGATTCCAAGGAAGGCAAGTTAAGTAGAGCCATAATCAATGAGTAATCATGACAAGTGACGCTCAACGGACGGCCTATCTGATGGGCAGCAAAACGCAGGAACTTATGCTGAACTCTTTCCAAGTCTGTACAATCCCGAATTAAATGAGGACTCCAAATTTGAGACGCATACTCAAGATGAGGTCTAACTGAAGTACAATACAGTGTTCGGAGTGCAACAGGATCACGAAAATCTTCACAAACGCGCTTGATGAATCCGGGAGATTTCATGGAAGTGTCAACTATGTAATTGTAATCATCCGAGAAGTTGAAACGAGAGTCAAATGAAACTCCAAGATCACGAACAGTATTTATAGGTGATAACAGAGAATGAGACAAGTTGAAAGGAAAATAAATAGCATTTTTACCTCTATAAAATCTCATCACATGGCATTTAGTGAGATTTAATGACATATTAGATAGCACACACCAAGATTGTAACCGATCCAAATCAGATTGCAGATTATGAGCATCTCTATAAGTTCTTATAATCGTGAACAGTCTCAGGTCATCAGCAAAAAGAAGATGTGTGCAGTACTTGAAAATCGTAGAGATATCATTAATGAAAATAATAAATAATGAAGGACCTAGATGTGAGCCTTGCGGTACACCTGAGGATACAAAAAATGAATCAGGAAAATATTGAGAGACACGAACTGATTGCGTACGATTCAGAATATAACTCTGTAACCACGACAAAAAATTGCTGCGAATACCTGAATTACTCAATTTATTTAACAATGTATTATGATCAACTCTGTCAAAAGTCTTTGAGAAGTCTGTATACATAGTATCCACTTGGGCATTTTGATCAAGCGCAGAGGACACGACATGAGAAAAAATAGACAAGTTAGTTACGGTAGATTTTTCAGAAGTGAAGCCATGCTGGAAATCAGAAATTATATCAGAAAACAGTGGTGTTATTTTATCAGTAACTATATCTTCTAAAATTTTCGGCATAACATTCATGATACTGATTGGTCTATAGTTTCTCACGTCAGAACGGTCCCCAGATTAGAAGATAGGAGTAATCAGACTGGATTTCCATTGAGAAGGAAATATTCCAGAGGATGGAGAGCTGTTGAAGATCAATCACAAAGGCCGAGAAATGACGAACTTGCAAGATTTCAGGAAATTAGGAGGCATACCATCATCACCAGGACCGGAAGAAGTTTTCAAGGATGAGATTTCATTGAACACTCCACCGATATTGATGGATAAATCGGAAAGACTGACATTGAGAGTAGATTCTGGTAAATTACAAGGAACAACGGGATAATTTTGGTGAACTGATCTGAAATAAGATGCAAATAAGTTCGAAATAGCAATACCAGTATTGCCAATAGTGCCGTCTGAATGCATCACCAGGGGTATACCATTCTGATTCCGCTTACTATTAACAAAGTTCCAAAAGCTTTTGACATTTGTAGGAATGGACCCTTGAACGTGATGAAAATGAGACAAGTAACATTGGCGAGTCAAAACTTTACATTGAGCTCGCAAGTGACTAAAGATTAGGTAATGTTCAAAGCAATTTGACTCTTTGTACCTATTCTGAGCAATTTCCTTTCGACGAATAAGTTTAATTAATTCCGAAGGAAACCATTCTGGATAAGAACTATTCCTTCACACATACTCGGGTACGAATGAATCAGCTGCATTATATAAATGAAGATACAAAAAATCAACAGCTTCGATAACATTAAGATTACGCAATTCATCGTCTCAGTTGATAGAACCTAAATATTCACAAATTGCACTGTAATTCGCCTCATTAAAATTATATTTGATGATTTTATTGGGGACCAGTAAAACACTTTCACGCAGGTTGAGCTTAGATGCAAGAGGAGGATGAAAGTTGTTACACGCGAGAAAAGGATCCAGAGCAATATTGACATCAATACGATCGTTATCAGAAAAAATCAGATCAAGTATGTTACCATGAGAATTTCTGAAAGTATTAAGTTGAAACAAATTTAATTCATTGAAATATTAGAGAACATATTGCGCAGAAGTCATTTCATTGAGAGTCGAACCAGGTAACACTGAGAAAGATAATTTGGAATCAATATCGCTCCAGGAAATATGAGGTAAATTGTAATCCCCGTATAAGTATAAGGAGTTGAAGTTCTCCTTGAGGAGGATTTCGCCAACGCTTTTACAATGGTCCAAGTATATTGGAGCATCCGAAGAAGGTGGAATGTAGACAGCTCCAAACAACAACGACAAAGAACCAAAATAAACTTTGACATGAAGATGTTCAACTTTGGAATAAGAAGATGAGACGACACAGCTCCGATGAGTATCCTTAACGGCGATTAAGACACCACCGCCCCGTGAAAATTGACCGGTGAGTCCGTTTCTATCCATACGATAAACTGCATAGCCATGTAAACCAATTTCAGAAGATAGAATATCCTCGCGCAGCCAGGTTTCAGATAAGATAATAATATCATAACATGGATCTGAAATAGCAACAGAGCAATGAAGTTGATCAAGTTCAGTTCTCAAGCCACGAACATTCTGATAATACACCAAAGGGTCGATTGAGCGTTTTTTCTTTGGTGAGCAGGAACTATCCTAGGTATCCCATTGAAATAGCGAATAGTCCTTGAAGGGTCATTTAGATTTTTCGACTCTTCACGTAAGTTCGACAGATGATTCCGTTGCTTCAAGGTACGATCTTGCGATATTCTAATCGAACCATTGTACAACGATTTGTTACGAAGATGGGTATGTTCCATGATGCAAATGTGACACAGATTGGACGAGTTTTAGAAGCATCCTTCTTTTTACCGATACGACAAATCTGCACATTGTCGTAAGTATCAGGTCTGATTTTTTGGAGAAGATCAGTAACTATAACATGATCAGGAGACCCATCCCTCGCAGATTCTTCAACGTTGAAGACCAGAATGTTACATACTCTTCGATGTCGTTCATTCAGCTCATCTATCAAATCTTCCTCATTGTAGAAACCTTGTGGAGAAGAAGGGGCAGACGATTCCAAGGTGGATAATTTGATGGATAATTCCGCCACAGTGTTGGATAAAGAATTTCATTTGATCTCAAACGCGTTGAGCTGGTTGCTGAGTTTCGAACAAGCAGAATCAACGATGCTCTGAATTTCCGATAAAAAACCTGACTGATCCAACACGCCATCAAATTTTTCCGCAAGATCAACAGAAGTATCAGAAGACGGAAGAGGCCCCTTGCAGTCAATCAGTACTTCATTATGCCATGGATGGTGAATTCTCGCTAAACACGACGAACCAGGATGAGATATAACACTGCATGAAGCACAAGATACCGGTTTATCCACAACTCTGGAACATCCTTTACACACTTTTTTAGGCATTCTGAAGTTTATATGATTTATTTGATAATACAAAAATTTTTGAATTCCAATAAACGGCAAGTATGAGACCCACTGTACCGAGGTAAACACACACGCACACACGAAGAGTGTCTTATCATACGTGAGTACACGAGATGTGTATAAGTATCAACAAATAGGATAGACCTCGTGGAAACAATATGTAACGACGAGTGAATAAACCAATGTATTAGGAATAGATTCACTAAAAATCGCGTGCAAAAACCCAGTCGTTCGGAGAAATTTACACAATAAGCCTACTAATGGAACAATCAACAATATCACAGAAAATAAGAATTAAGTGTGCACGATAAATCATTCAATTACGAAATTTTGTAGAGAGCGAAACATTTCACGTTGTCACAACTATACTGCGGTTCTCAACTCAATCGATTGTTTTTTTTATCAATTAGTTTTTTTGTACCCCGATGAGAATTTGCATTTCGTTTTTTTTCTAGTGTTCAACATAATAAGATCCCCTCTCAGAGCTGTCAAACCTTTAGAAAAGAAGTTAGTTTTTCGAAGAAGCCTTTTTAATAGAAAGAATCCACCCCTCTTATCCAAACAAAGTTCCAAAATAAAAAAGCACATCTTGCAGAATGAGAATGAGTTGACACAAATTCAAGTGAGGATTGCTGAATTAATCACGCAGATCCCTGAGAAAAGGATGAAAATAACCAAGAGAATAATTATCGAAAACGACTTGACTCAGGATATCCGATCCAAGGATTCGAAAAGGCCAAATTTTCTATCCAGGTGTCGGACCTGCGTGAAGCAACAATTGGAATTCCATGGATGAAAACTATTCATGAATTCAGTTGAAGAATATTCTCCTTCATCTTATGAAAATATCAGAAGAATCAGCTTCACGCAGGAGGATCTACAAGGAATCTGTTCTTACAGAGTATATACCTATATGTATGAATATAATATATATATATATATATATCCACATGTATACCGAGTTATTATATCTCATTTGATAGTTTTTTTTATGTATAAATTCTTGTATTGATCAAGTTTTTAAGCATTCCAATATCTTCATTAGTGAATTCGAATCACCATGAACCTTGTGTGTTCATTTGAATCCCCTTATCCATGTTCCCCGCTCCTCCCTGTCTTGCTTATAAAACAATGAAAATAGGGAATTTTGAGTACGAAAGGAACATCACTAACCCTTCCTCCCCTTTGATTGCTGAAGGAGGGTTTCGTTTCGATATACCTCGAAACGAAATTTTCTAGAGGTGACAGAACAGAACGGATAGGGAAATTTGAGAGAAGCCAAAAAGGACATGCAGAAGTGAAAATAGCGCATTATGAGAAAAGCAATGAGAAAGTAGAGAAAGCTCATCAAAGCGAATGAGAATAAAAAACGAAAGACGCTCTGTTCAACGTTCATCGCCAAAGGGTGACTGCTGGACAACGGTAATATATTTAATCGACTGAGGAATGTGTCAATGGAAATATGCGACTCAAATTATTTCAATTTTATTCAAATTTGGTGATTGATGACCCGAAATGGATGGTAACGTCAATTTTTTCTCAGCTCCATGGAGTTTTCATCCTTCCAAACGCCATGTTTGACCCCTCATTTCGAATTTCACAAATCCAACCTCCGACTCGTTTTCGGCGACCCTGAAAACCTCTCAATACAAACTATTGCTCAGGTGCATGTAATTTCAATCCTTCTTGTCGCCATATTGGATCCCCCATTTTGAATTCTTCAAATCTAACCTCAAATTCGTGATCAAGCTCGTAAACCGTCCCATACAAATTTGCACGTATACCCATGAGAATTAAATTTTCATGCCCAAAAAATGTACTATATTCCATCAAATTTCCGACTTGAAGCCGCCATAATGAGTACAGCCATATTGATTTTCCATATGCAACTCCGTGTACATTGTGAAAAATGGTTCGAGGACGCGACATATCCACTCTCTGGTACATTCCTCATTGATTTCGATGCGGAAAGTTCGATTTTCCGGACAAGATATTGAATAAAACACAAGTCTCTAAATCAAACGCAACCATGACTCGGTCAAACCAAATTTCCATCGGAAATAAATACCAGATTCGGGAATATCATCTACATTAATATCGACCAGCCTAGAATGTTCTTGCGGCAGTTTCCGTTGAACTTATGTAAGTTGAAAAAACTCGACAAAATCTGTCCTGTCAAAATTTAATGGGTCAACTATGTGACTGCCTGAGAAAACCGAACAGAATATCCATCTGAATATGACATTGGAAGTATATTCAATCATTTATTCAGTGCTTTTCAAAATTATCCATGTAGCCATGAGTGAGTGCGTCAGTGAATGAACGATTAGGAATTCGTCATCGTGAATTGCTACTCATATTATTTTACATTATTCACCTGATACCATGAGATCCATATTTCCATGAATAGGGCGAACATAAACTCTATGAGTCCCACCCGAACCAGCTGAAACGCACTAAATTGGTCGAAGAGAACAAAATTTGGAGGATTCAGTTTTGGTATCCGGGTATGGATCTCGAAACTTTCCATAAATTCCTCTCAAGTCCCCCATGATTCAACGTTTCCGGAGAAGACATGTTTTGCTATCAATTTTGATAGACTTGGTATGTATTTGTTTTCACAGAAGATCTCTTGTTTCCTTTTGGCATTATGAACTGATAGCATCATATTCATGAAACTCTTCAATTCCGATTCCAGTTTTGACCCATATGGCGTTACCTTTAACAATGAAAATACCAAGTGGAAGAGCAGATTTCTCAAGTTCATGATAATGAGCAGATTTCATATCATTCCTATCTCCTGATAATCAACTCACCACTGTTTTTCTGGTGCCGAGAAAATTCCCCCTCGCATTCTCTACTGTCTGACGATTCGAACCAAATAACACGTCGTGTTTGATGTTTGAGCAGTCTCATTCATGCTTCAACTCTTCGGAAGATGGTGAGGACTTCAATTCTCTCCTGTTGACTGATTTGAAGGTTATGAGATTCGTTTTTCAATTCATAAATCAATTGGGAGTTGTATTGAGGTTTATCCTATAAGCACATGAGAAATAATGCATGTAGCTCCTTTGGTTGGAGGGATCCATCCAATCTGATGTAGTGAAATTTCATGAAATTATACAAGAACATTGTCCAAAATTCATTGAGATTTGGCGAAATCCAACGAGATCGTTCTTGCGGAAATTTATGAAACCGACCAAACCTCATTGATGGATGATTAGATGAGATCTCATCAGACCTTTGTTGAATTTCAATGACATTTGGGGAATTTCAAAGAGTCCCTTTCATCAGTGCAGTGATCATCACACTCGGAATGTGAAGGAAAATAAATGATCTTGTACACCCACTTCGAATTTATCATTATACACTGAGTGAGTATCGTCAGCTGGCTGGCTATCGAATTGATAAACATTGTGAACAGATAAATGGAAATTTCACGGTGCATCTACTGACATCAATTCAAGATATACTCACAACATTGATCAGCAGTTATTTCCTCGATTTCACTCCAACAAGGGGCACGTAGAGCATCAGTTTCTCATGAGAAATTCATTTTTGCGAGTATTGTAACGGACGGTTGGCGCCAGTGGTCGGATATCTGAATCGAGTACGCTACTCACACAATGCAAGCGGCATATCCGTATGAAGACAGGAAGGATATAGTTGCGCGCACAAACTAGTATGCTTTGTCCATTGCTTTTCAGTCAACTATTCGATCAGCAACGGAAGGAGCATATCAGGTTGCGCACGCAACCATATCCTCTCCCTCTTCATACGGACATGCCGCTTGCATTGCGTGAGTAACGTACTCGGTTCAAATATTCGACCACTAGTCGGTGCGGATTTTGTCTATCATTAGCTGAAGAATGCGATTCTTCATCGAATAAATTGCAACAGCGATCTTCAAACACACCAGGAGACATTGTCATATCAGGAGGAGACAACTTGATAGTTGTTGCATGATGGGAGAATTTATGAACGAACGGATGTGCTCATTCTTGAGTGTGGAAAGTTGGATGTGATACATACATTCAAGCAAGCCTGGTCGAGTACGCCCAAAGTGCATAGGGCACTCTTCATTCATTCATAATTCGCAAAATATTCAACGGTCCATTCTGAAATTCCCGCAGTGTTTTCTTGGGACTTGGATGAACTTTTGGAATATAGAAGATTGAAAGAAGGATCATGTCCAAATTTGAGGAGAAATTGTCTCTTCATTGCAGCCGATCAGTTTGTGTGTTTACACGAAATGGATATTTTTTCCGAATTCATTGCGAGAAAGCTGAGAAAAATGCTACTTTTTATGTCGGATGACATTCTTATACGTTCATTTTTTTCAATCATAGAACGCCAAAAAAAGTTGGTTGTAAATTCCACATAGAATGACCCATATAGGTCCTATTTTTAATTGTGATGGTGAAAACATATCGTATCCTTATACGTCTCAAAAAGTCATGACGACGTTCATTCGAATCGCTTGAACATATTTGGAAATTTTGTCTTGAGTATAAATTGATTTTTATTATATCCTTGAATAGTTACATCATCAATTGGGCAAATGAAGGAAAATCAATTTTTTGAAATTATTATGAGGCATGAGGCCTCAAAGGATATGCACAGCACCTATAAAACGTTCTCATTTGAATATCACGTAGAATATATCTCGAATATCCGTGAATGTTGATAGTATACCTTGATGCTATTTGGATGATTTTGCAACACAGTGGAGTCCATCCCCGGGAAAAATCAGATCTATTCAGATCTCATCAAACCGGAGTAGATCTGGATTTTGGCTCACAAGATCTCATATACATCTGACTAGATCTTGACAGATTTGGTTAGGTCTGTATAGATCTCCACAGATCTGAATTGAAGATCACATTCAATCCCCATGAGCAATTGATTGTTCAATTACCAAAAATTTTGTGATGTTTTTCCATGTTTGAATTCAAATGTGAACAAGTGTATCAGCAAATATAAACTGAAATTGCAGTATTTCAGACCTCAATATATCTGTTCAGATCTGGTCAGATCTAATCTTTTTCCATCGGGTCATGTTCTAGAATGGATTAAATGAGCCAAGTCCGCCTTCAATGACTCATCACTTCCCCTCTATCACTACACAATACGGAAAACTTGTTAGTTTCCAATAATAACTGATCAATCCGATGCAACAAGTTCATTTTTATGAACATCTCACAAGTAATACTGAAGACTCATAGAATTCTTGTCGGGAAACACAATAAGATTTGGAGAATTCGGGTCACCGTTCAATATACAATTATTGGAAAGCGGAAAACTAAATGAGATCTTTCACCTGTATTCCAGACTTCGATGCCTTATTCAAGCTAGAAACGGCAGATAGAGTGAGACGAATCCAATGACTCCTAGAACGCTTTGTTTTAGGTATATCATGGATGGTTGATGCATTGAAGTGGGCCTTATTTTGGAAATTTGCGAAATCTCCTGGTCTCACCCCCTGAAACGATTCCGATCCTCATCAAAATGGATTTGGTTCGCTCATTCTGAATGGATCGTAGCTCACATATGCTCGCTTTGCTCGCATTTTAAACAGTTCAGATATGCGGGGATATATAAAGAGGCACTCATCGGTTTTTCACTCAATTGGAAAACTTTGTAAATGTAATATTCAGAAAGCCTGGAACTTATTGCCTCCCATCCTTCATATCATCTCCAAATGATTGAGGAACATGTACCTGGAGACCTGCAGAATTTCAACTGTCCTAGTAAAGAGAAAGCCTGGAAGCGTGACGAAAGCGTAAGCTAGAAGTCATTTGAGCGTTATGAGCGTGACGAAGAGTTATTCAGGTGTAATTGAGGGATGAATCGGAATAATTTCAGGCTTCATTTGCTCCAATAGCTACTTCCTTCACTTTCAGATTCTCACTAGTGTGCAGTTGTCATAACGTTAACCAGCTCTTGAAGAGTCTTCGGATGCAGTGAAGCTTACACGGGAAGATCGGAATTATCATTTTCTCCCAACATTCGACCCTAGATTTCGATTCAGCACCCTTGGAAATCCCTAAAAGCCGTGTTACATATAACAAAATAATTTGGTTCATCAGAGCCAGAATGACTATATTCACGTGTGCCATATTGGATTCGCCATCTTGAATTCGCTTTTTGACGTGAGATTTGGATTCCCCATCCTCCAAAACCCCCAGAACCCATGTTTCATACAAATCTGTCCACAAATGCGAAGTTGACTGAATTCACGTCCGCCATCTTGGATCCGCTAACGTGAATTCGGGAATTGACCTCAGGTTTGAATTCCTCACCCTTCAAAGTTTCTAGCACCCATGTTTTGTATGAATCTGTCCACAAATGCGAAGTTGACCAAATTCACGTTCGCCATCTTGGATCCGCTATCATGAATTCGGAATTTGACCCCAGATGCGAATTCAGCACCCTCGAAAACCCCAAAAATCCATGTTTCATATAAATCTGTACATGCCCAGATAACATTTTGCTTGTCATTCACCCTCAAATTACGCGTGAAGGACATACTTAGTGAACTAGCAAAATCGTATCCATGTGCGTCGTCACCTAGGTTGATAATTGCTAGACACGTTTGTGAGTGACGCTCTTGCTATTTGCTCGTATCTTGCGCGTGGAAGTAGAAAGCAGTATTAAGTGCACATTACCCGTCATTTGCTAGATACATCTGTGGGTGATTTGCGCGTCAACTGAAAGTGAACTGCTTATTCATGTCTATGAAAAATGATCGAGTTCACGTGCAAATTTTTCGCTTCTTATATAGACTGAATATCTACACCGAAAACACAGTTTGTTCCAGCCAAACCAAATTTTGATTGAAATGAACGCGGAGAAATTTTCTGGTGGCTGAGATAAAATTTGTTTAGGACAAACAAAATTCATTTGTCAGTAAGAAGCTATTTATTATTGTTGACCAAATTTTGTTAATCCCAAACAAATATTATTTCAGCCAACCAAAAAGTTTCTATGCGTTTATTCCAATCAAAATTTTGTTTGGCTGGAACAAATGTTCTCTCAGTGCACTACTCTGGTGAAATAATCTAAACATTTAATTCTTTATGGGGAATAATGCTGACGGTATAAAGTTCACTTAATTATTGACGTTTGCATTTTTTACCAGTTATTCAGAAATCAAGTGATTTATAATCAATTATAACATAACACGTGAAAATATTGCGCACAAGTCGCAGGATATCCAGTGTCATGATTTATCATTAATATGACGTGATCATGATGAATATAGGAGCGTAAGTTCATCATCACATTGCATGATACATATGCTTGTTATTTGCACGCAAAGAACAGTTCAAAAATTTTTTACGTGCAAGATACTAGCAAATATCGCGCACAAGCTAGCTCGCAAATATGTGATGAAATTTGCGCGCATGAAATGTTATCTGGGTGAATGGAAAATTGACTACAGGGCTGGGGAACTCAAAGTCCCCCGTCGAGATAGCCCTTGATCCCTCCTTCAATAAAGAAAAATTTAATCCAATCATCATGACCCGTTCAAAAGTTATGGGGGTGTTTCCAGACTTTTGCGCCACCCTGTATAGTTTATACATAGAATCTATACATATAACGAACCATTGAGTTCTCCGCGGCACGTCTTGACATAGTCCAATCGAACTGAAGTTTTACGTACTTTATTTTGATAGGAATCGGAACTCTTATAGGGGGTGAGATGAGAAGGATTCAAAAATTCCTAAAATAAGGGCCACCCTATGCATGCTCATTTCCATACACAATTTATATCCAGGCTTGATTCGGATATTTTGATTTCCGATGTGAGATCCCGAAAATAAACTCTAAATTCGATGTCGGTAATCATGCAGCAGCAAATATTCTATAGGAAACATCATATTCCTTGTTATGATATCGAAAACTATGAAAAAATATGTTGTTAATTGTCCTTCGCACCGATTGCACATTCTCAACATCCTCAAGCTGCCCACTCCACGAATCTTCAAGTTCAAATTTGAGGATCTTATGCAGGATTCCTAGTTCAAACAATTGAATTGAACTGTCATATTTCCTTACGATGAAAATTCAATCAACATCACGTTATAGTATGTACGTGAACTTGAATCTATTAAGGGAATGAAGATCAAAACTCGACACAAGAAATTTCGAGCTATCGACATATCTGTAAAACCAAAATTCCGAACATCAATTGTATCATGCACGCTCAATAATTCGTTTTTAGAATATAAATTATCTCCTTATCATAGAAGTCAATTTCCAGTAAGTTGCAACTGGATACATTGAATGCACTTCTTATTCGATCTTGATCTTGTTAAAGAATCATTTATCCATACATCCAAAGTTATATATACAAAATCTATCCTCAAACATCAGAATTCATCACTTGTGCCAGATCGATGCTCATTCGACTTTCGCCAAGATAAGGAAACAAAGTGAAAAATTGTAAGAAAAAAAACATAATGTATGCTATCAAAAATAATCGGAATTTTCCTATATACGCAGCATTCAGAAAATTCCGGTCATGAGATGGGAAAACAATTTCCGATAAATGTATATAAAATTTCACATGAATTGACCTGAAAATTCCAAACTTTATGGGATCTTTACTATCATTTTGCAGGAAATTTTCGATAAAATACGGGAAATTCCCAACGCATGTATGTGTTAATTACTTCCGAACATTCATGTGAAGTTTCCCATAGAAATTTTTCACAGTGTATGTCTATCACTAACATAAATAAGCTGTATAAGGTTATGAGTGTGCATATACGTGTCTATAATTCTCTTGCGTATACAATCCAGATAGAACAACCTGTTACGTGTTCAACGGAGGGGTATCAAACTACGAAACTTTTAGAAGAATACGTGGCCATTGTTTCGTTCCTTTCTGAGGTTGAAATTATACAAACAAAAATATAGATAGAACAGTAAACAGCCCAAGATTCACCTATAATGTTATACCACTAATGCAGATGAGAAGTTGAAAGCTACATTCAAATATGAATTCAAACTAGTAACATCGCTAATCACAGATTTAACACAGGTATAGTAATATCACATATGGATGAACCATATTGGAATGGTTGTCAAACAGGTTTCGTTATTTTCGTCTAGAAATGAATATGTACTATATTACAAAACTGTACAGTTATTCGCTCCATATAAATATTTTTCTAACTGTTTGTAACTTTTGACATCCATACGTGCATTACCTTATTCTATTGGGATTACCTTATCAACATGATATATAGTTGATACAATAAAAATCTAATGAACTTTGGGATGAAGATGGGGAGCAAAAGAAGAGGATTAATGAGTAAACGAAAGATGACATTCCTAGACTTACAAATGATACTTTCAGGACTGAAAGATTTTTCAAAGTACCTATTGAATCGAGTTATGTGGATGAACAAGAAAAGGATTCTGATATATCTCAAGATGTATAAAAATCTGGAGTATGAATCACTGACGATGGGAGAAAAATACAACTCTATACTCAGGAACCTCTCATTCTAAATGCAATTGAATCCTATTGTTTTTTTTTTCAATTTATAATTCCACATTCTCTGCTCTTAGGAATAAGTAACAAAGCCTGAATCGATTATAACTGATGCCGAAAAAAATGAAATTCTAAACAAATCAATCTTTTGGACAATCTTCAGAATTCTTGGAACCCCTTCAAGCATGTGACAGCAGAGAATTACCGTTCGAGTGGACAAACCTAGCATCAGAGTTCGAATTGTAACAAAATTATGTTGAACAATCTGAGAAGCATAAATCGAAGAGTTAGAAAGAATTCAGCCGACGCTGTGAACATATAAATATTGTGTAAGATTGGGAGAAAATAAAATGTACGTACCATTCGTCGTTGACGAGATAACACAGAATGTAAAATTGTTGACGTGAGTAATAAAAGAAAAAATAGAACTAGTTCTTTATACTACGTATATGAGATTCAAAAAAATAAGTTAAAAAATGAAACGGGGAAAATGGATTATAAACCAGTGAGATTGACAAGCCTCCTGTACAGCAGCTGGTGGAAGACAATATGAACGTTCTGAAGAATTCAATACATGATTAATAGATACATGGTAATTGTGGGGAATATTGTTTTGAATTCTTTTTTATAACTTTAGTATAATTCTCTCACATCGAATCGTACATTCATTTACTATGAATATTATTCTCCATTTTAACGGAGAAGGATATTGAAATAAAATCGTCTTCCCAAATTCCTACACTCCCTTATTTCATTTCAAACGGATAGTGCTGATTTTTGTTCGTAACTAGATGCGAAATTGTTGGAATTGAGGAATAGATGAATGTAAATCCACTGATGGTGAATTGAATTGAGCTGGTGATATTATTTACTGTTGGATACGATACATTATTTTGTGCATTTGCAACATTCACTTTTTTACAAATGAATTTCACCTGAATCGTTGTTCTAGTGACTAGTTATGGCACGTGCAAATCTTGAGAGATGAAAATTTTTATATACTTTTAGATGATGAGAGATATTTTTAAGAGCTTGATAGAAGTGTGTTGGAAGTACAAACACCTCTTTGAGTCCAAGGGTTTCATATTTCCGTTTGAAAGTGAGCTGAAACTTAAGTGCAGACAGTGTGTGATCAGAGAGTTGTCTTCAAGTTGAATTATAGACATGAGACATTCTGAAGTATGAAAAGGGGAAGAAATGAACCGTCAATCTCACCGACATTCCGTTTACCGTTGTTGAATTGACCAAGTTCCTGGTGAATCTAACCAGAATTCCGGTAAAGATAACAGATATTCCTGGCTGTTCATGAAGTATTCGGGATCCCAGTAGAATCAACAGTGTTTCTTTCCGCGCACCTTCAGGATAAATTTCAAACTACATTCCGTTTGGAACATCTGGATTGAAATCCGTTAACTTCCTAGGAACTTCTCGTGGAGTATTCTCATATCCAAAATGAGAAAATATCCTCATCATCCAGAAGTCCATTAGGAAATTTTGAAAAGAGGAGGATTAGGAACTTTCGATAGATTTGCGAGAGACTAATCAAGATGCAGTAAGACCTCGCAATAATAACACTCACCTTCTTCATTCAACGCGAGGAAACAACCGTTTGAATAAATAAGAGGGTGTGTGTTCTTATTGTGGGGTCTCACTGTGCGCCTATGATCCAAAAATAAACTCAGGGTGCTAAAACACCGGAGATTACAAACGAAATCCACCGAATATGTATTTACATTGGACATACATGGGAATCAATGAAAATTGGAGGAAATTTCCGGTGTAGGAAACCATGGACCTGAAATTCCGTGAAAATTCAGGGAAGAATCATTTTTGGTGGTCTATCGATTGATTTTTGTTTCAATGTTCTTGCAAACTCTAGGTTATCCTATTGATGACTGAGGAATCAAGTGAGCCCACGCTGAGTGTTCTGAAAATTCATTGAGGATCATCGATGAATTCCTGATAGACTTATTTATGAGGGTGAAGGAAAGAGGATGTCGGTAGGATAGGTGAAGGTTAAGGATACCATCTCCCTTTGATTCGAACACCGCGAATCACCAGCGATGGCCGGTCAACGTGATGAATTCCACTCGCACAGCCTCTTGCAAACGTTTAAATAAAAATGTTATCTGAAGGAAGGTTGTCGTAGGGTTCAGAAGAAGCGTAAAACTTTTAGTTAACACCATTTGTAATTGATAAGAATGTCCATACACATCGGACGCGTCAAAATTACCGAAACCGCTTAATGTGAGGAGACGGAAATCATCGACAAAGCGGTGAAAAGTATGTGTTCGAGAAACTCATATATTTGAAATTTCGTATATTCGAATTGAAGTCTTTTGCTGCCAATAACCAGGCGTCGTACGCACCGATCGACCCCCTTCTCTCTCTCTCTCAGAGTCGAATATTCAGCCACGAGCCGGTTAACGAATTTTTCACACTCTGTACTGTTAGATACGGACACGAAGTATGTGCGACATGTAGTGCGCTTCTTTTCTCATATCGTGTGTGTGAACAATGTGAAATATATCACATAACTTTTGTAAGGAGGATCTTTTGTTTTAGTCACTTGTATGTGACAGTTGTAACTCGGAGTAATAAACGCGTGAATTCTCCACGCATTTGATGAAGTACGAGTGGACTTTCGTTTCTCGCCTGTCTAACACGTGAACCAGTCAAAGTCGTGCTGTAACGACCTTTGCTGTTAGTTCGACGAGCCTCCGGTACCGGCAACGTTATTTTTTGTGGAAGCTGTGGTAATATCCAACAGTTTTTCTGGCCCTCTGAGCCGGATGCTCGAAGGTGCCGTCTTAACCACTGTTCACGTGTATAAATGCCTCTCGCAAGAACCTAGAAGTGCGGTGAATAACTCGTGCAATTCACGTGCAGATGTACGCGATTTTGTGGTTCTTCCTGAAACGCGGCTCAAATTCGAGATTCATTATACCGGTGAAGTGCATCTGACTGCATAATTGTAGCACTCAGACTGAGGAAGTTGCACATAGTGGATTAAATCTGGACAAGGGGAAAGTGCATACATCATATAACCAGGATATTCACGAACAATTATCACTGTTACCGAGTGGTGTGATTTGGAATTTCTGGAAGGTTCTCGAGTGACTTTGGATATGACCTTCCAATCAAAGGGATTAGATGATTCATCAGTCGATACGGTGTGTCAAGACGTGAACACGTATCCATGAGTCCAGCTCTGGTGGTGTGCCTGGGATGGTACCATCACACACGCATCGTTCACATAGACGACGAAATACCGATGCCACGCTCTTCTCCTCGAACGCCATTCGTTCGTGCTCTATGCTGAAGAAGGAGGGGATCAATCATCTTCTCCACCGTCTCTGATGTCAGCTAAGTCTCTTCATACGTTCGGTGAAGTCGGTATATATATATATATATATATATTAGTTCAATTAAAAGGTTCAAGATTTAAATATAAATTCTTTACTGGATCGAGTCATGCATGAAGCTAAAGGTATGAATATATTCATTGTGTAAAATTGCAGTAGTTATGGTTCTGAGTTTGTTAAACTTACGTGAAGTGTGCTTGAGAAAATTTCAAAATTTCATCGTACCCTCACTCCAAAAAACGTTACCCGCGTGTCAGGGACAAAAAAACAATTAGATCGAATTACAGTAGCTCCTTGCTGTAACGTTGATGGCTCATTGAAATTGCAGTTGATTTGCATAGGGAAATCTTTGAATCCACGCCCTTTGAAAGGTCTGGATAAAACGAAATTGCCGGTCAATTATTACAACCAGAAGAATGCCTGGATGGATGGAAAGATATTTGAAGAGTGGTTCATCAATCAGTTTGTTCCACAAGTGAAAGATTTTTTGAAATCGGAAAATCTCCCACCAAAAGCTCTCCTTTTAGTCGACAATTGCAAAGCCCACAAGTATATGAAGGTGGATGATATTAAGGTCGCGTTTTTACCTCCGAATGTCACGTCACTCATACAGCCACTTGATCAAGGTATCATTCAACAGCTGGAAATGGCGTATCAGAATCTCTTAGTGGATTCGATTTTGAAGTTCCAAGACGAAGGAATTCAATTGCTCCAATGGTTAAAACACCTCAATATCAAAGATGCCATATTTTTGAGTGCAGAAGAATGGGATAAAGTTCCTTCTTCGACTATTGCCCGATGCTGGAACAAACTTCGGCCAGTGGAAAAAAAAGATGCAATCACTCAGACTGACAATGATTTGTCATTGGATCTTTTGGGTTCGATATCATCCGTGGGTGCTGAAACTTATCCTGATTTTTCCTATCATGAAGAAGTGAATCATTTGTTACAGTCTGTTCGAAAAATCGAAGGATACGATGATGTTGATCAAGGAATGCTCTCCATGTGGTTAAACGGGACAGTAAAAGTTAATTTTCAGACAATTTCATCTAAATCTCATGACGCAAAAGTTAATGATCATAGGGGTACCCAGAGTGGCCAAATTATGCGGGCCCTAGTAGAAAATTTGTTGAAGTTATATATAATATATATATATATATATATATATATATATAATATAAGTTATACACAAACTATATAGCAATTAACAAGGATTAAATATAATTCTGAGAAATTCCCTACTCCGGTGCCACTCACCTCTTTGTTTCCTGATTAAGAACGAGTGACAATTTTTTCGTCTTCTGTATTATTCGAAAAGGTTCAATCCTCTAATCCATTCATTCTAGTTTGACACATAGATATTCTATCTCGATTTCACAAGAAAAATGAATGACATACGTTCAATTTCATAGAGACCAAAGAAATGTGGACGACCGAAGAAATTATGTATCAAATGAGGGCGGTCCATGGTGATGTTGAGGTGCCAGATGATTTATTCTCGAAACCAAGAACGGACGACAATGATTCTCATGGGAGTTTCAACTTCTTTTCAACCAGTTTAAAGATTCTGAATGACGAAGATAACTTTTTCTGAAGTGGGATATAGAGTGATATTCAGCATTACTGATTATCATCACTCAAGTAGCGATTCCAATGTCACAGGTGATATGAAGCATAATGTTTTCTTTCCTTTTTCATTTGATATTAGATATTTTTGTATCCGAAGAAATGATTGAAGTTCATGAAATCACATTCATGAGTTCACATTCCTGTATACATCCTTGCTCTTTGAATTTATTCGTATCATTTTTCGGTTATTCCTTCCTGATTAATTCCAAAGTAATCACACCAATTTTCTATTCTTCATCCCGACACATTTGCCATGATGGAACATGGATCAGAGTAATTGAACATCAGTTATGAAGAGTTCTTGATCATATTTGCGGGTGGCACTATTGCGAGAGACGGTTTCAAATGTGATGCCACACGATAGCGTGATTGATGGTAGGGGTAGTGTTCGAGCACGAATGAGGAGAATCGGCACTATTCAGAGCGGCACTGTTGAGAGAGCGGACTGTATATCTGGCGGTAAGTAGTTCAATACCTTCGTCTTACACACATTGAAACAGGAGTATACCCGATGACGTAATGATCGAGGAATTTGACTGATTCCATCGATTCGAGCGGCAAATACGAATCTCTATGGTTCCTCGCAACTTGAATGACTTTTGATGCAAACTCTCAAACATACCCACCCGCGTTGAATTGTTCTCAATTCCAGACGAGGAGAGAGTTCAGGTTTGGTCAGCTTCTGTGTCCAGAAGATCCCAAATCCGCTGAAAGTCCGATTCCTGGATTCAGTTTGGATGTTTACAAGTGATTGGGTTCATCGTCAAAATAATCTCAGTTTCAGCGCGGAGGAAAGAAGTACATACATGGTTCACTCAGATCTCAATTCACCTAACTAATTACAATAATTCATAATTCAATCGATCGGTAATTTACATAGTTTGGTAACCGGTCTAGTGAGCTTCGTTTGGGTCATTTGAATTTTTACGACCCTAAGTAATTTTCTCCATGAGGAGAATTGAATCCCTTCGAGTTTGGGATACCAAAGCATTGATTTGGATTGGAGATTCGAACTTCAGATCAGATTCAGGTTGGGCTTATGACCCTTGGTCCGGCCAGAGAGAGGAAGACTCTGCTAATCAAGAAAGACCGCCTCACCACAGCGAATGCGGAACAAATTGAATGGGAGTAAGTCCTCGCGATGCGCAATCGGGGGGGTTTTGCGATGTAGGAACATGTTGCCACACGGCATTTGGAACGGTAGTCTGGATTTCTATGACTCGATTGGCCACGAAAGTCTTGAGAGAAGAAGGCGGGCTTTTTATCTGGACCAAGGTGATGGTAGAATCAGTCCAGCAGTTAATCGACCGGACTCGTGTCTGCATGGATTCAAGGACAAATCTGAGACAGCGTATGAGTAAAAGCACAGAGCACAACTCCAGCCGTGGAATGGTCAACGTCTTTACAGGAACAACCCTGGTTCTGGACATCAGCAAAGCCACCCTTTCCTCTCCAATCATAGACTTTGTGACAAGATATACTACCACCGCATAAGCTTGGGAAGATTCGTCAGCTAACCCATGGGTATCGAGGTCGGAAGTGGAACTGTCTGTGCCCATCCATCTTGAGAAATCGGAGCTCCTCAAACAATTGAGTTGTTGGCCTAAAATTTGTCATGGATGAGTGATCACATTGGGCAGGGGATCGTCCCAGTCTACCTCCAACTTCCACAGGGACTGTAGGAGAATTTTGAACGGTATTATGATTGGAGATAGCCACCCTAATGGATCGAAGAACCGCGCAATGTCAGGAAGTGAACTTCGTTCCGTAGAAGGAGGCAAATTCGGGAGATTTGGACGGAATTGGGAGGAATCTTGCTGTGGAGACCACCAGATCCCTGGAATCTTGAGGCTGTAGGCCTCTTGAAAGGGCTTTCCTAACGCTGGGCCATGGTTGGAAGAATCAACTCTGGATAACAATTCGACGTCATTACTCGCCCATTTGCGTGAATTGATCCCCCCTTTGGCCAAGCAACGAGCAATCTGGTCCATCTTCCGAAGGGCCAATATTTTATCTTCTACACCGGACATAATGTCATCAATGTAAATCTCCTGGCTGAGAATTGGCACGGCCAGGGAAAAATTCTGGCATTCGTCAGATGAGATTTGTTCGATTACTCGTTGAGCCTGATATGGTGCAGGAGCTGTAAGTGACGGTGGAAAGCACGTGAGTACGGATTGGCTCTTGTTCAGAATTTCGCCACAGAATGAGTTGATAGGACCGATCTTGGGGATGGATCCATATTTGTCGAAACATTTGTTGGATATCTGCGCAAAATACATAGAACCGTCATCGGAGAATCAGAGATCCAAGATCGGGATGTAGTTTGGGGCTTGGATACAAATTGTCATTCAGAGAAAGGCCGTTTGAAGAGCATGCAGAGGCATTGAATACCACCCTCATTTTGGTGGTGGAGCTGTGCGCCTCGAAAACGGGGTGGTACGGTAGAAAGTGAGCTTGAGATTGCTCAGCAGAACTTTGTAATGGTTCCATGTCGCCAGATTTTTCATAATCTTATGTACTGGGTTGTGAGTTCAGGGAATTTGGCGAAACGGCGTTCCAAACGATTGAAAGAATTCGAGGTCACATCTTTTGAGCCCTCAATGTTAATTGGAGGATCTTCCTTGAATGGAAATCGAACGATGTATCGCCCTGATCCATCCCTCGAGCGAGTATTCTGAAAATGGTTTCCGCATCACTCATCATTAGAAGAGGGAATCATGGAAGGGACCTCATCAATCTCCCAGGAACGCAGCAAATTATCCTGAATCTCCTTCAAATTAGAATGATGAACGTGAATATTCGTGGGTTTGTTGTGAGCTGATTCAATCGGCCCGGAAAGGATCCACTCGAAGATGGTTTCTTGTACTATCAAGGCTCCCTGATTTATCCTCCTGAATCCTCCGGTTAGAATCGAACCATACAAATCTGCTCCTATGAGCACGTCAAGAGTGTGAGGAGATATAGGTTCAGCATCTGCCAGAAAGAGGGTTCTCAGGGATTCACATTCTGTTGGGATAACAAAGCTACTAGGAACGTAGGAAGTAATTCTTGATAGAACTCAACCTCGAGAATTGATTATCGGCTGAGCACAGTCCACGGGTTTGATTTGAATATCGGTAGCGAACTTTATACCCCTTGACATGCAACCACCTATTCCAGCCACAGTTGCCAAAATCTTTTCTTTTTTCAATTTCAAAATTTGAGACAAATCCTCGGAGGTAAAGGTCGCATCAGAACCCGGATCTACTAAAGCTCGGACTTTAGCAGAACGTCCATTTAATGTGCCCACCATAATCCAGGCTGTTGCCAAGAGCACAGATTGTGACAGGCAAGCATTATCAAGATTCACATGTGAGTGAATATTTTCATTTGTAACTACCTTCGGCGGAGTAGAGTTGAAACTACAAGGAGGAATCTGAACGTCCGTAGTCTGGTTGGGTGAAGTCGGACCAACTCAATTCAAATTATTCTCTGCTAGCCTATGTAGCAGAGTATAATGTCTTTTGCGACATTGGCTGCAACTGAATTTACTAGCGGTATCGCTGACAGTATGTCCTCGAGTGAGACAATTTGTACAAATTTTATTGGCCTCAATGAAATCGTATTCGCCTTGAATGTTTAGACATTCGAAATTATCTCAGTTCATTGATCCATGGGAACCTTTGCAACGTGGGCAGCTCAATTGGAAGTTAACATGATGTGCCCGTACAGTACTGGAGCGAATCTGTTGGTTGTATGTTGACTTGGGCTTATCGGCCACATTTTGTACTGGATACGGACGTTGCAAAGCCTCTAATGCTCCAATTCTAGTGTCAACAAATTGTAAAAGTTCTTGTAAGGTGGGATAAGCCGTGTCATCACCCAACAGAATCTTCCACTCTCTTCGAGAAACATCACCTAATTTTTGGACTAAAATATATACAATGATATCATCCCAGTGTTGAACTGGGCATTCCGAAGCTTTCCAAGCATTGATCGAAGTATCGTACGTACAGCGTGAAGATTTGAACCCCATTCACACATTTTTCTCGATAGAAGGAATAGGAAAAAAATTTGCTGAATGCGCATTGATGATCGCTCGCGGATCTCCGTACTTTCCCTCCAATAGATCCCACGCAACTGTGAAATTGTCGTTGGTCATGGCTTAATTAGAAATCAGTCGCGCCACATCATCAGACACAACTCAAAAGATAAGGAAAACACTGTACGTCTGGGAGATTACTCCGAACGATATTCTTCTAATTGCTTGTCTTTTGTGAGGTTCATTTGACTCTCTCTGCAAGTTCCAACAATAGTCTGCTAGCATATTTTTACCCCAAACTCCTTGATACCTTACTTCAAATTCTCTTAGATCCTGGTGCATCCTCTCACCTTGCTCTTCGCTGAAGTCCCCTAAGTTTTCGGGGAAGTAATCGATATGAGGGTGCGAAAAGTTGGGTTTCAGATTCATAAGACATCCAACTTCTTTAAAGTCATTCAACATTCTAGAAACAATATCTTTATAACCAAGATCTTTGTTATTCCCTAAAAATTTTTTCGTCACTTCTCTGAAACTTTGCCATGCAGCTTTTTCTTCATCGGTCATCAGTCCTTCAAATTCCTCATTTTTTAGCATCTCTCTTATCTGAGGTCCCGTGAAAACACCCTCATTTATTTCAGCTTCAGAAAGCGATGGAAAGATTTGGAAGATATGCATGAAAGCATCGCTTTGATTATTGCGCATTGCTTTAACAAATTGCTTCGCAAGATCTAATTTGATGTGCAATGGCGGTAGAAGAACCTTTTGTGTGGGTATCAAACTTTCTTCCAAAACATTTTTGACGCCTGGAGTTAAATTTCTTCTAGGAGGCCAGACTTCTCTCACATAGTGTTCATCTCGAGCTCGACTATTCCACTCCCAAAGAAAACATGGATATGAAGTGAATCCTTTCTGTAAGCCGAGTATGATGGGACTCATTCCCAAATCACCACAAATATCCCATTTATGGTTATCATTTTCAAATTTTTGTAATAAGAGATGCGAATCATGATACTCTTCTTTCATTGAAACAGAATGAGCGACGGGTGAAGGGGCATACAAATTCCCATTGTAAAGCAAGATAGCTTTCAGACTTCTTATCGAGGAATCTATGAAAAGACGCCAATGACAAGGTCTGTATTCAATGTCAAATTGCTCAACCAAACCTCCGATATCACTGCAGTAAATCAAGTTGCTTGTTTTGGTGAAAAACTTTCTGAACGGTTTGTCTCTTGAACGGTGATATGTAACGTGCGTTCCAGAAGCCAAGCATTTTTTTTCTTCAAGTCTTGACGCCAGAAGTTCGGAACTTTCTTTTGAAAGGCCCATGTCTCGACAAAGATCAGTTGAATCAGCTTGGGCAAATTGTTCTTGATTTCTATTGCCCTCATCTTCTGAATCTGATGGAATTTTGTGAGCTCCCATTTCTTCTTCTTTTTCTTCTTCTTCTTCTTTGGATGTATCGGAGGATTGATCTAGCATTTCAACATTGTCTGATGTATGATCTGCATGAGTTGAAACTTCTTGTTTACTTGTTTCTATATCCATACTACTATCATTAGATTCATCATCAATAAATACAGGAAAAGTTACTGATGCTATGTGTGGATAAATGATAAATTTTTTATCATGACGATTATAACCATGTAGATTATTTGAACAAAAGTAGCAATCTGACGCGTGATTTGATGGCTTTCTCCATTTCATCGGAGAAGAAAATATCTGTCTTTTCTTCTTGTCCAAAATATTGCGGCATCTACGACAGGAAACTTTTGGAGTGAAGGAATTAGTTCAACAATCAGTTTCGATTGCGAAGCATTCATTATATTTTTTTTTTCAATGTTTCTGAGAATCTGAATTTAATTTTCGTCGTGTACTGCTCGCAAACAACACAAAAGATGTCCGGACTGTTTTTGCAAGGACTTTGACTTGTCACATTTGACTCCACAGAGGCCAAGTTCCCTACCAATGTAGAGCTACGGTCGCATGATGATGACGCCTGCGGGCCCGCTTTTCCACCCTGACCAGCCGCCGATTCTGGGTTTCCGAAGCTCTGTCTCGTAATGCGTTCCCGTGTGGTTGCCATGACGTCATGAACGCCGCAGCCCAGGGACTTCACCAGATAGTGAGACAACTCCGTTGCCCACCGTCACCACGTGGAGGTGCCCTGGGTGCAACCACACGTTGATTCGTTGTTGGAATGCATTGAGATGTATGAACTGTATAACATGAGTATGTGAAGATAAAAATTTTGCGTCTAAAGACCTTCATCCTGATGTGATGGAACGTCAAGGGAGGGAACCAACACGTTTGATTTTCAACACACTCATACCCCATAACTGTCGCAATTTACTTGCAGGGTTCTCCACTTGTTCTTGAAATGACCTTGAACCTCGTCTTCTGGGGGTGGAGCGACTTCAGATTCCGATTCGCGGACCTCGGAAACATAGGTACGAATTTTTCAAGTTTTTCGAATCTTACTTCACATTTTTATCCTGAAAACACTTCGAAGTGACCTTGAAATTATCTTGGATGACCTCTAGGATAGATCCAAAGTGTAAAAAAACGCCTGATCCGGATTCAGCAACTTCAAAAACATGTGTATGAATTTTTTCAGGTTTTTTCGATGGTTTTTTCTCCACTTGACCTCCAAATGACCTGGATCCTGATGTGAAGGGGTCATATGAATCCCTTCATCGTGATCAGCGACGTCGACAACATAAAAGTCACCTAATCCAAGAGACTTCGCAACCCAATATCAGACAAAACATTCAAAAGAAGGATTTGACCTACAGATGACCTCCATATGACCTGCAGATATGACTTTGATTAAAACGTGAGAGTATATCTGGATGTAAAATTTCCCGCTCGTTCATAATCTGAGGTCAAAAGAAGTATATTTTTCGATTCAGGATGTTTGACCTCCATTTGACTTTGATCCTGATGTGATGGGGTCATATAGACCCCTTCATCGTGATAAGGGACCTCGAAAACATGAGAGTCACTCAATCCAAGAGACTTCGCAACCTCATATCAGACAAAACATTCAAAAGAAGGATTTGACCTACAGATGACCTCCATATGGCTTGCAGATATAACTTTGATGAAAACGTGAGAGTATATCTGGATGTAAAATTCCCCGCTCGTTCATAATCTGGGGTCAAAAAAATCGTATTCCGCGATTCAAGATGTTTGACCTTCATTTTATCTCGATCCTGACGTGATGGGGTCATATAGACCCCTTCATCGTGATCAGCGACCCCAAAAACCTATAGATACCCACTTAGTTCCTGGCGATCCAGCGTAGATCAAATGTTGACCTGTGTAATCAGAGAAGTGAAGAGATCACGAAAGGTGATACAGGATGTCAATTTACCGTCAAAGGGCGGAAGCTTAATCGGTGGTAGTTTCGTTTCACTAATTTGACTTATAGGTGTCGCTGTAGCTGTGGACTGGGGAGCGGGGGTTGATGATCGGTTCTCAGCTTCTGCGAGTGCTTGATTCAAAAAATCGTAGCCTCGGAGATAATTTTCCTCCGCTTTCCCCCCCTGGTTATCCATGAAAGATGAAATTGCGTCCTTTTCCTCTTCGGTTGCCGCAGCATTGACATCCGAAATGGCCTGTTGACAGTCTCCCCATTGCGTGTTGAGGAGAGTAAACCGACCTCGAATAACCATCGTTGTAATCTTCTGCTTACCGATTTTCGAAAAGCGAACAATGGCGTTGCAAATCAGCTCATGCCATCTGTTGAAATCGTCTAAGAAAGTCTCAACATGAATTGTTTCTCCATGTACAGACATCTTTGGAAGATATGATTTGGTTTCAAGTAATCTTTAATGGAGTGAAACCACCCTAGATGCACTACTTCACTCGAAATACCAAGTTTACCGTCCTTAGGGGTGTCGAGAAAAAATGTTATAAACCAGAATCCGAGTACACTTGTTAACTTCCTTTCCCGTCAAAGATTTGCGAACAGTAAGGAAGATGGATTTGAAATCCGATCTCACTTCTTGAGTATAACGAAATTTCACGAGTATTTCGTATGAGAAGATCAGTTGAATAACTCAGGATAAATTATACAGTTCCGATTGTCGATTCTTGTATGGCAACACGTTATAGAAAAGTTCGACTGAACACGAGAAGCTCGAGTTCTAACGCGTATTGGGAAACTCGTAAACACTCACTGGGTATTCGAACTATACGATGACTCATGTAATAGGTCGTTGAAAAGAATTGAATAATTTTCACATACACACCAAACGTTGAATTTTATTCGGAAATTCTCATGAAATAATATCCAAATAATCGGTGGTGTATATCTGGGTCTGGGGGACACCTACCTGGAACACACAATAAGACGATGGTCGTCACTCAGTGAACACAGGTTTGGTGGAGCCTGATGGTTGGTTGGTTTGGTTTTGGTTGGAGCTCTGGCCCCCGTCCTCCGAAGGAGGGTCAGTGGGTGAGGCCAATTCAGATGTCGGCGTGAGTTTGAACTCCTCCGGTTGCAGGCAGAAAGTCAGCTTGGCCACAAAGTTGACGGCCGAGGTGTTTGTCTGCGAAGACTGCTGGACACACTGGATTCTCCCCAGCGGAAACCCAGTATTTGTACCAAAGGGAACCCTTTGTACCTCTCGGACGTACTTCCACTTCTATGGGGGTAACTCCCACTACCGTTGGTTCGCTTGTAGCGATCGGGTACGCGTTACTCGTCGGGCCATAGAGATCAACTACGACACAGGCTGCCATTCAATGGTGTGCAACGACCTCGACGTCAATCCCCTCCACTTGAGATGCTCGTTCACCGGGAATGATGGAATCCCCCAGGCTGTATGTGGACTGTGCGTTTGATGGTGGTACTCCTCCTCACTAATCATGCAAAGTATCAAGCCGCCGAGCAGAAGGCCGACGAGTTCCCCTCCTTCGACGCATACTTTGAGCTGAAACAATAATACATAGCACACATATGTTCGACCATCACGTCAATTTGGATTTCTATGATGTTGAGAGACACATACAAGACAAAATTTTCTCAATTGTAAGTAAATTTCCACGTATAGAAGAAAATTTTCTTCTTCTACAATTGAATTGACATTGTGATGGGTAACCCCCATACCCATACACAAAGATGCACAGGTTGTTGAGCGCCTCCACGATCCCCGTTGTGGATATTTATACGGAGCTGTGTTACCTGGCATATATTGGAAAAGGACGAGTAAATTGTTCATGATGGGCTGAAAGGGGTCGAGGGCGAAGGGGAGTTCAGGGAGAGGGTGTGTGTTGATTCTGACCAACCAAACGAGAACAAAATCCACTTCTAAGGTTGGGCACGTTTTTCACACATGTATGTATTTTGAATTCAATAATTCTACTATCTCTCTACCACTTAGTCGTAGGATAAAGGAATACATATAATCAAAGTTCATAAATTAATCAGGGGAACACACGTAATGTAGCAAAGAAGTACGGAGGGCGCGACCACGAGGAGGGTATTCTAAACAGATCTTACCATCTACATGAACCAAGCAGGATGGGAATACATGGAAACCGCGACCATGAAACTTGTCCGAGGGAGGGCTATTCGAACAAAGGGGATGGATTGGGGGTTTCAGCACGAAGGGTGGAGGGAAAATCGAGCGAAGGGACACGTGAAGGAGGCCACGGAGGAGGAACTTCCTCACCAAGAAAAACAGCACCGGAATCCACCACACCAGCACTCTCACGCCGGAGAAACCACCTTGGCGGATGCGGAATACCACTGCCGGACCGAATTTCGGGCCCCGATGGCACCCCACACTCACCGTATCCGAAATTTCTTCAAATGAACTTCTCCGTGCACGTTGCGGTTGCGCGGTTACACAAGAAGTGACAGGTAAAGGTGCCATGACATGCATAGAGCGATAAGCGACGAACGATCAGCGACAAGCGACGAACGATGAGCGGCGAGCAGCAAGCGATGTAAACTGAAAATGGCGATAACACAAATACCAATATGATAAGTCTTGGTCAGTGTTTGTTACAAAAGAAATGATAATAGGAGGCTCATCCTTTACATCTTTTCAATACAAGTAAGAGAGTATTCACATATGGGAAATTCGAATATGACGACAATTTTAAGATCATTACACATTGTTCCGTCTCTCAGTTGGAATGAAAAAATGAGCACATGAATGCATAGTCTGCTCCCAAACTGAATGATAATTCGATTGAATTTCTCAGAATTCTCATTTGTCATTAGTTTTTTCCATAACTAAACATTATAGTAACATTCTTTGAAACGCCTGATAATTCAAAACAGGTTTGCAATGATTTCATGAAATTCTGATGTGCAGTATAAAAATGTATGTCGAATTCGATAACCCGAACTGCGAAATGATATTATCAAAAATAACCCATTTTTAATAACCATTTCATGAACACTCCGAATTTTCACTCCTTTCTACATACACGATTGCACTACAATTCTAATCAAATCTAAAGTTTCCTTCACGCTTTCTGTTCTCGAAAAAAAATGTTGTATTCATTACTCCAAACAACAAAATGAATCTTTGCGTTTTCTGCAAAGTACACCCACTAGCAATGTTATCAACCCGTTGAGGACGGTGCATCATGCAAGAAACAGTTGATCCCCCGAAGTTGAAATAATGAATACAAAAAATCTTTTCCCAGGAACTCAAAGCGTGGAGAACACTGTACATTCAATATAAATTTCATTGCAATCGCGTATGTAGGAAACAGTAGAAATTCGGATTGTTGATACAATCGTGATTAAAATGAGTTGTCTCATATAATATCATTTCACGATTGGGTTTATCAAATTCGATGTACATTTATATATTGTTCATGAAAATTTCATCAAAATATTGCGAACCTGTTTTGAGTGATCAATTCTTTCTATTCCAAGTATGTACGAAAATTCAGTGTCACAGTTGACGTAATTTGACTCTAAAGAATAATCAGAGATCATGAAATCCTGTGATCAAGATGTGTACTTTTGTGAATGAATTCTCAAAATTTCGAAAATGAGGTGCAACAAATATCTGAAATAAAGTGTACATAATTTTTCACAATTGGGTTTTCTGAGAAATGCAATCATCAATCCATCATTCGATGTTTGGTTATCAAGACATGTTGTTATGCATGCAAAATTTCTGTTAACATTCTAATTATTTCGAAACGATATCGTGACAATTCTTCAGTGTCCCCTCCATGCGGGTTCCCAATATTACAGTTATAAAGGGTATTACAGCATCGTTTTGATGGAAGTTTGTGATGCCAAATATTTGTTTCATTGCGTTGAAATCGGAGCATGTGGTAGACGAGGAGATGCAGGCATTTTTCGACAAGGATTAATAAGGCGCCTTTCAGCAACAGGGTATATGAACCTTTCCCCATCAGAACCATTGTACAAGGATGGACCAGTCTCCCGTATGCGTTCGTAGGCAATGAGGCTTTTTCATTGTCTTCGTACATGATGCGTCCATATCCAGGACGACAGGGATCGTCAAGAGTAAAAAAAAATTTCCAATTATAGATTGTCACGTTGTCGTCGAGTAATTGGAAACACTTTTGGTGTAATTGTAAGTCAGTGGCGAATTCTCCGGGAACCAATGGAATGCAAGGTTGAGATGGCGCGTGATATTGTTGAAGCAATTGTATGCCTCCATAACTGGTTTGGCAGACACAATTCTGAAATAGAACAGTACATAGGAAGGGCAATGGTGAATCGTGAAGATACGCATGAGAATTTTCACCCAGTACAATGGAGAGCATTCATGAATAAATCAGCTGCGCGTCTGGGATTGAGAGGACATCTTCTAGATAACACCAATAGCACCAAGATAGCTAAATACATCAGAGACGATTTTTGTCGGGATTTTGATGTAGAAGGAGGAATTTCTTGGCGAGCCGCCGCAGTCACTGGCACAATAGACAACAATTGGAGTGGTTCATTTCCAAGATGGACACATTCTTTCAGGATGCAAGAGTCATGAAAATGACAAGAAAAATTATATCCTTTCAGATCCTTTCATGAATAATATCAACATATTTTATAGAGTAGAAGAATTTTTGCAACAGAAATCGCATTGGGTAGAGGTTCATATAACCATGGATGCTTACAATCCGGAAGAACTGTTATCTTGAATTCCAGATGCTTCGATGTTGTTTTTTCATATTTAAGATAAGATGTAATCACTGAGAATAAATCAATGCAACCGTTATTTGAATTTTACTTGCTGGAACATGTTTTTTCAATTGAAATACTTTCACAGCCAAACCAAAGTTGTCAGAAATCAAACATGACAACTCAACATCTTTTTGGGAACGTTTTTTAACGGGAATGATATCCTCACAACATAAATCGTGAATAACTCACTCAACTCATAAACTTTGCAAGATTCAGACTTGAAGCAACTTCCAACTATCCTTCGAATAACATACATAATAAATATGACAATACGATGTAATATCCACGTGACATGTATGTATGTATGTATGGATGTATCTTCATTCGTTTCCGGCGCCTGCTCACATTGCTTGCAGGTGCCTCCATATAACCCTTTACATTTCTTTCCCTCACCCCTTACATTTCTCACATCTATCTTCAACCCACTTCCACCTAGTTTACCTTATATCACATTCAATCTATTGCTTCACACACTTCCATCCGAGGGAAAGAGAGAGCTCATTCCATACTCGCTCATCCTTCCGTCCATCACATTCATCCCCCACTCCTTCATACCCTCTCCGTCTTTACTCCTCCAGCCTCCTCATCCATCTCTCCCCACTCCCCTCCTCCCTTAGGATCTCCCCTATCCTTAGCCTCATCTGCCCATCATCCTCGGCCTTCATACATACGTCCAACACGTGTTGCCACGTTTTCTCCCCCCCACCCACATCCTCTACACTTCTTCCTCTCCTCATTCACTTCCCAGTATCTTCCTCCCATCATCTCATCACCCAGCCCAAACCTCGCTATCCTCCTACCCCTTCTCATTCTTGCTGCCTCTCCCAGACACTTCGGAAATCCCTCTACTATCACCTCCTGATACCAGCTATTATACCTTGATGCTGCTCTCCTTTCCCATCTCTCTATCTCCTGTTCCTCCTCATCCCTCTTCTTCCATTCATTCCCTTCCCCTTCTCCTTCCTTCAATTCTCCTGTCCCCCTATCTATCACATTCGAACTTTCCATTGCTTCCCTCCTCCCTTGTTACCACACAGACACACCTTTTTCCTCAACCATCTGCTCCCAGCACCTCACCGCCACTCTTCCTGCCCTTTCAGCTTTCAGTTTCTTCTCAAATTCTATGGCCCTTTCCTTAACCTCATTCTCATTCTATCCCTCTTCATCTCTCCCCTGATCATATATCCCGCCGTTTCACTATCCAACTTCAACAACCATCTCATGTACCTTTCCCGCATCCTTTCCATCTCCTCCCGTTCTTTTCATCCCCAGATTTCTCTTCTATATTCCGTCACACTTCCACCAGTCTGTCCTATAGCCACATCCTTCTTTCCCAGTCTCCCTTGAAGCCTTTCTCATGTACCTTTCTTGCATCCTTTCCATCTCCTCCCGTTCTTTCAATCCCCACATTCCTGTTCTATATTCCGTCACACTTCCACCAGTCTGTCCCATAGCCACGTCCTTCTTTCCCAGTCTCCCTTGAAGAGCCTATGTCCAATTCCTCAAACTACTCTCATCAGTTCTCCTGTTTTCCTCATCCTATCTTTTATCTGCGCCTCTTGTTCCTCATTATTTGTGGAGACGTATTCTAGATACATGAATTCTTCACCACCTCTATCTCCTCTCCCCCTCATTTCCATTCCCTAACTCTTTTCTCTCCCCCTCTCTTCCCAAACTTCCTGATCTTCGTCTCTCTCACATTCTACTCTAGTCTTTTTATATTCAGATACCTCTTCAATTCACCCAGCATCAATTGCAGCTCCTCCTCCTTTGTCATGACTACTATATCGTCTGCATAGCTCTATGACCATATCTCCAGTCCGTCCACTATCACCCCTCCTAGACCACTTCTCGCCATCTCTTCCTCCAGATCTGTCACCAATACATTGAATAGCACCGGACTTGGTGGACACCCCTGTCTCATCCCTCCCACTAACCAGAACTCCTCTGACTCTTTGTCTCCCACCCTCACTCTCGCCTCCGTTTCCCTATATATTTCCTCCATCCTGTCTGATAATCCTTTCCCTACCCTCCTCTTCTCCAACAATTTACATGGAACCCCCCTATCCACTGAGTCAAAAGCTGCTTTCAGATCCACAAAAACTGCCGTCAGTTGCACTCTCTTTCCTATCTCCCCCCCTATCACATATTCCAAAGCATGGATGTTGTCTAGCGTTCCCATTCCTCTTCTAAATCTCGTTTGATTTCCTGCCAACATGCTCTGTTCCTCCATCTCTTTCTCTAGCCTGCTGTTCAATAGCGTTGCATGGATCTTATACATTGTCGACATCAACGTCATTCCCCTGTACTCCTCTACTTCACTTCTCTCCCTTCTTTCAACAATCGGTATTATAATCCCCTCTCTCCATTCCTCCAGAATCCTCCCGCTCTCTCAAATGTCCTCCAACACCCTTTCTACTTCTCCCCTCACCATATCCCCCCATTTACCCAACACTCGTGTGTATCCCATCTTCTCCTGCTGCCTTCCCTTTCTTCAACCCCTTGCACACTTCATCGATTTCCCTATCCTCTAATTGTGGATATCCCTCCATCCTTTCCGTTCCATCCCTCGCTCTCACCCTTGTATTTACCCCTCCTAACAAGTTCATAAAATACCTTTTCCATTCTTCCATTTCTATATCTCCATTAACTCCTCCTCTTTTCTTTCTCTCCCTGTTTACTCACCCCAACACCTGCCTCTGATCCCTCACCTTACTCATTTCCTCCATTATCCGTTCTTCTTCTTCTCCTTCTCTTCACATTTTTGTCTGGATTCCCTTTTCGCTCATAACACCTCCTCTATTGATCTCTTCCCCTTCTTCCAGTTCCTTATCATCCTCCTCACTCCTCTTTCCTTCCCCCTACATACCACATCCCACTACCTGTTACCTCTGTCCTCTTCTCCTAACCTCATTCTTTTCCTACTCATCGCTTCCTTCACTTTCTCCATCATTTTCCTTCTTAGTCCTTCGCCTTCCAACCCTCTCTCTTCCCACTCTCCTATTTTCTTCCTGTACTCCTCAATTCATCCCTCCGATCAATCGCATCTTCCAATCCACTTCTTGACTCTCTCTTTTCCCCCTCTTACTCCAGCACTATCGGCATATGATCCGATTACTCACATTCTTTCACTTTCATCCTCTCACATTCCTCCCATGCCCTTTCATCACCTATCACATAGTCTATTGTCATCTGCCCCAACGCCCCTATATACGTAAGCTCCCCTTCCTCGTCACCCATCACCGCCCCATACAAGATCCCCCAGCCCTCCTCTATAGCTTCCAGCAAAACTTCCTGCCTTATTCATCTTCTCATCCTTACTGCTTCTACCTCACCTGTGCTCTTCCTCTTTCCCCCATACGGAACGACCCAGCTCCCCCGTCCTCGCATTAAAATCTCCTCCTATTACTATTCTCTCGTCTTTCTCTGCTTCTCCTAGACCCTGCCTCAGAGCCTCCATCATCTGTCTCATGTTTCCATTTACGTACACTGTTGTGTCACGTTCGAAGAAATTTTCCCACGAAATTTTTCCGAAATTCTGTACAATAATTGACGATACAATCGTAATTCACCTTGAGTGAACGTGAACCTTATTTTAAAACAATTTCGCTGACTTCACAGAATGATATTCCGTTTGGAAATTTCCTTGAACGTCGATTGTGCATCGACGAGCGACGAAGTGACTCGTAATATTCCTCTCTTTCCCTCGTTCTCTACCTCTTTTCTCTCCCTCGTGTGTGTGCCTCGGCGTGACCACAGAACGGGTGCCTCTCTCTACTTTTTCGTTCTTTTTTCCTTCTTCACGCCATCTTCAACCTTCTTTCTCTTACGCTTATGACTTGCACGATGGCTGTCGCCGAACCTAGATACAATAGCTATTCACGTGTATGCGGGTGCATATGTGTATTCATATATGCATTCGTATGCATGTGTATGTACGTGATCGCCAGAATTCTAAATTCTTATATTCCTTCCTTTTGGACACACGGTTGATTGCTCTCCGCGGAGTCACGTACCGTGGCTTTCCATTGTTGGGGCCAGCGAAATGCAGGCCTCAGCAGCGATAAGTCACGTACGAAGGCCCATCGGCATGGAAATTTGACACCGGATTTCCTAGAAATCTTGGTGGCATGTTGAAGTGCTGATTAGACTGAGAACAATCAACCTCCCACTTTTCACCATAGATTTCCTCCTTGGTCGGCGATTGCCATCGGGCAGTCAGTCTTCTCTAAACCTCGTTTGAAACCGTTAAAAAAAAAGTAAGTACTCTTTCTCTCTCCCTCTCTCTGGGGCGTTGTCTCTCATGGGTGGGGATGCCGGCGCTACGGAAGCTCCACCAGGGGTTTATGCTTCCCCTTGGTGAAAATTTGAAGAGTGAACTCGTATATCCACCCGTCGAGCTATGAAGGGATGAGCGAAAAAGGAGAAGCTCAGGGCCCTTCCGCTCGGAGGACGGATATACACTGGAGCCCTCTTGATGGAGTCGGGGTTATTCCTCCGCACTCATGGGTGCCATCGCTCCTGCGAGGGATCGAGAAAAAGAGAGAAACTCGAGGAATAGTCGAGTGCATAAGTGTATTGGTTCATTTTAGTTTTCATCAGACGAAAAAAAGGGATTTGGACAAGACCTACACCCCGAACCATAAATCTATATCAATAATAGTAAACCATAGCCAACAATCCTCAAGAATAAATCGAAATTAAGATGAGTGCCGGCACCAACTCGCACAACGGTGAGTGAGATTCTTTTCGATTGCTTTTCTTTCTTCCTTTTCTCCTCATTTCACTCTTCCTCGATACCCCATCTTTCTTCCTCCGTCATATACATATATATATATATATATATATATGAATATATATATATATATACATACATACATATTTATGAACAAAACTTTTGATTATTTTCTCTTCATATGAACAATTATTGTTTGTAACCTTGGTCACTTCAAAAGCATATCTATTGAATCGAATTTCTCCACTAAAGTGGTAAACCTTCACTTCCTTCTCCTTATCCACCTCTACCAGTCTTAAACAGGAAGGGTGTCTCGATGCTCTTCAAGGCGGAAAACCCAAATTTCTGAGTTCTATCGGTCATACCGCTCGGGCCGATATAATTCATTCCAGAGGCCACGCTGGACCACAGTCATGCAACGATGGTTCGACGACCTTTCGTGTCGTCTCCTCCACCGTCATAACAGTGCCACCTCCCATATCTCCTTATTCATCTGTATTTCCTTGATGATTCGTCCCTCTTTTTCCTCTTCCCGTCTCCTCTTCATCCCTGGCTCCAACTCCTTCCTTATTCCCAACATAATGCCTCCACTTGCTCTCCCCTTCCTATTCCTCCTCTCCGCCCATTGTTCCCTCCATACATATCCTTTTGGCAGCTTCTTCTCCACCTTTTCACAACTCTTCCATCCCAACCATGTCTCTACCAGGCCCACTACGTCCCACTCCTTAACCCCGTTCCAGAAATCCTCCTGTTGACCCATTATCCCTCACACATTCCAGAATCCCATTCTCACTCCCTCTCCCTTCTCCCCTTCCCCCTCTTTTCTTCTCTCTCTGTTCCCTCCTCCCCACTCCCTCTCTCTTCCCTCTCACCTTCACCCTAGCTCTCCTGAAAATCCCTCTCTCCCCTCTCTTCACCCTTTTCCTCCCCCTTTTCCCAGCATTCTCCCCTTCTTCGTCCTATTTCCACCATCTTCCGTCTATCCACAGTCCTCCATATCCACATCAAATTGTTTGTCCTCCCTTTTCCAACTGATATCCTATCCCCCTCACCCTCCTTGTCATCCCCCCTCCCTCCCACGTGGAATCCTCTTCCAATCTCTCTTCCCTACCTCTTAACCTCCCTTTCTTCCTCCTCTGTTGAACTCAATCTTACAAAATCCATTCTTCTCTCATTTCTTCTTCCCACTCCCAGGTCCTCGATTTCCTCAATTCCTCCTTCTACTCCCATCTTCTCCAGTAACTCCTTTACCTCAGCTTCCGCACTTTTTTTTCCTTTCAGTCCCTCTATCACTATATTTTTTCCTCTTTCCGCCCTCTCTCTGCATTCCATCTTCCTTTCCATCTCCTTCATTCTCTTATCCACCCCATCTCCTGCCTTGCCTTTCGAGTGACCATGCACTCCATCCCCTCTTCCATTCTCTTCCTCTTTCTTCCTTCTTCCCAACTCCTCTAGCCTCCTCTCTATCACCTCTACCCACGCTCCCCCTATTCCTTTCTCTCCCCTTTGTACCTCTCCCTTCCACCCCGTTTCCACCCCTTCTACCTCTTTCCTTTCTCTCCTCTCTACCTCCTTTCTCAGATCTATCTTGCTCATCATCTCCCTTAGGTCCTTTCTTTCCTCTTCACTTTCCTGGCATTGTTTCTCTACTTCCCCCAATCTCGCTTTGATTCCCTCATTTCATCCTCCATAACTCCTCTACTCTACTCTGTCTCCCCTCCACCCTCTTTAGCTCTTTTCTCATCTCCCCCAATCCCTCTTCCAGTCTGTCACCTACTAATTTCATTGTCTAATTTCCTATCTCCCGCATCGTCTCCCTCATCTTTCCCCCCATCTTTTTCTCTCTCCCTCCTCTTCTCCGGCGACCTCTCTACTCTATCCTTCCTCCCGAAAACCAAAGACCTCTCACATTCTTCTGCCTCCTCTCTCTCTCTCTCCCAGAACTCTTCAATCCCTCCCACACTCCCGCTCCTCGTTCTTCTGAACCTTCCTGCATTGGTTGACCTCCCCCTCCTGCCCCCCATCTTGTCTCCATCACGACCTCCTGTTGACGTTGCCCAAACTTCCTCATCTACCATCCTCTCTCCTTCCTCTACCCTTGTCTTCTCCTTTGTCCGACCTGATTCCGACCCTATCCCCTCCGTCTTCATGTCTGATCTTGACCCACCTTCCTCTACTCCCTCCGTCGCCCCTTTCCCCGTCTCTTCTACTTAGCTCATCCCTCGTCCGCCTCTAAACCTACCTCCTGTCTTCACTTTCTTTTCTCCCCTGTTACGCCACCTGATGCCGCCACTGTACACTTTCCTTACTCTCTTTACTACCTCACCGTCTCTGCTCAACTTTCCTCTCAATCCTACGCGGCATCACTCACTTCCTTCTTCTCTCTTTTCTCTCACTCCTTACCCCTCTACCCCCTATCCATCACGTGCTTCTTCACTTAAACTTCCTCCTTTTCACACCTCTATCTCCTCCTCTTCCACTTCTGGTCTACAGAAGCCTTCACTCACTGACTCTTCCACTTCACCTCACCTATGTTTTTTCCTACTCTGATCTCGCCTACTAAATTCACTTTGAAAACCTGCACCTGTCACACACTGACTCTACCTATACACCTTCCACCCGGGAGTCAATATCCATCTGACATGGAATATATCTCTTATCAATTGATCAGGTACTATGAATCAGGAAACAATGGATTAATACTCGGAGAAATATTTTGTCCTCCATCAAGTACAGGTTCCGCAAGATCACATACACCTAAAATATAATCTGTCCCTGGATATCACACAAAAACTCCAAAGAACTCTCTTAGAATACGGAGAGTTCCTGAACAATTCCAAGAAGAATTCAATTTGTCGGAAATTTACGAGATCCCTTAACATTTTATAAGACTTCTTTGAGAATTCCAACGGAATTCGCGAATGTCTGACGAAACGAAGTCTTTTGGAAACTCTTTGAGAATCATATCAGCTTCAAATAATTTCCCGAAATGTGTTGCACTTCAATGGGAAACGTAATGTAGTTACATTGCGACAAAAAAGTTTTGATTTCAAGAAAATTGGCATAGGAAGAAAAAAGAATTCCAAAGAAGTAAGAAGTATTCTGAACTCGAATAAACTTGGATGAAAAAAACGAGTGTAAGAGGAAACTATCATACAACACATTTGTATGCCCACTCTCTCAATCGCATCACTTATATCAAAATTATCTGATCCTCATCATTATCCGCTCCATCAACATCAATTTAGAAACCTTCCAACAGTTTATCCTTCCTTGTTCTCGGGAAATTGAGTATTTCTGGCTTGAGGTACGCGAGGAACCCGTCAATCGCATCAGGCTTTGGAATTGCAGGTAAAATAATCTTGGGTGTTGGTGGTCTTGATTCCACAGCTCCAACTAATTTTCCAATGGCATCACTTACCTCGGTTCCGTCGTTTTGCCTTTTATTTCGCGTTCCCGTCTCGTTGAAATTGGTTTTGTCCCGTAGCACAGGAAGCTGCTTGGACGCTTTCCCGCCTATATTGTTGTTTTCTGCGGCCTCAAAACTCCGTCCAATGTTCATTTCTGAATTTGTGTCCTGCAAAGGATTTTCGATGTTTGATTTCGAATTGGAATATTCTCCACTGAAATGATATTGAGAGAACAGATGACATTATGGAGGCCTCCGGAGTGGCTGACCATCTGGTCTCAATCAGCTCATTCGGGAGGCTCTCATTCAATTTCTGATCAGTGGTCACGAATGCAGAACGCAGGAGTGACTCAAACGGATGTAACAGTACATACGTGTGAAGACACGTACGTATAGGAGTATACACATGAGGTACTCCCAGACAGCACTGGGACGTTTTGAAAACATCCTCAAAACGTGGTCGGTAACATAGAGAACATGCCAAAAACGTCCCAGGATGTTTTCAAAACGTCACATGTATGTTTTGAAAACATGAAAATGTCCTAGAAGGTTTTATTTTCGTTTTCGTGGGAGGTGATGGAAACATTTCATTGTGAATGTTTTGAAAACGTCGCATGAATGATTCCCTCGTCTTTTTCAGTCACTAAAATCCATATTATTCCTTGGAGAATTGGAATATTCCAAACACATTTTCAAAACAAAGCAATGTGTCACACAGATGTCCACAAAAAAGTCCTGCAATGATATCATTCGGAACGTGAGAATTTAATGATATTGAACTATTTACGTGAAATATTTGAATGTTGAGCGAGTTCAAGTGGAAGTGAGCTGATTTTTTATTGGATAAAGTGCAGTTTTGATCAAATTGAATTCTTGGTTATGGCATTCTATTTTTCAATTTGGATATATAGATTTCTTGTTGTGTAAATATGTGTGATTAAATCTTTCAAATGAAAGGAATTGCATGGATTCCATATTCTCTATGTAATAAAAATGAATTTTACATCAGTTGATAACCAAGCGAGTTATGTGAATTTTCAAATTTAGGTTAGGATATGTTGGATGATTACTTTCAAAATTCTATTGAGATGATTATGTGATTGGAAAAGGCCTTTTTCAGGTTTTCCTCTTTTCAGTGGATGAAAAGGTGACGCACTGACACATCAAAATGCTCAAATCCATGATTTTCATTATTTTTGAAAGATTCATTATTTATACATGTAAAATAATGGAGGAAATTATAAAATTTTCAAAACAATCCTTCAATTCTCTATGATGATTTGATTATATACAATTGTGCATAAATTATATTGAAGTTGATGTTTCCAGTCTCATTTCAAAGTATCATGCAAACATATTACGAATACCCATTTGGTTGAATATTTCAGAAACGTTTCAAAAATGACCTAAGAACATGAGAATAATATTTTCAAAATCTTGCGGAAAGCATGAAAAAAAACCTCTCCAGAACATCCAGAACATGATGTTTTCAGAATCAAATCTCGAAAACTATGGACACGTTTCTAAAACGTCCCGAAAACTTTCGGGGCTGTCTGGGCTAAGACGCAAAATAGCATATTCCATAAAATACCAACCCAGATAGCACAACAGTCTTTATGGACAGTGAACATGTGTTTACTGTCAACTATTCGGATTCAAAACTGGTTCACAAAGAAATCCCCGAGAATGTTTATAGAATTAGTATATTGAATTCAACGATGGTTAATTATAAACACATTCCGATCCCATTATAGATCTAAAAGTTCTTGATGAATGCATTATCATCATTATTATCACAATTGAACTTCAAGGGTTTTTCAAGTTTCACTGATCTAAAATGGATTGGTAATATTATTTCGGAAGGATATGCACCCTCATAAAACAAAACTTCAGAAGAAATCTCCAATTCATTCATTTTGAATTCTTATAGTACTGCGTGAATTTTTCTCGAATTGTTGTGTTGTGTGGGTACCATTGTAGAATTTGGTACCGTCGTTTCAAACCCTGTATTTGACAGGCTGAAAGTGAAGCTTCATGAGCTTCGAAGCGTAATTTGATCTGTACTTGAATAATCTGTATTATACTCGTTTCATTTTGCACGTTTCGAATAAATTTCAGATACTTACATTGGTTGCTCTCCAATTGTAGGTAGAAACGACAAATGATGGGAGAATGGCCGATTGTTTACTCCTTCCAAGTCTTCTGTCAAGGGCGCTTCAGCTCCACTAGGAAGTTGCAGAGCATTTGTGATCCTTCGGAAAGTATCCCTCAAGTTTCTCCATTTACTCTCATATACGTTGATTGTCCAGTTTGGTACTACTCAAGAAAGGGAATATCCCGTCCACGCAGTGCCTGTATTCTTTGGTACTCGCATCTTAGAAGGCAATGTCATGTCATAAATGCATCTGTATTTTTGCACTTCATTTATGAACAGTTCCGAATTGGTGATTTCCTGTGGCGTATATCTACACCTGTTTTTTTCGGTTTTTGGAACTGTATCTGGATCTATCGCTCCAGGAAGAGACTGATGGGATGGAGAGAGCAATTGTTCTCCAGTATGATATGGTGAAGGTATAACTTCCCCTGAAAATGCTGCATTGGCTGAGACCGTATCTTCACATGAATCTCCAATTTTCAAAGGGGCCGTTGTGGAGGAGAACTGAGCTAGGAGGAACATCGAATCTCAGAAGAGCAAGTTAATTCCTCCATTCGGATTTCCAACACGGGGCCAAACTCAATTTGGAATTATGAGGAGATGAATATAAATTGTTCTGATCTTCCGCGGTAGCTGCAGAACGGGGGGTGAGGGGTCGGGGTTCCAATATTTTACTTTCTAAAGGCGATGGACATTCAATATATTCTCCAAAAAAAGAACTTCGTGCACGATTTCGTACATAAGAAGAAAGGCAACACATCCACTGTCCCGGGCACAGTGGACAAAAATCTTTTGTGCTCACCGCAAACAGAGAGAGCAATTCTTCCTCTTGTACGTAGCGGAATTATGGAAACTCCGATACTCTTCACTCTTAGCTACACAATACGCCTCACAGTGGTCGATTTTCGTGGGAACTGTGTAAAAAATCTGGAACACTTCGGAATCTGAGCGGAAATCGATAGCGCTTCGTATCCCGTGGGTTTTTGAGTTGAAGAACCCAAATCCACTGCCAGAATTTTGATACGGCTGGGGGAAATTCAATATGGCCGCTGAAAGTTGGGAATCTGAAGGAAAACGCGCAGAAATATCAACTTTGAAGAGTGTAAGACTCCAGAATCTGCATGGAAATTGATTCAGCCGCGTGTGTTATAGTTTCCGAGGTTGCTAAAATCGAATTTCATGGGTATATTCCGATAGCATCCAAGGGAATCTCAATATGGCCGTTCAAAGATGATCATTCAATCGGAAACGAGTGAAATGCCGACTTTCCAGGGTGTAACACTCCAGAATCTGCATGTAAATTGATTCAGCCGGGTATGTTATAGTTTTTGAGGTTACTGAATTCGAATTTCGTGGAGAGATTTCGATGGCATCCAAGGGAATCTCAATATGGCCGCTCAAAGATGATTATTTCATCGAAAACGAGTAAAATGCCGACTTTCCAGGGTGTAACACTTCAGAATCTGCATGTAAATTGATTCAGCCGCGTCTGTTATAGTTTTTGAGGTTACTGAATTCGAATTTCGTGGAGAGATTTCGATAGCATCCAAGGGAATCTCAATAAGGCCGCTCAAAGATGATTATTTCATCAGAAACGAGTGAAATGCCGACTCTCCAGGGTGTGACACTTCAGAATCTGCATGTGAATTTATTCAGCCGCGTCTGTTATAGTTTTTGAGGTTACTGGATTCGAATTTCGTGGAGAGATTTCGATAGCGTCCAAGGGAATCTCAATATGGCCGCTCAAAGATGATTATTTCATCAAAAACGAGTAAAATGCCGACTCTCCAGGGTGTAACACTCCAGAATCTGTATGTGGATTGATTCAGCCGCGTCTGTTATAGTTTTTGAGGTTACTGAATCCGAATTTCGGGGAGAGATTTCGATAGCATCCAAGGGAATCTCAATATGGCCGCTCAGAGATGATTATTCCATCAAAAACGAGTAAAATGTCGACTTTCCAGGGTGTGACACTTCAGAATCTGCATGTGAATTCATTCAGCCGCGTCTGTTATAGTTTTCGAGGTTGCTGAATCCGAATTTCGTGGAGAGATTTTTATAGCATCCAAGGGAATCCCAGTATGACCGCTCGAAGATGATCATTTCATCAGAAACGAGTAAAGTGCCGACTTTCCAGGGTGTACCACTCCAGGATCTGCATGTGAGTTGATTGAAATCTGCATCGTATGGATTATTAAGGTGCTATATTTGAATTCCATGCGGAAATTCCGATAGCATTCAAGGGGATCCTAATATGGTCGCTCAAAGATTAGCATTTGGTGAAAAAACGAGTAATCCTACCTAGAATCAATTCCATTACTCGAGATAAGTGAGAATAGCTGTATAATACTCTCCTTCGGCATTACCCACAGCTAACGACGAGGACGTAGAAAGTTTTGTAGCTCCATGTTTGATGTTTTTCACATTTTACATATATATTTTTTTTTTTGCATTCTATATATTTTTAGTTTCTTCAAATATTCTATGTATCCTTTTTCGCGCATTTTATAATTTTCAATTCATTCTTTTCCAATGTCCAGGAGTAGATAATTTTTCATTCATCCACATTGCTCTCATCAATCCTCAATAATTGTCTTGCTTCTTCACTCAAGGGGGAATTTGTTATAACTTGGTGCACCCTCAAGGAACTTATTGAAGGATCTGATGGAACCAAACGGTAGTGAATGATATCCTCATTGCATTTTGTTCGAGAACATAGCCTGCCCTTGTTGGCTCTGGCCTCTTTGAATACTTTATTATTAGCCTCTCGAGCTCCCTCTGATGGACAACCAATTGATAGCCCAAAACTCTCATTATTCGACTTCCGTGAAGCAAGATTTTATGGATAGATGGTGGCATTTTATACCAACTGCATAAATGAACGAACAGTCTCGCAGTGTCCAACGCATATTGTTCAAACTTATTATGGTCGATGTCATGACCAAATCGAGCGATTTATTAGCTGAATATCAACACCAGTGATTTCTGCCACTATTTCTGGATTATCGAAAAACCGCCTCGCGGTATTCCCATCATTAGTGGATCCATGACCTTGTTCCACTATTTCCACCAAAATTGAAAGCCTAGATCGCAAACCATCTTGAATTGATCTTTTTCGCATTTCTCTCAACTTTTTGTCATCTCCCTTAGCATAAAATTTTTCAAAATTCAAATTGTAAGCAAGATGCAAAATGCATCCCATGGAGCGTATTCTGGTGTGAGGTGTTGAAAGCCCGGAGTGAAAATTAGTCTCGTTACAAGGCATTTCCTGAACTCTCTCTAAATTGTTCATATCATAAGGGGTAGCTCGACATATATTACACGATGTAGATGTGGCTTGGGACGTGAGGACGCTACACACTTTTCCATCTGCCATCGTACAATACAAATGGTGCGTGATTTGGACTTCCTTCTCATAAACAATTACAGATGTGGGCTGTAACTGTAAAATCGCCTCCTCAATGTTATTATATTGAGTTATATTCTGTGAGAGTGTTTTCTGATGTCTCTTTTGTGAAGTTGAATTTCAAAGGTCGACACAATCTTGTCGATGATGGTCTGTCATCCCTCCACGATATTTGCCCATCCTCACAGAATATGTTGAGAGGGACATATGAAATTAGAAATACTGAGCTATCACCAGTAACTGGGATTGAGTTGTCTGACCATTTCTGTTTCAATGTTTGTTGACCAGAACATCCATACAATTTCCATTTCCCCCTCAATATTACGGGCTTCCGTTGTACTATTTCCAAGGTTTCTGGTGTCAACAATAAAGAGATCCTCCCCGCAGTATGATCAAGCATTGACTGCAATTGAACTCCCGCACCATATTCATTGAGGTCGATATGATCGGGGTAGCACATTCTTTTCGCATATAATATTTTCTCATATGGAGGGTATGTTTTACTTCCTAGTCGTCCAATGTTGTGAGTTCTAAGGAGTTCATACTTGGATTTGGTTCACTGTAGATCCATATAGATGGCTAATAATTTATTTGAGAAATGAATTGAATCCTCCATGTGAGTGATGACCTCTATTTCAGGTCGTGAATCTTCAGATTCAATAGCTTTGAGCAATGTTCTCTGGGAGTAGCTCAAGCGGAGTGCTCTGGCATTCCGATACATTGTACCCCTTGAGCTCTCTTGATCTGGTACTCTTGGTCGACCGCGTTTTCGATCGCGATCAACGTTTTGCCATATTCCAGTGGAATTCATCTCCAGGGCACATTGGGTAGGGCTCATCGCATCATTCTGGTATTCGTATTTGATTATCCCTTTCATAAAATCTTCGTATTGTCTTCAGAATGTACTTTGCGATCGACGGACTTTGTTGTGATACTTCGTGAATTGTCTCGAAAAGTTGTTATTCAAATATTTCCGAAGTTTCTTCAATTGAATGGTATTATAGCCAAACGTATCTTTTATCTTACAAATTATGATATCCAATCTAGAACGGGAGTTGTTGGACCTATCCTCCGCCCATATCCATTCACATAACTTTTTTCGCTGAAGTGTGAAACACGACATTGTTCCTCGCGAAAAATTGTTGGGATATAATCAGTTCATGAGAATTATATAATAGTACCCAGTGCGACCTCTATACGGTAGAGTATTCAATTAGTTATTGTATCAAACTAAAATTGTTTTTGAAAATCGGTATGAAAGTATCTGTGTGAACATCTAATCCGATTGGGATCAATCCGCTGAGAGCCTGTTGGAACTTATGACTTCTCGTCTTGCAATGACTGCGCAGGGCGTTTTCCCATTCACCAACGTACAATACAATTTGTGCGAGACTTGGAGTTCATTTTCATGAACAATTACAGGTGTGGGTTGATTGTGATTGTGGTTTGGAATGGGGAATGAATAATGATAATGATGGATAATAAATAATGCACCGAGGGAAAAAAGTTGTAAAATTCACTCCCTCTCAAGGAAATATATGGACGATTTGAAAATGAAGTAAGAGTTACCACAATTTTAGTTGTTTTGATGGAGGAGCATGTGAGATGTACAACCGCGGTTGGGTTGCAGTCAATGCTTGATCATACTGCGAGGAGGATCTCTTTATTGTTGACACCAGAAACCTTGGAAATAGTACAACGGAAGCCCGTAATATTGAGGGGGAAATGGAAATTGGATGGATGTTCTGGTCAACAAACATTGAAACAGAAATGGTCAGACAACTCAATCCCAGTCACTGGTGATAGCTCAGTATTTCTAATTTCATATGTCCCTCTCAACATAGTCTGTGAGGATGGGCAAATATTGTGGAGGAATGACAGATCATCGTCGACAAGATTGTGTTGACCTTTGAAATTCAACTTCACAAAAGAGACATCAGAAAACACTCTCAGAGAATATAATGACATTAAGGGGGCGATTTCACAGTTACAGCCCACATCTGTAATTGTTTATGAGGAGGAAGTCCAAGTCTCGCACCAATTGTATTGTATGATGGTAGATGGAAAAGTGTGTGACGTCCTCACGTCCCAAGCCTGATCTACATCGTGTAATATATGTCGAGCTACCCCTAATGATATGAACAATTTAGAAAGAGTTCAGAAAATCCCTTGTAACGAGACTAATCGTCACTTCGGGCTTTCAACACCTCACACCAGAATACGCTTCATGGGATGCATTTTGCATCTTGCTTACAATTTGAATTTTGAAAAATTTGATGCTAAGGGAGATGACAAAAAGTTGAGAGAAATGCGCAAAAGATCAATTCAAGATGGTTTGCGATCTAGGCTCTCAATTTTGGTGGAAATAGTGGAACAAGGTCATGGATCCACTAATGATGGGAATACCGCGAGGCGGTTTTTCGATAATCCAGAAATAGTGGCAGAAATCACTGGTGTTGATATTCAGCTAATAAATCGCTCGATTTGGTCATGACATCGACCATAATAAGTTTGAACAATATGCGTTGGACACTGCGAGACTGTTCGTTCATTTATGCAGTTGGTATAAAATGCCACCATCTATCCATAAAATCTTGCTTCACGGAAGTCGAATAATGAGAGTTTTTGGGCTATCAATTGGTTGTCCATCAGAGAAAGCTCGAGAGGCTAATAATAAAGTATTCAAAGAGGCCAGAGCCAACAAGAGCAGGCTATTTTCTCGAACGGAATGCAATGAGGATATCATTCACTACCGGTTGGTTCCGTCAGATCCTCCAATAAGTTCCTTGAGGGTGCACCAAGTTATAACAAATTTCCCCTCGAATTGAGAAGCGAGAAACTTATTGAGGATTGATGAGTACAATGTGGATGAATGTAAAATTATCTACTTCTGGACATTGAGGAATAATGAATTGAAAATTATGAGATGCGCGAAAAAGGATACATAAAATATTCAAAAAAACTAAAAGTATATGAAATGCAGAAAAAAAAATATTTCAAATTTAAAAAACATCGTACATGGAGCTACAAAACTTTCTACGTCCTCGTCGTTAGCTCTGGGTGATGCCGAAGGAAAGTATTATAGAGCTATTTTTACTTATCTCGAGTAATGGAATTAATTCTAGGTAGGATTACTCGTTTTTTCACTAAATACTAATCTTTGAGCGATCATACTGGGATTCCCTTCAATGCTATCGGAATTTTCGCATGGAATTCAAATCTTGCACTTCAGAAATTCTTAAGATACAGATTTCAATCAACTCACCTGCAGATTCTGGAGTGGTACACCCTGGAAAGTCGGCACTTTACTCGTTTTTGATGAAATGATCATCTTCGAGCGGTCATACTGGAATTCCCTTCAATGCTATCGGAATTTCCGCATGGAATTCAAATATTGCACTTCAAAAATTCATAAGATACAGATTTCAATCAACTCACATGCAGATTCTGGAGTGGTACACCCTGGAAAGTCGGCACTTTACTCGTTTTTGATGAAATGATCATCTTCGAGCGGTCATACTGGAATTCCCTTGGATGCTATCAGAATCTCTCCACGAAATTCGGATTCAGCGACCTCAAAAACTATAACATACGCGGCTGAATCAATTTGCATGCAGATTCTGGAGTGTTACACCCTGGAAAGTCGGCATTTTACTCGTTTTTGATCAAATAATCATCTGTCAACGGCCATATTGAGATTCCCTTGCTTGCTATCGAAATCTGCCCATGAAATTCGAATTGAGCAACCTCGAAAACTATAACACACGTGGCTGAATCCATTTCCATGCAGATTCCGGAGTCTTACACCCTTCAAAGTCGATATTTCTGCGCGTTGTCCTTCAGATTCCCAACTTTCAGCGGCCATATTGAATTTCCCCCCAGCCGTATCAAAATTCCGGCAGCGGATTTGGATTCTACGACTCAAAAACCTACGGGATACGAAGCGCTATTGATTTCCGCTCAGATTCCGAAGTGTTCCAGATTTTGGACACAGTCCTCACGAAAATCCACCACTGTGCGCCGGCTAGGATACAAGAGTAGTATGGCACACTTATGGAGAGTTCCCACGGTCTCCCTCCCACACCCTCTCACCACGGTACCTGTCTTGAACGACGGTGTGTGTAGGCTGCATCATGCTTACGTACCAATGTGAGTGATACAGTATATATCCTCCTTTTTCTTCTCTCCCTCTGTATCCTCTTATTCGCTCCTCTACAGCGTTCGTTCGTTCTCACTCATAGTATGACGAAAGCGCAATCTGATACTTCATCAAGGTTACAAATTTGTTGACGATCCATTTTAAGACATACATCTGAGTGAATACAAGAGAGAAAGGATGGTGAAGGACAAGGAAGAGGAGGGTAGTAAGGAAGTACAATGGAAGAAACACAGTACAGGGAGATGCAAAAAAGACATTCCTCTGGGCATTCATTTAGAAGTGGTTTTATGATACAAGATCTCTCCCCCTTCTTCAGCATAGAATTGTATTAAATCATTTTCCCTCGTCACTTCAATCACAAATGTTCCTTCAATACAAGTTTCCTCCTTCTCTTTCTGGATACAAGTACATGAAACATTTGCAGAATTCTTTCGGAGTATACTCCTTCACGATGATGAGATCGCGGTCCACGTCTTCGTCCCCTTCACCCCCCATACTCACACTCTGCTCCACTCGGACAGTGAAGGTTTCTGATGATGAAAACAAATACTCATCATACGCACGGAACACAATACATAAGAACGTGGGACTAGGAAGTGAACCGTTATAGTATCATGGGGAATTCATCAGAAATTATTCATCATTATAACCGTGAGGAAGAGTTCCATAATCTCCTCCTCTTTCCCGTTTAATCAGAACTGGTTTACAGGTTCTCGATTTTTTTCGAGTCACAACATCGTAGGTCTCATTTCGTTGAATCGAATCGGAATGCAATATAATAGGAGACTCACTATCACCAGTGACAAGATCACGTAGAGAACGGTATTCAATAAATTTGGAATTTGTGGAGTTCAAAGTGATTCCTTTCACTTTGCAAACCTCGCTCTCACCAAGATCACCATCATCAATATCACGGTTTTTGACAATATATGCATAACATTCGGGACCTCCTGAAACGACAATATTCCTACTACATCTATATCTTGTTCGCTCAGTAATTTCATTAGTTCTTCATGTGTCGAACATATTATTTCTGTTCTTGTTAAATTTTCCTGCTGCCCAAATTTTCCCCAAAAAGAATTCAAACAAAGTTTGGCTGATGATCTCAACCCGGGATTTGTTTGCACATTAGCTGAATCCAACTGAATTCCCTCAATACGATCATAGTCAGCAATTCATCATTGCTGTATCATCGTTTGCACAATCACCGGGTCAGCCACTAGCTTCTTGTTTGATCTTCACGACTGTGTTAATATATTCGGTGAAACGACCACCTTCGCGAGTGGCAGGAGTATATTGGGTTATTTCATATTCCCACATTTCGAAAATGTTTTTAATTTTGTAGCCGCAGCCCACAACTTCCTTGAGCTCATCCACAACGTATGTTCCCGTGAATTCACGTTCACGAGGGGAATGTGTACAAGATCCTGAATTCAACATTTCACAACATGCACAACATAACGCGAACATCAATTCACCATGCATACGAACAGGTAACACAGGATGATATAAGGTTTGAGGTGCTAATATCGAACAGAAAATGAGACCTTCAATCGTACACAGGTCATCATTCTATCGGTGGTATCGGGCCTCTGTCAGTTTGATTCTCAGGTGTATTGAAGGAATGCGGGAATGTACCTTCGACTAATCCCCCGTCCAAACCGGAAGACTTGGGTGGTGCACTCGAAGGCATAGGGAAGAAATTCAAACTGTCAATAAATACCGCATTACCGATCCTCATCTGTAAAATTTGAGTACCATTCATTATAACACTGCGGTGAAATTCCTCATTTTTCTGTTCTACCAAATACTTGAGAATTAAGTGGGCGTCGTACCCTTTCGCATTATGCGCGATACATATAGTTTTAGGGAAATTGGGTCTTGGTTTCAGTATCAAGTCAATCAAGTGGTGAACAGGGTTTGAACAGGAAAGATATTCCCTTATACCGCAATGAATGCAAGGTGTAGATATATCATCCTCTTTTATACACTACGTACATATCTTCTGTGCTACACGATGACTAGGTACATGAATACGCGTTTCCGTATCACCTTTCACATTTTCATACTGCTGTGTTTCTAGATCATGGAATAAAAATATAAGAGGTGGTCGCGAGGTTTTTTGTCTAATGGGCCTCATATAACACTGGTGATTATATGGTTCCTCAGTATAGCAAATTCTCCAAAAACCAACACCACACACATGTTTATGACTCTTATTGAACCAACCAAATGTTCCATCATTCCTAATAATCTTTAGACAATCGGTACATCTCCTCAAACTTGTACACACATTTGATCTGGAATTTTTTGTGGAATCTCGAAGTTCTTCATGAGAATTGAAGCATTCTTGACCGTTAAAATAGCGATTACATTCTTGGCAGTAAATTCGCGTATTCTCAGTGTCACATGGAGGACTTGTTTCACAAGAAGAGCACTGACGGTTGCAACGATGCTCGATTGAACGTTCGTAGGGTTGATGGCAAGCGGTGCAAAACCCACGGCTGCCCATAGCTCCACGTAAACTCAACACAAGTTCGTAATGTAACGAGTCACGATAATAAACGATGTAAAGCGTATGAAGTATGCAGCCAAATGTGTGTGCAACTTCGATTCGCCCATCATAAATAGGATCTACACCTTTACCTAATGATTTGAAATCATAAACAACAAGTGCTATCCCTCTTGGAACATAATATTTTTGGAATTTTCCTATTTCTTCCAACCCGCAACCGCTTGAAGGGATATTCACACCAACTTTCTTCACAAGTTCTTTACATCTGAGGCGTTGTAATTCATCCTGTGATTGTCTGATGTTATTCCACTCAAGTTGTAACGAACCAGAACGCACTGTTCCTCTTCGTGCGAACACCTCTACTACTACGAGGGAACGTGGTAGGGAGAGATTATCTTTATATCGAATTGTCAGAATTGAGCATTTGGAAACCACATTAACATTTCTCCCACAACATCCAGCTACAGAATTACTCACTATACACGAATTCACATAACAGGAATCATCTATTCGAAAACAACGAGAACTCTGTGCTACGCTACTTACAAGTTCCCATGAATTTTCGAACAGAAATCCCCTCACAAGTCTGCATGATTGCCAAACAGCGCCTCGTTCAAACGCATTCGAAGAAAATGTCAATCCTATATAATCGTGAGCCCGACAGGAACTTATAATGTATGTATGAATATCCCTGAAGGCAGCTTCTAACCATCCCAATGAATTCACATGGTACTTTGGAGCACGGAAGTTGATCCTTATTTCGTGTTCTAAATTTTTTTAAATACCTGACATGTTCTGCTGCTATGATGGATCTTTGACCGGGGGGTGATCTTTCATACTTATTGGTATCGACATCATCATCATCATCATCAGTATCCTCGTTGTTTAATGATGATGTATGACTGTTACTGTCACTTCCTTCTCCTTCTCTTCCTTCCAGTTTCTCATCTTTGGCTTCTTCTCCCTCTCCTCCTTCTCCTTGAGTTCTAACACCAGCGCTACCACACTGAATGGTTTGCCCCGATGTGGAAGCTGTACACAAAAACGGAATCTCTACATTTCATTCTGTTCAAGCAGAATGTAGTTTATGTAATTCAACAATCATAACTATCGGATGGAAAAACTGAACGTCATATTCCAAATTGAGGTTTTTTGTACGAGTAGAATTTTTTCGCATAGTTTCTCAGTTACCTTTTGCATATTGCGTGGTATTACGGACTGGAACTTTATCGGTTTCATTGTCTTCTTCTTTCTCATGCCCTTCCTCTTCTTTCTCTGCGTCAATCATCATACGTTCTACAAGGCAGAAACAAAAATTACACCGAGACATCAAACTATGATATGACACACACCTTTTTCTGATGAAAAAATATGCCGAGCGTCGATTTTGATATGAATATATACACTACCGGTCAAAAGTATTCGAGCACCTCTCGAGAAAACACGAAATTTTCAAAGTTTCATATCTCAGCCGGAAATCATCGTACATTCAAGAATAAAAAATCCTTTTGAAGGGTTAAGTGTGTTCTTTCAAGAAATCTTAGTCTCACTCACCTGACTGAAAGTCGTTATTGACCGCGTTCGGTTGAACTTACAACTTTTTTCGATTTTTTTTCCGACTTTTCAAACCTTTGCATGTTTTTGGGTGATTTTTTCTTGGGAAAATGAGATCGTACATTCAATAGAGCATGGATTCAGCTTCGAAATGATCTCTCATTTTTCTCCCTCGGATCATTCCTTTCAGAGTTATGTCCTTTTTTTGTGAAAGAAGTGGATTTTCAGACAAAGTGCTGTAACTCTGGAAGTATCGTTCCAGTCAAAAACTGTTGAGGGGAAAAAAGTTTCGTTTCAACGTCCTCCACGTGCATAAAAATTTTGGGAATTATTGAGGCACATTTAATTTCCGCCACTTTCCTCATCTTTGGTGGAACACCTTGCAGTCTCGAGATCATCAATCAATTCAAATATTCAACGAAGAATAATCGTCAGATCAGTCTACAGTGGTGAAATTTTTTTGTCCATGCAAAACGATGCATTCATCGCGAAAAACCATCGATATTCATTTATCGAAACAAACAAATGATAAATTTCATATGCAACTGCTTCATGCGAAACAATGCGTTAATCGTGATAAATACAGGCAAGCCTCCTATAACGCGACTGTTTTATTCAATTATAATTCTACGGGTTATCAGTCATGCCTAAAACACGCGAAGTAAGTCAAGAAACACGTGCTGTGATAGTGGCATCACGTGAAGAGGGATATTCTTTGAGAGAAATTTCGAAGAGAGTCGGTGTAACTAATTCGACCGTATTGTATACCCTGGAGCGATACCAAAGTACAAAATCGAATTCCAATCGGGCTCGATCTGGCAGGTCGCGAGTTACTTCGAAAGAAGAAGATAATTTTTTGCGTATTCAAAGTAAACGACTAAGGATGAAAACAGCACCTGACTTACAACAATAACTGAATGCAACTCGTGATTCCCCTTTGTCTGTCTCAACCGTTCAACGTCGTCTGCGAGATTCTGGCCTCATGGGACGTATTGCTGCGCGGAAACCTTTATTACGTAAGCAAGACAAAATTGAACGTTTGAATTGGGCTCGCGCACATTTGAGTTGGGGCATGGAAGAGTGGTCGAGAGTACTATTTACGGACGAATCAAAATTTGAATTATTTGGAACGAAACGTCAAGTTTACGTCCGTCGAATGAAAGGTGAACGAATGCTTAATCAATGTGTAACACCCACAGTGAAACACGGGGGAGAATCAATCATGATATGGGGGTGTTTCGGAGGACTAAAAGTAGGTAATTCATTCAAAATTGAAGGTATTTTGAAGAAAGAGGGATATCATAGTATCTCGAAAAACCACCTAATACCTTCTGGAAAGAGGTTAATTGGGAACGGGTTCATTCTGCAACAGGATAACGATCCCAAGCATACTTCCAAATTGTGCAGGGGATACATACGGAAGAAGGAAGACGCGCATCGGTTGCAGATTATAGACTGGCCTGCTGAATCCCCAGATCTCAATCCCATGGAACTGTTGTGGGATCAACTCGATAGAGATGTGAGGAAAATGAGATCAACGAACAACCAGGAACTATGGCAGTATTTGCAAACATGTTGGAGTCAGATATCTCCTATGATATTGGAGAAATTATTCTTGAGGATGCCGAGTGTCTGCAAGGCGGTGGTAAAAGCAAGAGGTGGCTATTTCGAAGAATCTGCAATTTGGAATCAGAATCGAATTGATTTGAATTGATTTTGAATTTTAATGTTGATTGTATACATATGTACATATTTTGATTTAGAAATATAATTCGAATAAGAACAATTTGATCTTCCCAATTTCATGATAAGCATGCTCGACTGTTATAATTTATCCGACACGGTTTATTTTGAAATTTCCGGGATTTCATATTCACAATCACTGGCATTCTGACCACAAAAGTCACGTCACTATGGAGTTCCCAACAAAACATAATTATAACATGGATGTACAACAAAGAAAAAAATGTTCACCACTGTAGACTCATCTGACGATTATTCTTTGTTGAATATTTGAATTGATTGATGATCTCGAGACTGCAAGATATTCTACCAAGGATGAGAGAAGTGGCGAAAATTAAATATGCCTCAATAATTCCCAAAATTGTTATGCATGTAGAGAACGTTGGAACGAAACTTTTTCCCCCTTAACAGTTTTTGACTGGAACGATAATTTCAGAGTTACAGCACTTTGTCTGAAAATCCACTTTTTTCACAAAAAAGGACATAACTCTGGAAGGAATGATCCGAGGGAGAAAAATAAGAGATTATTTTGAAGCTGAATCCATGCTCTATTGAATGTATGATCTCATTTTCCCAGGAAGAAATCACCCAAAAATATGCGAAGGCTTGAAAAGTCGGAAAAGGAATCGAAAAAAGTTGTAAGTTCAACCGAACGCGGTTAATAACGACTTCCAGTCAGGTGAGTGAGATCAAGATTCCTTGAAAGAGCACACTTCACCCTTCGAAACGGTTTTTCATTTTTGGATGTAGGATAATTTCCGGCTGAGATATGGAACTTTGAAAATTTCGTGTTTTCTCGAGAGGTGCTCGAATACTTCTGACTGGTAGTGTATATATACATATAAGATGGTTATCCAATATTCAATAAACGTGATAGATGGACCCAATTTCGTTGCTAAAAATAAAGATTTATTCAATTATGAACTGATATTTACAACATCATTTACACAATCTATCGTTACCTTACCTAAAAATGAAGAAACGACAATCAAAGTCTATCTTCTATCCTTCTGTTTAACCCACTCTATTCTTCGATCACACACTTCATTCCTTTTATATTAACTCTCCATCTGTGCATTCATGTCTTTCGCTCTGTTTATGTTCTTACACTTGGGCTCTCACTTCATCACTCTCGAATCTTGCCAATCATTCTTCCTGCTATTTCCTCTGATGAGGCATAATCGATGTTCGCGCGAGGCAGGAGCGCAACAAATTCAACTCAAGGAAGTGTATTTTCTTCACATATACAGGGTGTCCCATTTTAATCTTCAAATGCGGATATCTCGGAAACATGCATCTTGAATCAAAAGTACTTCAGACCAAAGTTGTTATATGAAGAGGGGGCTACAAAACTACGATATCAGTTTCATCATGGATGACGTTATGATCGATTAAAATGGGGTCAACATCATTTTTTCGAACGGGAACCCCGACTTTTTATCGCATATCTTGATTCTACGCAAAAAACTGAGTAACTTTTGCTTGAAACGTTTTCTAAGTTCTCCAAGATGGCGCCACAATCGATGGGAAATGAAGTCTATGAAACAATATGCGGATATCTTGAGGAATGCCTCCAAGAGCCGAGATATCTCATTCGAATGTTGTTGTTAAGGAAGGGGACGATACAATGGCTATATCAGTTCCATAGTAGATGGCGCTGTGGTCGGTAAAAATGGGGTCAACTTCAATTTTCCAAATGAAAACTCCTACTTTTCATTGCATATCATGATTCTACGCGAAAAAATGGGGAATTTTTGTTTGAATCTTCTCAGGGTGCACATGTGGTAACGCTCATACCGATGGCCTATTGATGAGCGGGGGAGGAGAGGGAGGGGGTAATATGGGAATCTGTTACACCGCAATCCTCGGGAGATGAAAACAAAACCTCCAAGAGTTGAGCGTTCCTTTACACGTAATGCAGTAGAACTTCCTCATCAACCTCATTTCCCACCGTTTCCATTTCCAAGTAAGAGTTCCCATATGAAAAATTAAAGTTGACCTCATTTTTACCGACCACAACGCCATCTACTATGGAACTGAATCGCCATTGTGTCGTCCCCTCTCTTAACAACAACATTCGAATGAGATATTTCGGCTCTTGGATGCATTTCACAAGATATCCGCATACTGTTTCAGAGACTTTATTTTTCATTGATTGTGGCGTCATCTTCAGTAATTGAGAGAAACGTTTCGAGCGAAAGTTACTCAGTTTTTCGCGTAGAATCAAGATATGCAATGGAGAGTGGGGGTTCTCGTTCAAAAAAAATGATGTTGACCCCATTTTCATCGATCATAACGCCATCTATGATGAAACTGATATCGTAGTTTTGTGACCCACACTTTGTATAACAACTTTGATATGGAGTACTTTCGGTTCAAGGTGCATGTTTTGAGATATTTGCATTTAGAGATTGAAATGGGACACCCTGTATATACGCATATACTCACCAATTGAATGGTGATAATCATTCATTGATGTTTCCATCCTCCCCGTGGATGATTGCGGGTCTTCCAGGGGGATATTCATGACACCTGTCCTTGATATCCTTTTTATCCATCCCTGGTGGTGTCTGCTTCCTTCACGTGGTGGAAAGGATAAGTATCTCAGAGTTGGATCTTTTTTTCTGAGTGGAATGAACTACTCAAGGGAAAGAATACAAACTGAGAGAAACGAAATCATTCTAATGCCAGAAACATCGGCAAAAACGGAAGGGAAGCAAGGGGAAACTACCTTCCTTGACATGTTTCAATACTTCCCGAAGGAATGGAACCTTCTCATGACCTGGAATATTATGTGACAAAAACAAACGAACGAATCGATGAATACACGATGGCGCTCTCCCGGGTAAAATATTCCGGAGGTAAACTAGTCTCCCGTTCGGATCTCCGGGTGGAGGCTGTTTGAGGAAGCTTCATCAGTGAAGAACTGAAACCGAAGAACGGGATAGGGAAAAGAAACAACATTCTCCGAGTCGGAGAGTGGAATGTTAGATCACTGAGGCAAGTGGGAAAATTAGAGAATTTGAAATCAGAAATGGATAGGTCGAATATAGACGTAATGAGGATTAGCGGAATGAGATGGCCACAAGAGGGCGATTCCTGGAGTGAGGATGATAGAATAATTCATACAGGATCGAAGAACGGTCAAGCAAGTGTAGGAATTGTAATGCATAGGAGTGGGAAATAAAATAGAGAATTATTTGCAACATAATGCACGTGTGGTGATGGTTAGAATCAGAACAAAACCGGTAGGAACTCATAGTCCAAGTATACATGCCCACATCTGCATATTCGGAGGGAGATATTGGAAAAACGTACGAAGAAAGAGAAGAAGTGATAGAATATGTGAAGGGAGAAGAGAATTTGATAGTGATGGGGGATTGGGATGCGGTAGTAGGACAAGGAAAAGAGGAAAACATAATAGGAGATTTTGCGTTAGGGAGGAGGAACGATAGAGGACAACGTTGAGTCGAATTTTGTGAAGATCATAAGATGGTCATCACAAACACTTTATTTGAAAATCATCCAAGAAGAATCTACACTTGGAGAATGCCAGGAGATACAGCAAGATACCAAATCAATTACATATTAGTGAAACAAAGATTTAGAATCCAAGTGAAAAACTGTCAAACTTATCCCAGTGCAGATATAGATAGTGATCATAATATGTTGATGATGAAATGTTCTCTGAAATTCAAATCTCTGGAGAAGAGAAGGAAAATGCAGAAAAGATGGAATTCGAAGAACCACAAGCAAGAACAAACACATGAGGCATCCAAGAAAATGTTGGATGAAAAATTGGGAGATCAAAAAGAGAAAGACTTGGGAATAGAGAGGAGATGGACAAAGATGAAGGGGAATATAAGAAAATGTGCGGATAAGACTTTGAAGAATAATGGAGTAGAACCTAAAAACCCATGGATGACGGGAGAAATTTCAGAATTGATGAATGAAAGAAGCAAATACAAGAATAATGATAGCCAATGAGGCCAGCAACGATACAAATCATTGAGAAATAAAATAATAAGAGAATCAAGGAAAGCGGAAGAACAGTGGTTCGAAGAGAAATGTCAGGGAATAGGAATGAGATTGCATTTAGGGAAAATAGATGAAGCATATAGGATTATCAAAACATTCTTCGGACAAATGAAATCTAGAAGAAATAAGATTAGGAACTCTCTAGGACGACAATTGATGAAAACGGAAGAGAAAATAGAACAGTGGATCAATCATTTGGGAGACTTGTATAGAGGAAACGATGATATAGCACTATCAGAGAAGGAGGAGGATGTAGATGAGGAAGAATTGGGAGATTCGATATTGAGATCAGAATTCGACAAGGCTTTGAAAGAATTGAAAAATAATGAAGCGCCAGGCATAGATGGCATGAGTGCGGACTTTATAAAAGCCTCCAGTGAAGGTACTAGCGACGCACTGTTTGAATTGATTAGAGATATGTACGAAAAAGGAGAAGTACCGGAAGATTTCCAAAAGAATAAAATTGTCGCTATCCCGAAAAAACAAGGGGCAGACAAATGCGAGAACTACAGAACGATCAGTTTAACTCCACATGCTTCGAAAATACTGACCAAAATTATATACAGGAGGATGGAAAATAAAATAGAGAGTAGATTGGCAGAGGATCAGTTTGGTTTTAGAAAAAATAGGGGAATGCGAGAAGCAATCTCAGCACTCAGGGCAGTAATAGAGAAAAGGATAGCGCTGAAGAAATCTGTGTACATAGGTTTTGTAGATATACAAAAGGCTTTCGATAATGTGGACTGGGAGAAGATGTTTGCGATCCTGAAGGAGGTGGGAATAAATTATAAAGATAGAAAAATGATATACGAATTATGTAAGGATCGAAGTGCAATAATAGACATAGAGGGTCAGGAAGGGGAAGCACAAATGAGAAGAGGGGTGAGACAAGGATGCTCATTATCGCCACTGATTTTCAGTTTATATATAGAAGAAGCAAAGAACGAAGTGAAGGAGGAAATTCAATCGGAATTACAGATTCAGGGAGAAAATATAAGTATGTTGAGATTCGCGGATGACATAGCTATACTTGTCACGAGCAGTACTGAGTTAGAAAATATCCTCAACACTATGAGAACAATATTATTGGAAAACTATCGTATGAATATAAATAAAGACAAAACAAAATTCATGATGTGTACAGCAGCGGAGACAGCTAGAAGAACGAGAATCAAAATAGATACCGAGACAATTGAACAGGTGAAAGAATTCAAACATCTAGGAAGCATAATTACAGAGAACGGCGAGAGCGAAAGAGATATAAGAGCAAGAATAGCACAAGAGAAACAGGCTTTTTACCCGAAGGAACAGTTATTATGCTCAAAAAATATAAGCTTGGAAGTAAGGAAGAAATTCTTGAAGAATCACGTTTGGAGCACAGCACTATATGGTTGCGTAACTTGGACAATGGGGAAAACTGTTCAACGAAGACTTGAAGCTTTTGAAATGTGGTGTTATAGGAGGGTGCTCAGAATAAAATGGATAGACAAAGTCAAAAATGCAGGAGTACTCGAGCAGATAAATGAAGAAAGAAATCATTCGAAACACATCGTGAAAAGGAAAAGCAATCTTATAGGACAGACATTACGGCATGAGAGTTCATTGAAAACAATATTGGAAGGGAAAATGAATGGTAAAACTGGTAAAGGTAGACCTAGAGCAAGTTATATGGAGCAAATCGTACAAGACAAGGGATGTAGTAGATATGTAGAAATTCAACGTTTGACGGATAATAGACAGGGGTGGAATGTTCTCATACTCGAATTCTATAGATCGATTCTCAAGCTTAAGATTCTTTCTGCCACTAAGTCTCGTGAAACTTCGAAGCCGTTGAATGCACCAGTCACATACATGCGTGTGAATACAAAAATTCCATTTTGTCTCACTAAGTGCACAAATATTCCTCTGAATTCATCTCCCATCTTATGCTCGCGATCCAGTCTACATATGAAATGATTTTCATTGAACAATTTCTTTGTGAAATCAATAATATTTATCATACGTAAAATCGTATCATGGAGATCCATTTTTCCTTTGTATAAAATACGAAATGCGGAAAAGAATTCATTTAAATGTTCAGCCCCGTACTATATAAATCACCGTTGCGTTCCACTCACGTCTTCGCGACTGAATAATGATTCTGTCTGGTCTTTTACTCCATCTCTAATACGTTTTTGCTGATGTGTGAAATTTTCTTCGTATGATTCAAGCAAAGAAGAACAAATGCATCATTAGTCATGAGACGATGAATATGTACGAAGACGGTCACCTTCGATATCAAATCACAGTATCTGTCATAATGACCTCTATTCTCGTTTGACGATACATATTCCCCTACTCCTCAAAAATGACCTCAAGCATCCTAATGATCTAATATGCAATCAGATCAGTTTCAACGAACATTGAAGTGAAGTCAGATTTCGATCTCCGTTACAGTTTTCGTTCTCCCTAAATTTGTGAGGGATAGTGATTCGAGCATGTCCTCGAGTGAGAAGAAGAAAGCAATGACCAATTTCGCGGAGCAAATAATTGATACCATACCCACCCCGCCAGCGGTGCACAATATGATGCTGTCAACGACGTATTCATTGAATTTTTCGGGCACTGAACGTGTCACAGTTGGCCTAACCCAATTCGCAAATGGTACATTCTTTCTACGCATCTTATTATCTCACAATTCAACGGATTCGAATTCAACAGGAGGTCTTGGATGGAATTGGGAGAGCACTTCCTAATCATTCGAAAGTATTTTCGAGGAGATCAAAAGCAACGAAAAGAGTGTAAAATACGACCGCTTGTTGTTGGAGACATGCGGATTTCATTCACCACATCGTACAGTAGCAAATCCATCATTTCCGAATTTCATCGAGGAACAAAGAATCGGAGCGATGAATCTAGTGATAGCGAACAAGATGAGCCATCAGTGAAAAAACAAAAAACATGGGTTCTGAGTATTGTTATGCAAGAAGTAACGTTCCGTGGTCTATACGATATCTAGGAATGTATAATCTGATGGAATGAATTGAATACCATCAAAGGACGTGTATCAAAAAGTTTTCAATTGACGCAGTATAAGATTGAATCAGTTTTACCGAACGACTACATCGGCGAGGAACGAGTACAACAGGCAATACACTCTTCACTGGAAGATATCAAAAATCAAACGATGTCAAAAATGGATGAACATTTTCAGACTACACATTTCGTAATAGTGATTCAAGAAATTTTATCGATTTATCCGAAGAAGATAATTTGAAATTTGGTGACGAAAGAGTTGATGTGATCTTATTATTATTCTTCGATATCTGATTCATAATGTGCAAGTGTGAATAAGAAGACAAAAATGTTAGTTCGGAGTCTCTTTTATATGATTTTGATCTGTTTTATAGAGAATAGTATAATCACATACGTTTTTCCTATGTTTTTTCGTATGATGTATGAGTGTGAGGGAGACGGAATTTCAGTTTTGGTGGTTTTGAATGACTCTTCATTTGATTTGAAGGGAAGATTATATATATATATATATATATATATATACACGGGGCATTCTTTGTGAAATCGGCCACTCCCCCTGCACATCTCAATTTTGAAGATAGCGATCTCGGAGACCAATCAAAATCTTCGTTGGAGTGTCTACTTTTCATTGCCGTATGATGTTTTTTGAACATGGCGGGCATTTCACCAATATGGCGGCTGAAACGAAGGGGAAACCTGTTGAGAATAATCAAAACCAGTCCCAGAAATATGATACGTGGGTGTTGGATAGTTCTGTGGACTGGGGCATGTAATCCGAGCCTTCCGGATTAATTGCATGCGGTTGGAATACGGAAATTGCAAATGGCGGATCCAACATGGCGGCCGGAAATTCAAAATTGCTTCGAATTTTTTGAAACATGAGGAAAGGGGGTTTTTCGGGTCGCTGATGACGAATCCGAACTCAGATTTCCGTAATTACGAATAGAGGATCCAATATGACGTTCGAAAAAATTATGAATCTCTTGGATTTGTGCAAACATTGTCATACTGAAGTTTTTGGGGTCGCGGAAAAAGAATCCTTACCCAGATTTCCGTAATTGCGAATGGCGGATCCAATATGGCAGCCGAGAATCAGAATATTGCTTCGGATTTTCTAAAACATTCAGGAAGGGGGTTTCTCGAGTCGCTGATGACGAATCCAAACTCAGATTCCCGAAATTACAAATAGCGGATCCAATATGGCGTTCATCAGAATTATAAATCGCTCAAATTTGCGGAAACATTGGCATACTGGAGTTTTTGGGGTCGCTCACCAAGAATCCGGACTCAAATTTCCGGAATAGCGAATGGCTGATCCGATATGGCGGTCGGAAGAATTATAAATCGCTCGGATTCGTGGAAACATTGTCATACTGACATGGTTTTTGGGGTCGTTGATCAAGAATCCGGACTCGGAATTCCGAAATAGCGAATGGGTAATCCAATATGGCGGTCGGAAGAATTATCAATCTCTTGAATTTGTGGAAACAATGTCATACTGAGATTTTTGGGGTCGCTGATAGGCATTCGAATCCGGATTCTCTGAATTAGGTATGGAAAATTCGATATGGCGGTCTGGATATGAGGAACCATCCGTCCTCTGACGTAAATCTTTGTTCCGAGGAAGTCCTGGTCGTTCATCATGAACTTGAGGTCAGATTCCGGAAACCAGAACGAACGCACGATCAATGATCCGCAAGCACGTTTGATATGATGGAAACGGATATTATATCAATTTCAGGAATTATTTGGGGTCTGGTCACACAAATTCACAAACTTCCAATAGACTCCCTCCCAATGAAACTCCTTGCAAATCTTCCTCGAACCAAACCATGAATACTGCTGGTTTTTGATTTGTGAATTTGTGTATTCAGGCTCCAAGCTGTCGGCATTAGCATAACCCAATGTGCACCACGAGGAGGTTGCGCGATCAGACTTTGCACATCGAGTGGCCCTGAAAAGGGCCGTTGATTGTCACATGTCTCTCAATTAACAAGTTTGCAACTACGCGTACATTACCTCTTGGTTCTCCATTTGGCCACCATACTCTGTTTCGTCAATCGTTAGAGTACCTTCTGATGCGCACTTCATTATGGGATCCCATCAAAAACCCATAGTTTTTTAGAATCTCAGGTACAGGTTGGGCATTCTCGAATCGTTTGTTCAGTTTCCGTCTCATCTTTTCGTGAAATACTTTGTCATAGTACATGATGTTTATGGTTTCAAAATGACTCTTTGCCCAGCTGTGGAGTTCTTGGGGCGTGAATATAGCATTTTGAGGTTTGACAGTCAGACTCGCTCTGTATGCTTCTCTTTTGGAAGTACCACCGATCCCGTCACAAGCACCTTTACCATGAGCAGTTGCACTGTAATGCCATTCAGCGTCAATATTGAAATCTCCTTTGTGATGAACTAAATTCGCGATTTGGAATTTATTTTTGAAGTGCTGCTTTGCTCCGTCTCTGGTATGAATAATCTGATTCACTTTTTCCACATCGCGTTGAATTTCAGGAATTAACAAGGTCTGGATAGCATCAATAGCGGAAGTGTCGTGTTTTAAACTTTCAGATAAGAATACATAACTCTTGTGCTTGATATCGCGCCCTTCCTTATTATCATGAATGGGAGGGAACACAGTGCATTGGTCGTTATTGAAATGAACTGCTTGTGAGGCATCCTGGCAAACATATGCGTAGTTCTCAGAAAAATCGAACGTAACCAGTACTTCGCCAACGCGAAGATTGTGTTTTTGTTCTCGGATAAAAAGACTCTGTTGCTTAGAGATGAATGAATGAGGTTTGGGGATTGTCAGTTTTTCACACAATTCAAGTATAAAATCATCAATTTCCATCACTTCTGTTCGTAGAGTCGAACGATCCGTTGCTGTCCAAACTGAATATTTGATATCTGTGATTGGATATCTGAATTCTCCAGTAGATTATGTAATTCCTCCGAGAACTGCGAAACTCCTGGACAGTCATCACATGCGTCTAGATAACAATCAGCACGAGGTCTCTCACAAACAATTCCATTGAGGCAGTCTTTGTAATTAGTTAGTGGCTTTTGTGTATTCAACGTCAGCTTTTGAATATCAATTGCATCCAACATCAATTCCGGATTTTTATGTATTGTGCAAACACAAACTGAATGTGTTCCACAAGCCCCAGGAAGTATGCAATTTCTTGGTCTCAGTCTAGCGAACGCGCTGAAGCAGATAATATTTACTGGGTGAGACTGTTTGAATACGGTACAAAGTTCTTTGAAACCCATCAGTAAGAGACGTTTCTGTTCCAGCGTCCGCTTTCCATCAATTTTCACAGAAACGACATCTTTCAATGCAGGCATTATCCTTCTATTCATGTCACTCGTATAAAATCCATGTACTTTTTCTAAAGTTGTTTCAGAGAGTTTTCTCCCCTCCCTTGCAATACTATCCTTCGATTTGTTGGCCAAATATCGCGTTGTAACAAATTCTTGGGCGATTTTCCTCGCACTCCAAGATGATGGGCCGATAGTTGAAATTTGTAATCTCAATGGATTGTTGGGTTACGAAGTTGAACATTTCTCCTTGAGCTCATTCAGCATTCCTTCCGGTTCAATTTCTCTGTTCGTGCGTGTATCATCGAGACCTCCGTGTGTCTCATTCTCCAATTGAACATCCATTCTCATAGAACTCTCAATACTACGAAAATTTTCACCGCTATCATTTGATTCATGAACCACATCGTCATTTTGTAATTTGTCCGATGAACCCTTTCTTATACATGCATCACGAATCCTGGAATTCGCGCATAAGTCAGGAGATTGCTGTAACATAACCTCCGATATCTTTTGTGAATTTCTCCCAACGTGCCCGGCAGTTTCGAACGGATTTGCCACCGGCCCGTTCGAAGAAGTCGCGTCATCGTGTATTAGATGATCAGATAAATCACATGAAAATATGCGAACTCCTGATACGATTTCATAAGTTGAAACACAAAAACTTTGAGGTTTGAACGTCGCGAATATTCATAAAGTAACAATGTAAAACGATGAATAACAGGAGACGGGAGAAACAATTGACGTTACAATGGAACCACATGAAATTGGGTGCAGACATTACTGAACAATACACTGTCAGTTGATAAGAATCGATTTCACGCATTTATTCGTCCATTCTCAGCTGATTCATTCGACGTCCTAATATACGAAGCCACGAATTCTTCAAGAACGCCAATGATTTATTCACTCAAAACAGCCGCACACAATGGTAGGAATTCGCGAAAGATATCAGAGGTTGAGTGACAGGAATTTCCTGACTTACATGCAAATTCCAGAATTTACGCTGCATGTATGAAAGAAGGTTCATCGTACAAATTACGAGATGACAAGGTGGTTGATGAATTGAATGATAGAGGTGGAAATATTGAGAGTATTGGGAGTTTGATTGTCCAGGAGTTTCGCAGTTCTCGGAGAAATTACATGATCTACTGGAGAATTCATTAATCACAGGTATTCCATATTCAATTTGGACGGCAACGGATCGTTCAACCCTACAAACAGTGATGATGAAAATTGATAATTTTATACAACAATGGTGCAATAGGGTGACAATACTCAAACCTCATTCATTCATGTCTGAGCGACAGAATCTTTTCATCCACGAACGGGAACACAATCTTCGCGATGGCGAAGCACCGATCACGTTTGATTTTTTGAGAGCTGAGTATAAATTAGCCAGGATGCCTCAAAAGCATTTGAATTTCGATACCGAATGATGCACCGTGTTTCCTGCTATTTATTATCACAAGGACGCGATGTTGAGCACAAGCGTTACGTATTCTGATCAGAAAGTCTAAAACACAACACCTCTGCTGTTTATGCTATTCAGACTTTGTTAATTTCTCAAATTCGACGGAATGTGAGGAGAATGAATGGGATTATCCGTACCTGAGACGGAGCGAAGCAGCACTTCGAAAATGAATTCCAGTATGAGTATGATCAGGCCCCAAATAATTCTCGAAATCAATATAATATTTGATCACATCATATTAAATGTGCTTGCGGATCATTGAACGTGGTGCGTTCGTTCTGGTTCCCGGAATCTGACCTCAGGTTATTATTGAACGACCAGCACTTCCTCGGAACAAGGATTTACGTCAGAGGACGGATGATTCCTCATATCCAGACCGTCATATCGAATCTTCCATTCCTAATCCCGAGAATCCGGATTGAAATATCTTTCAGCGACCCCAAAAACCTCAGTATGACATTGTTTCCACAAATTCAAGAGATTGATAATTCTTCCGACCGCCATATTGGATTACCCATCCGCTATTCCAGAAATTCGAGTCCGGATTCTTGATCATTGACCCCAAAAACTTCGTTATGCCAATGTTTCCGCAAATTCAAGCGACTCATAATTCTTCCGAGCGTCATATTGGATCCGCTATTCGTGATTACGGGAGTCTGGGCTTGGATTCGTCATCAGCGACCCAAAAAACCCCCTTCTCCAATGTTCCAGAAAATTCGGAGCAATATTCTAATTTCCGGCCGCCATATTGAATTCGCCATTTGCAATCACGGAAATCTGGGTTCGGATTCTCGTTCCACGACCCCAAAAACCTCAGTATGACAATGTTTGCACAAATCTAAGAGGCTTATAATTTTTCCGACCAGCATATTGGATCTGCCATTTGTACTTCCGGAAATCTGAGTTCGGATCCGTCATCAGCGACCCGAAAAACCCCCTTTCCACATGTTTCAAAGAATTTGAAGCAATTTTGAATTCCCGGCTGCTATATTGGATCCGCCATTTGCAATTTCCGTATTTCAACCGCATTCAATCAATCCGGGAGGCTCGAATTACATGCCCCAGTCCACAGAACTATCCAACACTCACGTAGCATATTTCTAGGACTGGTTTTGATTATTCTCAACACGTTTCCCCTTCGTTTCAGCAGAAAACGGCAATGGAAAGTAGACACTTCAACGAAAATTTCCATTGGTCTCCGAGATCTCTATCTTCATCATTGAGATGTGCAGGGGGGGGTGGCCGGTTTCACAAAGAATGCCCCATATATATGAACATCCGTGTTGAATCATGTGATCCATATTGATCTAGTATCTGTGAGATGATACGAATTATCACATACACATATTCGTTCAGATGAGAGAGAGAAATAGCAAATTGTCAAATGAACAAAATGTGTATATTATTATGAAAATCGGATAAATTATGTCATTTTCTTCCAAACTGTTCAAAAGGCTGTCTTAGACAGGTCAAAATGGTGCACTCTGAATTCTGAGTCAGTCTTGTACCGATATGATTTCTGTTTGATTCCACCGCCTTCCATACATTCCCAAATACAATGACATGTCACTTCTCGTTGGACCCTTCGGTAGACGCAATATGGTCCCCGGAATACTTTAACGGAGAACGAAATGGAAACTTACTTTTAATGTTTTGTTAGAACTGTAGAATGACAACCAAACGATAGCACATACGATTCGAATTATGTATATTTGAGGATTACTGATCAATTCTGGTTCATTCATCAACATGGACGCCAGGTTGGACACCCATGGACCGCTATAATTTGTGGTCCCACAAACTGTGGTAAAACTTATTCTGTCGCTAATTTCTCTCGATATATGGATCAAATGAGTGATGCTTGGTTCGATCGGATACTGTTTTATTACGCGGAATGGCAACATACTTATGAACAAAGTTCTACTGCTCGTAATATCGAATTCCGAAAAGGTGTCCCCAATCCAAATGATTATTCGAATGATCCAGAGTGTTCCGAAATAGTGGTTATCGATGGTCTCATGCGTGAATCTTCCACTAACGCTGTGGTCGATCTTTTCACCAAAGGCAGTCATCACAAAAATTCAAGCGTCATTTACATCACTCAAAACCTTATCCATCAAGGGCGGGGCCAACGCGATATTCCGCTGAATGCTAGTTACATTGTGGTGTTCAAAAATCCTCGTGATCGTGCGCAAATCAATCATGCTGCTCGACAAATTTGTCCCAATAACAAACGTTTTCTCCAAGAAATATATTATGACACAACATCACGACGACATGGTTATTCGCTATTAGATTTGCAACAGAGAACACCTGATAATTGTCGATTCCGAACATGCATTCTCCCTTGTGATTCCTTTCAGTATGCTCATGTTCCTTGTAAAGGTTTACAGGGGCATGATACCTGTCGTCATGTACGAGTTGTTCATCCGTTATAGACATGAATGCACATACCAGGAACCGTCGACTAACATTCGATAAAAAAATTCCGGCTGTTTTGCAGGCTCTGTATTTTCTGAATGAATCACAACGCGCCGCATTGTTGCGTGAGGCTGATGTTCCTCTGTTACGAGCTGTATGTGAATGTGCCCTTGATATACTCCTTGGTAATATACCGATGGATGCGAATCAGATAAGTGAGTTACGTTCTCATGCAGATTTGATGAGAAAATTGGCATCCAAAAATATCAGCTTTCGAAAGAAAGAACGATTGATTGTGCAAAGAGGAGGTGGAACATTTTGATCTCTATTGTTAGCACCGATCCTCAGTACACTGGTATCTCGTATTATTCGCGATTGAAGACCCTGAACATTAAAAACAAAACCATGGAATACGCAAAAAAAATGGTGCTCATACCTGAAATGGATGTTCAACGGATTCAACAACAACACCAAAAACACCAACAACAACAAGAGCAAAACGGTGAGCCCCTCAATTCTATTCAAACCCCTGGGAACTCTCTCAGCCGTCTAGATGCTGGAACGAACGGAATTCTGAACTCGTTGAATGATTCCGACGAAAGAGAAAAATGTGAAGCATATCCACGTGTTTTACAACGTTATCTATAATTCATCAGTATCGACCGATATTCGAACTATTTGGATCGTAGGGAAGATCAGAGAGGTACAAAAAATGTACAACAGGCCGTTCATGAACATCAACAATCAGTGAGACGTTTGAGCGACAGTCGAATTATCGAGAGTGTCTCTCAAAAGTACCGTTCGAAAGCCGAATTGTTGATCGAACATTTACCTAATCACGCTGAAGATAATATCTCATGGAACAGAAGGGGTCTAGTTTCAATTAACGGTAGAAAACTGCGTCATCCCAATATCATCGATTTGATTAACGAAGCTATGCGTGCTAGAAAAACGACATCCTCTCACGGTCGGAAGCATTCCGCTCGTTTGCTTCGGACTATTGGGACCTAGAGAACTTGTGGGTAATCCTCAATTGTGGACTGATGGTTGTTTTGGAACATATCTTCCCCCTCCAAGGCTGCCCCCTTCATCTTCAAGAACATCCTCAAGGAACCAAGGAGACGCTGAAGAAGAGGGAGAAGAAGAAATCGGTGACGATTACAACGACGCAGAAGATAGTGTTTTTGTTCTCAGTGAGAGCGAAAATACACAATCCAGGAATCCAACAGAGACACCGTGGCAACGTTTATGAATAACTATGAAACTGTTGGAGAATTCGTATTATGACCCGAAAGAAGAGACATCGTTCGCAGGTGCACGTGAATTATTGCGCGCTCCTCGTAATAGAATGAAGCCAGCAAAAGTCTTAGCTTTGCTTGAAAAACAGGATGCGTATTCTCTCCATAAGCCTGTACAAAGCCGATTTTTGCGACGGAATTATCGTATCGATAATATTGACGATCCATGGAAGGCTGACCTGATTGATGTGCGTTCAATCAAGACATATAATGATGGTTATGCATACATTTGAGTTGTAATAGATGTACTCAGTAAGCATGTCTGGGTTAGACCGTTGATCGATAAATCATCTGAATCTGTCACAAAAGCATTTGAACATATACTGGAAAACAACAACAGATCATCAGTATACCTCCAAACCGATAGTGGTAAGGAATTCCTCGGCTCAAGATTTCGAGAACTATTAAAAAATAAAAACATTCAATTCAGAACAGTGCGCAATCCTGATGTCAAAGCTGCAGTCGTTGAGAGAGTGAACCGTACTCTGAAGGAGCGTTTGTGGCGGTTTTTTACACACACGAGAACAAAGCGTGACATCGATGTGTTGAAAAATATTGTAGATTTGTATAATCATACGATACATACTGCTATCAAAATGCGACCTAATGAAGTAACACTCGAAAACGCGTCCCTAGCTCGTGAAAACTTATAACATCGGTATGCTTAGAAGAAAGGAAGAGCTCCCAAATACAAAGTAAGGGACCGTGTGAGGATCAGTGAGTACAAAGCAATGTTCGACAAAGGATATGAAGGTGGTTGGAGCGGAGGGATATTCAACATTGTGCGGATCTCCACCAAACGTCAACCACATGTATATATACTCTGCGATTCAAATGACGAGGAAATTGATGGAATTTTTCATGAAGAGAAATTGAATTGTGTGGGAGATAATTCAGAGCAAAAGTATTCCCGCATTGAACAGATCCTGGACACCAAAGGACGTGGTGCTCATACCATACAGTTGTGCGAACTCTTTGTACAAAGGAGAGAATTGATCGTGAGAGACAAATTTTATATCTTTCTTCCAAGTGACAGTAGTATGAAGTATTTCCCCAACAATACAACGACTCGGTTCACGACACGATTGCCGCAGCAAATCCAATTGAATGAGGATTGGGTGGTTGCATTGTCTTGAATCCGAATTCCCATCACTTTCCTCCACGTTTCTGAGAACGGAGGAGCGAATTTCATCAGTATAATAACAAATGGTGTACCACTCTCGTCGGAAAGTGATGATGGAAAGAATAATAAAATCGAATATCACGAGGAAAGATCGTGTGTTGCACCTGGAATTTATACTTCGATTGACGAGTTAATTGACGCTGTGAACACAATCACACCTGTAAAGAGTAATTTGAAGTTTATCATCAATCATGGTGGTATTGTGTCGGTTTCGCGTGTTTGTGATGCAGGATGTGATCGGAGTGAACATTCGTTTTCACTATCACCAGTTCTATGTCAACTACTTGGTTTCGTCCCTCCCATGAACAAGCACGAACTTGTCCAAGCTAACACGGAACTTGCATGTCAAGCGTCAAGACCTGCTGGTTTGGCAGGAGCTGCACCTCCTACTCTCTTTGTATACACAGACTTGTGTGAATCTTACATCACAGGTGATACACAAGCCCCGTTATTACGTGTAGTACCTATAGACATAACAAAATACTTATATGGAGCCGTTACGGTGAAAACATTTCCGCCACTCAAATATATTCCATTGCTGCGGTCAAATTTTCAAACAGTGGATATTGATATAAGAGACCGATTCGGACAACCAATCCCATTCGAACACGGGACACTAACAGTGACACTACATTTTCAACGTATCTCGTAGACAATTTAGCAATATGAGTCAGTATGTAGACCACTTCGATGCCCAGGTGGATGGCGGAGTATCGAACGTGTATACAGGGACCCCGTATCAGCGTGGTCATGGCATAGGGAGTTTTCTTGGTGGCTCATTCCGTAAAGTGTTTCCGTTGATCCGTAAAGGCGCGCGCGTCGTTGGGAAAGAAGCTATACGAACAGAATTGAATTTTGCAGACGATATATTGGAAGAAGATATACCATTGGATGAAGCGTTACGCGGAAATCCGAAAAGGAAAGCAGCAGAACACATAGGTCAATTAACGAGTGGCTCGGGATATAAAATGATGAAAATAGCTGGGAGGGTTCATTCAAAGACGTATCGTCGTCCTGCGAAAACACGAACTCGTAAAACAGAGAAAAACCCCTCGAAACGTCTTGCAGTACAGAAGAAGAGAAACACGAAGAAGAAAGAGCTCACCAAAACAGTATTGAATCGGGCTCGCAAAACCAAACCCCGTACGGTAACTGATATATTTTCATAAAATTGTACAAAGGAAAAACAACTAAATGGCTTTTCTCCATACACATTCGTGCGGGTGTGTAGAGTCAGAATGAGAACTTTTCACTTTACCACCGACACAAACAACGATCGGGGGATCTCAGTGGGTGCATTACAAACCTATTTGAATTCTGAGTGATGATTCACCAATCGAATTCGTCATACCTGGTCAGGGTGAAGATTATATAGATTTAGCCCATACAATGCTCAACCTACGAGTGCAAATCAAGTGTGATGTTCAACCAGCGGATGGTAAGGCGGCGGTGGCACCTGGGTGCTCTTCTGTGAATAATTTGATGCACTCAATGTTTAACCAAGTTGATGTTCACCTCAATCGAAAATACAAAGGCCTTCAATGGTGATAGACAGCTTAACCAATTCAATTCCCAAGATTATAAGATGAGTTCCTTCGCGTTGTACGTTGATGGTACATCCGTTTTAGCAAAACTTTCACAAACAGATTTTTGAACGAATGGTTTATATGTGGACGCATAACACACTCTGTTTCCTGGAACAGGAATTCATTTTTTTAACTGAGGAAATTCTATCTCCCAAGAACACTATCCTGAAGGTTATTGTTTGTTCGTGTTTGATCCGACTCCTGATTCATCAGCGAATAGTAACACACATTGGAATCTCGGGGAACATGGTAGTGTGAGAATAGAAGTTCGTTTTGGAGAAGCCCATGCATCGACAATGAACTGTGTAGTTTACGCTGAATATGACAATGTATTGGAAATTGATCCCTCCAGACAGATGATTTCTGATGTTGCAAGTTGATCGAGCAAAGTTTTCATTTATGCTTACACTGATTGTTCTGTACAATTCATTTGATGAAAATTTGTTGACTGAACAAAAACGACTTTCCACAAGATATAATCACACTCCAAGTCTTTGATCAACCAGTTTGTGTCTGACTATACAATAGAGAACATCACGTTTGAAATATCGGTTTCTTCAAAATGGATATAGTGGGGGATATTCAAGGTTGTGAAGATAGCGAAGGTAAATTCTTCCCCAAGGAAATTGACATTCCATCATCAGATGGAACGTACATTGTCCATTGGGTTCTTTCATCGCCATGCCCATCCAGAAAATTACCTGTCAAGTAGAAAGCACAGAATACGTGGTTATCTAAGGAATACCATGGTATCGGGTGATTCGAAGGAGATGTGAAATACGGTCATTTCTTGCATACTTTCAGAAATTTGGTCACACTTTCCAATAAAATCTTCACCCGTGGTACAGAGAAATCGAATCCCATACAATCTGTGGCGTGTCGGAATATCATCAATTTGGAGGACGAAGTCAACTGCCCATCATTCCAAAAGTCCCCATCGTCACCTGAACTTTGTATTCTTCACGGGATAAAGAAGTCACGGAATCTTGATTCCGCGTGTGCACTGCAACATATTTTTCAACTGAAAGAGTGACTAATCGACGTCCCTGATTATTTTGCTCCTTTATGGAGAATTGCGTTGCGAGCTGAAAACAACGAAAATTCAAGGAATTTGCATTCTGTAGACAGTTCATCCGACATCGAGGAGAATTCAAGATATGAACACTCTTCATCTATAGCAAGCTCTACAGTATATACCATACCACACAGTAGGAGTCTACCCTGCAGACAAGATGTCAAAAATGTGGACGAAACCTGCGGCGATTATTGCCAAGACTGATATCCATACCAAGCCTGGAACTCATTGAGTTGCCATGTATGTTGATGGAATCGGTCGTGGAACATACTTCGACAGCTATGGGATGCCTCTACTGATATCACATCATCGTATGAGATTACGGAAAAATTGTTCTTATTTCAAATTTAACACTAAACAGCTGCAAAGCGAAGGTTCAGATGTATGTGGACAGTTTTGTGTAATGTTTCTACACCACATGTCAACCGGTTTTGGTATGCCCAGATTTCGTGGCCTGTTTTCTGATGATTTGAATAGAAATGATAAAATTGTACGGGATTATTATAACGCGTTCATGAAACAACGTTCTCTTCGTCAGGAGAAATGTACATCGATTTCTCTCCGTGGTGGTAGTTTCACAGATGAGCGTTTTTCTTGTGTACAGAATTGTTGTCAGAAATTGTAATAGTATCTGATCAGGCATACAGGGTGACGCAGAAGTCTGGAAAGACCTCCATAACTTTTGAACGGGGCATGATAATTGGATCAAATTTCTTTTCAATGAAAGGAGGGATCAAGGGCTATCATAACGGGAGACTTTGAGATCCCCAGCCCTGTAGGGGGCGCTGGAAGGGGGGGAAGGGGGCCAAAATTTCTCATGAGATGGGGGGCTTGTGGTACGTCATTCGATAGTGTGTTCCAACACGAACCCAGTGGTTTGTTTTGGGTTGAATCGGACCATTTCCCGCGGAGTCATCGTAATTTCAATACTCTGATGTGGCGAAGTCCGGAAACACCCTCATAACTCTTGAACGAGGCATGATGATCGGATCAAATTTTTTTCGAATCGGAGGTTGTTTTTATCCCAATCTTGGCATTACCCAGAATCAACGGCGTGGACGTGTCGGGGACCTGATTCCTTGTGTGTGTGTGTGTGTATGTAAATAGGTTTGTGTGGGTGCGTGTGGGTATGAGTGGGTGAGTGGTTGTGTGTGGGTGTGGTTGTGAGTAAGTGTGTGTGTGTGTGTGTGATTGAGTGTGTGTGTGTGCGCGCGGTTTTTTTTGTCGTTTCGAACAATCATCATCAACGATCATGCGTTCGGCACACTATCGCAATTGTTCAAACTGGTGTCCTGCAACTCTCTGACAGCTCGCTAATCACTCATATAAACTCCGTTTGACTCCTCCAAACATTTGTGGAGTGATCAACCCTGTTCCGTCGATGATATTCCCCCACAACTCGTCCAAATTTGCAGGTTTTGTGCAGTTCAATCGATCTTTCAAGAATCCCCACAGAAAAAAATCCAACGGCGTAAGGTCTGGAGATCGGGGTGGCCACTCAATTCTTCCCCTCCACCCAATCCATCGTTTTGGAAATGTCTCATCGAGGGAATGTCTCACCTGAATGCCAAAATGAGCTGGTGCTCCATCTTGCTAGAACCACACCGTATCGAAATCATCACCAGCAATATCCCAAATCGGAGGGACAATGTGATCCCGAAGCAAATCCAAATATTTTGCAACTGTGAGATTCCCTTCAACGAAAAATGGCCCTATAACCTGATTCCCCATTATCCCCGCCAAAACATTTGATTTTTTCGGATATTGAGTTTTCGATTCGGTCGTCCATTGAGGATTCTCGTCCCTCCAATATCTGGAATTGTGTGTATTCATTTATTTATTCATTCATTTATTTTGTTCATACGGGTATAAAAGACCCTTTGGTACATAGAATATACATTACTTGAACCACATTATATATATCATGCATCAAAGCATTAAGCATCATGTTGAGCTCGACTACATGCATCTTATATTACAACAACAGTTAACGTGTATAATTATAGGTGAAAAGGACAATCAGATATTCAATTCGACAAATAAGAGGAAGAGAATTCCTAAGATCAGAATGAGATGAAAATAATTCAAGCACATGACTGTAAGAATTTGCTAGGATAGATATCCGATTTACCGGATCAGAATAACCGTATCTCGATTTATAAGGAATTGGATTGAACAATTGAGGGCGCCTCAATGAACGAGAAGGGACATTGAAACGTACAAGTCCAAGCAGTTGAGGGCAGCGAATTTTCCCATTACCAATTTCATACAAAAATGAAAGTTGGGTAGAGCCATAATCAATGAGTGATCATGACAAGTGACGCTCAACGGACGGCCTATCTGATAGGCAGCATAACGCAGAAACTTATGCTGAACTCTTTCCAAGTCTGTACAATCCCGAATTGAATGAGGACTCCGAATTTGAGACGCATACTCAAGATGAGGTCTAACTGAAGTACAATACAGTGTTCGAAGTGCAACAGGATCACGAGAATCTTCACAAACGCGCTTGATGAATCCGAAAGATTTCATAGGAGTACCAACTATGTAATTGTAATGATCTGAGAAGTTAAAACGAGAGTCAAATGAAACTCCAAGATCACGAACAGTATTTATAGGTGAAAACAGGGAATGAGACAAGTTATAAGGAAAATAAATAGCATTTTTACCTCTATGAAATCTCATCACATGGCATTTAGTGAGATTTAATGACATATTAGATAGCACACACCAAGATTGTAACCGATCCAAATCAGATTGCAGATTTTGAGCATTTCTGTGAGTTCTTATAATCATAAACAGTTTCAGGTCATCAGCGAAAAGAAGATGTGTCCAGTACTTGAAAATCGTAGAGATATCATTAATGAAAATAATAAATAATAAAGGACCTAGATGTGAGCCTTGCGGTACACCTGAGGATACGAAAAATGAATCAGAGAAATATTGAGAGACACGAACTGATTGCGTACGATTCAGAATATAACTCTGTAACCACGACAAAAAATTGCTTCGAATACCTATATTACTCAATTTATTTAACAATATATTATGATCAACTTTGTCAAAAGCCTTTGAGAAGTCTGTATATATAGTATCCACTTGGGCATTTTGATCAAGCGCAGAGGACACAACATGAGAAAAAATAGACAAGTGAGTTACGGTAGATTTCCCAGAAGTGAAGTCATGCTGGAAATCAGAAATAATATCAGAAAACAGTGGTGTTATTTTACCAGTAACTATATCTTCAAAAATTTTCGGCATAACATTCATGATACTAATCGGTCTATAGTTTCTCACGTCAGAACGGTCCCCAGATTTGAAGATAGGAGTAATTAAGCTGGATTTCCATTGAGAAGGGAATATTCCAGAGGATGAAGAGCTGTTGAAGATCAACCACAAAGGCCGAGAAATGACGAACTTGCGAGATTTTAGAAAATTAGGAGGAATACCATCATCACCAGGGCCGGAAGAAGTTTTCAAGGATGAGATTTTATTGAACACTTCACCGATATTGATGGATGAATAGGAAAGATTGATATTGGAAGTAGATTCTGGTGAATTACAAGGAACAACGGGATAATTTTGATAAACTGATCTCTAATAAGATGCAAATAAGTTCGGAATAGCAATACCAGTATTGCCAATAGTACCGTCTAAATGCATCACCAGGGGTATACCGTTCTGATTCCGCTTACTTTTAACAAAGTTCCAAAAGCTTTTGACATTTGTAGGAATGGATCCTTGAACGTAATGAAGATGAGACAAGTAACATTGGCGAGTCAAAACTTTACATTGAGCTCGTAAGTGATTGAAGATTAGGTAATCTTCGAAGCAATTTGACTCTTTGTAGCTATTGTGAGCAATTTTCTCTCGACAGATAAGTTTAATTCATTCCGAAGAAAACCATTTTGGATTAGAACTATTCCTTGATACATACTTGGGTACGAATGAATCAACTGCATTATATAAATGAAGATACAAAAAATCAACAGCTTCAATAACATTAAGATGACGCAATTCATCGTCCCAGTTGATAGAACCTAAATATTCACAAATTGCACTGTAATTCGCCTTATCAAAATTATATTTGATGATTTTATTGGGGACCAGTAGAACACTTCCACGTAGGTTGAGCTTAGATACAAGAGAAGGATGAAAGTTGTCAAACGCGAGAAAAGGATCCAGAGCAATATTGACATCAATACGATCGTTATCAGAAAAAATAAGATCGAGTATGTTACCATGAGAATTTCTGAAAGTATTAAGTTGAAACAAATTCAATTCATTGAAATATTCGAGAACATATTGCGCAGAAGTCATTTCATTGAGAGTCGAACCAGGTAACACTGAGAAAGATAATTTGGAATCAATATTGCTCCAGGAAATATGAGGTAAATTGTAATCCCCGTATAAGTACAAGGAATTGAAGTTCTCCTTGAGAAGGATTTCGCCAACGCTTTGACAATGGTCCAAGTATATTGAAGAATCCGAAGAAGGTGGAATGTAGACAGCCCCAAACAATAACGACAAAGGACCAAAATAAACTTTGACGTAAAGATGTTCAACTTTGGAATAAGAAGATGAGACGACACAGCCCCGATGGGTATCCTTAACGGCGATTAAGACATCACCTCCCCGTGAAAATTAACTGGTGAGTCCGTTTCTATCCATACGATGAACTGCATAGCCATGTAAACCAATTTCAGAAGATAGAATATCCTCGCGCAGCCAGGTTCCAGATGAGATAATAATATCATAACATGGATCTGGAATAGCAACAGAGCAATGAAGTTGATCAAGTTTAGTTCTCAAGCCACGAACATTCTGATAATACACCAAAGGGTCGATTAAGCATTTTTTCTTTGGTGAGCAGGAACTATCCTAGGTATCCCATTGGAATAGCGAATAGTCCTTGAAGGGTCATTCAGATTTTTCAACTCTTCACGTAAGTTCGACAGATGATACCGTTGCTCCAAGGTACGATCTTGCGATATTCTAATTGAACCATTGTACAACAATTTGTTACGAAGAATCTCAATGAGTATGTTCCGTGATGCAAATGTGACACAGATCGGACGAGTTTTAGAAGCATCCTCCTTTTTACCGATACGACGAATCTGCACATTGTCGTAAGTATCAGGTCTGATTTTTTGAAGAAGATCAGTAACTATAACATGATCAGGAGACCCATCCCTCGAAGATTCTTCAACGTTGAAGAGTAGAATGTTACATGCTCTTCGATGTCGTTCATTCAGCTCATGTATCAAATCTTCCTCATTGTAGAAACCTTGTGAAGGAGAAGGGGCAGACGATTCCAAGGTGGATAATTTCATGGATATTTCCGCCACAGTGTTGGATGAAGAATTCAATTTGATCCCAAATGCGTTGAGCTGGTTGCTGAGTTTCGAACAAGCAGAATCAACGATGCTCTGAATTTCCGATAAAAAACCTGACTGATCCAACACGCCATCAAATTTTTCCGCAAGATCAACAGAAGTATCAGAAGACGGAAGAGGCCCCTTGCAGTCAATCAGTACTCCATTATGCCATGGATGGTGACTTCTCGCTAAACACGACGAACCAGGATGTGATATAACACCTCCATGAAGCACAAGATACCGGTTTATCCACAACTCTGGAACATCCCTTACACACTTTTTTAGGCATTTTGAAGTTTATATGATTCATATGATAATACAGAAATTTTTGAATTCCAATAAACGGCAAGTATGAGATTCACTGTACCGAGGTGAACACACACGCACACACGAAGAGTGTCTTATCATACGTGAGTACACGAGATGTTTATAAGTATCAACAAATAGGATAGACCTCGTGGAAACAATATGTAACGACGAGTGAATGAACCAATGTATTAGGAATAGATTCACTGAAAATCGCGTGCAAAAACCCAGTCGTTCGGAGAAATTTACACAATGAGCCTACTAATGGAACAATCAACAATATAACAAAGAATAAGCATTAAGTGTGCACGATAAATCATTAAATTACGAAATTTTGTAGAGAGCGGAACATTTCACGTTGTCACAACTATACTGCGGTTCTCAACTTCCAATTTGGAAGTGTACTGACGTCACAATTTGGGCAAAAAGTGGCCTTGTCTGAAAGAACGACCCCATCTAACAGGTGAGGATCTTCATCGATCATTTCCATAAATATTCCGCAAAATTGCAAGCGACGGTCAAAATCATCCTCAAGTAATTCTTGCACAAGTTTGATTTTGAAGGGATGGAACTGCGCAGTTTTAAGAATGCGTTGAATTGAGCTGCGACTAATATCGTAAGCTTGTGAAGCTTTACGGATGGAGGTGTGCGGTTCCTCAACAAATGATTGTATGACCTCCAACGGAATATCAGGGTTAGTGGTTTTGCGTTGCCTGCCACATCTCGGGCGATCCTTAACACACCTAGTTTCTGGAAAACGTTTGATTGTTTTGGAGATAGTACCTAAGGAGACTCCCGATGTACCGACGTGATATCCATCGTTGAATACGGTCTGTACCTCCCTGAAAGATCGTTGACGATCCCCGTAGCCACGCATCATTGAGATAATGATTCGTTCTTCCTCTGAAAGTGACACCTCTGATCAACGGATTATTCAACTACCGAATACCTTGGGTGGATCACCGACTCTGAGAATGAAAATCCTGAAATGAACCTGAGGATAATCGATCACAGCTTTGAAATGAACCTGAGAATAATCGATGCCCAATACGCGCACGTGAGTGAGTATCGATGAGGATAGTCCTACGAAGGCCCATACGATCAAATCAACCACCCACCCACACTCACTCACACCCACACTCACACCCACACTCACACCCACACACACACCCACACACACGCACACACCGACACACACACACACAACCACACGCACACACACACACACACACCAACACCCACACACATTCAATCACCCACCCATACCCACACGCACCCTCAGAAACCTACTCATACACATACACACACACACACACACACACACACAAGGAATCAGGTTCCTGACGAGTCCAAGCCGTTGATTCTGGGTGATGCCAAGATTGGGTTAAAAAAACCTCCGATTCAAAAATAATGTGATCCAATTATCATGCCCCATTCGAGAGTTATGGGGGTGTTTCCAGACTTTGCCACATCAGAGTATCAAAATTACGATAACTCAGCGAAAAATGGTCCGATTTCGAAAAACAAAAAACCGCTGGGTCCGGATTGAAACACACTATTGAATGACGTATCACAAGCCCCCCCACCTCATCAAAATTTCCAGCACCCTCCCCCCCCCCAGCCCCCCCTACGGGGCTGGGTAACTCAAAGTCCCCCGTTATAGTCCTTGATCTCTCCTTCAATCGAAAAGAATTTGATTCAATTATCATGCCCCGTTTGAAAGTTATGGAGGTGTTTCCAGACTCTTGCGCCACCCTGTATGTATTATTCAACTGTATTCTCACTATCTCTATTGACTTCCTCCTCATTGTCATGTGTAATAAACAATTGATCAATAAATCATAAATTACATGAGCTGACCAGATTTGGAGTTTCTCTATTTCTCCACCTCTTTGTGTTCCAATCATGATGCGAATTTGCATCTGATAGCTCGTGATATTGAATTAGCATCTCTCATCTATGGATCGTCCATCCCCACGACGCATTTAACTTCTTCTCTCTCTCTCTCCCTCTCTCTCTATATATATATATATATATATATGTATCTCCACCAAAAGGGTACATGATGATGAAGATAATAGTGAGTAAGAGACACATTATGGTAGCAGAGAAGCGAAAGAGAGGATACAGAGAGAGAGAGAAGAAAAACAAGGATAGATATTGTATCACTCACATTAGTACATAAGCATGATGCAGTCCCGCACACCGTCGTTCAATACGGGTACCGTAGTGGGGGGTGTGGGAGAGAGACCGTGGGAACCCTCCATGAGTGTGCCGTACTACTTACGAGTGACGAGACAGCGTGGCACCGTCACCGTCGTTCCTGTTCCTGTGACGTCACAAGTCGCGTTGCGCTATTGACCCAACTATCGATCCACTGATCGATGCTGCCCTCGAGCGCCGGGAAAGAGATTGAACTAGGTATCGGCGGGCCCGTCGAGACTCGTCACCCTCACACGCATCCTTCCATTCGGGGAACCTTATATCTATACTTGATACACTAAACCTGAATTATAATGCTACTACATATAAACTATGTGTATGTACAAAATGGTGATTGATGTGTAACATATACGCGTGTATATTGTTGTAATTCCAGATCTTGACTCCAGTCAAAATAATACAAAAACGGATTTCGCTAGGATGTATGATCAAAGTGCACGTTCTTCATATGACCTGGTTTTGATCGTTCACACGCCAGCAGAATTTATGCCAAGAATGGAAAGGATACAAAAATCGATATACATATTCTTTCGCCTACTTTTGCATTCCACCTATACTATATAAACTTCTCTTCAAATAACATTACAAATAGATGGAAGTATTACTATAATGACTGCGTGAGTGATAATTGATAGTATTATGTATCATCCTCGATGGAAAGAAATAAAAATGGGCAAAGAGTACAGTTTAGAAAAAAACATTCAGGAACAGATTGGAATTCGACTGATAAATTTGAATTACAAAATTCAAAAGCCAACTCCATTGTGAGATTCTCAATCTATCGTAGCTGACCTGCAAGTTCTACTCGAGGTAGTTACTCTATATACCGATCTCATTCCGAAAAATTGTGAAATGGAATACATCACAATTTCGTGTATTTTTTCCATCGCTCGAAGGTCGTCCAATCGTTACCGATCACAAGTCCATAAAACTCCCAAAAATACCAACTGCACGTACTGACTGCAATTACGATTCCATCTTCATGATGCCGAGTCTTGTGCAGAAATTTCCAATTGTTCTCGAATGATCATGATGAACGATCAAACGTTGGAGATTCATATATCATGAGCCATGTTCATCACTGTGAAGTTCCGCTCACTCGACTTCACACTTTATTTTGGATTCATGTTGTAAATTTTATTTCTAATCACTCTAAGAGTTCGCATCAAACTTTTCAAACATTTCATATACATATCATAGAACCTAATTCTTTCGTGTAAGAACTCTGGCGTGAATTTGCGTCTCAAATGAACATATGAGATCGTATTGTCGTAAGCAAATTCAGTGTTTGAGAGAGTTAAACGTCTTCTTGTCTGCTTGAAACGTAACTGGGGTATGACCCTGAACGCATCTGCAGGAGTCTATCGGCCAACTGTTGTCATAATTTGGTCCATTTTGTTGAAGTATCTTCTCCTCATGACATTAATCGAACAAGTAGCTTTTGACTGTTCACTCTCCTCGCTGAAAAACTTTCATAAGGGCTTCGTACAATTAGCTTCGAATCTCCTTTCTCAGAACCCTCCAGCGGACCAGTTCCATAAGCTTTCCGATGTCAGGACCGGCATCCTTCCACAGTAGATCCGTCTCCAGGAAAAGGATTCAGGGTGATCCTTTCGGTGTCCTTGTTTACCTCGGAAGTGATTCAATATTATTAGAATATATTCCTAACTCTGGAGTGTGTCCAGGACTCGCAATGGCTCGTTTTCTGGCCGGCAGGCTCCCATTCGGAGCTGCAAGCGATGGCTTTTGGTACGTGTTTCCATCACGTTTCACCGTTTTTGTACATCCAGTAGTAATAACATTTTTTGACATGTACATCGTACCCCTTTTCTCTCCGTACTTTACCTTTACCAAAACATCACCATTTTCTAAACATCAAAAAACCAAACATTACAGGTGCGAGAATAAAAGTAAGATGTTATAAATACTACGAAAAATATAATACCTCTTTGCGGATGAATATATTCAGTAACATCACTAATTATGAACAAATGATATTTTTTGAGACGTTGATGTTGCGGAATTTCACATTTTTATAGTAGTTTATTGCACAGGAAATATTTTGACCCGGTCGCCATAACTTATTTTTTAATATTATTTTTTGATTTGCAAGAGCCAATGACATATGAAATCCTGCGCTAGTTAACTCGAGGGTTGAACAGGGTTGAATAAACTTCGGTCATGTGATGAGAGCAAATAATTTTGACATATGCGCATCGTCGTTGGAGTTGTATTTTTTGCCTGCGAAAATGTGCGCACTCCGTTCAGCGTTTTACCACTCGTCGTTCGTCGCTCTCTGCATTTAATGGCACCTTAAGGTGGCCACTTCCTTCTTCACCGACGGGTGAATTCGCAAAGTGACACACGGAACCCTGTCGGTGACTTTTCGTTGGAGCTCACCTCTTGAGCTTGTTTCATTGGTTTTGGCGGTGGTGGTCTCTGATTAGTCGTTGCGTGAGTGTGGGTGTATGTGGGACGGGGGTTCTCCGGGATGAGGGTTCTGTCCTTCCCCGAATCTTTGATTTCTCCTGTGCAAGAGTGATGGGAATTGTCGGGGTCCGTGTCGTCCCTCTCTTTCCTCTCTTCTCCTCTTCCAGAGGCATGATGAGTTGCCAGGCAGCGCATGTGGCTGGCTTCTTTTTCTCAAGTCGGCGGCTTAGGTGAGAGGGTGATAGAGGGCGTTCCTTCTTCCTCTGTTGGTCGGCCTGGGGTGGGAGAAGGTGGACTCCTGTGATTGGTGGATCATCCTCCGGTGGTGAGAGACCGCCGTGTCACCTCGTGGCAGATGGCGTTGCCTCCTCGGAGTGGGGAACCTCGATGAATCATGAAAGGGCAGGGATTAGAGGAGGACAGCAATACTGAAGGAGAGGAGATGTGTTCCCGATTCATGTATAAGCGAGCGACTGCTGCGTTCTCTCATGTAAACCCATATTTCCTCCAGTTACGTGATCACTTCCCATACGGGTCGTGCGCGGTGCCATCTCGCGACTCTTTTGTGACGATGTATCACATCACAACATACACCCAATAATTTACCCATAACCTGATTGGGATCAAAGATTGTAGAATTGATGGTAGCTTTTATAAAAAAAATTCGAAAAAAATTGATCGATACACTCAGCTTCAAAAATGAGATTCAATTGAAGAAAATGAAAAACGCCTGTCAACAATGTTCATGGTATTATTTCTGACTCCCTCATCGTCAACTGTATCCAAAAATAAAAATGAAAAAAAAATCATTGGAAAAGATCAATTCTCCGCGAAGTTATGAGCATTTGAAGAAAAAAAGTCTGAATGGTCTGAGGTCTCTTGAATGGGTAGAGATCAGGGTCTAAAAATTCCCGGTGAGATTCCTTCCAGTGGGTACTGTATCACGTGAAATTCCGGAAAAGATCGGAGAGGTCAAGTGATTTGATAGATAAATCTGACATGGTATGCCCCATATACTTTGTCAATTGAAACCATAACCTTCTGTTTCCTAGGAGAACCAGTTTACGAGACGAATCCTCCGCAGTGAATCTGGATGTTAAGAATATCGCGGTTTCATTTCCTTCTTCACTGGAGATTTCAATGGAGTCTTTTCTTGCTCGTAGAGAACTTATATTCCTCCTCTGAATAAAAGGAAGAAGGGACAGTCAAGCTCGAGGTACATCCAAATGACCCGGATAGCAATTCAACTTCGCTGCAAGGGTACTAGGCAATGAGCTTGTGACGGAGTTGACAGGTGGTACCTACTTGACACACGAGGAGGGTGCGAGCCTAGGAATCCCCTCTACTGGAGTTGTATCAACCTCACGCTGACAAGGTTGTTCATCCTTCGTCCCTAATGCTTGCTCTCACTGGCACCGTCCGTGACCCGGATCATTCATGTTCAGCCATTGTCTCAACTCAGTGAATGCTGTCCAAAAAATTTGGAAAGAAACTCTTGAATACTCGTATATTGCACCACTTGAGGTTTCCAAAGTTTATTCAGCCATTTGCAACGAAAAAGATTGTTTCCGACCTTTTTTCGAAAATTCGGCTTGTGTCAACAATGAGCCAGATTATGGATGAAGGGTTAATAATAAGCCAAATGCAATCGAATGACAAGTTTAACTGGTCAAGTTTTATCTGAAACGGTTCGATTGATTGTTAGTGGAATTTTTCAAACCGGACATGCATGATATTCCACGGTATCAATATTTTGTATAGAAACTTTGTCGAATGCATATTGGATTTCATGAAATATCAATGGAGGATCTATAAGAATTGTATATGAAGTATCGTAACGTAATATATTGTATACCGCCACCTCAAACCCATACGCCATCAAAAAGTCAATCACAAGGTTATTGAAGGTTTAGAGTTTGGGGTAAATTGCATCCAAATTTGCGTCGGATCTGCTATCAGAGAGTGAATCTGGAGTTGGTGGAAACAGTGGACCAAGAATCGATCCAGAGTCCATCAAAGGTGCCCTACCCTTACACTTCTATGAACTTGTAATTCACTCTCTGTGGCCACGAGCAGATTTTTAATAGTGCTTCTTCGAGAGTCCATCGAAAATCTGGAATCCCTTACTCTCCACCACTTCATGAGATATTCTTGCATGGGAGAGACATTCACAACTTCCTTGAAAGTTCTTCATTGTCATTCAGGCAGCGTCGAATTCAAATTCCTCTCCAATTCATCTTCGAGCCAAAATAAAATGAAAGTCCCAAATCAAAATTGATGGATTTCCGATATTTCGACTTCGATGGAGCATTCAGAGACTTCTAAAAATTTCACCGCCATCAAAAAGTGAACCACCAGTTCATGAAAAGTCCAGCTCGTAGCACCTTTGGTGAACTCTTGATTGAAATTTAGCCGAGCGATTGCCCGGGCTGAAGATTGACTTTTTGGTGACAAACAAATTTGGAACAGTTTCAACCCTTATCCTGTAAGGTGTTTTCGTTCCTCGTAACCTATGAGGTGGGGTCTCATGAGTCACGGATTTTTTTCACCCTGTTCAACGATTCCGGAGAATCTGAAAAAATTCGTGCTACTTCTTCGAACATCTTTTCTGGAATATTGATAGTGATATTACCCAAAAAATAATTCTCTCATATTCATTTCCTTGAAAAATGGAGCAAATCGGCATGAGAGTAGGGTTTCACTCAGATATTCCAGGTTTGGAGGTAATACTCAGGGGAGTGGGTAGTGGGAGGGTCAGTCAAAATTGATTCGGCCCGGCGATAATTGGATTGAGGTTACCTTCATTGGTAATGGAATGTCCCCAAGGGTACAAATATGTATAGAACAATATGATATGATAGAAGTTGTGAATCGGCCTCACACGGATCTCACGCGACAGGAACGGTGGCGATAACGGGGGCTGCGCGGATAATCATGCAACAGGAAAGGTGGCGATGACGGTGGATGCGCGGACTGACCACGCGACAGGAAAGGCGGCGATGACGGTGACTGCGCGGATAGACCATGCAACTGGAACACCGATTAATTCGGCCCGTACAGGAGAGAAACCTAGCTCGCGACCAGCTGCCTCGACGTCAACACCGTGGACGCAGCTGTGTCGCGGCTCTCGTCTTGATCGTTGACTGACCGTACCACCGTCAGTAACGTTGATGCGGGCTCAGTCGCAGTGAACGATAGATGGTGCGTGGTTTCACCGGCTTCTCTTGTCCCGTCAACACCGGGTAAGGAGTAGTTTCGCGGGGATGGTCAATTACCTTCGTCCAGTCGTACCCCCGTCAACACCGGGCGTACGAGTGTGGACGCGATAATTGTCAGGATCAGGATGCGGAAGCCGGGTTCGAGTCGCAAGCGCGGGGGTCGTGGTCTTTGGTCAGCTCACGCTAGACACGGTAACCACTACCCTGGTGTTCCTAGCGACTTTTCAACAAAAGCTACTACGAACGACTGACTGGAGTCGTGTCGCGTCACGCCTTTTGAAGGCCTCGGAGTAGCGCGTGCAACTCCCCCTACTTGAATCTTCGAGAGCTCGACGTGCCGCTACAATTCACCGCCTCCCGTGATCTGACCCCTGAGCATAGGCCACGATGTTTCTCAGAGGGCGCCCACTCTTAGGCTACGGTGCTCTACATCTTGCGCGCCTCCACGTAGGCAATGGTGGTGATGAGGAGCCGGGTGTCAGGAGGTGGAAATGTGGCTTTCATGACAAGAAGGAGAGGAGAAAAAGAACAGAAAAGAGGCTGCTCAGGGCTGACCTCGTTGACCCATACAAAAGGATAACGCCGTTTGATTAGTTTGCAGCGGAATGCTTGTGTTTGGACAGGGGGAAAGTCGGAGAATTGGGTACCCATTATTGACATATTTCATCACCAAAAAAATTATTCACATATTCATTTGATCACTCATTCATTTCTTATTTATCACCCATTACACGGTGCTACACTGAAAAGGCCCTTTTTGAATGACCTTGTGTAGGTTGTTGGTCTGGTCGAATACAACACGAGACCATGTTTGAAAAATTTTTTACACCCTCAAATTTTCAAGTTATGGTCAAAAAACTGATTTTTGGTGATTTTGTACATTTGGAAATTTCTAACTCTGCCATTTTTTGGCCAATTGAAAAATTCCAAACGTTTTCTGAAAGGGGATCGTTGACACTTTTGATACATATATTTGGTTCTGAGTATTAAACAGAACTTAGAAAATTTGTCCTCAAGAAGTTGAAATTTTCACCTGTTTTTTTTCATTTTTTCTATCTCAAAAGCATTTTTTCGCGACTGTATTGCAGGAACCAATGGTTTATCATATATAGTATCAAAGTGTGTTCAATTCTGTGTGGGATGAGTCGTTTTTCATTGGAATCGATCAAGAATTGTCGGGGATATAGGACTTTTTCCAAAAAAGGAAATTTTGGTCCCATACGGAAATTGATGTGGAGTTTGATCATACAGGGTGTCCCATTTCAATCTGTCACCCAAAATATCTCGAAAACGAATAGATTCAGTAGGAAATGTTCCGGGAAAAGGATGTAAGAATCTGAGGGGGACATCCTATGGTGAACTTGGCTTCGACCTCAGATCCCACTTCCAAGGTCATTCTTGTATTCTGTCTAACATAATGCTCAACTCAAGTGTTTCTCATTTTCCGGAAATTGCCGTCGGTTGTGTTTTGTTTTGGTTTTGTTCTTGGAAATTGTTATTGTTTTGATTCACGTGTGAATACCTTAGGAATTTAGCATCCCCAAACCGCTCAGTTCTCTGTTATCATTTGGAGGAAACACATTTCTAAATATCATGTCTGATTACGCGCCAAACGATATTGTTGACGTTTTGTTGTGTCTTAGTGAAGCGCGGGGGAATTATGTTGAAGCTGTAAGAACGTTTCAACGTCGCATTACGATCCGATTTCTTGAACAACGTGCTCGTCAAGGTCTCCTAAAACGACAGTGGAACAAGAAAGTTTATGCGGATGACAATGATCCTGATGTGAGATCGCTGGCTGTGCTGGCATCAATTCATATTAATTCCCATATCAGTCTTCGGGATATTGAGGAACTGACCGGGATTCCTCGATCCACAGCTCAGCGTATCTTGAAATCGTTGGATTATCATCCGTACCATATCACTTTGGTGCAATCTCTAACAGCTGAGGATTTCATGACAGGATTGAACTCCTGCACGTGGGCCCAACGGAGAATTGAAGAAGATCCTACTTTCTCTCATCACGTTATGTTCTCTGATGAGGCAATATTTCACAATTTTGGAATTCTCAATAGGCACAATTGCCATTATTGGAGTGCTCAGAATCTTCACTGGGTCCGTGAAATTAATCATCAACACCGTTGGAGTGTGAACGTTTGGTGCGGAATTGTAGATTCCAGGATCATAGGGCCGTATTTTTTCGAAGGAAACCTGACTGGCGCGAAGTATCTCCGTTTTTTGCATTTTGAACTCCCTGCTCTTATGGCAGACGTGAGTCTTGACGCGAGATCAAGGATGTGGTTCCAAAAGAATGGAGCACCTTCTCATTACATGCGAATTGTTCGAAAATTTCTGGACGCGAAGTTTCCCAGAAGGTGGATTGGCCGTGGATGACCTTTGCGATGGCCACCTAGGTCGCCAGATCTGACGTCGCCTGATTTTTTCTTGTCGGGTCACATAAAAAATGTTGTATTCCGTGTACCTCCAACAACACGCGATGACATGAAAGATCCAATAAGAAGAGCATGCACAGCAACAACACCCGCTACGTTGCAAGCAACTGTAGAAAACTTTCATAAAAGAATTGCGCTTTGTCAAAGGCAAAACGGCGCTCATTTTGAACATCTTTTGGATGCCTAATGCGTCCCCGAAGATACACCTCCAGTTCAGACAATCGGCCCTTTTTAGGGCCACAATGATGTGTGAAGTCCGATCACGCAACCTCCTCGTGGTGCGCATTGGGGACCGCTGATGCCGACGGCAATTTCCGGAAGATGAGAAACAATCAAGAGTTGAGCATTATGTTAGACACAGCGTTGCCAGTATTCCCTAGAAAAATCTTCAGCATCTGATGATTGATCATTTCTTGTACAACCGGCCAATCATATTCCCAATTTGGAAAGAAATGACCAATGCCAAAAAATCTCAAGATTTTTCTAGGGAATACTGGCATCACTGGTTAGACAGAATACAATCCGAAGGTTTGAGAATTGTCATTTTTTCATCAATTAGAGCGCCATCTATGGGGATTCCGAAAAAACGTTTGACACAAAAGTTCCTCGGTTTTTAGCGTAGAATCTAAACCGATAGTAAAAAATAGGGGATTCCATTTAAAAAACATGGGTTGACCTCAGAATGACCTTGGAAGTGGGATCTGAGGTCAAAGCCAAGTTCACCATCGGATGTCCCCCTCAGATTCTTACGTCTTCTTCCCGGAACATTTTCTTCTGAATCTATTTGTTTTCAAGATATTCTAAGTGACAGATTGAAATGGGACACCCTGCATATATTCTATGGAACATATGGCATAATTTGGTACCGGAAATGATGTTTTATCATGAGATATGGTATTCTATGATATAAAATCCCACAAGGATTCATTAAGAACGTGTACATATATAAGTTTACGTGATATGTTCAGTTGAATTTTCACCATGGTTAAGAATGTTTACTCGATCTTCTATCGAGTGGTCCGTCAATGTTCGGACTTCAACGTCTCACAGTGGGGCCAAATGCCAAAAAGCTGGACAAAATTATAAGGGGCTCTCAAATTCGCTTGCGACTTCGTACTCGGGAAGTTTATTGGGTCACTGATGACGAATCCGTTGTCAGAATTTCAAAATTCAAAATGGCGGATCCAATATGGCGGACGAAAATTGAAAGAAACCATCGGATTTTCTCCAAACTTGATGATCAGGAGTTTTTGGCGTCGCTGATTACGAATCTGCTGTTTGAGTTCCAAAATTCAAAATAGCGAATCCAATATGGCGGATGAAAATTTTAAAAATCATCGGATTTTCCTCAAATTGGGTACCTAACGGTTTTTGGGGTCGCTGATTACGGATCCGTTGTTCTCATTTCGGAATTCAAATGGCGGATCCAATATGGAGGACGAAAATTGGAAGTAATCATCGGATTTTTTTCAAATTTGGTGATCAGGGGTTTTCGGGGTCACTGATCACGAATCCGCTGTCTGAGTTCCCAAATTCAGAATGGCGAATCCAATATGGCGGACGAAAATTGAAAAAAAAATCGGATTCTCTTCAAATTGGGTACCCAGAGATTTTTGAGGTCGCTGATTACAAATCCGTTGTCTGCATTTCGAAATTCAAAATGGCGGATCCAATATGGTGGAATAAAATCGAGAAGATCATCGGATTTTCTTCAAACTCGGCATCCAGGAGTTTTTGGGGTCACCAATTACGAATCCGTTGTCAAAATTTTGAAATTCAGAATGGCGGATCCAATATGGTGGACAAAAATTAAGAAAATCATCGCATTTTCTTCAAACTCGGTACTCAGGGGTGTCTGTGGTCGCTGATTACGAATCCACGGCCTGGAATTCAAAATTCAGAATAACGGACCCAATATAGCGGACGAAAATTGTGAAAATCATCGGATTCCCTTGAAACTCGGTACCCAGGGGTTTTCGGGATCGCTGATCACGAATCCGTTGTCAGAATTCCGAAATTCAGGATGGCAGATGCCAAAAATCAAAACTTCATTCATAACTTCATATTAAACAAGAACTAAACGGCCCATTTTGTTGTTCCTATTATGATCATTATTATTATTATTTCCAACATTGAATCATTATTAATATAATTATCGAATGATATTAACACACCAAATGTGTTAAATCGAAAGATATATACATTCACAATATATACAATAATATAAAAAACTGGAATCGTAATGGTTTTTACTTTTGCCACACTTTTTTTACTCAGATCAGTCTTCTTCTTCACTCTCAGAGGAAGATAATGGGAAAGTCACGTTGTCTTTATCAAGTATATCCGGAGTTTTGATCAGGCTCAACACGTCTCTGTGGAGAAACTTTAGTTTTTTCTTGGGCAACTGTCTTTTACTCGATAACATTGGATCAGAACTCAAAAGGAACCATTGAAAAATGTCTTCATTCGTTTTTTCTCTACTGCATTTCCTGGAGTGATGCTCTCGGTACCTTTGGGAATGAATGTTGTTAAGATATTTGAATAATTATGTATTCATAGACACCGTTAAAGCTTTTGATCTCAACATGACAAGCAAAATCAAGGAAAAACAAAAAGCAGCTGCACTTTGGGGTCATCAGTATGAAGTTTTGAATGAATCCTCTAATTCATAAGTTTACTCGATTCTCAAAATTGTTCTCTAGTCTATGAATTTATGTTTCCAGAGGATGAACAATGTGGCTTATTAATAAAGAAAAGTATATGAATATTCATAATTCCCCGAATTCCTTACCAGAACAAAACAATCTTCGCGAACATATATTCTCGTGGTTACCATAAATATATAGTTTGCCTAGTAGTCAAAAACGTATTGTGCAATGTATCAAACTGATTGCAGTACTTGAGAAGTCAAATTTTCCCCTTCAAAGTGTCGAGTCCACTGTGACAAATATAGACTATTATTGAGTGATATACATCATTTTCACCTTTTGAAATCTTTGTTACGAGCCTCTTGTGCTTCCTCAGTCAATTGGCCAATAGGTAGAAGAGCAGATGCAATGATTTCAGGTCCGTGGATCAAAAACTTGTGCATCGTAGGTGACATTGGGTACCACGGATATTTTGTCGCGTAGTAGCGTGCCATGTCTAAAGCGTAACTCCGAAACTTCTCAACGTCTATTTCATGGCCACTTGAAACGGTAGCTAATACTACATGAAGTCGTTGTATTAGGTTGACATCCACCCCTGTGATTTCGGCAGACACTTCGGGTTGTGCGAAAAATCGCCTAGCGGTATTCCCATCATTTGAGTTCCCAAACCCTGGCTCAGGAATATCGACAATGAGGCCACATTTTTCTTTAAAACTTTTCTGTACAACCTTTTTTCGTTCTTCCACCAAAGCTTTATCTTGTTTTCGTGCTTGCCACTTCTGAATAGGTGGCTTATGAGACAAATGCAGGAGGCCCTCAATGAATCGTATCCAGCCGTGTGGACAAGACAAACCAAACTGGAGGTTTTCGGTTTTGACCGGCCTGGATACTATATCATCAATTTTGTTGAATTCCTTAGATGTGGCACCACATATACAGCACTTCTGGGTATAGGTTGTCTCAGTTATGGCATTGCATACCTTCCCGTCCACCATAGAAAAAATCATCTCATCTTTCACTGAAACATGTTTTCCATCAGTTCTGAAAGGAGTAGCCCTCAGATTTTCTATTTCATTATCAACCCGTAGCTTCTCTGCAACCGGAACTTCAGTTGATTCTTTCACAAACTCTATTTTGATTGGCCCACAAAATCTGGTTGATGATGGCCTTGGATTCTGCCAAATTATTTTTGAATTGCAGTGTAGGCGGAGAGGCACAAGCGAAGTAATGAACACAGCGGAATCACTAGCTTCCGAACTTTGATATGCTTGTTTGTATGAGGAGTGGCCAGAGCTCCCATCAAACCCCCATTTGGAAATAAGTACCGAGTTTTGTAACTCTTCATCAGATAAAGTTGACAAAACCGAATTCTGTAGCTTTAAAATACATGTAGCTGTGTGATCAAGAAGTGCTTGTAGTTGCACAACAGCGCAGGTTTCTGTTATTTGAATAAATTCCTTGTCAGGGAAACACATGCGTTTGGCCAGTTGAATTTTTTTATAAGGTGGAAATTTCTGCGGATCAGCTTCACGCAATAAGCAGTACTGAGGTTTTGAGAGCTCGGCATCTACTAGGAGAGCTAGAGCATCTTCATCATTCAACATCTTTGGCTCATTTCGCTTGAAAGTTTGATAACCTTTCATATACATTTTGGCAAGCTCAGGATCAGAAGATGTAACATCCTTTACAATTTTTGCGGCTTCGATCTGTCCAGACGCTCTCAAACACATTTGTGTGGCGTAAGACAGCTCTGAGATAGGAGTATTTACTCTGATATTCTCCGTTTTCCTACGTCTCGGTCTTTCTGAACATTCGTTGAATTCAACAAGGGGTCTTCCCACTTGCGTGTGAACAGTGACAGAATGGGGATTCCTGAAAGTACAAAACACTACCTCTTGTTTTAACCATTGTTCATTATTTTTAAGAAATCGTCCTCCGGTCCTTTAAGAAGATTCCCATCTCTTTTCAAATACACATTTGAAAGTAGATAAAAGGTTAGAGATCTCTGTAGTTTTGTTATCCGGGCAACACGTTATCTCGATGATTTTTCCTTGAAGGAAAGTGAACTTTTCATCCAACGTAGGTAGAGGACTGCTCCTTAAAATATTGTACATCTCTCTCCGAGTCATAGATATTGAATCATCTTAGAAATCTACAAACGTTGTAGAATTCGATAAAATTCGCTACAGAAACCCCATGTGTTTCTAAAAATTTTCCTAACTTTCTTGGGTTGGATTCAACCCTCTTAAGCTAATTTTTTTCGCAGTCAACTGTTCAAATTAAACTACTAAGAAAATATAGGTTGTTGAAACACTCACCTATGGCAGCGGAATCCATCTCATTTGGAATTGTATGTTAACATTGAATGATTTTAAAAAACGAAAAATATTCACCAAGCTCCAAACTTGCACGCGGAAAAAAGTTTACGGTAACGATTACTAGCAAGAGTAAGAATTCGGTGACAGCTATTGCACAATTGTGATAAGCACCATTTGAAATCAGACCGATTACAACCAACTATTTACGTTGCCATGGAAACGATAGGTCAACATAAAAACGATCACCAAATCGCGAGTCATGATTCAGTTCACGAAAAGAAAAGGGATATCAATACTTGAATAACATTTATAAACATTTAGGAAAATGACGGTCACTTTAGGGAAAAAGAGCATCGCTGAAGAATGTTGGCAGTGAAGTTACCAAAAATTCGTAGTAATAATACTAAATGTTGGTAGTTTTATTGTCATTTCCCATAGTGAATTCATCAACTCATAGTAAATTCACTACGGATATTCTCCAGCAATACTGTTTTTCTCTCAATGGTCCATCATCTTCCTAAATATCAATGATTCTTGGCCTTTGTGTACCCTAAGCCCGCGATGAGAAGGAAACCGAATGGTAATCAATCTCATACAGTTTTCCTCGTGCAGCAAATGTACACTGGAAATAAAACACATACTAACGTTGAGATAAAATTCAAAGCGAATCTACCGAATTCTGAGTTTTGTGTCCACCATATTAGATACGCTATCTTTGATTCTTGGAATTCGACAACTGATTCGTAATCAATGACCCCACAAACCCTGGATACCGAGTTTGAAGGAAATCTGATGATTTTTTGAATTTTTTCATGCCAAACTGGATCCGCCATTCTGAATTCCGGAATTCAGACACCGGATTCGGAATCAGCGACCTTAAAAACCTCAGGGTACCGAGTTTGAAGGCAATCCGATGATTTTTTCAATTTTCATCCACCATATTGGATCCGCCATTTTGAAATTTGAAATTCAAACAACGGATTCGTAATCAGCGACCTCAGAAACCCCTGGGTAACGAATTTGAAGAAAATCCGATGATTTCTCTCAATTTTCGTCCGCCATATTGTATCCGCCATTTTGAATTCCGAAATGAAGACAACGGATTCATAATCAGTGACCCCACAAACTTCTGCATATCAAGTTTCAGACGGATCTAAGGACTCCTCATCACTCCGTCTAATTTTTTGTGATTTCCTGCACAAAAACATGGCGGAATTGCTTAGGGGCAGACATGGGCAGCCGTTTTTTTTTCTGATGTTCAAGTAAGAGTACCATCTACCACCTCCAATAAGTGAAACGACGTAATTTTGCGTAATCCTCTACTATTCCTTCAAAAATCAAACACATTTTCTCATTTATAGATATAGAAATTACATCCAATCATTGCTCTGTCAGTATTCTCCACTCATCAAATTGATATTCTCCTAATTTTTAGTGTATTCTACATAGTTTCAGTAATAGACTTCAATTTGAAAAAGTTAAATCGGTTCATTTTCCGAGACACAGCGTCTTTTTGAACATGCTCGTTATCTTACTGTCTCTCAATCACGCGGATTATACTTCAAGGAGGGTATTTTGCAACTGGTACACAAGGGCAGGGGGAGGGGATCAGATCTTCTCATATCAGAATTCCAATACTTGGGACATCACCTTACTCATCCCAAGGGTCAAACATCCCCAACTACAAACTTCATTTTTGGGGTTTTGGCCAGCTTTTTGGCATTTGGCCCCACTGTGCGTCTTCTCCCTCTCTATCGATACTTTTTCCAGGTTTGAAGAGCCACGCGCTTCCATACCTTCCTAGCAAGTGACAAACGAAAATGATTTTTGCCCGGATTCCGAAGGCCCTACCTTGCTGGGAAACCAGTAACTACCAGGAATTTCGCACCGTCGATGGACTTTTAGTGGAGTTTTCATGACACATGTGTATGTATCAGACATCAAATGGAGATGATGAGAGTAGCTCATGCTTCATTTCCCATGGACTATCGGATTGGGAAGATATTCCAGGGAGTTCAATTACCATGAATATTTTGAAACTTTTCAGAGTGAGAGAAGACCCATCAAATATGAAAATGATCAGTGGAGAGTCATTCTTCGTCATTAGGGTGATAAAAAAACGTCTGTTAACTCAGTGAGAGGAAACATGCCCAGACAGCACACAAGTCTCTCTTGAGTTTGCAGAGAATCCAGAGTAAAGAATACCTATGGAACTCATTTCTATGAATTCATGGAGTGATCTGAATGAACACATAGAGTATCAAGAGAATTCTTGAAGAGTTCTTGATGGATACATGTGGGAGTTTTTGGAATACACATAGAAAATGCAAATACCATGGACTTCGATCAATGAAAATTCAATCACAGTCTTCCTGGATTTGTAAACGTCTTCGGATGAAAGTAATGTCCGAGATACAATCAGTAGTATAGTTTGTCTTATAAATTGATTGAATGGGTGCGTGTACGAATTTTTGAGAGTGCTCAATAAAATGAAGTGAATCATGCAATGTAATAATTGGTTGGTGATTCATTTCGATGCAAGAAACACATAATATGTGAGAGTGAATGCCATGTCGAATGATTTCAAGGTTGAAGTTCTGTATACAATGAAATGATGTAACTTTAAAAAAGAGAAGTGTGTGAAAATCCGTGAATTGAGCGGCCGGATGCAACAACCGATCGCGCGCTCGAAGAGACGTGGAAGTATTGTCCAAGCTGTAACACTCAACGTTGAAAGAAAGAATTCGAATTGTGAAAAACGGAAAATAACAGACGCTAGGTCTCGAAAAAACAACCTCAGTCTCCGTTTGCGATTTCTCCCTGTGATCAATAATTCTTTAGTGAAGAAGATAAAAACTGCAAATATTTTTGGTCTGTAAATCAATGTTTTTCAATGTTGAACCTGCTCTAACTTTTGTATTTTTCAACATTTCGGAATGAATCTTATCAATTCTCGTCTGTGAAACTTGGTGGAAGATGATGATGTTGAAAAACTTTGTGAACAATTGTATAACAATTGTATAACAAATATATTGTAAATCATTAATTTTCTCTCCCGAACTGAAAATCATGTTTCTCAAGCTTCGTATTGAAAAAGTGTCGAAGGAAGTATGAGCTACAGAAAACTTCCAGAGGGAAAATTGTTCACTAGTGTATGGACTACCTTTCTGGGAAATTTCAGATCAATCAAGCAATCAGTTTGGAAAATACAGCCATTTATTTATAAGCGCGCAACTCATATTCTCCGTTATTTCTACATAGTTCCTGGGTTCAACGTACGAGGCTGCACGGAACGAAAGTCCACTCAATTTCCGAAGGTACTCCCATGTTTTTTGTATCAGAGAATCCAAATATCGAATCATTCTTGCAAGGTCCATGATAGATCCTTCATCATCAACAACTTGTTCGAAACTATATTATAATATAAGTAAACGCTTCGTATTTGAGGAGAGTTGGGTAGACGAACAAGGTTCCTTGTTTCACTTGAGAATAAATTATGTATCAAGCATGGTTACAATAGCAACAGTATTCATTTATGTGAACGATTAAGATTATATCCAGAAGATGGAATTAGTTTTTTTTTAATATGATGTTTTATGTTGATTTTGAATACTCCAAGTTCCTCATGGAGGAACATTCAGTGAAACATCATGCATACGAGATCTATCCCTCATTTTTCTCTTGTATCATCAAGTAAAACATGCCTCATTGATGAACAACGGCGAGCATTTTAGAAAAAGTCATATTCTCACTCACAGCATTCAATGAATACTAGGTATTAAAATTTCTTTCACCTACTTTGTTCCAAGATATGAACTTTTCGAACAAAATATATAACTTCATATAGCTTTGTATAGCTTCCGAATGGAACAATATATGGGTGATTCTACAGAAAAGTGTAGATTCACAGTAACTCTTGTGTTGTGGTAAGGGTAAGGAGGAGGACAATAGAGGCATGGTATACTCGTGCCACATGCAACGAAGAGTCGCACGCACACACGGGTAATGTGTATGCATAAGACTCCAAGCCGCAATACGTGTGAGTGTGAGTGTAGGAAGGAATGAAGAAGGAAATCCATCTACCCCGCACATGTACAACGCACGGGGCAGAGAGAGAGGAAGATTTTGGATAGCGAGGAAAATTGGGAGTCAGATACTTTCCCACATCGCGCGTGAATCGTGCACTCCAGCAACGCTACGATGTAGAGAAGAAAGATAGGTAAAGGAAGAAGGAGAAGGATAGAAAAGATTAGGACGTAGCGATATTCTCTCCCGGGATTTCGGAAACGCGTGGTCAGGAGAAAGGCGGGCAGAAGTCTCGCAATCCACCTCGGAATAATACTCTGAAAGCATTATTTGAGAGTCGAAAAATTGCGGGACGTGTCACCTCCCACCCCAGATGGACCATCCTCTAAAGAGGATGCTACCATCAGAGACACAAGCGTGCCCGCCTCGCGCCAGACCGGACGCTCCACCCGACAAGAGATCCGAGAAGAGGGAAGATTGAGGTCCACATCCCGTCGCAATCCTTATTTTGGATGCGGGGCCACGGCGTCTTCATCAGGACACGTCTGGGGGAGAGGAGAACGCGTCCGGATGGCGGCTTCCGTGATCCGTAGCGTTCTTATTCACAGATTATAAGAAGGGTCCTCAATCCATAGAAGGCAGGGTGCACGGAGCGTAGCTAGAGGTCATATCCACACGCGGCAGTCTGCACGCCCATTCTCCCGTACCCCTTACTTTGAGAGGGGCGGAGGGGCAGTCGAGGTAGGAATGGCCCAGGTAGCCGCAGTTCCGGCACCCCTTCCTTGGCGCGGGAGCTGAAGGACCCTCGCGTGCGGCGCGACGACGGCGTCCACCTCTGCGGTGGCGATGTCTCCGGGCGGTGTTCGGTTCGGCAGGATCGTTTACGGGGCCCTTCTCCACGCTGGCCTCTGGCGGTGATGACTGGACCCCGAGTGATGGCGTACACTTGAACCGGGCAGACGATTGTGGTCGCGGCAGGTGGAGCGTACCCGGGATTGAATTGTCACCGGGTTCGCCGCCGCGGCGGGGCGTTCTCAAGAATTCACTCAACGTGCGAGTGCTCGGCTCGTGCTGGTTCTCGACGAATGTTAGGTATGGCTCACATCCATCGTCCTCGTCGTAGGGAACAACGGACAGCAGCGCGTCGGACCTCGACGCCTTCCAGACTGCGCGCAGCTCAGCGCGTGGCTCACGTGGAGATCCCACTCTCCGCAGCAGTTGGCTCGCGATAGTCATCGGTGGGTGCTGCCCGCTCATCTCGGCCCGGTTCAACCTGGCTATGGGCCTGGACCACGGCCATCAGGAAACGCTACACGGTGCGCAACTCGGCAGCGGTGGAATCCATGGCTACGGCAAGACAAGGCTGAATGAGCACGGATTTGAGAGATTATAATGGTCTTAGACTTGCAAGTCGGTAGAGGGAAAAGGATCTTGGCCGACACATGCGAAAGGAAATACTGTATTGCATGCGATCCTAATAGTCAATCCCTCGTATCTCAACGGTGGAGGAGAGTGAGGGCTTCAAACCCCTGGTCCTGCGATGAGTGAGGAGATGAATTCGAGCGCTTGGACCAGTCCTCTCGTGTCAGAGGTTGAGAGGAACCGTTGCAAGTTCATTGTTTGGGTTGCTTGTTCCCTCGTCTCTCGTTCGGGATTGGGATCCCAGAAGCGTCTAGTGGTCTGGGTGCGCTCGTTGATCCTCTTTGGCCGGGCTATTGTCTCTTTGGAAACCATGATGGGAGGAACACGGTGGAGACGAGAGTCATTGACATTGCGATGCCAGGTTCTGGTTCTCTGCATTGGTGAGGGGTTGTGCCTGGGAGTAGAGGTAGAAGGGCGGTTGTGGCAATACCGTTCATGCTCGCAGAGAGAACGGATTGACACCAGGCACTTGCAATATATGCATGTTGAAGCGCTTGATGCCATCGGGGCCTGTACAAAGAGAGTTCCCAATGATAATTCGAATTTTCTGGAACTTTGATATTTATCGGACAGCGTGCGATGTCTCCATGCAGGGGCGTTCACATGTCTGTGGTCGTTTGCGAGGGCAGGTCCTTGGGAGACGTGACTCCGTTCGATGAGGCACGAGTGCGCTTCCTTGCTCTCGTGGTACTCTAAATAGCTCGCTTTTGCACCTCAGAGTACACGGGGCTCTCGGGACCTGGTTGGGAGGGGGGGGGGTTTAGGTCTTGGGTAATAGGCGGGCGGAAATGGCTGCTCCATGACGTTTCGCTGAGGTGGTCAGCCACCCTACAACCAAAGTGCCCACTGCAGTTGCCAATCCCCCTGTGGAATGATCCAATGTGTCCTGGTTAGCTTGCGTCCTCCGTTCTTGTTGTAGGTATTCTGCGTCCTGAATAATTTCTGCGAGGGCTTGTCCTCGCTCAGGTTGCAGCAGCAAGTTGAGGTTCGACGCAAAGGATGTTTCTATTCGTTCAATAGCGTCTTGTACCCCTTCAGATGTAGTACTTGGAACCAATTTAGTAATATTCAGGCCGAGTGCTGGAGCAAAGAGGTGAATCTCGCTGTGTTCGATGTCCAATGGTTTCTTGTAACGACATGTAGTGATTGTAAACGGAACATCCGGGGTTTGATTGCAATAATCTCGACCCTTGGATTTCTGTGATCGCTGCCTGTTTTTGGGGGCAGACTATCCGCAAATTCCTGCGGTTGGTCGACGGAAACAACCATCCGTTCAAGGAGCCGATTCCGGTCCAATGTGCTCTTGATGACGGATCCAGCCTCACGTCGCAAGTGTTGAGGGTTAACTCGACAGGATTTGTCAGCAGAAGGGTCTCGCAAATAGGAGCGCTCTCGATCCGGTGGATGGGCTGGTCGACATGACAGATGTGGTTACTTCGGTATTCTCGGCATTTTTGGAAATCGCCTTCATCGATGGTGAAGTAGCTTACTCGATCTCTACAGGCAGCCAGGTACCCGGTGACCGGGCGAATATAGGCCAGCTTATTTTCCCCATCGGCAAATTTCTGGACCACAGGAGATGAGTGTAGTTTGTACAGGTCGAATTCTTGACGGTCCAGCAAGGGTACTCCGACGATGAAGAGTAATTCCCCATCAATCACCATGGCGCGTACCTCGGAAATTGTCATAAGCTCGTCAACATGCATTCTGTGCACTGAGGTCAGAAATTCATATTTTCGAGCGGTTTGCTGGATCTCTCTGGCAATGTCGAGCAGCTGGGCTGGTGCCAATATTTGAGGATCGACCAATCCCAGTTTGCTGAAAAGGATAGCATCGCCAGCGTAATCATGGCTGCTTCGTATTCCATGATCTCCAACTCTAATCGCTGTATCCAAGACAGGACAGCGTTCATATGAGCTCGAAGATCCTTCTCCTTCCGTTGTTCGAGGAACCATTCTAAGCAGGACTCCAATGCGTGTTCGTTCGGCGAGTGTGGCATTCTCGAGCCTATCGAGCTCGGCGTGAATCCCATGAAGCTCTGATCGTGTGATGATGGCCTGCCTCTCTAGGAGATTTGCCACCCTCTGTTGTTTCTCATGTAACTGGTCGATCTCACGGGAGAAGAGTTGAGCATCCTGAGCGAACGAACGAGTCTACCGAATACGAGTTCATACGGCGTGAATTTAGTTCTCTCGTGTCTGGCGGTGTCATAGGAGAACATCGCGGGAGGAACCAGATCGTCCCAATCATGGTATCCATCCACAAACGACCATGAATAATTACCAAGCACGGCATGGCTGCGCTCGAGGGAGCCGTTGGCTTGAGAGTAATATCCGGAAGTAGTGATGTGGGAAATTTTGAAAATTCCAGTTAATTTGTGTACCACCTTGTTTACGAAGAAGGTGCCACGATCTGTCAATATTACGTGTGGGCTACCGTATACGGATATAAAGTTCCGGGCGGAGGCATTCGCGATCGTGGTAGACCTTATATCTGGAACAGGGACAGTCACGCGGTACTTGGTTGATAGATTTTGTATAGTTGATATATGGCAATTTCCCCTAGCCGTGGTGTGGAGGAGCCTCACAGTGTCGAGCGCGATTTTATATGAAGCGTCCGGTGGAGTGTCCGTTAATAGCATAGGCTGCCGAGTTTTCATCCTCTCCAATTTTTGGAGCTGCTAATCGGGTGGGTTTTGATAAGAGCTTGGACGTCCTCCCGCATTTTTGGCCAGTGGAGGCGTTCGCGGAACCTTTTGTACGTTTTGATTGTGCCTTTGTGTCTGCCCGTGAGACTAGCGTGACTTTCTTCTATAAGGGTATTCCTCTCTTCTTTTTTAGGCGTGATGATTTCGCCTGAACAAAGCGTTACAGATTCCTCACTGTGATTGAACACATTATCGAAACAGTTCCTCAGGAAATTCCTAGTGAATTTCCTCATGCTATCTTGCAAGTCAGATAGTCTCAGGTACATCTTTTCTGTTGAATCCAAGGATTTCTCCAAATTATCTAAACATGACAACACATTGAGAATATCCGGTGTACTGTAGCTCGCGGTTTCATAGAACATGGTGAAAACGCTGATTCCCTCATGTTTGGACACTAGGATCTGACTCACAACAGGTTTGCGCTGTAGGAGCTTGAAAGTGTCAATCAGTCCCAAATCAGCTAGGGCTTTGGAGCTGCTCGATAAGGTATGACAGTCGACAGTGAGGGAGTGCGCATAATTGCCCTCCTTGGCTGTCAGGGGTTCTTCAAAAATTTTGACGTTTCTACCATTCTCGATGGGGGCCCCGCTTCTTCCCAGTGATGGATAAAACACTGAGGGATCGGAGGGCTCATCGTCGAAAATGAGAGAGGAAATATCGGAAATAGAGGCTCCAATCACATTTGGTTTCCTAATCATAGGTTGAGGTCGATGTAGCGCGGGACGCGGAGTTGAACTCACGACAGGAACATTCTGAGCCTCATTTGGAATAGAGGGACTAATACCCGTGGGAGCATTTTTGGATCCCAAGATGAAAGAACGACGAGCGTCAATGATTGTTTCGGGGGTGTCATCCACAGAGTCATCAGAGTCGCTACTAGATGGAAGTTTGACAGTCTGATCGTTTTCTGAGCGACGTATCGAGGATTCATCCATCGATTCTAGCTGAAATTCCAGGCTTGGTTCGAATTCGTTGGGAGAGCTTTCATCTGAAACGGCGTCATCGGCAGGTGGGAGTACTCCGGCTGGTTCTGGGTCATTATCTTCGTCTTCCGATTCTCCGCTCAAATCAGGAACCAGGAATCACTGGGGAAGGCTCTATCGCTGAAGCGAGGTTGCATTGGTCGACGTGGAGCTGTTCGTTCCTCGACAGGGGCAGCTCCAGGGAGGTTCCGATGCCGACGTTTGACTCTGTTTGCGATCGTGCTTTCGTCCGAAGCGTCCAGCGTTCTTGAACCCCTCCGCGTGATAGGGAAAATCCTAGCAGCAGATCGAGATTCCACCGGGTTCCTAGAGAGAGCATCGACGGTCTTATTTATTTCGCCCGACTTATATACAACCTCATACTGATAGTCGGCGAGCTCGATGCACCATCTCATCAGGCGAGAACAAGGGTCAGAGACAGATTGTCACCAAACTAGAGGGTTATGATCAGTCACGACCGTAAATTCGCGTCCCCATAAGTATGGCCGGAAGTTCTGCACTCCAAAAACTTTCGCGAGACACGCCTTTCCTATTGTAGAATAATCCATCCCTGTAGCTCGAAGTACTCTAGAAGCATCAGTAATTGGGAGATCTTGGTCCAACTTGTCCTGACTGAGTGTTCGGAATACTCCGAATATGATTTGTCGTAACAGGATATCTACAGAACATCTCTGTGTGCTGGAAAAGACTGAGCTCTATTTCAAAAGCTTCCCCAAACGCCTACAATCATACACCCACTGGCACATCGAAGCTCACCCTTCTCGTAGCATACAGGGAGTTCGTACGCCCCTTCCCTTCACACTTCTGGACCTAGGATCGACTCTACTCTTGCCCTCTACGAGTCAGGCGAGACGTTGGTCTACGAAGGTATTGGGAGGAAGGAGGCGTGATACTGATATGTGAATTATTATATCATTTTCCTCTTTCCGTGAAATTTCGCTCCAAGCACATGCTTTGCTTCCCATGTCTTTTCTTTAACTCGTGGCATTGCCAATCACAGTACTTTTGTAATGGACTCTCCGAGCAATTGGAACTTCTGTGAATTGTGAAATTTTCAAGTGGTTTTTCAAATACAATTTTTGTTATCATGGAAATGAGTGAGTTTCTTCTTCCATACGGTGAAATGATAAGACCCTTTCTCCATCATTGATGATCGTTTTCGCGCAACGAGAGATTGCGGGACAGAATCCGCAATACATCAATCAAAATCGAACTGTTGTGTATCTTCTTGTCTTCGATAAACCCATCGAAAGGGAAATTATTCAACAAAGCTGGTCCTTCGAGCCGGATCAGTGCTCGTTGTCCGGCTCGTTTCGCGGAACATCGAACATTCATTTCAAACCAATGCTCTTCGGTAATGAACCACGTGCTGTAGTGAAGACATTTCCATCGTGTAAACAGTTTGAACAAGTGAATGTGTGACTTTTCAATAGTGCTCTTTCATATTCTTTGACTGTGATTACAGTGACTTTCCGTGACATTTTATGACAATTTTTTTCAATTGTCCCATCCTTCCCTACATCAAGGATATGAAGGAAATCGTTGGCAGAGAAAGATTTTCAGAGTTCGTGAAAATTGTCTCGAACTACCACCAGAGGTGACGTCATTCGTTTCTTCCAACATTCCAGCGGAGAGCATAAGGTATCGAAGAATTCTCGTACCAAACAACAGGAGTCAGTTCAAATATATTTTATTCGATCAAATCAGTACTATATGTTCTATTCAAAAGTGATATTCCAACCACGAAAATCATCACTTTTCAATACGATTGTTACGAAGTTGAATGGCAAGTGTTGTTCATATCACCTTGTCACAAATGATTTATTGTTCGAAACGGCCCGAGCGGCTAGACCGGATCGAATGTGTGGGTCTGCTTACGTTCTAAGCTTGCCGAGGAACTCCAAAGTCCAAGGCGGCACCCGTAGGGATGTTCAATGATTTCCTTTTAGTGATGAAAGGGAAGAGAAATGAACTAGTGCATAGATTGACCCTTGATTTTTATTGCGAGTGTTATCTGCTTTTACATTTATTTCTCTCGGGAACAGAGAGAAAGAAAGAGGAAAATATTACAATGAAGCGAATCAAGTAGAATGGAAGGACAGATTCAATGACTCTTGAATTTCAAGATTGCTAACGGTGACATCGAGATAGTTTCTGATGTGAGAAAGTATGAGTGTGCGTAGGTTTGTTCGAAATGTATATCGAGTTGTGTAGTTACTTACTATTAGGCGGCTGATGCTGCACGAGCTGGATTCCAGGGCAGCTCGCGGGATGTTGTTGGTTCTCAGAAATGTTTGATCCAATATGGGGTTGGGATGTTGAGAGGAATCCCTGGACCAAGAGCACGCACTGACTCTACTAATTCTAACTCGAAATAAGGATTTTGAGTGCTAAGGAATTATAGGATGAGAGCAACCAAACGAGACTCCGGTCGGAATGGTAATCCGTCCAAATCTACGGCACGTTGAACTCGCGCGTAATCCACACTCGGTACTGAACGCGAAACATAATCGAAGGTCAAATTAGTAAGCCGAGTTTTTGTGTAAAAGCTTGTGCGAGGCGTGAACTCCGTATTACTCTCGGAAGTATACTCTGCTTTTTCATCGATTCTTCTCCTCATTTACGGAGCGATGATTCCTCTTCCATGGGAGTGGGGAATCACGCCATCGGTCTTTTGCTGATTTTGGCCAACGTGCCTTGGTTGTCATGCTCGTGCTGAATTTGATGGGTGTGAGGAGGATTGATAGACTGAGAAAAGGATAGAAGTAAAGGTGCACTGCACTTTGGACTCAGCTCGATGCAGTCTCAGCAATTTTGCAAATATTTGTGTTATATTTCCGCGTTGTGAAATTCGTGTATGAATATTGAAGTATGAAAATGAACTTAATAACTGCGTGTCAGGTGACAAATGAAAAGATACGAAAGTGGAAGAGAATTTTGTCTTGAACTTCAACCCATGTATGCGTGCTTTCATCTTCGCTTCACATATATAGGGAAATGATTTTTGTTTTCCTGAATGTGATGAGTTTATCTCGAATGCGCTCTCAAATTACAATGATTTCCAATTTCCTGCGAATTTCGATTGATTCTCCCTCTGAGAGCGTGGTTGAAAGGAAGTGATCCGCAATTGTTCATTCGGGAACCTCTGACCGGATCGTAATTTCGCTGAGATTGGATAATTTTACGCAAGACAGTTCTCTTTGGACTTCGGAATGTTGAACTCCGAACATTCAAATCTTCTAAACATTGAGAGATTGAAAATCACACTTCTTCTCCAATAGAAGGTTGGAACATTACATGACTTGGTTCATTAGTGAGTGAACAAAAATGTTCCTATCTTACAAAAGAAGCTTCTCAATTCATTTTCCATCATGGGTTGTAATTTTGATTTTCTGAGTGTATCTAGAAGCATTTGATGAATTTCAAAGAATGGATTAGAGAAGCTTATTCTGTTGTATAGGTATTTCGTAAAGAAACAAAAAAAATTGAGAGGTGAGAAGGGTGAGTTTTTGGTGGGTACATCACACGATAAGTGAACGGTTATCAATCCGATAAATCCAATGAGTGCGATTTTTTGAACTGGTATCTCTGTGCAATCACTCAACATGCCTGCTGCGTGAGAAACAATTCGAATAAGAGAACTCCCCTGAACTTGATTTGGAAATTAAACTCAGTGAACTGACCTTTGGTGCTTCATTTTAGCAAAGATCTCGAACGTTTGAATTCGATCAACTTCGATCATGCCTTCCAAAATAAACATTTTGTAAAATCAATAAAAAGCCATGGCGGCTACAATCGATGATTTACTTCGCGAACAGAGAGAATATGCGGATTGGATGAGCCGATTTTGGTCAAATACATTGAAGATGGGGAGAGAAACATTCACTGTACCAGTTTTGAAGATGAGGCAAAGTAAATTGAAAGCTTATTGGGATACGTAGATTGATAGGCATCACGAGATTACGCGTTGTGCTGAAGCCGCTTCGTCTGATCATTTGAAAAATGATGAGTTTCCTCCTACTGGAGAAATTTTCCTTACAAATGCCGGCGCTATGGCAAATGCTATAGGACAACTCACTCCAAAACCTCAAGCTAGTGCGATTGAAGTATCTCCGCAGCCAGCAGCTACGCGAACCCTTCCATCATCAAACTTAGCACATTTGGCCAAACTCGAAATTCCTATTCTTTCAGGAGATTCACTGGCATAGTCAAACTTCAAGGGATTGTACGGATCTTTGGTGCATAAGGACACGCAAATGCGCAAAGTCCTGAAGTTGCAATATTTGGAAACCCATTTAGGGGGAGAAGCTGCCAATCTCTTAGCAAATTTGCCCATTACTGATGAAGGATACGACGGAGCCTGGAAAGACTTGTTGGTCGAATACGATAACCAATATCTTTTGCTTTTAAGATAATCATTATCGCGTCTTCCAATGTTTGAGGCCCAGTAGGAGTGACGCGAGTTTCTAATTCACGCGGGAGCCCGTTCAAGAAGGATCTGAGAGCGGTTGTGTCCAGGATCCTCTTCGCGTCGACACCTGAGGCGTTGGCCCAAGCCATGACTGGGGGATCGCCGCCAAAATCTTTCAGTGCGTTCAATGCTCCTCGCACTAAATGATTGGCCCGAGCTGAATATCTGATACCGTGTCGTCATGGTGCATTCGTAAATTATTCAGCTCCGAATGAAAATAATCAAAGTCCCGATGCGGAGCAATTCTGATTTCAAATGTTTGATTGAAGAGTTTGCGTTCTGAAACTTCAGGCCGGACACACTCGAACGCGCATTACCCGTCAGCTTGGCAAGTACGCTCTTGACGGAGGAGCGCTTGCATCCGGCGGGAATTTGGGAATGGCCGTTTTCCAAATCCTGGACGGAATTGCTCAAAGGGAGATTCCGCCTATCGTAGAAAGGGATGTGCATGGGAGCCGATTGTACCCCCAGATATTCAGTGAGGGAGCTAACCACCCCGACAAGGGATTGATCTAAATCCTGGCCATCGTTGTCAGCCATTTCGGGCGAATGCCTCTGGATAATAAACAGGAACCACTCGTCAACACAAGCACACAATGAAACAAGATCAAATATGACATTTGGCGATCTTTCGTGCACGAGCAACGAGGTTTGGTCCCAACATTCCGAAAGTGTACATTCAGAATTGCACGAGCCAAAACGGCTCGCGGAAGCCAGTATTCCTTGATCTCCGAATGGTTCTCTGGCTTCGAATGGAGTTCTTCATCCCGAACTCAGTTCGTGAGGGGTATGTCGGTTCCACCAGGAAAAAGGGCGGTGAGGTGCCGATCTTCTGGAAAGGCTCCTGATGCGCCGAACCATTTAGCGGACATCTTATAGCTCAAGCTAAGACAGCGTGATCGGTCTGACAACCCATGACAGGTATGCTGGCTGATGCCAAAGCGTGCTATGACGTCCGGTTCAGTGCACGTTCACAGATTCGCTGTACACGCAGCGGAAGAATCCATTCAATTCAATTCCAACCAATGAAATTCGATATAATTCGAAAATAAAAGGGAACATTCAATGGACACTGCTTCCGGAATACTGTGGGTTTCCCGATGGTCGCTCAGTAATTTCGCCATTGAAAAAAACCACTGGACGTTAGCTCATGGCAATGGTTGTCGAAGTTTTTGGGTCTCACAACGAGTCCAATTATGAATATTCAATTCGATTCACTTTTCAATTTTAAGTCTCATTTGAAAAGATACAATTTGAATCCCCAATTTATCAATTTGCAAAAGGAAAAGAGAGAAGAAAAATTGCTCTATAGCGACAATAGATCTGTGACAATGTAAATTAATCTGTGGTGATTTTGCGAAACCTGGAGTGAAATTAGAAAATTTTTGGTGTATATCATTTCTTTTTTCCAATATACGATATTGGAATCAAATATCTAAAGGGAGAAAAATTTCGGTATCGATCATGTATTCCTCGCAAAGCGACTCGAATTCGACAACCATAACACAAGATTGAATAAATAATGACAAAATGAAGAAAAATTCACATTCCACAAACATTGAAATGCGCGAGAGACAGTGAGAGATGAAGGAAGGAAGGAGAGAGTAGTTCATTCAGAGTACTCCTCCATAAATCCTCCCGACCTGTTCCCGAACATGTGGGTTGTGTCGGTAGGTACATTGCCTGTATATGATTAGTTCCAGCAGTAATAACCCATGAAAACGTCGTTACATTGCGGGATAATTCTCACTGTTTATTAGGAGCTTCATGTGATAGAATATGAAATCAAATGAGTGGAGATAATATGCGCTGAAGTAGATTTATTAAAATTTTTCCTCCTTAACCCTTCGCGGCATAGTGGGACGTATATGTCCCACCTATCTTAGAGTGTTTATTTCCATTTTCCGAGCGTGAACTGAACCCTTCCATTGCTTCTTTCTGTAATTTGAGTTCGTTATGAGTCCTTGTAATGTTTTGGAGGATATAGTTCTCTTTATTGTTGATCAATTTCGTCAGATGAACAAATGAAGTCTCGAGAATGAGACTTTTGTTATAAAAAATTCATGTCAGAATAATGGAAGTGTCATGGAACTGCAAACATTGGTATATAGGGGTTTTTTGGGTCACTGGTTACGAATTTGCACTCAGATTCTCGAAAAATTCACCCTAAACTGGCGGATTCGATATGTTGGCTAACGATTTTGAGTATTCTCCATTAGCATGCCTTGAAAATTGGTATAGAGGAGTTTTTTAGATCGCTGATTACAAATTTGCACTCAGATTCTCGAAAAATTCACCCTAAACTGGCGGATTCGATATGGCGGCTAACGATTTTGAGTATTCTCCATTAGCATGCCTTGAAAATTGGTATAGAGGAGTTTTTTAGATCGCTGATTACAAATTTGCACTCAGATTCTCGAAAAATTCACCCTAAACTGGCGGATTCGATATGGCGGCTAACGATTTTGAGTATTCTCCATTAGCATGCCTTGAAAATTGGTATAGAGGAGTTTTTTTAGATCGCTGATTACAAATTTGCACTCAGATTCTCGAAAAATTCACCCTAAACTGGCGAATTCGATATGACGGCTAACGATTTTGAGTATTCTCCATTAGCATGCCTTGAAAAATTGGTATGGAGGAGTTTTTAAGATCGCTGATTACAAATTTACACTCAGATTCTCGAAAAATTCACACAAAAATGGCGGATTCAATATGGCGGCTGACGGTTTCGAGTATTTCCCATTGGTATGTCTTGAGAATTGGTACGGAGGGTTTTTTTGGGTTACCCATCACGAATTCACACTCAAATTCCAAAAATTTCCCTTAAAATTGTGAATTCGATATGACGGCTCGAAATTTTGAATATTTTCCATTACTATGCATTGAAAATTGGTATAGACAGGTTTTTGCGTCGCTGATCACGAATTTGTATTCCGATTTCCAAAAATTTTCCCCAAAATGTAGGATATAATATGGCAGCTCCTAGTTTTGAGTATTCCTCCTCACGCCTTGGAACTCGGCGCTTGGAATTGTATACCTGGGTTTTCGGAGCCGCTGATTACGAATTTTGAGTCAGATAGAAAATATTCTTCCAAAATGACCGAATCAAAATGATGGCTCACGATTTTGATCATTTTTATCGGGTTTGCTTGAAAATCTGTATAGTCGAGTCCTTCCAATCCTTGAGAACGAATCTGTTATGAGATTCCGAAATTTTCCCCATGATGATCGATGCAAAATCGTGCCGACAATTTTGAATATCTCTCATTCAGTTTCTCTGGAAACCAGGACATGCGCTTGTGATGAATCTGCAAGAGGGTTGAGGAAATTCTTCCTAAATATATACATAGTATACATATCAGACATTCTTTTTGCAAATCTGGCATCCCCCTCCTGTCTAAAATCGAGCTCCGTCTGAAAATACAATCAAGCTCAGGGTTCCTAGTTCACTATACATATCGAACTTCTTGAGAATCCAATATAGCAGACAAACGTGATCGGGAAACGATTGTAGGCAAGTCATATACTGAATCAACCCGTCAAAGACCCTGACGATTCTGGAGTCAGATTCTGGGAATTCAGATGGCGGATGCAATGCGGCAACCGGAAGATTCCGAACGATGAAATTCGCTTGAATCCGACTAATCAGAGGTTCTTGAGGTCGCGGAATCCGGGTTTGAGGTCGGCAACCTACTGTGATCTCCCCTTGACGTTGGGAACCCCTGACGAGCCAGTTTCGGATGAATCAAATCGATTTGAATTCTTTGGTATCGCAGCTCTTTTGAGTTCCCAAAATCCGACTCCAAATTCTTAGTCAGTGACAAAAAAAACCCTGATACCGACCCACTTCGAAATCGTAAGACTTTTTGACCGGATAATTTACCATCTGATTTTCCTGCAATCGTTTTCCGATTGAGCATGAGCAATGTTTGCGAGAATTGATGTTTTCATATCTACTTGTTATTGAATCATATACAATATCAATACGAATGAAATATATCTTATGTATAAAAGATTTACGCGACACTGGATCCATTATATTGGATTTTCGGAAAGGCCAGAGTATCAAGTTAACTGGACACCATGAGCTTTGATTCGACACCCTGATCATATTTTTGGACTGCATTCAATTTTGAATGCGGAAGTATCAGATTAGACAAAGAATATATACTACTGTGGGTGAAAAGTAAGGTGAATTTGTTTGTAAAATGAAAAATCTTCATTCATTCTCCTACATCAATTTCATCCCCTTCAAAGTAATCCCCTCTCGATGAAATACACTTATGCCAACGTTTTTTCCAATCATCGGAACATGATGAATAGTCCCTTTCCGGTATAGCCATCAGCGCCTTCTTCAATTCAGATTTTATCTCCTCAGTCGATTCGAAACGCTTTTCCCGGAGTGGTCTCTTGAGTTTTGGGAATAGCCAGGAGTCACACGGAGCCAAATCAGGCGGATACGGTGGTTGCGGAACGATATGCGTCGAATTTTTGGCGGAATGGTCACGAAGAACGAGTGCAGTATGAGACGGTGCATCATCGTGATGCAAAAACCAAGAGTTGTTAGTCCATAATTCCGGTCTTTTCAGACGAATTGCTTCACGCATCATATCAGTGAAGTCTCTAACAGTCAACCGACGATTTTTGGGCACTAATTCCTCCAGTCCATCGACGTGCTGGTCATCTGTTGACGTCGATGGTCGTCCGGAGCACTCCAAGTCATCAACACATTCTCGACCCTCTTTGAAGTCTTTGTACCTGCTACTTCTCGAGCGGAAGTGAATTGAGAAAAAATAGAAAAAAAGGATAAATATGGAGAGATCAAATAATTCCATAAAGAAACAATAATCTGAATTCGTGAGCAAGAACGAGAACTGAGAAATATGATAGAATGAACGCTGGGTCGGCTTCTTCGTTCGTGGATAGAAAGAATCTCGTTACAAGAGTTTGACCGAAAAGTCATCGATATATTTCAGAAAATCAAATCACAATCTATATGAAAATACTTACAAATAATCTTCCTTGTATTAATTACAATAATGCCTTCTTACCGGGCCCGTCACACACGCCGCCATCAATCACACACATTTGATGGCCATCATGAATTGTGTACCGCACTAATCTACTCTCAATTAATAAAACTCCATATAAAACATAAATTGAACAATAATTGGATATGAACTCTTCTCGAATGAATCCGTTATTATATTTGGATTTTCACGTGAAACAAAAGATGAACTTTAATGGAAGAGCGCGATATGAAGGTTCGCAATGGAGAAGAACGATGTGTTCTCGCAGAGAGCTGAGAAGAGAAGAAGACCTCGTGGGAGAAATTAGAATACCAGAGATCGATGTCGATAAGTAGATCGAACGACAGATGATAAGTATTGGGGAAGTAATGACATATGATGAATCATCCTTCAATGAGTCGTTGCGACGAGAGAGGTCGACACTCTCTATTTAATGAGTCACGACGCAACAGTACCACGTATAAACATTGTTCTGCGACATGGTAGAATCACCAAAAGCCTTCCGCAACATCCTCAAAGTTTCCGCAGCCGAAATTTCATTCCACAAACAGAATTTGATTGCACTTCTCTGCTCAATTAGATCAGACATTGTAAAAATCGACAAATGCATTCTTGGTCGTTTGGTAGACACAAGCGTAAATGTATGACTGATAATGACATTGACATGAAATTTGGCACAGATGTCATTAACAGTCCTGCCAACTTAAGAAAAAAAGAACTAGCCTGAAATGTCGAGCCCGCGGAGTTTGAATTGAAAATTCACCTTACTTTTCGCCCACAGTAGTACATCCTTCTCAAGTGTGAAATTGGTAGTAGGTTTTGGAATTCACACGAATTCAGCATTCTTCGGAGCTGAAAAGAATATTAGAATATTTTCAATATACACAATTGATTTACTTGAACTGATTTCCCGAATCGCGAATACCGGTTGTCATACTAGAATTTCTTCAGTCGAAAATTCTGATTTTGCTGTAGCATTGATTCATAATATAATGGAATATATATTTATAATATAATATCATGATATAGTATAATATGGTATGATAACATGTAGTATAATAAATCAACATCTAACATCATAGCATCAAATGTAATACCTCTAATAGCTTTGGATAATACCTTAGATTATTTCGAATATCGTACTGTTGGAAGAAGAATATCGGGAGCATACATCCAGTAACTGTTCTCAAGAGAACAGGTTCATCTTTGATACCTGATCCGTGTTTCCTAATCCTTCGTGAATACAGGGTGAGGCATTTATCTTGAGACAACGGAATATCTCTCTGGGATCATCTTTTATTGGGAAATATTTCATGCAAAAGTTGTAGGGTGTCAGAGGGGCTATCTCACAGTGACCTTGGGAATGTTCTTGATCTCGATCTCCAAGGTGCTTTGAAGGTCAAGTTCAAAATTTCAAATGGGACCCCCCACCCCCCTATTTGACCCCGGGGATGAAAAGGGCGGGAAATTTCACGTCGAGATATGACCTTGACCTCGAGGTCGGGGCAAGACCAAGGTGATTCCAAAGTCAAGAGAAAAGAAATTTTGTCATACGAGAGGTGTTGTGCAACACGAAGGCTGGAACAGGGAGGATTTTGAAATGACCTCGAGCTTCAAGGTCGTTTGAAGATCACCTCAGAAAATCAACGAGTTTGTGATTGAACGAGTTTGTTTTTGTCTTGTTAACGTGGGTCGGAGTGCTTGTTTTCGGTAAGTCCCCTCGCCTCTGACCGTTTTGGATGGTTTTTTTGTTTGGGATAAACTTATTCCAACAAATGCTCAAATTGGTCACCTTCAACTCCAATGCATCTATTGATCCGTAAGTTCGTTCAAGTTTACAGAATTTTGTTGAATTTCATTGGAACCCCGCTGTGCCAAACGTGAAAAGAATTCAACAAAATTTTTCCGCTAGGGATCTATCAGGAGACTATCATTCTACTACGGTTTCATCCAGTTCTCCATGTACTTCTTGCGAGGAATTCTCAGTTTTGGGAATTTCAAGATGGAGGTTTTTGTATAGCACTTCAAAGAATCACAACTGATCGAATTATCGAAGCTGCCATCTTGGAATTTCTGGAATTGGAAAATTTTCTTCAAAAAGGTCATGGATAACTGATTAAAACCGTATGGAAATCATACTTTTCTGATAGTCTGTCTCCATAATTACATAATGATGGAGGTGAAAGCAAATGGAGAAAAGGAGGTGCCCTGTGGCACCTGTTCTTATTGAGAGATAGCGAAGTGCTTTCGCCAGGATTTTTTTTTATGTTTTTGGAATGCATACAGGCAGCGCACTCATTGAAATCTAGGGGGAGGCTGAATAAGGGTCAATCTACGCCACACATTCGTTGCCTTGGAACGACATTTGTTGATTCACAGCTAACATTACGTTCACAAGCAAGAGCGGAAGTTGGTTTTCCAAAAGATCACGAAATTTTCCATGGTTTGAGTTACCTTCAATTAAGTGGGCACTAACAACCTTGTGATCAATCATTCCACACCAAATGCACAAAAACACGGGCATAAATACAGTCGTACACGGTCGTTGAATTCAAAGCATTGCATGAAAACAAAACATACCACATCGAACTGGTGCGTGTAATTGCGTCCTGTCTCTCGATATTTCCGGTTCATAATTCGGCACGTCAACGGATATCGTGATTTGTGTATTCTGATTTCTCTAATTTTTTCTCCCGCTGATTGCTAATTTCTTTGTGAATTTCGCCTCTGTTAAATTTTCTCCCAATAATGAAGGCCATTCCTGTAAAAGGGAGAATAGAAATTATCCTCATTGATGGTGAATGTGCCAGGAATGTCCATGCCGGTGTTTTGCTTTATGCTGAACGTTTTCCGGACAGCGTGCGATCTCAAGCATCTCTTTTCGGGTCGTTGAACGATTCATGGAAGAGGGGAGTGTGGAAAACAGAAAGAGAGTCCGTCGCAACACAGTTACTGGATTCGACAATGAAATTGCTGTATTAGCTGTAATGAATGCTGATTCTCATGTCAGTACTCGAGAAATCGAACATGATTCTGGAATTTTGCAACGTAGTGTATGCAGGATGTTGAAAAAACAAAAATATCACCCCTACCACATAAAATTGCATCAAGAACTTCATGGTAATTATTCTCAAAACCGAATTAATCTTTGCCAATGGGCTCGTCAACAAATCCAATTAGATCCTGATTTCTTTGCTGAAGTGTTATTTCCGGACGAGTCCCCTTTCACCAACCATGGCACGGTTAAAAGGCATAACATGCACTACTGGAGTAATGGAAATCCACATTGGTTACGTCAAGTCAAACATCAACATCAATGGTCTGTGAACGTTCGGTGTGGGATAATTGATGACCAGGTTGTGGGTCCACACTCCATTGAGGGTCACTTGAACGGCGGAAAATACCGTGATTGTTTGGAAAACCAACCTCCGCTTTTACTTTGAGAGGTAACGTTACCTGTGAGGCCACAAATGTGGTTTTAACACGATGAATGTCCGAAGCTTCATTCTCGAGTTGCTTGTCAAGTTTTAGATCGCGAGTTCAATGGACGCTGGATTGGTAGGAGTGGTCCAGTAGATTGGCCAGCAAGATCGTCAGACCTCACCTCGCCAGACTCCTTTTTATGGAGTTATTTGAAGAGCGAAGTTTACAAACAAGTGCCAACATCTCGAGGAAACATGATACAGCGGATCAAGGATGCTTGTGCCAAAATACCACCTCATATGCTTCGAAGTTGTGTACGATCTTCTGAAGTACGGATCAATGAGTGCATTGAAGTTGAAGGTCACCAATTTGAACATTTGTTGAAATAACTTGATTCAGAATAAAACGAGCATTCAAAATTGTGAGAGGCAAGAGGACTCGCCGAAAACAAGCACCCCTACCCACGGTAACAAGGCAAAAAAAACTCGTGTGATAACTAACTCGTTTAATTCCCAAGTTGACTCCCAAACGACCTTGAAGGTCAAGGTCATTCCAAGGTCCTGCCTGTTCCAGCCTTCGTGTTGCACAACACCTCTCGTATGACAAAATTTCTTTTCTCTTGACTTTGGAATCACCTTGGTCTTGCCCCGACCTCGAGATCAAGGTCATATCTCGACGTGAAATTTCCCGCCCTTTCCATCCCCGGGTTCAAATAGGGGGGTGGGGAGTCCCATTTGAAATTTTGAACTTGACCTTCAAATGACCTTGGATATCGAGATCAAGGACATTTCCAAGGTCACTGTTGGAGATCCCCTTTTACACCCTACAACTTTTGAATAAGACATTTTCCGATGAATGATGATCCCATCAAGATATTTCGTTGTCTCAAGATAGATGCCTCACCCTGTATAGGGGGTAAAATTCGCCAAGTGTTCCCACTTGAAAATTTCAATCTCATCAATGTTGATGGAATTCCATGAATTCGTTGTACCAGTTACCCCCTTCAAATTGTGTTAACACCAGGTTCCTAGGAAGTCAGGTTTCCATGGTACAGGGGTTTAAATTCTCAAGATTTTTGTGATCTGCGTTTTTTTGAAAAATCATCATCCTCATCAATTTCATTCGATGAAGATATGCCATTATTGATATTGTTAGGATTTTGAATTTCACGATAAAAATACTTTCACTCATGCAGAAGGAATATTTCACATAGCAATTCGATTTTTAAAAGTATTTTTGCATCTGTCGGTCACTGCGCCCCTTTCGATGTTGATGAAACCTTGATAAATCGAAAGCTTGATTCCTTTGCTTCAAAATCATACAGATCCAGAAATGAGATTAGAAGATTCCTCAAAATTACAGAGGGGTTTAGGTGCTCAGATCTCACACGTCCACCCGCTACCATCGTGTATAAATACAACACTACGCCAACATTGTGTATTAATATCCTATGCTGATGAATGATTCATTCTGCCGTAATTTTCTGTATCATTATTAGTGAAAATCACTTCCAGGAATCAGATATTCTCTGATTCCTAATGTTATTCCCTGATTCTGATTCACTGAGGATTTGAATTCATTCTCATCAATCATATGAACTCCTGCCCTGAAGCTTCGATTGGAGAGTGACTGTGGATGTTTCCAGGGCAACCTGATTCTTCTTTATTTGTAACCTAACCAACCTTATTCTCTCCAATCTGAACTCATCAACGGTTTTGTGTCGTTTCCAATGTACAGAGATGAATATCAACCCAGTGAAACTTTCTTGTTCATGAAGTTTTTGTGATTGATTTTCTGCTGAATTATTCTATTGAGGAAGGACTTTTTCCTACATTTAATATCACAATGAAACGAAGGAGTTCAGGTGATCGTTGTTTCAATCCATTTCAATATCCCTGTCAAAAAAATCTTCAGATCTTCGAACCTTATCTGCAAATCTGAGAAAAAAATATCATCATCTACCCTCTGATACCCGAATATGTAGTGGATGCAGGAAAGACATGACTGTACTATCTTCAATGTCACCTTTGTACGATGTCCAATCTGTTCAGATGGATACACGCGAGAATAATTCACTTGAGGTAGTTCCGCTTCATTATTCGATTCATCAAAAGAGTACACAGTATACATTGAGAAAAAAGATAATGGAGGCAACAACACACGACAGTTGGATACGTTAAAATACAACCCCTCGTCAATTCAATTTGAATTCAAGATTCATTCACGTATTCGTAGTTGAGTCAACTACAAATCTAATTGTATCAAAGGAGTATTGCATTTGAACGTATCCAACTGTCGTGCGTAGTTGAGTCCACTATTCATTCTTCTCAGTGCAGCCTCAAAATGTTCTAATGAGGAGAAAACTGGGATAATTGAGAAATTTCCATAATCTCTTAGAATCAAACATGATTCGAAGAAGAGGATGATGTCCCACACCTTGGAACTAACGAGGAGGGAACTTTTGATATAAATGGAGAAGATTTTTCCGTTCCATCAACAAAAATGTCTGAGAATTCAAATCGACAGTGTCAAATAAAACATCATGAATCAGCTATTGAAGTTCTCGATTAAATCAAAGGAAAATTCAGTCTCCCGGTTACTCAAAAAAGATCTCGCTTCCAACCTTTGCTTCAAAATCATGGGGACGAAGGACATTGGCTACTGAATTCAACGCTTCGGAACGTCAAGCTAGGAAAGCCAAACAGTTGGTAGCTGAAAACGGGATTCTGACATCACCAAATCCAAAGAGAGGACGAAGGTTATCTTGCGAGATTGAGAATTCCATCATAGCATTCGACTTGGATGATAAAAATAGCCGGATATTGCCAGGCATGAAGGATTATGTTTCGATCAAAACTAACGATGGAACGCGTGAACATGTTCAAAAAAGATTGATTTTATGCAATCTTCCCGAATTGTATTCTTCATTCTGTTACGTCAAAACCTTTTATATAGATTACCTGAAACAGACAGCAGTTATTAGGGATTGCCAAATCAAAGTTTGACAACCCCTCTGTTACCTCACTTTAGTTAGTTGGACTAAACAAGGACTGGGGAAAGGATAATTGAATGAAACTGTTTGACTCGTTTGAAATATAGTTACAAAATTGAATTTATTATGACTTGTGTCAGTGTTTTATTACAATGAGGTTTAATATTTAACCTTGTATATTGATATTAATATTTATAATTACAAACTTTAAATTAATTATATAGCTCAATTTTTAGGATTCACATTTTGAACAGGAACTAGATTCATATAATTCCTTGCATGGAGGAAGAGGTTGAACGTCCCAATTTTCTCCTTCTACAAATAAATCCCCTCTGATTTCCAATGAAGCTGAATATAGTTCCAAATTATTTGGTTCTTCATTCAATTTCATTAGGGATTCTTCGTAGGTGGACAGGTTATTGAGGAATCGTTTTCTCTTCCTTCCTGCAGGTGGAATTCTATTTTCCCTAACGTCCCTATGATGAGTTTCTATCCTGTTCTTTGTTCCCCGGATTCTATCTTCTAGATATTTTATCTTATCATGTATCTTGGTTTCCACTGAAAGAAGAACAGAAAAAGAAAATTTGTTAAAATATAATTCCTTACTACTTCCGAAATGAGAATAAAAGAGAGAGAGATGATTCAAATAAAAGGAGAAAAAGAGAGTGAAAAAAAACGAATTAAAAGAAAGATTCACAAACTTTGGTTAGTATTCAAGTATGGGACTTGAATCTATGAAAATTTCGGATGAAAAAAAAATTCTGATTTCATTTATTGAGCGAAAATTAAAATCAAAAAATTATATTCAACTATGTGGCTTGACTCCACGAGGATTGATTTTCATTTGAATTCTAAAAACTCAAGGTTTCATCGAGATTTTAATGTTACCATTGAGTTAGGAAACTTAGGTTTTCAACCCACCCAAATAGTGTAAAACACTTACTTTTCATGAACCCCGCGAGTGCCTTAGCAACTCGCTTCACGTTCTGTTGTGATTTGTTGAAACTGCTAGTGATCCTGGCTGTTTGTAGCACAGGATCGCAGTGACCACCTGTTGTCGAAGAAAGAAATGTAGCTCCGATGGTTCTTTCTTCCGCGTAGTTGAAATAGCCCGTGCTTGAATTGTTGAAATATTTTCTCCTTTGGAATTTTGATTTGTGCTTGAACTTCGTTCAATCCTGTTCAAGCACTAGTTCAAATACCACTCGCTGATGGTAGCGATGAGCAGCAATCCAAGCTTGCTCGTTGAGATTTTGAGCAGCAATTCAGCCGTGCTCGTTGAGATTTTTCCTCCTTTGGAATTTTGATTTGTGCTTGAACTTCGTTCAATCCTGTTCAAGCACTAGTTCAAATACCACTCGTTGATGGTAGCGATGAGCAACAATCCACGCTTGCTCGTTGAGTTTTTCGAATAATTCGTGCTTGAACTTCGTTCAATCCTGTTCAAGCACTTATCAAAATTCGGCCGTTGATTGTAGAGTCCTTAAAAGGACTATTGATATTCCAGCGATGAAAAATTGCTTGTTAAAGCTTGATCCTGCGTTGTCTTGAAGGTGTGAAATCCTGAAAAGGACTGTTGATGTTCCAACGTTGAAGATTCAGTTGTTGACAAGAGCGAAGTGTCTTGTGAAGTGTAGTGGAGTGAAGTGTGTCAGCTAAGGAAATGTCGCGATATTTATACACGCGAATCCTCTTGGTGAGCGCCGTGATTGGCTAGAGGTTCCCTGGAAGGGTTTTTCAAACTCTAGACCAATGAGAAATCCAGGTTCCTGTTCTCGACGGTTGCCGACGATTCAAACTTAGCGGTATACGCGAGCGCCACCTGTCGGGAAAGTCGTGAGTTAACGCACTTCTCGCTCGACTCTCGCTCGGAGGTGACGGGTTCCCTCTTCGTCGTCTCCATATCCATAATGTTTCAATATTACAAATCAAAGGTCGTTTCAACCGGTATATTTATATCTACCTCTTATCTTTGAAGTCAAATGCCTAAGATTATTTTTGCATATCCCATTAATCATAATATATTCATACAAAAAACAAAATATAGTTTTCAAATTCAAGACGCTTACAGCACACAAGTCCCTTTTGAGTTTGCAGAGAATTCAGAGTAAGGAATACCTATGGAATGTATTTCTATGAATTCATGAAGTATTCCAAATGAAACACACAGAGTGTCAAAAGAATTCCTGAAAAGTTCTTAATGAATACATGTGAGAGCTCTTGAAATACACACAGAACATGCCTGAAGTATTCGTAAAGACTACTCGTCATGACAGTGAACATGAATCCCTATGGAAATTCAAAATGTAGACCTGTTCTGCTCAAAGAAGATTCACAACGAATACCATGAACTCCGATCAACGAGAATTCAATCAGAGTCTTGCTGAATTTGCAAACGTTTTTAGAAAAAACTAATGTCCAAGATACAATTGATAGTATATTTTCTGTTATAAATTTATTGAATAGATGCGTGTACGAGATTTGGAGAGTTTTTAATGAAGTGAAATGAATTATGCAATGTAATAATCAGTGAGTAATTCATTTCAGTGCGAGGAACATATAATATGTGAGAATAAATGACATATCATATGATTTTAAGGTTGAAGTTTGTATACAACGAAGTGATGTAACTTTAAAGAAAAGAAGTGTGTGGAGATTCATGAATTGTTTGTGGATAATGGAGTAAATCATTGATTATCTCAAAATATGTGAATATTGGCTGTAAAAATGCATTCATACAAACGATCTTTCGTGTATGGAAAGCTAATCGATTGTATCGAGTGTGGGAAATCCCTCATAGAAAACGATGGAAAAAACTCTGTGATTTCCATCCTCTTCGATAAGAAACTTGTAAAAGAATTGATATTCAATTACAAATCTCATTCAATCAAAGAGCTCACACAAAAAGTGTGGCATTCAAATGGTACTCTCCGAAAACTGTTTGAGAACCAATTATGCTGTAATGTAAAATTGATAACTACATTCAACTCGCATAATTCAAATAAACTTTGTTGTTTTTTTTTTTTTTTAAAAAAATCTTCCTTGTAAAAAATGAACGATTCATTATTGAACAAAAAAAAATTGTTCAACAATACGATGACGATGATTCTCTTTTCAAATTTATTCAGATTGGCGACACAATTCTTCGCACAAATGCCCAAATGTCTACACTCAATGACCTTTTATGGCAGGGGCAATAAAGTGTGCGCCTCCGTTCCAGTAAGGAGGTCATAAACGAGGGTAAGGAGAGGGTTCTCGGTTTTTTCCAATCTCTTGGGAAAAACGGTACTCTTGAATGGGCTTGGGGGCGCCAAGCCAGTTTGTTTCCGTTACCTACGTAGCAAAGGTGTCGGTAAGTGTGTACGTCACTCTCTCAACGCTCGATAAACCATTTTATATAATGGGCATAGTTGGGCCCTATGCCGCGAATCATTTCGTGCGCGTGTGTTTATGCTATACAGCACTCGTGAACGTTAGGCGGAAAATTTGAAAAAATTTGCGTCCACGTTACAATTCAAATTGAAGAATTCCACAGTTGATGTGAGCTTATCGAAATTTTCACAGCTCACACCTCGCAATTGTTTACTCGCTGGAGCTCCCGGAACTCATACCGTATGCGTGTGTGTTCATCGTGAAAGCGTGAATTCAATGCTTAATGTCATAAGTTCACAAAAACTAACGTCTGCGACAGATTTCCCCATGACTTCTCACCATGATGCCATTGAAATGCTTGTATGTGGTAATCCTACTTCTGAATGCTATCTGCACAAGTGTTCACCGTATCCTGGAATAGACAATTTTGAGGATTTTCTTCAATCGAATCTTACAGACCAGTACATTGAGAGAGCAGAATATCAAATTTGGCAACAAACTGCTCGCAGCACTTTGAAAACTGGAATAGCAGACGCAGGAGATTTCGTGGAGGATCTCTGTGAACGGTTACATAAGTGGAAATCTCACGCTTCCATAGCAAAGGAGCAATCGTCCTTTCCTAAGAATCTCAAGGATGATTCGAAGGCCGGAGAATTCATAGTTACATGTGATTCTGCTGGAAACTATGCATTCATTGCTCAGGATGCTATTCAATCGTTTCATTGGGATAACAACCAAGTTACCATTCTCACAACAGTAATTTATTACAGAACAGATGAGTTAAGACGTCGCAGTATAGCAATTTTGTCTGATAATCTGACTCATGATACGGTAGCTGTTCATGAATTCCAAAAGATTATTACAAAGTATTTGCAAGATAATTTTGAATGTGAAAAAATCTTCTACTTCACTGATGGAGCATCGCAACATTTCAAAAATGAATATGATTTTGCAAATCTTCTACATCATGAACATAATTTTGGAATTGCGGCTGAGTGGCATTTTCATGAAAGTGCACATGGCGAAGGACCTTGCGACGGCATTGATGAATATTTGAAGGGACTTGCAGCACGTGCAAGTCTGCGAGCATCATAGAATGGGAATCAAATTTCAGCCGCGGATGCTCTTCATCAGTGGGCTAAAGAACATTTGAGAGGAACTGTAATTTTTTTCTATCCAAAGTGTACCCATATAGAGGTTACGAAAGCACTTGAAAAACGATTTGCATCTGCAAAAACGATAGCAAGAACTCTCAAATACCATTATGTAATACCTATGGAACATTCATCGTTCATTCTTAAAACTCACTCTCCGGCAGTGCAATATGATATATTCCCAAAGACTCCAAATTGTTCAATATCATTCTGTACATTTATGTGGCAATGATTCAATTTTGTGAATAATCAGAGTACTATAACTTGTACAAAGGAAGTCACTACTTACAGTTCCTCATACCAGTTACAGTAGCCGCGTTTCCATAAAAATTGATTATCAATAAAGAGAAATTCAATGGGTCCAAGATGACAAATTGGTATGACTTATAACTATTACAATAATGTTCTGATGAAGTATGACGTGTTTTCTTCAACCGTGTGTCGTGAATCAATTTCTCATCTGAAAGGGGTAATCTAGATGGTTTGAGCAATGTGGTAGGCAGAATTGAGAAAATAAATTTGATAATTACTTCTTTCATAAAACAATACACTGAAAATCGATGGTGTGATCGTCACGTACTCAAGGTACGATACGTACACACTTGGAACTCTGTACCTTGGGGAAGTTCATTCGTCCCATTTTTAAACCTGTATGATTCTGAAGCTAAGGAATCAAGCTTCCGATCCATCAAGGTTGCATCAACATCAAAAGGGGCGCAGTGACCGAAAAATGCAAAAATACTTTTAAAAATCGAATTTCCATGTGAAATATTCCTTTTGCATGAATGAAAGTATTTTTATCGTAAAATTCGGGAAGTGCTCACAATATCACTGATAATATATTTTCAATCAATGGGAATAATGAGGATGATGATTTTTCGAAAAAACGCAGATCAAAAAAATCTTGAAAACTTGAACCCCTGTACCACGAGAACCTGACTCCCTAGAAACCTGGTGTTAACACAATTCGAAGAGGGTCACTAGTACAACAAATTCATGGAATTTCTTCAACATTGATGAGATTGAAATTTTCAAGTGGGAGCACTTGGCGAATTTTACCTCATAGACGTCACAGATATTCAGCTCTGATCAGATTCCAAACATGGCCGGAGATATAGAAATAGCTGAAATTCCCAGTGATTCCGACTCTGTTGACGGGTTATGCGATTCTGATCCCGAAGATGTTGATGACACTGCACAGTGGGTCAAAGGAGCCAAAAATTGGCAAAAATTCAATGTCGGTATTTGAGCATGTGATGTAGGGTATTCTTTTTCAAACATATCAAAGTACATTTTCTGAAATTTTTGTAGCTTCAAACCAAAGCCTTATAATTTTACAAAGCTGAAAATGTGAGAAAAGCACTGTAAATGTTGAGACATCATTGCAGTAGAAAATCATTTTGTATTCTACACTATCAACCATTTTCCCCAAGTTCAAGTGTACGAAGTTCTTTGATATATGTCTATTGATGATATCATTCGGTAGGAATTATGAAAATATGCCATGAAGTTGAGTTTGAAACAGATTTGCATCAACAGAAACATACTTTTGTTCTAAATAATCACTTTACGAATGCCTATAATTCGGGATAATTCATTTTACTAAACATTTTCATCAGTAAATCCATTCAGGAGGCATGTATTTTCGACAAAAACCTGCCAACTTTTGCCAGTTTTGGTTTTTGCCCGGGCAATATTTAAAAACATTATGTTGAATCCGTTTATCCGATGTTATTTGTCTGCTGTGAGAGGCATTTTTTCCTTCTGAATGAAATATTGGAATCACCTGGAATCTAAGCATTCTCGGAGTTACTGATTATGATGCTGACATGGAATCATAAAATTCGAAATCGTTAATTAAACATGGCGACAATTTCAAACTAAATTCCCGATTTTTCATTCAGTTTGCAAGAAAATGGGTATATAAAGATTTCGTAGTATATAAGTATACGATGAAGATGCATGAAGGATATATATTTATCTGGATAATGAATAATAAATATTCATTTTGAAAATGTTCCATTTTCCGAAATTTCAAATTCTTTTTAGAGAAAATCAATGCGAAACCATTTGGCGGAAAATATTATATGGATTTAAATATGCAATATAGGCTTGAAAATTTTTGAAGTTTTGAAATTTTTCGATTAAGAACAATTGAACGTGGATGACGTGAATCGATTGAGAGATGGCAATTCGATTGTAAAAACAACATGAAGGTAGCATCGGGTGATCCAGATGAAAATCGCGACGGGATTCTCTGTGTTGCCTTCAAGTTGTTTCTATTATTTCTACACCGATTCACATGAGCTACAAATTTTCTTTCCAAATTGTACGCAAAGGAAACATATCTTATTGGTAGCAATTCTGTAGAGGGGGTTTTTCTGTAAGTATTTATTGTTATTAAAATATATTTATATTGCTGATTCCTGATTTATTCTTTAAGTGTTGAAGATGTCACACTCATCATTCACTAAACGGGAAATTATCGAAGAATTTTTCATCAAACCTGGAATTGATAACAGGGTGTCAGTGGTCGTTGAGTTTATTCTAAATGAAATGAAATTGACGATTACCGATATCGAAGATACAAAATTGAAAAAGTTGCGAGCAGTTGTATCAGCTCTCAACACTAAACATAAAGGAAACTGGAATGCTGCAAACAGAATGAAATCCTTTTATGAGTCAAAATATTCGAAATGGCTGGATTCAAAGTTTATTATTCCTGAACTATCGAAATCCACATCCACGTCCAGTTTTCATTCTCAAGCAGGCCGACCTTTCGTCCCATTCCATCAGAAGACTGATCGTTCCAAAAGGTTAGAGGCTGCCACCATCAGTAAATCACATAGTAACGACCCACAAAAATTATTGATGGCATGTCGTTATGCAGCAAAAAAATCAGGGCAAAAGAGTACGGTTGTAGTATTGGAAGAAATTTTGAAAACTCCAGAAAACCCTGACAGATTGAAACAACTGATTCAAAACCCACAACCTTCAGTCATTAAAATGACTCCTATCGAAGGTTTGACGTTTTTGCTTGACCGCGATATGTCCAAGGATGATTATATAAGTATACGTTCAGTTGTCAAAGCGAGAGGAGCTGATATTTTCCCACGTTATGCAGAAATCGCTTCTGTGAAAACTGAATGTAGACCACCGAAAAATGTTATCCAAGTCACAGACAATCTAGCAGAAGTTCCTCTTCAAGCATTGCTACATCATACTGCACAGAGAATTGTCAAACTTCAAATAGAGGTCATAACTCAAACCATGAAGGTCGATCATCTTACAGAACTTGAGGCTTCACTCATGTGCTCATGGGGATTCGATGGCAGTTCTGGGCATTCATCATACAAACAAAGATATTCGGATATGAGTGCGAATAATTTAAAAGATGAGAATATATTTGCCACCACTCTTATACCGCTACGTTTATCAACTTCGTCGAATATGATATTGTGGAATAATATAGCCTCCCAGTCCCCAAGGTTCTGTCGCCCCATAAGCCTTCAATATAGAAGTGAATCTAAGAAACTCATTCTGGAGCAGAAGCAATATATTGAGGATCAAATTGACAAACTAGAATCATGTGGAATAATTTTGGATGATTTGAAAGTGACTATTCATTTTTCTCTAATCATGACATTGATAGATGGGAACGTTTTGAACATTATCACCGATACAAAGTCCATGCTGTCTTGTCCAATTTGTCATGCAACGCCAAAAGATTTCGACAATATCTCAAATATCAACGGAGAGAGAGATATTTTTCTACCTGATCCCAAGTCACTGAATTTCGGACTAAGTCCTTTGCATGCTTGGATTCGAGTTTTCGAGTGCTGCATTCATATATCGTACAGGATTCCTCTGAAAGTTTGGCAAGTGAGAAGTGCAGAGCATAAAGAAGTGTTCATGAAAAGAAAGAAGCAAATACAAGCAATTCTATGGACTAAACTGGGGTTGAAAGTAGATAAACCAAAACCTGGTGGAAGCGGCAACAGTAATGATGGCAACACTGCACGGAGAGCGTTTGAAAATACAAATCTGCTTGCTGAATGCTTGGAATTGGACCATAAATTGATTTTCAATTTGAAGATAATATTAATCGCTATATCTTGCCACTTGCCGATTGATACTATTCGCTTCAATAAATTATGCCTTGAAACAGCCAAAATATATACGCAAAACTATGCTTGGTATCCAATGCCATCATCACTCCATAAGATCCTCATACATGGTGCTCAAATAATTGAAAATTGTATACTACCTACAGGAATGCTTGGTGAAGAAGCTTCAGAAGCTCGCAATAAACAATATAAATCATTCGGACTCTTTCATAGTAGAATAAATAGTCGTCAATCAAATTTGGAGGACATGTTTTGTAGGTTGTTGGATACATCTGATCCCATCATATCTACTCAAAGCCTCAATTTTCGCTTCAGGAATAAAAAATCATTACCACTCCCAAAAGAAGTTCAGAACCTGTTGATAGAACCCACGATGAATGGAAGTGTAAGACCAAATTCAAATTCTAATGATCTCAGTTTTGATGAAGAAGATAGAGAAGATTTCACTGGTCTCACAGAAACGTTGTCATTGTTGAACGAAGTTGAATTAACAGACAAGGAAGATGAATTTTCTAATAAATGGAGAATATTATATTGCGTTCATATTTAATGAATGTTCTGGATGAAAAAGATCCTGAAAGTCTTGTTTTATTAGTCTTGTTTGTCTAGTTCAACGAAACTACTGTAGTATAGTTTGAGTTACATGTATCATATTAAACATGTTATATCGATGTTTGTACGTTATATTTTATCTATAAACTATATGTTTCAAATCTGTGTTGTTCGTTTAGGATTTGAAGTACTAAAAAAATCATCAATTTCCATCTGTTGAATTAGTTGAAGAGTATATCTATAATGTTGTTTGAGTTACAGATAATATAGTGAGTTCAGTTGAGTATAAATTTCCATAGCTTAATTTTGGAGTTTTGATTCATCATATTGGATCCATCATTCCGAATTTTGGAATTTCATCTTCAAATTTGTATTCAGCGACCCTCAAAACCTTCGAGTAATAGAGTTCAAACGAATCCAATGAATTTTTGAAGTTTCATCCGCCATATTGGATCCGCGATATTGAATTTTGGAATTCTCTCTTCAGATTCGAATTCAGCGATCTCAAAAACCTCAAGTTAACGAGTTTCAAAGAGATCCAATGAATTTTCGAGTTTTGACCCGCCATATTGGATCTGCCATTTTGAATTTTGGAATTCTATTTCCAGATTCGTATTCAGCGACCTCGAAAACCTTCAAGTAACAAGTTTCAAAAAGATCCAATGAATTTTAGAATTTTGATCCACCATATTGGATCCGCCATTTTCAATTTTGGAATTCTATCTCCAGATTCGTATTCAACGACCTCGAAAACCTTCAAGTAACAAGTTTCAAAAAGATCCAATGAATTTTAGAATTTTGATCCACCATATTGAATCCGCCATTTTTAATTTTGGAATTCTATCTCCAGATTCGTATTCAACGACCTCGAAAACCTCCAAGTAACAAGTTTCAAAAAGATCCAATGAATTTTAGAATTTCGATCCGCCATATTGGATCCGCCATTTTTAATTTCGGAATTCTATCTCCAGATTCGTATTCAGCGACCCCAAAAACCCCCGAGTAGTGAATTTCAAGCCAATTCGACGACTGCTTATAATTATTGCCAGTTTTTTGGCCATTTGACCCACTGTGCACTGATATGATTGGGAATACAGATATTCCGCTTCATAATGCTCGTGATTCAGAGATTCCCGATGAAGAGGATAATATAGAAGAAAAAACGTGGGTGAAGAAAGGAGAAGAAAGGGATGATGATCCGTTTGTTAAAGATTTCGAACCAAATATCCCGGATGATGCAACCACACCATCAGATATATTTTCATGTTTATTCCCTCGTGATCTTTCGGATTTGATTGTTCAACGAACAAATTTGTATTCACGACAAACTAATACCGAAGCAGGACCGATAGATGTAGAAGAATAATTGTTTTCCTCAGCGATGAATATTCTAATGGGGATCAACTAATTGCCTTCATACTAAGATTATTGGTCAACAGATCCCAAATTGAATTATAAGTACATAAGTTCACTGCTGTTGGTCAACAGATTTGGATTCTTCCTCAGTCATTTACATTTGGTAGATAACGGTCAAGAACCGAGATGAAGTGTTAGGAATTATGACAAGTTACATAATTCGAAACCTTTACTGAATAAATCAACCGAAACTTCTGGAAATTGCTGGAAGCCAAGTGAAAATCAAACAGTGGACTAATCAATGGTGAGTATCAAAGGCCGCAATAGTATGAAACAATATTCGCCGCTCAAGCCTGTGAAACGCGGATATAAGATTTGGATTCGTGCAGATGAATCACGATATGTCTGCGAGTTTCACGTGTACACTGGTAAGGCTGAAAGTACAGAAAAACAATTAGGTGCCCGAGTTGTGGAAGATTTGACGCGTGAACTTGTGAGTGGAGATCACCATGTGTATTTTGACAATTTTTTTCACTGGTATGGAGCTTCTGATTGCACTGAGGAATGAGCAGATTTTTGCTTGTGGGACTGTACGTCAAAATCGTTCAGGTTTGCCAAAAAGTGAAATTGTCGATAAGGAAAATGACTCAAGGTCAGTATGAATACCGAACTTGCAGGGCAGGAATGAGTTGGGTCAAGTGGATGGATAAGAAAGCGGTTTATTTTTTATCAAACTATCATAAGCCTTGTGAGACAGGAATTGTGAATTGAAGACAGAAAGATGGTTCTTTTGAACCTATGAATTGTCCAATAATGTATTCCGACTATCAAAAACATATGGGGTACGTTGATGAGGCTGACCAGTTACTATCGACATACGAAATTGATAGAAAATCGAAGAAATGGTGGCATAGATTATCCTGGCACTTCCTAGATGTGACGATAATTAACGCATTCATTGCACTTCCGGTGAGATGGCGAAGGTGTCAAGTCGGGTGAGAGTTAGCGGGAAAGAGAAGTGGAGTTGTGCGGTAGGGAGTGGAAGAAGTAAGAAAAAGAGGAGTGAAAGTGGAAGTGTTGGTGGTTTACTTCATCCATGGATAAAATTCAACTGAAGCAGTGAGAGGAAGGTGGTTGGTGAAGTTGAAAAAAATACAGTGAGTTCAAGACACGTGCTAGAGTGATGAAGGAAGAGGAGATTGAGAGACTCGTGGGAGAGAGGAGGAATGGGAGAAGAAGATCGAGGAGAAAATGAACGAGGAGGGTCAAAACCAGAGAGAGGAGATGATGAAAAGAATGATGGAGAAGATGGGAGGAGTATTGGAGGAGTATTGGAGGAGTGGAAGTGAGACAGGTAAGCGGAAGTGCTGCCAACGGTGGAAGAAGGAGAAAATCCAATAAGGGAGGGAGGAATGCTGATAAGGAAGGTGAACAAGGAGGATAAGGAAGATTGTAGGGAGAAAGGAGAGGAGTCGGCAAGGAAGAAAAGTGGAGATCAAGGTTAATCGGAGAGGCGCCATCTACCGGAAGAGGAGGGGAGCAGGAGTAGGGAAGAAAAGAAGCGAGCGGTGAAGGAGGTGGGAGAGCCGATGAGGAAGGGAAGCGTGGAGGATAAGGGAGACAGCGCCCGGGAAATAACATTCCATTTATGGATCCATATATGAATTCATATATGCATTCATATATGGGCATATATGAAAGTGGGGGATCTATCAGCATTGATCTCACTTCTCTCTCCTTTGGTTTTTCATCACATTCCATGTAAAATTTTGACATTTTTTTGTCCATATATGGATGTATATGATAATCTATGATTGAATATGATCACATATGGCCATATACAGTCTCATTCATATATGATCATATATGGCCAAAATCCATATATGCTCATATATGATCTCATATATGCTCATATATGATCTCATATATGTTCATATATGTTGATATGTATTTCATATATGTTCATATATGATTCCTATATGATTCATATACGCTCATATACGACCATATATGAATTATTTTTTCCCGGGCGGAGAACGAAAGGAAGCGCCGGCGAGGAAGGATTGCGGAGAGAGGAGAGAAGAGCCAGGAACCGAGTGACGGGACGAGAGAGAGCAGAGGGAGCGAGAAGGAGGAAGAGGAGTTAGAGGAGGAGGGGAGAAGATGCGGATGAGGATGGAAGAATGGAAAGAGAAAGATAAAATATGGAGAAGGAGAAACATCATCGTACGAGGATGGAGGATGAGAGCGATGGAGGATAATGCGGGACTGCTGGAGGTGCTGGAGGAGGAGATGGGGCTAGAAATTAGAGCAGAGGAGATAAGGAGGATAGGAAAGGAAGGAAGGGACGTCTGGACTAGGTTGGAGAAAGAAGAGGATATAGTGGTGATTTTGGACAGAGAAGATGTGCTGAGGTGGTCCGGGATCTATATAGATAGAGACCTGGTGAGAAAGGGAAGATATAGATGGAAAAGAGGGGAGGAGAGAAGGAACAGCACATGAGAGGAGGAACGGCAGGAAGGAGAGTCAGAAAGAACAGGACGGGAGCATAGGAAGGGAAGAAGACAACAAGCGGAGAGGAGTGAGAGTGAAAGGGAGGGAGGAGGAGTGAGGAGAGGGAGTTCAATTATTGGGGAAGTGGAGGGTGGGAGTGACGAGATATGCGGAGTTCATTGTGAATTGTTTTTGAGTATTTGAGGAGAGAAAGAAAGGGTATTATGCTCATGTTTTTTTTTCGGAAGAAGTGATATGTGGTTTATTTTTTGTGTCTTCTTTTCCATTGTTTGTGGACTGTGAGAGGCGGAGGCGGAGCCTTCAAACGAATGTGAGAGGGTGCTGGTGGAATGCGAATAAATAATGACAATTAACGCATTCATTGTATACAATGAAAAAGAACCAGCACGTTTTATGAATTGGAAAGATTTCAGACTCTGTTTGGTAGATCAATTAGAGAGGAGATAAATTACCGACGCCAAGAGGCCATCCAAAGTATCTGCCAAACCCACTGAACTGTGTAATATACTGGGATTAGCATCATTCAAAACTTTTCCGTCAAAGAGAGACAGTTGAGTACACTGTGCGAGGAAAAGGAGCAGATACCCTTCACACTCATCATCCCTTCTCAAGATGCATGTATTAAAAAGAAACAACGCTATTCCATCTTGCATTCCACACTGACGAAAGGTCTCTCCTTCCATCTTATAGGAAATTTCGTCAGTCCTCTTTTCAGTATGTTATACAGTTCAATGACCAAACTTGAAGTCCCAATCGAAAAGAGGCGTTCTTACTCCGCTCACATGCTCACATGCTTGTCAGGTCGGAGACCTTGTGCTTTTCGCAGTACAAAACACAACGAAGTCAGAACGTCATGCATGTGTAGTACATGCAACGTTCCTTTATGCATAAGATCAGTGAATAATTGCTTTTCTAATCATCATTCAGGAAATTATGGGGTGTTCCAGTCATTTATGATATGTTGAGTCAGACGGAGAGCACAATAAAAGAATTATGGAAACTTATGATGAAACAATAATCACATAAAACAAAAAAATTAGTAAAAAGAAATTCGAAGAGATAAAAATGATGGAAATATTCACGAGAATGAAACCACAGATTCATGCGCGTGATCAAGATTGGACTTCTTGCTTCATTATATACAGAAACTCGATATCAATCATCATCAATAGTCCAATTCGAGACGGAATTCTAAGAAGAGTACGCGTTGTGATAACAATTTTTCGAATTTTTTTGGGGAGAAATTATACACGTGTCATTGCAAAACTTCTACTTCCGATTTCATGATCCGTGATCCACCAATTCTGATGAAAACTAGATGTAAATATACAAAATTGTGAGCCATCTTGAAGTTCTGAAGAAGATTCCAAAATCTAATTCGGAATTCATAATGAGCGATCCCGCGAACTCAAGTATACCGATTTTACAGCCATGTTGAGGGAAAATACTTGAGATCGGGACCAGCGATATTGAATCCTTCATTTTGAAGAAATGTCTCGAAATCCAACTGCGAATTCGCATTTAGTGATTCCAAATACCTGTCTGTACCATTTTTCAAGGCATACTAATGGAAAATACTTGGAATTGTCAGCCACCATATTGAATTCGCCGTTTTGGGGAAAATTCTGTACAATTCAACAGCCAATTACCAATTAGCGACCCCAAAAAACCCCTCCACACCAATTTTCAGAGGATACCAATGGAACATACTCGAAATTGTAAGCCGCCATATCGAATGTTCCATTTTGAAGGGGAGTTTCCAGAATCCAACTGCAAATTCGTAATCAGCAATCAAAAAAAAACCTCTCTATACGGATTTGTGAGGCATACTAATGGAGATACTCAAAATCCTTGGCTGCCATATTGAATCCGCCATGTTGAGGTGAATTGTTCGAGAATCCGAGACTGAATTCGTAATCAGCGACCCAAAAAACCCTTCTATACCAATTTTCGAGGCATACTGATGGAGAATACCCAAAATCATCAGCCGTCATATTAAATCCGCCATTGTGGGGTAATTTTCTCGAAAATCTGAGTGCAAATTCGTAATCAGCGACCCGAAAAACCTTCGTACAACAACTTCTCAGCGGATTCCCGTCAATAAGAAAATTATGCCGCAAAGGGTTAATTACACCATTCATTTTCACATTCTCAGCAATTCATTGAAATCAACATAAATCAATGAAAATCCACCGATTCCAATGAATGGGAATTTCAAAAACTCGTGGAGGTGTGTAGAAGGAAAATTTCGAATATCTCAGATAAATTGTTGCCTTCGAAATTTCCAAACTCTCGATGAAAACCATTTACATGTAATCCATCACTGGAAGTATTGAAATCTCCATCTAAGAATTCTCGTACGAAACAAATTTTTGTCCGACTGAAAGTAATGAGTTTGGATCTCCATTGAGATCGCAGGCACGTTCTATAGTATGTCCTTGGGGGGATTTTTGATTTGAGAGGGGGTGAAAAATCGCATTTCGAGTTTCTTACAAGGGAGAAGACTCGGAATCTTGCGATTCTTGACGGTATCCCACCGCTGTCATCAGTTTGTTACGACGAGATCGAGGTTGGGTGGGTTTTGAGTCGAGCTCGTCGTCACTATTTGTAGTTGATTCCTTAAATCGTTTCTCTACTGAATTTCGCCGGAATCGGGCCACGAGGCACGGGTTTGTTCATTAGAATTCATTCTGTACCCATTTCTTGTTTGAATTTAAGACGAGGATGGGATGTCTCCGCAATAGTATAATGATGACATAATTCCAAATTCTTGGAGAGGCCTCCTGGGGGTATTCATACAACCATAGGGTTGGGCCAATTGAGGGCCGGGGCTGCTATGAATTCCATGAGTAGGAACGGTCGTGGGGATTGTCGGGGCAATTTGGCTCACTCTGGTGGACATAGATTGTCGGATCAAGGGAGTGAGCGCGATCTGCGCCGAGGAACGGCTTCTCGAGGCCGTATCGAGTGATCACTGGGGCGAACGAGGGGAGATCACTGAGATTCACGGTGTGAATGGGGAGGGTGGTCGAAAAATATTGGGGATGGGTGACCCGGGGTGGGCTTTGAACGATGGCCGACCCAAAGTCGCTGATATTGGCGGGGATAATTCGCCTTTGAGGAACAGGAGTGATTGGGGCGGTTATGGGGCGTGGGTGTCGACGTCCACGATGGTTCTCGTCGTGGTGAATGTGGTGGACGATATGGGTTGTGGGCTGATTCGATGTAGATGGACTCGTGGGTGTGCCCCGACAAAAGCTCAAAAGGAGAGTTAGTATATCCGGAGGTGTCTCTGACGTGTTCGGGGGTGCGGGATTCAAGAAAGATTTGGGCTCAGAAGGCCTGAGTTCCGGGGACAAATCATCCATCGTCCAATGGATGGTTCTGTCCTCTTGTGCCCATCGGCAATAACGATGAGCCCGATCTCGCTTCTCCTCCATAGTTCTCGCACAGTTCAGGGAATGGCCCACTAGGGGAGCTACTAGTTTGTCCGTGACAACGGTGTCGATCCATGACTGATCATTGGGGTCTTCCGCGTATGATGGACCACGCGATGGGAGTCGATTATCAAGGGGTTTATTGGGATCCTCGAAGAGTCTCGAAATTCTGGGTAGGGTGTCCAAGAGGGTGGATTGGGTAGCGACTAGGGGGTTGATAATAGGGGTGACGTGAGCTCGTAACCGCACACGAAATTCTCTCTCTTCTCCCTCCGTAGGAACGCCGAAACCACAAAGTCCGTCCACGACTCCTTCTAGGGGAATTCCAGCAATGGTGCCGGGTGGGTTCATTTTGCACTCATAAGGGTCTTGGTTGAGGGATATCATTACTATGACCCACTATTGACCCGACTCGAACTGACTTCCAACCGTAACGTTGTTACGATTGGGGATAAAAATGGGGAGAAAATGATGAGAAATCGCGTTCCCACAATTCGGGATAAACGAGTGTATATTTCGAAACGAGAGGGGAGACAGATCGAGAGAGAACACTTCAAAGTTTATCCAGGGTGCAGGAGAAGGAGAATGAAGTTTCGTATTTCCTAGAAAGAGCACTAGAAAACACGTCACGGTTCTGATTCCAATTCTCCCAACAGGGATACCAAAACAAGAAATCCGATCCCCGAAATCCGCTCGGAATCGACTTTCAATTCTCAAATTTCGCTTGCGAAGATTTTGATTACGGAACAGAAACAGGACTTCTATCTACCCCGAACTATCTTCTCCCCGAATGGAACCCGATTATTCCGCCTAATTGTTGGATAAACGAGGAGAAAAAATCCCCGAAACCTTGCTCGGAACAGAAAAATCGAAGAGTGTCAGCGTCACCACCAGACAAAATCGAAAATATCGTCAACAACACTCCAATGCGAAGTTTCTATACGAGACAAAATTCCGGAATTTATGAAACAAATTTAATGTTCAATCGTGCAATAATCCAAGATTCCCTACTAAATCGGTCAAGATTCCCTCGTGGGAAAGGATTCCTCCAACTGTTTATAAATATCCCCGAAGGCTATGAAACAATGTATTAACTCCACCGATGCTGTAATCCAGATTCAAGCCCCGGTGGCACCGTACACTCACTGTATTCCAAATTTGGAACGATCTCTTAGTCAAACGTCGAACAAAACTCTTAGTCAAACGTCGCCATGGCTCGGTCACATAAGAAGTGGGAAACCAAGATGGCCTTCTCTTCTTCTTCACCGACGGGTGAGTTCGCAAAGTGATACACGGAACCCCGTCGGCGACTTTTCGTTGGAGCTCACCTCTTGAGCTCGTTTCATTGGTCCCGACGGTGGTGGCCTCTGATTAGTCGTTACGTGAGTGTGGGTATATGTGGGGCGGAGGTTCTCCGGGATGAGGGGTTCTGTCCTCCCCCAATTATTTGATTCCTCCGGTGTGAGAGTGACGGGGAGTGTCGGGGTCCGTGTTGTCTCTCTCGTCCTTTTCTCCTCCTCTCCTAGGGGCATGTTGAGCGGCACATGCGGCTTGCTTCTTTCCTCCAGTTCGGCAGCCTTGGCGAGAGGGCGATAAAGAGCATTCCTTCCTCCGCTGTTGGTCGGCCTGGGGTGAGGGAAGATGGACTCCCGTGATTGGTGGATCGTCCTCCGGTGGTAAGGGACCGCCGTGTCAAGTGATAGATGGTGCTGCCTCCTCGGGATGGGGAACCTCGACAAAACATAGAAGGACAGGGGATATAGGAGGGGAAATATGTTCCTGATTCTCATGTGAGCGAGCGACAGTAGTGTTCTCTCTAGCGAACTAAGGTGTTCGCAAATGACATGACAAACTCTAACAAGGGTGATGCGTGGCGTCACTCCGCGATTCTCTTTGTGACAACATATCACGTCACAAGGAGCTTATTTACCAATGTGGTGTTCACTTACAGCTGGAATAGAGATGTCTGCTACGTTAGTCGTACCGCTGGTGGATAGTGAAGCTGCTAATTCTTCGTTGATGAAATCCAACGTGCTAGGTAATCATCTTCAACCAGCGTGAAATCGATACCGAGGCTTGCCCTGTCGGGATGATGAGTTCTGATTGAACAAATCAAATCGGCGCATCGTTGCCGATTCTTCTTTAAGAGCCGCAGTCCGGCTGTCAGAGTAAGTTGAGTCCACTTCGACCGCCTAGCTTTTTGACGTTGATAATAGCGTTTTTGACTAGTCGAGAAACGATATCGAATTCTCCTTTCCAGACTGAAATATCGGTCAAGGTGTCCGAGTTGGACATGATGTCTTTTATTCTCGGAGAATTCAATCGAATATACAAGTGAATACTCGCGTTGATGGAAGGTAAGATCGTTGAAGAAGATTGATCAATCTCATAGTTCACAAAAAGTGAGCGCGTACAACAAGCTTTGCGGAATATGAAAGGTATTCAATAAACCATCACCAGAGCGTTTGTCTTCACAACAAAATGAGTTGCATTTCGTGTACGGAGGAATAGTTATCGCTTTTGAGCAAAAGCGTTCGTAATGGAAGGGATGATCGTGGATTATGTACATATGCACAAGAAAATTCCATGCGAGCATCAAATTTCGAAAGAAGAGGAGCAGAAGAATGCGAATATACGTATATAAACAATAGATTCACAGATGAACATAAGAGTTCAATAGTTCGAAGAAAGCGACGTAGATTGTATCGATAGATTCATCGTTTCGGAGTTTCACACACGTAGTGCATGACAGGGAGTACGTGTGATACGGATGGAGGGGGGGGGGTGAGTTGTAAGAGATAGCACAGTGATAGTAATATGCGTACGGACGGACGATCAAGTTTGAAAAGTTGTGAGAACGGAAACGAATCACGGTCTCAGCTGATTGAACGGAAACCATGATTTCACTCTTCTCACCTCCGTGCGAGTGAGATCTGCGTGACTGGAGAGAGTTGGTGACACTAGATTGAGGTCTTGCTATGACGTCACGGTATGTGAAGTAACGAGTCTCTTCGTTGCTAAGTGGAATCGTTCGAGGTGTATGTGAAAATTCGTATCGATATAAAGAATTTTTACATGTCCGTGTAGAGGCGATGAGGAATGTATTTCTGAATCGAATCCTCGTACGCATTAATTCACACACTGTTGCACCTCACTGATAAGATTCCGGATGAACGTATTTCTCTCTCAGGTTCCTTAACAGGACAGTCGTGAATCCGACTCGAAGGACCTTTTCGTGTCTTGAATTTGATAAGATCCTTCGGAAAGAAGTTGGAAATTAGATCTAATGGCAATTTCGAACGACGTTAGCATGGTTCTTCACCGATGGGTTACTCGCGAGAGTCTCTCGATTTTTATGAAAGAAGTGCAGAAAGTAGCGGACTTTATCACAGATATACTATTGAAATCATCGAACTGACTGAAATTAAACTGTGAGTTCATTATGTAACGGATATTGTGAACAAAGAGAACTCGGTTTCGCAAGAAAATTGCGGTCTTCGTACAAGTGACTCGATCGAGCTTCTTATTCATACTGGCGTACGTGTGAATCATCGAACTGAGTGGAGATAGCCCTTTACACGTGCTGGTAGTTGTACTCATTCCATTACAATATTTATTGAGGCGGTGGGTTTGAACTATACATTACAGCTATTTTGCAACAGACTGGAAGGATATTGTCTATTATCTGATATATCATATCTCATGTCTAATTTATATCCGATAATCAAAATTGCCTCCAATAATCATTTCATGTACTTGATGAATATTTACTTCAGTTCATCGATGGAAGTAAAATATCGCTTCATGGAATTCCCATTGATATATCTAATGAAAATCCGAATACACGATAATAAGGGGTGATCCCAACGCCAGAGTTAGCGATCTGAATCAATTATCCAATGGAATCACAGAAGACTCTAGGTTAACAAGCATCAGAAATAATAAAGACGCTTTTCGTAGTGAGAGAGGATCACTTTTGGTCAATTTGATGGAGGGGGGGCTCTCAATACTACGCAATAGCAGATCATCAATGGCAAACTAGGGCGGTTAACGTTTTCAGGAAATGATGGGGAGAGTACTATTGACTTGAGTTGGATTAATTCCGCAACTATTCAATGTTCTAATGATTATCTAATTACTGAATTATCACCCTTATCAGACCACTTTGCTTCCATTATCAAGCTTATGAAAGACTGCGGAATCATCGAACAGTGTCCCGACAAACAATATGGAAACCCACTTCAAAAAGTTGGATTCTTTGGAAAGAAGAGAACAAAGCGTTATTTGAATCAGAATTGGAAAGATCAACGAAAATATATTCCGAGCACCCTGATCCTACGTTATTATATGGAGACTTGAACAATGCAATGATCCAAACGGCAGAAAAAACAAATATATTTCAATTCCACGCTTATAATGGATCTACATCAAATGTATATTCGGATAATAGGAACGCGCCATGGTACACCTCAAATTGTGAAAAATTGGAAAAAAAAATTCGAAAGGCAAGCGTTTCTCAGAATAACCCTCAGAATGCACACTTCAGATCGACCTCTATTTTCGCATACAAAATTGAACAGGAACTTGCATTTTCCCCCTCCTCAATCAAGTGATACTAGTTCATCAATTCACACTGGAGTCCCCCTTCAAAGATGTTGATTCTCAAACTCATACTATTTCCAAATGTCGCATGTTTCGAATACTCACCGAGTCACACTAATCCATGTATGCAGTCTGAGCGATGATAATCCTCCACAGCTGAACTCATTGAATCATTTAGGAGTGGAAAAAGGATATAAGATCACAATAGAATCTCAAAAAAATGTGTATACCGAAAATTGATTGAGAACTCTGGCAAATCCAGAGAACAGTGAACAATTCTGGCAAGCAATTGAAAAGTTTCGCCATAGAATAAGTAGGGATAATCCCATCAGTTCATCGGCTCGACAGAGATATTTCGATGAGATTCTTCCTCTCAGAATCAATATAGATTTCCATTATTTTTCAATACACAGAGAGGAATAATTACTAGCATCAGCAATATATTTTCTTGTTCCAAGAAATTCATTTCTCCGAAAATATTTTCTCTTGATTCGATAAAACTTTTCTGGTACCAAGCCTAGATTTCTTGATTTGAGAGGATATTTTCTTGATTCAAGAAAATTTATCTTTCCTCCACACCATATTAGCTGCATTCGAGAATATATATTCTCAAAAATATTCAAGAATATATTTTCTTGGTATGAGTAATTATTTCTCTCAGTGTAACAAACTCCCATTTAGATGAAGAAATAACAATTCAGGAATTACGAGGAAGTATGAAGAAAATTGATTGTCACAAAACCCCAGGTCCAAATCTGATCCCAAATGAACCTCTCAAGCATCTGCCTGCTAACTGGGAACACTACTCACTGAACCTTCTCATTAAAATACCCAATACCGGAAGATGACCCTGAGCACAGTCAGAATTAGAACTGAGACTATTATAAAAGAGAGGAGACACGACCTTGCCGAGCAATTATCGTTCAATAGCACTGCTGAATACGATTACGAAAATTTTCACGAACATACCGAATGCTGGACTCTATACATGGGCGGAGGATATGGATATCCTCTCGGAAGAACAACCCTAATGAAAATCAACCATATATGACCTATATATGACCCATATATAATCCATATATGGGCCATATATGTTCTGGTTAATCTAAGACATATGTGAGCCATATATGACCCATATATGAGCCATATATGACCCATATATGGGCCATATATGTTCTGAAGATGCATAGCATATATGGCCCATATATGTTCTGAAGATGCATAGCATATATGGCCCATATATGTTCTGAAGATTCATAGCATATATGGCCCATATATGTTCTGAAGATTCATAGCATATATGGCTCATATATGGTTTATTATATGCTTTCAGTGAATGAACCATACATGGATCATATGAAAAACGCATAAGCAGAAATATATATCCCATCACGCGATCCATGTATGATTTCATGTATCTGTAGAAGAATCGAATTTGATTTCAATCATACGTGGATCATAGAAGATTCAGTAGGGACCGCTCATCCCGTTTGAGGTGCATATGTCGTGGAGGAAAAGAAATCTTTTCCCAGCCAAATTTTGTCCGAAACCTAGGTTCACAGTTTTCCTAATAAATTGAAATGTAAAAAAAGAATTTGCTTTTTCAGAATTCGAAGTTCGGGTACTATGCAGACGTAGATGAAGGCTCAAAGAATCATTCCTGGAAATTTCAGATTTTCTCGTCAATACTGTTTCAAGTACTTCTTTGCAAGAGAACTTACTCCAATTGTAACTTTGGTATCCTCTAAAGGTATGGAATACTCCCATGGGACACGGAGGTTCCACAAAGAATCAAAGTAATCCTTGAGAAAATCACAAAGAATTCTCAGAACTCATTAAAAATTGTTTTTGAACTATTGTGCTGCAGCAACTTTTTCCAGAAATGAAATCCTATTCCAAGATGCACTTCTGAAGTATGAGCGATATATTTCGTTGATGAATATCCATCTAAAACACCCTATTGCATGTCATTTTGTAATTACATTACTCAATCAGTCAGAATATTGATTACGGTTTGACTCAATGAATTCTAAAATATTTCAGTTTACATTAACGCATGTTGGACCTTCCTTTTCGAAATAATGTCACTCGCTGTAGAATGATAAACAATATATGAATGTCAACAGCCTATGTGACAATTCCTCCCTTCAATACTTCTATCTGTTCAACAATGAAAAGCATGGAGATCAAGAGATTAGGATATCAGAATGATTAATTTTCAGTATTGTTGTACAAACTTATGTCTGTATTTCAAATTTCTATAGTAGGTTTTACAAATTTCATCAACATTTGGTTCGAGTTTTTTCGTGATTACAAGATATATATGTGTACTTGAATATAACATATAATATACATATGCAGTGTTGACTCCAGTTCATTTTCAGGAATGTAGGAACGAAGAAGACAAACAATTGTAAAACGATTATAACTAAAAAATCGTTCGGTGCCTCCTATAATGTAACACTCGAAGTGACCGCTCCACCCGCTTGTGATTCGATTTGATCAAATATTCATTTGAAAAAAGAAAATTGGCACAAGTAATAGATTTGATTATCACTAAGAGGCGGACAAATAATGATGGAGATATCACAGATATTCAAGATGGTTCCGAATATCACAGAATGATGGGACTAATGAAAGGACATTATGATATCACATTAATGTGGAATACAGACGGCGTTGTTATCACTAAAAGTTCGGGGGTTGATATTTGGCCTTTACAATTTACTATTTGTGAAGAGTCTCCTTCATTGAGAGCAGTTTTCACAGTCGTAACTGGACTCGGGTGTGATACCAGAAAACCTGATATGAACGTCTTTTTGGAACAATTTGTGAAATCGCTCGAAGAAATACAGGGTGGGGCATTTGAAGTGTCGCGGGCGTTTTTTCCAAAAATAAAATGAGATACGAGAAAATTTTTCGGACAAAAATTGTAGGGTATCGAGGGGGACATCCGATGGTGGCCTTGGCTTTGACCTCAAATCTCATCTTCAAGGGCATTCTGAGGTCAACTCTTGTTTTTTAAATAGCATCTCATATTTTTTACTGCAGATTTGGATTTTAGGTCAAAAACCAAGAAACTTTTGTCTGAACCATTTTCCTGAAATCCGCAAAGATGGCGCTCTAATCGATATTGTTCCATACTGAATCTGACATTAGAATAACTCGAAAATGAAGGGTCTTGGAGGAGAATGTTTCGAACAAAAGTTGTCTGATTCCAAGGGGGACCCCTTGAACTGAAACGGAGGTGATGGGGTATAACAGACAAAACACAACACATTTCAATCGTCTACATCACTTGGATAATTTTGATGCAGTAGATGCTCAAAATGATGGCCTTCGACTTCAATATACATTTCAAAACGTTTTACAAAAGATTGCTGAACTCGTGCTAAAATATCTTCATTGATGCTCGCGCATGCATTGATGATTCGTTGACGCATATTCTCAGGTGTAGTCGGTGCTTGTTGATAAACTGTATCTTTTATGTATCCCCATGAAAAAAAATCTGGAGAAGTAAGATCCGGAGAACGGGCAGGCCAATGAACTGGTCCACGACATCCTATCCATCGTCCAGTATAATCTCTGTCCAATATTTCTCGAGCTGTGACTGCATAATGGGATGGACAACCATCGTGTTGATACCACATATTCAATCGTTCCTGAATAGGTATGTCTTCAAGTAATGTTGGAGGTACTTGATCTAAGAAATGTCTGTACTTCTCTCCATTTAGCGTATCTGCAATGAAGTACGGTCCAATTACTCGAGATCGAACAATACCACACCAAACATTCACAGCCCATTGTCTTTGATGCTCTACTTGACGTAACCATCTTGGATTTCCTGTCGCCCAGTAATGCATATTATGTCTATTTACTTGACCATGATTGGTGAACGTCGACTCATCAGAAAATAATATGTTGATGAAGTTGTTATTGTGCATTTGCGCTAGACCCCATCGACAAAACTGTACACGATTTTCGAAATCATCACCGTGAAGGTCTTGATGCAAACAGATGTGATACGGATGGAATTTGTGATGTTTCAGTATTCGAAGAACACTTCTTCGAGAAATTCCCGAATGGAGTTCAATTTCACGAGAGCTCACGTGTGGATCATCGGCTACTGCAGCTAGTACATTAACTTCCGCATTTTCTCCGCTAACAGTTCTCATTCGATGTCGTTTTTCCCTTGTAACACTTCCCGTTTCTGAGAATAATTTTGTAATGCGTTGAAAATACCTAATGGATGGCGTTGTTCTTTCAGGAAATCGTTCTGCATACAAGTCATATGCTTGTCTGGGGTTCTTATGCACTTCACCGTAAATGTAGATCATATCGATCTTTTCAGAAACCGTGTATCGGATATCCATGATTTTCAATTTGTCATAAACCAAGTAATAATCAGATGTAACTGACAAACTGACTTTCAAAATCGTGAATTTTCACTGAACCCCGTCGTTTGTTTACATCGCGTGAGCTCTGAATGGTGGTAATGTAGACGATTGAAATATGTTGTGTATTGACAACTTTTGTACGAAACATTATTTTGCAAGACCCTTCGTTTTCGAGTTATTCGAATGTCAGATTCAAAATGGAACAATATCGATTAGAGCGCCATTTTTGCGGATTTCAGGAAAATGGTTCAGACAAAAGTTCCTTGGTTTTTGACCTAGAATCCAAATCTGCAGTGAAAAATATGAGATGCTATTCAAAAAAACAAGAGTTGATCTCAGAATGCCCTTGAAGATGAGATTTGAGGTCAAAGCCGAGGCCACCATCGGATGTCCCCCTCGGTACCCTACAACTTTTGTCCGAAAAATTTTCTCGTATCTCACTTTATTTTTGGAAAAAACGCCCGCGACACTTCAAATGCCCCACCCTGTATATACAAAAAACGGGGTTCCATGGACTCATCCACAGACTGCAAAACAACATATTTCGCACGTTGCTGCAACCCTTTGCGCAGTCGATGCCCCAGTCCCAGCAGGCTTACAAAATAAACAACACCATAATGGCTGATATGGATGTGATTTTTGTGAACAAAAAAGAGAACGAAGGTCCAAACCGAATGCAGATATTGAAAAATCATATTTTCTTCATATAGAAAACCCAGCATGTCTTCGCAATTCAGGAAGAATGGTACAGCAAGCTATACAAGCTGAAGAACGCAAAAGTACAGTCAAAGGTGTCGAAGGATTTTCCGGTTTACAAAATATCCCGATGTTGGACCTGGGGGCTTTTCTTGTACCAGAATGTATGCATGGACTTCTGTTGGGTGTTGTGTTACGTTTCACAAATCCTCGGTTTCCTTGTGAAAGAACCGTGGTTCATTGGAAATTACATGAACGATGTCAACCAATTCTCATCTTCTCTAAGACCACCTGATTTCTCACAACGCATACCAAGAAGTATTCCTGTACTATCGAAATGGAAAGCTACCGAACTTTGCGCTTGGCTGCTTTTTTATTCATTGCAGATTATTACTGAATTTGATAATGTAGAATACAGGCGACATTGGTGTTTGTTGGTAGCCGCCTCTTTTATACTATTGCAAGATACAGTTACAAAATCAGAAATCAAAAGAGCAGACTCAATGTTGAAAATGTTCGTGACTGATGTTGGAGAATTATATAGGAACCAAGATCATACTTATAATGTTCACCAATTACTCCATCTGCCTCTGAGTGTGGAACGTTGGGGACCTTTGTGGGCGAATTCAGCGTTCTTATTCGAAAATAATAATGGCTTCCTGTCGAAACTTATCCATGGAACCAGAGTACAGGGTAAAGAACTCATTGGTGATCTGAGATTAATCAGGGTACTCGAGGTATAATGTAGATGAAAAATACGAGTTTCAGCACTGTCTATAACTGGCGGGGCAACTGCAGCTCACACACACAGCTATACCCCAAATACTTCCACACTCACACTATGATGGTGCCATTGGCGTGAGTGTGAACGTATTTATGGTATAGTTGTGTGTGTGAGCTGTAGTTGCCCCGCCAGTTGTAGACGGCACCGAAACTCGTATTTTTCATTTACATTGTACCTTGGTTACCCTGAGATTAATGCAGGGTTATCAAACGTTGAGAAACAGAACGTTGGATATGAACCGAAATGATAAAGGAACAAAATTGTTGAACCCACGATTCATTGAACTCAATGGTGCTGAAGAGAACATGATAAGGGGAAATAATTTTGGTGAAAATGTTTCTTAAGGCTTTAATTGAAACTGAATATTTTACTACTGTTTTATATGATAAAAACTTCAGAAGGAAAAACTCTGCCGTTTCTTTCGAACATGTGGTTGCAGGTGCAGGATTCGGAGAAATACGATTTTTTTTCCATGGAAAGTGTTCGGAAACACAAGAGATAAGGAATTATTGTTTCGTTAATGTTTTTAAAATTAATCAGTCCAAGTATTTCCTCAACGAAAAACCGATGGATCGTGTGAACAATATTGTACCAGTAATAAAAACGGACAATTTTATTGTCTTGGATATATCAGATATCGAAATGAACATTATGTTAATTAAAGACTATGCATGTATGAAACCGAATAATGCAGAAACAAATTCATGAACAATTTTAAAAAATACATTCCCATCTGATATAGCCTTGAGGAAAATTTTCCTTTTTTTTCACAAAAATGCTTCAAATTCATTTTTTTTCCTCTGCTTTTGTGGAAAAATATAGGGCTGTTTGGAAACAGAAATCATAGAAAAAATTGGAGCAAATTTTCTTGAAATTTTGCATCATCTTCTACATTGGTTCCATCGGATTCTCATCGTTTGGAATATATTCCGTATTCACAGTGCCCAATAGAAAATGTTAAATGTAATTCAAGACTATTGAAGAGTAATTTATAAAATTATATAGGAACCAAGATTATACTTATACTGTTCACCAATTACTCCATCTGCCATTCCAGGGTCGACTGCGCAAATACAGTAGAAAGTTTATGCTTGTTAGACTAATTTCTTTCTCATAGAACAAATTACAAATAAAGGAAAAAATACATTCCTTTGGTATGTGAGGAAGAAGTACTTGCATGAAGATGCATTTGATGATTTCAAAAAAATACTTTTGATTTCCATGAGGAAATTCATCCAATACGATCGGGTTTCACAAAAAAAATTATCACTTGCAGTATTGGATGTGAGAATAGATAAACAAAAATGTAAGTAACAATCTGGAATTAATAAATATTATTATAAACTATAAATCACATCATATCAACACGACTAACTGGAACTTCAGAAGTGTCAATATTTGGAATCAAATTTGAAGACTATCAACGATCGAAACATGTCAAAATATAGTGCGCAAATAGTTATATGCTACAAAAAAGTCCGAATCCAACCTTTCAGCTTCAACCTTCGAAGGAAGGAATCTTTTTTTTCTAACAAATCAATGATGACTCTCAAAGATGGGTTTATGTCCAAGATTCGAATGAAAAATGTTTCGAAACCTTGGTTGAATGAAGAGTTTGTACGTTGCTATCCTTTTCAACTAAGTTTTCAAAACATTCACAATTCGAATCTTCGACATACACCCTCAAAGATCTTGCATACTATGGAAATATGCAATTCATTTATATATGATGATTTGTAGGACAAAATGACTATAGAAACTAATCTTATATATCAAATGTGAGAAGTTTGGAGGAATGTAACCTCGTGGAAATAGTACTAATTCTCGAATCTAAAATTATTATTACTCCTCAAAGGGATACCAGTGGTGTGGCAGTAGTTGAATCGTTCATGACAAACTACAAGCAAACAACGCTTCACTTCGATGAAAATGTAGTTCTGTACAGCACTTTTATTTGAATTAGAGAAATGCCGCACAGAGTGATATTTGGATTGAATTCAAGCGTTTATCCGTCATTTATCATGAACGATTTGGCTGCTGTCACGCCGCTAATATCGCCTCAATTATTCAGAATGTAATAACATTTTCAATTGCTGAAACGAAGCGATTCCTCATGAAAAATGAATCAAATTGAAATTCACATGTGACATTAAAATTCTCAAATAAAACTTGAGAAACGATCATCTTATTCTTTAATAACTTCAAGTCCAATAAAAGCTCATCAGGATTTGAATATTCTAAGCATTCGACCTTTTGGTAGATGATGCGACCGTCACATTGTCTATGATCTCAGAACTTTTACGCTCTTGTTCAGAATCTGAATTCAAAGGAAAGTTCGTTTCTGTATTAGAATTCCAACTTGAAGAACCGATTGATTTCGCGTCCAGATCAGAAATTGAAGAATTGTTCAATTCCTCGTTTTCATTCATCAAAGAATGTTGTGTATCATTATTTGAATCCTGATTAGAATTATTCCTTTGCCTCGAGAGTTTTTCGCTAAGCTCACTTCGCGGTCTCATCTTTATATTTGCCTCAGTAACAGTCTCGATAAAATCTCCCGGATATGTGTCACATCTCATCAAGACATAACCTGTTGAAGGATGTAATGATTAGTCATTCTAGTCACAAATGTTCCACACACTATAAAAACCTGGTATGCAACAATCCAGATAAATGCATGTTGAATAATTAAGATTATACATTTCTACAGAATTTTTCATACTCCTCTGAAAATTGACTATAAGAATGTGATAAAATAATTATTACTCAAGGGGTCTCGAGCACATTGATGGTTTGTATGTGTGTTAACTGTACACATATACTCGATATATGAAGATTTGAGGCGAGGATTTTGCGCCAAATTCTTGAGCAAAACAGCAATTGATATTAAATTCAGAAGATTATTATATCATAGTGTTCACCTGGAATTTCACCGTGAATCCGAATTCAGCAATGAAATCACTATGCATTCTCTGTGAAAAGTTCACAAATACGCGAGACGATTTGACATTTTACGATTGCCATTGTGCTTTTGAGAATGTCGTGAGATGCAATGAATGAAAGTTGAGGTTTGGAGCGCATATTATTTTTAATTTCCATTCCATATCCAAGATACCAAGGGTGTGGGAATGATTCACAAGAATTTCTCGATATTCCGTGGAATTATATGTTTTACACTGTGAAAAGAGCGGTGTCAAAACGGTGTCAGAATTGATACAGAATTAACACAACGTGGATTCTACAAAGCGTCCCATTTTAATATTTAAATGCAGATATCTCAAAAACATGCATCCTCAACCGAAAGTATTTCAATCCAAAGTCATTATACAAAGAGGGGGCCACAAAACTATGATATCAGTTTCATCATAGATGGCGTTATGATCGATTAAAATGGGGTCAACATCATTTTTTGAAACGGGAACCCCCACTTTTCATTGCATATCTTGATTCTACGCGAAAAACTGAGTAACTTTTGCTTGAAACGTTTTCCTAAATTTCTGAAGATGGTGACACAATCGATGAAAAATAAAGTATGTGAGTAACATACAGTGTGAATAAGAGAGGGCCCAGGCGGGAGCCTTGGGGAACACCTGAGGTAGCTGGAGTCCATTCGAAGGAACCTTCAGAGCTTCTAACTGCTTGCGTGCGACCAGATAGATAGGACCAAAACAACTTCAGCACGGGGGTAGATATATTGAAAGAGGCGAGTTTTTGTATCAGCAAAGAGTGGTTAACGGTATCAAAAGCTCTTGAGAAATCAAATCCCACCAAAAGAGTAATCATGCGCTTATCAATCGCTTCACGAACATCATCAGTCAATTTTAAGATAGCAGTTTGAGTGTAGCGGTATTTGATGAATCCACACTGATATTGGTCAAGTAGAGAATTCTTGGTCCAAAAATCACACAAGAAGTGATCGACGATCTTTTCAAGTATTTCAGATGACTTACAGAGAATGCAGATAGGGCGAAAATCACGTGGAGTTCGTGGAGATCTTGTTTTAGGTATGGGTGTGATGAAGGAACGTTTCCACGCCATAGGAAAGAGAGATAGCATGAGAAAAGAATTGAATAAGGTCAGTAGGAATGGAAAAATGGACGGAGCGATTAGGTCAAGGAATCGACCAGGAAGCCCATCTGGAGGAATAGTATTTAAGTTAGAAAAATGATAGAAATGTAGCACATCATGAGGAGTCAAGGGAGGGAAAAAGAAAAGGTTATCACTGTAGCCGAGACTTTGGTCGAGAATGGGCGGTGGAGGACAGGCCGGATGAAAGCCAGCAGAGAAGTGTAAACTAAGCTCGTTCACACGAAATTTATCCGCGGGCGGATGATTACTATTAGATTTAATTATTCTCAGGGTACGAAGTTCTCTCCAAAGTGTGCGTGAGTCGGGAGTTCCCATCAATCTGTCGTTATAATATTGACGCTTGGCATTCCTGAGAGAAGTAACAACGTTGTTCCTTAGTCGTGTGAAGGGTAGATGACATTCAGGATTTCTTGTGCGGAGATATGTCCTCTTCGCAGTGTTACGTTCACGGATGAGATGACGAATCTCCTGAGTCATCCAGGGAGGAGGAGAACGTCTGGGAGTGACCCTCATGAGCGGTACTTCACTATTGTATAGATCAGTGAGATAATCATGGAAAACCCCAACACACCCATCAATATTTGTCATACCCGAGTTCCCGATGTTCAGCGAAATCCATGGTATATCAATACCTCGCCCATTGATACGCGAGTAATCACGCACAGAGACGATCTGCTGTTGACTCATGGGTAGATTGAAAGAGTATTTAATTGGGATCATGTCATGCCGAGATAGAAAAGGCATTTCCTTTTGTCCATGGTCAATCACTTTGGAGAGATCGTCCACTACACATAAGTCAAGCAAGGTAGAAAAGATGGACGTGTGATGAGTGAGGCCGTAGGGGACAATGGCCAGATTCAGACTGGAGAGTATTTTACGGAGATAAATACTATCAGGAGATGAACGGCACAAGTCGGTGTTCCAGTCACCCATAATGATTTTGTCGTGATAGTCAGTACTCAGTGTAGAGATCACCGTTTCCAAATTAGCAAATCCTATTTTCGGAGGTCTGTAAGCTACACCAATGAGTACTTTGCGCATACACGTGCTGGAAACCTGGACGAATAGATATTCGGGTTGTGGACGAGTGGCATCGTAATCAGATTTCTGGATAATTTTGTATTGGAGATTCTGTTTAATATAGAGACAGACCCTCCCGCCAATACGACCCACCCTATCGCAATGAGAGACCACATATCCATCCAATGAGCAGAATGAGTCATCCATGTCACTTCCAAACCAGGTCTCAGATACCGCGATAACATCGTACTCATTGGGATTCTTAGTGCAGAGAAAATCAGAGAATTCATCAAAATGAGCCATAAGTGATTGTGCATTGACATGACACATTTTCAACGAACGAAAAACTTGATCGGAGTGAGAGTTTGAGGGTCGAATCGGGAGTCACCTAAGTTGATCGAAGTCCATGTCAGATGAGATGACAATAACATTTGAGGTATCATCTTTTTTCACCAGAATACGTCCATTCCTCGACCAAATATGGAGATATCCTTTAGACTTTGCAACTTTCTTAGTTTCTGCGAGAAGAGAGGCTATATCAGACGGCAAATATTCATTGAGATAGAGCCTAGACTTCGGTAGAGAGGGATTAATATCAGACGCGTCAACTAATCCTGTGGAACGTTTGGCCTGAAGTATTTTCGTTCGGAGAGGAGGAGAATCAAGCTCCATAAGGATAGTACGTGGACGCGATGTAGTTTTGGTGGAGCGAAAACGAAATGCTCTCACAATGTTAGATTGGATGATCTGAACATTAAGATGAGCCATGACATCCATGATACGGCTTGGAATGAATTCATCAGGAAGCTCAGGTAATCCTGAAAGAGTGAGAAGATTCCTATTTGATTGAGAGCGCAGCGCTCGAAGTTCTTCCTGCAACTCGGTATTTCGTTGTTCCAATTCAGAGATGCGTGCTGAGTGAGATTGAGAGTTATCTTCAATGGTTATAACACGCTGGCTAAGCGATATGAGGCTGGCATCAGTCATTTTGATACGAGAGGAATTCTGTTCCAGTCAGGTTTTTAATTCCTGGTAGTCTTTAGTGAGCGATTTTACATCCTGATTGACTGTCATAACAGCCTGTTCAAGCCCCGCAAATCAGCTGGATGAACAGGGGACATTGTTTTCGATGGAAGACAGTTGTTGAAGTCGAGCATGAACCTCAGTATTATCGCGTTCTTGCCGTTTAATGAAATTATCGAGTTTATCTGAGGATATTTGAATAGCTCCCATAATATCATCTATAGTGAAGGTTGTATCAGGAGTAGTACCACCACTGGTGTTGCGATCAACCATCGAAGTTGACGGACAATCAATTCCTATTGATGAGTGAGGGATATCTCCAGATTTTTTGAAGGATTCCAAGGGACCTTTGCAAAGTACAAGCTCGTTGTTGTGGTTGTACGTTTTATGTAGTTTCACACAACCAGGATGTAAATATTTTATGTACGGTGTTTTATGTATTTTATGTCCACTCAATGACATCCGTTTCCACAGATTTCCTGCAGATTGAGCGAATGTGATCCATTGTAATAATGAAAGAGAGAAAAATCTGGTACTAATATGTGTGAAAATCCGAATAAAAAACGAATTACATAGAATAGAAGTCGTTGTAAAGACGGTTAAGATGAGTATATGCTACGTTGGGTGAGAGAGAGTACCTCTGAGTAGTTCGAGAGATATAGATGATAGCAATAATGTAGAAAGAATACAACAACAGTGTGCACGTATCTGTACACTCAGTATCATAGTATATGTGTGACACACACAACGCAGTATATGCGAACGAACGCCAGCACTATGAAATAATCGCGCATTATAATTATGAATGTGATGAAAGTATTATTGAGAAATGCATCACCGAATTATTACCTATGTGAACCGCAAATGAGGATAGAGAAAGCGTGTGTCAGAAACCTCGTTGAGAAATTATGTGATACGGATTAGTATGCCAACAAAGATGTTGTCGTCAAGGCTCCCATTGAAAGGCAAGATTTATGCTGTGGAGTGTGGATGTGCTACGATGGCCAATACCTCAACGTTACCGTGATGACGTGTAGAGAAGACAGACCAATCGATGATAAGGGGCGAATGATAAGCGCAACGCGCGAAAAGCACTCGTAATACACCAGCCTTGGTCTTCCCGCTTGGCAGATGCTCCAACAACACCAGATAAATGCAAATCACAAAATCACATCCACCATCGGCTGCCAACGAAACAGCTACTTATCGTTAGTCGCTCAAAAAAATGTCCGAGCCGATAAGGGATGCACTGAAACAAGGTCGACCCCGAGAGGGCCACAAAATTTGCAGTGAAACAGTTGACAAAGTAGAGCGAAGCGAGAGCGTGCAGGCTTATACTTATAGAGAGAGAGAGAGAGAGAGGAAAAATGTTTCAGACAAAAATTCCTCATTTTTTCGCGTAGAACCATGATATGCGATAAAAAGTAGGAATTTCATTTGAAAGATTGAAGTTGACCTGATTTTGACCGACCACAGCACCATCTACTATGGAACTGATATCGCCATTGTGTCGTCCCTTCTCTCAACAACAACATTCTGATGAGATATTTCGGCTCTTGGATGCATTCCACAAGATATCCGCATATTGTTCCATAGACTTTATTTTTCATTGATTGTGGCGCCATCTTCGGAAATTTAGAAAAACGTTTCGAGCGAAAGTTACTCAGTTTTTTTGCGTAGAATCAAGATATGCAATGAAAAGTGGGGGTTCCTGTTTAAAAAAATGATGTTGACCCCATTTTCATCGATCATAACGTCATCTATGATGAAACTGATATCGTAGTTTTGTGGCTCCCTTTTTGTATAACAATGTTGGTATGGAGTACTCTTGGTTTAAGATGCATGTTCCTGAGATATTTGCATTCCAAGATTAGAATGGGACATCCTGTATATGAGTCCACCCCAAAATCAGTGTCAAAATGAAACCAAACAGTGTGAGAATGACACCATTTGGTGTTAAAAAAATACTATTCGGTGTGAATTTTTCCTAACACCGCTAATTTTTCACAGTGTAGTAATACGTATAAGGGAAATATTTCAATGCAAAAATCACGTTCCACCCAAGAACCCTGAATACAGGTAATTGGATTCAGATCGATTTATTATTATCATTCTATATAACAGCTCTTTAACAGAAGTCTGATTCATTTATGGGAAAAAAATTCTATTCATTCAGAGAAAGAGGAAACTTCGAAGAAATTTTACGTGCAACGGTCTGATACGTCGTTTTCATCATATTATTATATGTACTTTCATGCCAAAATTCGATTTCGTTTCAACTCGGGAAATGTAACATAATTTATACACTGAAATATTCTTCTATGTTGAATATAGTTTCGATCATGGACGTAAGCACTATTACAGCACATTAAAACGATTATAACGTACCCCAGTAAACATTTTTCCCCTAATTAACATTTCAAACATTCATTGTGTTCTCTAAATGCAACAGAAAGTTCTCTAATGCGTCGATTCCGAAAATCTTTCTGATGCTCCTTATGAGATCTGGAAGTTATGAGAAAATTGATTTGTATCATATTCTGGTAACTTCCAGATTTCATAAGAAAGGCATGGAAAAGATTTCCCAAATCAACGCATCAGAGAACTTTCTGTTAGCATTTAGAGAACATGATGGATGTTTGCCCCTGCTAGAAATTCTCAATACAGAACGATGTGAAACGATTAATTTTTTTTATCGTTTTCAATGAGGTTTCTGAGTACGGGAATCTCAATGTTGTATCGTTGTTGAAAAATAGAACTCTATCATTGTTGAGGAGATGTAGAGACAGGAGCGGATACTGAAATCCTTAGAATCTTTGAATTTGGTAGAGGAGACAAATATGGAGAAAACGATAGAGGTGTAGAAATCACTTCACGGACGCGTGACATTAACAAATTCAATGACTTTCAAGAACAAATTGTCCATCGGTAGACGAGTGACGCCGATGAATTACACGTTCGGATCTAGCACTTTGAATGTTAAATGAAGAGTACACCTAGAATAGGGTGCTGAGAGTCGCGCGCGAGGGAATTAAAGAGAGCGCTCATGGTGCTCTGAGAGACACGAGTTCGCAAGCAGGTGTAACGAGAGTGACTGATTGGTAATTCGCATAGCGACAAGACGGAGGTGGGAAGTCTCGACGACAGAGGATACCATCCTTCCCACCGATAATCACCGCGTGAAAATCATAGGGAAGGAAGGGGCACAGGGCATTGGAGTAAACCACTCACACGATTTCAAGCTACTCGGTCCACCTGAAAGCATGAAAGGGGAATTCTCCAACGTTATTGCACGAACATTTCACCCGTTTCGGCGTACGACGATGATTCCACAACCACCCAGTTCACGGAGCTTGGCTCCGTCCGCCATGAGGGGACAACTGGGGAGCATCATCGGGCAAGGGGAGCACGCTGAGCTTCGCGATGTGGCGTTTGAGAGTACTTGAAGCAGTACGAATCTGAACAACCCGTACCTGGCCGTCGGAGCCAGGGTGAGTTGCCATGATGCGGCCCGTGAGCCACTTGGGAGGAGGCAAACGTCCGTCTTGAACAAGTACAAGCTGTCCTAGATGAAAATTATCTTGCGCCGAGCGCCATTTGGAGCGTTGTTGGAGATGATGGAGGTACTCCCGTGACCAGCGGGACCAGAAATGCTGATGCATGCGTTGCAAGAGCTGCCAACGGGACAGATGATCATCCTGAACGCCACTGAGAGGGGGTTTCGGAACAGAGGCCAGGGAAGTGCCAGTCACAAAGTGACCGGGTGAAAGAATTGTGAGATCTTCGGAATCCGAAGTCAATGGGCAAAGGGGTCCCGAATTCAAGCAGGATTCAACCTGGGCGAGGACGGTCGAAAGCTCCTTGGAGGTCAGTCGCTGTCCGCCAACTATCGGCAGTAGGTGCCCTTTGACAGAGCGCACACCGACTCCCCATAGCTCACCAAAGTGGGGTGCGTGAGGGGGAATGAAACTCCATCTGATTTGATCGTTGGCCAAAACCTGAGCAACTTCGGTGTAGAAGGATGGAGCAGAGCGGAATAACTCCCGTAGTTCTGAATCAGTGCCGCGGAATGTCGTGCCGTTGTCTGAAAAGACTTCCGACGGAAGGCCTCGCCACCCACTGGAGCGGCGAAAGGCTGCGAGAAAAGCCTGTGATGTGGCATCATTGACGGCTTCTAGATGAACTGCCTTGGTTGCAAGGCAGACGAACAGACATATGTAGCCTTTGTAGGTTTCTTCGCCACGATCCCTGCTGGTTGCCAGGCTGATCGGGCCGGCATAGTCCAAACCTGCTCGTGAAAATCGCCTGGAGGGGATAACTCGAGGCGCTGGAAGATCGTCCATAATTTGCTGCCCCAAGCATGGTCGGTGCTTGGAGCAAAGAGCCCCGAGAATCCACACTCGTTTTAGAGAGAATCCTGAAGTGATGGGAGGGCCACTATGCAGTGCTCGAAGATGAGCGTGAGCAACGAAGAGATGGTTAATTGGATCGTCTTTGGGGAGAATTGGAGGGTGACACTCTGAAAATGGCAGATAAGAGTGGCGTAATCTCCCGCCGACACGCATGACTCCATCAGGATCCGAGAATGAATTAAGTTTAGCCAATGGATGGCGTGGAGGCAAATTGGAATCCGAGGAGAGAATCGACAGTTCGTCTTCGAAGTGGGAGAGCTGGATGAATTTAATTATCCGACGTTGCGCATTCTAGAGTTCATCGGCCGAAATAGAAGAAGGTGATAACTCGGGGAAACTTATCCTGCATGCGTTTGCAAAACGTGAGCAGTGGGCTATGACACGCAGCAGCTTATTGAGGAACGAAAATCGTGTCAGAAGATTCGAGAAGTCATCGGATGTCCGAGTGCACAAAACCGTTCGGGTTCGCCGCTCGTTGGCCGATGCAGAGGCGGAGAATTGAGGCTGGGTAGGCCACGAATCAGAACCGCCTCAAAGCGAAATCGGCTCATGCCACCGGAGGTCAGAAACTTGCAAGTCGCTGGGAGAACTACCCCTTGTGGCCATATCAGCAGGATGCTCTTCGGAAGATACGTAGCGCCAACGTCATCCTTGCATAGAGGTTCGGATGAGCGAAACACGATTCGCTACAAACGTGCTCCAGCAACTGGGATGCTGATGAATCCAATGGAGTGCTACTGAACTATCCAACCACGCTGTCACTGAATAGGGAGCTAGGACTTGAATCTGCTGGATGTGTAAAATTAGTCGCACTAAAAGTACAGCGGAGCGGAGTTCGAGTCGGGGTATGCTCACCGTTTTAACGGGGGCCACCCTTGTTTTTGCGATGAGGAGAACAGTGTGGAATTGCTCAGAAGATTGAGGAATCCGAAGGTTCACCGTGGCTGCGTAGGCTCTGCTGGAAGTGTCGGGGAAACCATGGAGCTGAGCGTCTTGAATCGCAGAGGAGAGGTGAATCCATCGCGGGATACGAATAGAAGTCAAATCTGCTGAAGAACCGACAAATTTCCGCCAGCGCTCTTGCAAATGAAGTGGGAGCGAGGAATCCCAATCGAGACTCGCAAGCCATAGATCCTGAATAAGGACTTTGGCCACGATGCTGACAGGGGATACCCAACCTGATGGATTGAAGATCCTTGAAATACAAGCCGAGACGATGCGTTTGGTAGGCTGATGATATTCATCCGAGTCGGTTGCCGAGACTTTCGACGGAACCGCGGAGCTAAAAGCGTCCTCTTGAAGAATCCAAATGATCCTCAGAGTCTTAACTGACTCCAGAGAATCAGACCAGAGATGATGAATTAATTGAGGAGGGTCGGAAGAAGATGTCGGCAGGAGGAGCGAATGGTTAGCCGACCATTTATCTAATGAGAACCCCCCCCCCCCCCTCCCCGATTTGAGGAGGTCAGTGAGTTGATCTCGAACACTCAGAGCGGCTTGTAATTCGTCCGCTCCGGAGAGGATATCATCCACATAAGATTCGTGGACAAGAGCTTGCGCACCGAGAGGGAAACGATGACCCTCGTCAGCAGCCAATTGATGCAATGTGTGAATCGATAAGAATGGAGCAGGTTTCATCCCTGCATCTCAACGATGTGGGCACAGAAAACAAAGGCATATCGCCTCCAGTTCAAAAGAAGAAGCGTAAGGTCCTTCTGCAACGTGGGACCAGCAAACAAGTAGTCATTAAGAGAATGACCTTGGCTCAATCGACGAGAGGCGTCGAAAACGACTCTTGATTTCCGGTGAGAGTCGGAATTTGGGATCACCGGGTGGTGCGGTAGGAACCAGGCGTTTAACGGGGTATTCTCACCATCCGGAACGGCACTCATATGCCCTCACTCCAAGTGGTCCGATAGGAATTTTGCGTATAGAATCTCAAGTCTGGAATCCCGCTCAGAATCCGCTGAGTCCTGCGGCACATTTGGCTTGCAGGGTAGCCGGACGACGTAACGGCCTGATTCATTTCTCGTAGTCGTCTCACGATAGAACTGCTCGCACCAGATATCATCGGCTCGTTGCATTTTTCCAACGGAAGGTACTTCCTCTACAACCCGAAACCCCTCCCTAATCTGTGAGAGATCATTGTTAGTGATGCAGTGTAATGAATGGATCGAGGGAGGCGAAGGAGGCATAGGAGAGGAGCGATTGCTGGTGTAGCCAGACAGTACCCAACCGAAAACTGTATTCTGAGCCGTTAGCCCAGTATTCGGTACCGATAACAAACCATCAGGCAAAATTTGACCATACAAATCCGCTCCAATTATCATGCTCACACCCAATGGGGGAGTATAGTCCAGATCGGCTACTTGGAGGTTGGCGAAGGATGCCAAGTTGAGGCCAGGGACGTGCGTAGACGGAATGGCGTTTGTGAGCTTGGGCAGAATCAACACATCGGTTGGAAGATCAAGCCCCGGCTCGCGCTGCGACTGTAGTCGGATGGTAGACGAATGCTTCGCGAAGCTCGTTGTGGTTGCTGTGATGCCCATAAGAGGTATAGAGATCTTCCTCCTTGGGAGCTGTAGAAGTTGCGCTACAGTTTCTGAGATGAAGGACATTTTGGAGCCCTGATCTAACAGTGCTCGCACAAGCACCGAACGTTCGTCAGGCCCCTGTAACTTGACGCGAGCAGTCGCCAGCATAAGTGATGAGACTAGAAAATTCATGTTGGCGATATGAGTGACCACCGGCGCTCGACTCGTTGACCCTCCTCTTTTACATTCCAATGATTCCCTCTCAAACCGATCGGTACTTACAACCGCGCTCCCAATAGGAACTGAAGAAGACTCACTATGGAGCAAGGTGTTGTGCTTGCGCTTGCAAGATAGACAAGGTTTGTCATAACGACAGAACCTGAGAGAATGGGAGCCCAAACAATTAGAGCAGAGACCAAGACGATTGACAATTTCTTTGCGATCAGTCAAGGAGTTCGATTTGAAATCTGGGCAACACGTAATATTATGTCCTCGATGACAAAACGAGCACTCCTTGCCATCAAGCATTCGTGAAGATGAAACACTGTACTGCAAAGCGAAATGGAGAGAATGAGGTGAGCGGGAAGACTCATTCGTGCGAGAAGTGGAAGATGGAATTTTATTCCCTTTTGAAATTCGAGAAATTTGCTCCAGAGAGGAGTCTAATGATTCTAGAGTTCGAATTCGATTTCCAAGGAATTCCTTCAATTTCAAAAACTTTGATGGCTGAGTAGGATTCCCTTGAGATGTTTCCCAATCCCGTCGTGACTGAGAATCCAGCTGTGAAACTGTCATGTGGACCAAGAGTATATCCCAATCCTTCGTGTTGCATTCTAATGCGTCGAGTGCGCCCAAGGATCCGATTGTTGAGTTATGAACACGTCGTAACTCAAAAGAAGATTCAACAGTGCACGGTTTAATAGAAAAGAGGGTCTATACATGATCGTTGATCAATAATCGCTGATTATCGTAACGCTGCTCAAGTGTCTCCCACGCAGTAGGAAAGTTTGCGTTTGTAACTGGGATATTTGAAATTGATTGAGATGCTCCGCCGGACAGGCACGTTTTCAGATGTTGTTTCTGAACCGGTTGAATATCTTGACGATCAACGATCAGTGAACTGAATAAATCGCAAAAGTTTCTCCATTCGCACGAATTACCGGAGAATTTCGGCAATGGTAGCCGCGGGGGCTGAACTGAGGCAGAAACCCCCTCGAAGAAAATGAATTGGCTGAAGGTGCATCGAGAGCAGGGTCCGCTAATGAACTTTGCATATCCAAAAGCGTAGCCAATTGATCGAGGTATACTCCCTCAGCATTGTCGAACATCGAATCTGCGAAATAGGTGTGCGACCTTGATTTCTCATCAGTGAAACGGATCAACTTTGCATGACACGAAGTAAATTCCTGCCATAACAACTCCAAGAGTTTGATGCAAGCGGTCAAGACGCCGCTTATGATCTTCGATTCTCCCAATTTTTTAACGTTAGCAACAATACGCGACAGGGAACGAAAAGTCGCTTGCTGCTGTTGAATTGAATCCTCCATCGTGCATTAGAGAAACGAACCGAGAATTGAGTGGATAAACAGGAAGAAATCATGAGAATAAATTGAATATACAAAGCGTACAATTCGATATATGAGATTATCAATATGGAATACTATATATACATGTATCGAGTTGTCTTCGCACTACGGATAACGTTTGAAGAAGAATACGAAAGGAAGAGCATGCGTACTTTGCCTGTGGAAGACACATACGAAGCGATAGAACGAGAAGAAGAGAGAGCGCGTAGCGAAGTCGGTGGATCGAAGAGAGGGAACCGACCCGACGTCGATCCAGAACACAGAAATCGTTGAGAGGCTTCTTCGTGGTGAGGAGAAGACGGACGCAGGAACCGATGACGTCACGCCGATCTCAGCGATGATTCCTTCTTCGCGCCAGATCCACGTATGTGCCCGCACTGTATCCTTGTGTGAGCACTAACACGTAGGTACACTCACACCGATAATGTCACGTAATCGTGAAACTATGGAATTATGCACCCTTTTTCTATTCTAGGATAGGAAATGAAAGGAGCAAGGAGAGCCGGAGGATCCGGCTCGAAGGACCATTTGATGAGGAGATGTAGAGACAGGAGCGGATACTGAAATCCTTAGGATCTTCGGATTTGGTAGAGGAGACAAATATGGGGGAAACGATAGAGGTGTAGTAATCACTTCACGCACGCATAACATTAACAAATTCAATGACTATTATAAACAAATTGTACATCGGTAGACGAGTGACGCCGATGAATTACACGTTCGGATCTAGCACTTTGAATGTTAAATGAAGAGTACACCTAGAATAGGGTGCTGAGGTTCGCGCGAGGGGGAATTCAAGAAAGCGCATATGGTGCTCCGAGAGACACGAGTCCGCAAGCAGGCGTAACGAGAGTGACTGATTACCGGTAATTTGCATAGCGACAAGACGGAGGTGAGAAGTCTCGACGGCAGAGGATACCATCCTTCCCACCGATAATCACCGCGTGAGAATCATAGGGAAGGGAGGGGTACAGGGCATCGGAGAAAACCCCTCACACGATTTCAAGCTACTCGGTCCACCTGAAAGCATGAAAGGGGAGTTCTCCAACGTAATTGCACGAACAATCATTCTTCATCGTATTCTATAGAATTCAACAGGATGTATGGGGTTTTATCGTGGAGTTTGTACAGGAAAAGTATCAATTATTTGGGAAAAATAGTCATGTGTTCCAGAATCAGTGGTACTTTTTCTATAGGGAATTTAGGATAACGTCACATACATTTTATGATGAATTCTATAGAACACGATGAGAAACGATAGAGTTCTATGATTTGATAACGATATAACATTGCAAATTCCGTATTCATAAACCTCATTGAAAACTATAGGGAAAATGCATCGTTCTGTATCGTTCTGTATCGTTCTTCATTGGGGGAATTTAGCAGGGTGAAATTTTGAGGAGAGAAATGTTCACTGGAACAATTTTGAAAAATTCCACGATCATGAGAAAAAAATGTAGTATTCTGAATTCCCGTATTATAAAAATGAGAATTCAAGAACGTTCACTTCAAAACGCCACCTGCAGTTGCTGCATCTTCCCGACTGAAAATTATCATCGGTTTAACCCGATATATGATGAGGACCCAAGAAGGTCATCCGAAATGAGGTATACCTGCTGAAATCCTAATCAGAATTGGATGTGGATGTCTTACGTAGGGATAAGACTATTTCGTCCTAATTAGGATTCCGTTGAATTATCCTAGAAGGTTGGAATGGGTTTTTTTGCTGTAATCTCATCAGGACCTTCCCACATAGCATTTCAGTCCTGAAAGATATCTCAAGCCAAATTTGAGAAGCCTTATGCAACATGAAAAGATATCTTCAAAAGATCTAAAACCGTTCTTACTTCTGAAAGATTTCTATAAGATGTCCAAATGATATAATCTCGGAAGAAAAATTTTGGATCTTCTGAAAGATATTTTTTAGAAGTCTCTTAGAAGTAAAAACTGTTTTGGACATCTTAAGGATGTCTTTTCATGTTGCATAAGACTTCTTGAACTTTTCTGAACAGTTCCTTAAGATATCTTGGAGACCAGAAGTGCTGTGTGGGTTATTAGTTGATCCTGGGATTATGGACACATTTCAATAAAATGGATACCAAAATGTCTTGATTTTAGATTGTATACGTCTTGGTGAGATAAATTGTCTTCAAATTGGGAGAACATTCCTAACCAAAAGTCAACTGTACATATTTTTCAAGTTAGATCTCTTCATGCCAAATACATCATTTTTGAGTGGTGAATTTCCTGTTCACATCCTAATTTCGAAGTATTCTAGAGAGTTTGGAATGGCATTCCTCATCAAATCCTGATTAGTCTTGCCTGATAAGGTCTTCATAATAGCGAAGCGTGACGTGAATTGTCAGGTCCTGACAAGGTTGCCTTATCAGGACCTGTGCTGGATGAAGATTTACGTGATCTGGTCCATGCGGTGAATTTTCAGTCGGGTTACGATATTTTCAAAAGCAACATGGCGGCGGTGAAATTTCGAATCATCTCACGTGTTTATGAATTTTTTTTTACAGAGAATTAACAGTGATTCCACTGCTGAATCTGGACTCACGGCACAATCTCAAGTCAGCACTATGGTATAATATTTTTTGGATTTCATATTCATTGCTATTGTGTACAAAGTTTGGCGCACAATTTTCTTGGCTTGAAATTTTTATATTGTGTACACATATCTATACACACATTCAAACCATCAATGTGCTGAAGGCCACTTGATAACATTTCCAAGTTGTTTGGTGATTACATAAAATATGCGAATGAAACTGTCTGGGATAAGTTTGAAAATAAACAACATTTTACGAATTTTCATGGCATGTAAAAAAATGCGAAAATAATTCAAACGAATTGAGGTTTCGCATTCGAATCAATTCGGTTTCTTGATTCCACAAGTGATATACATATATTCATACACTCTGACAGCAAAAAGTGTTTTTGGCACGTTTATGAGAATTTCCGGGAATCCTTTGAATACATTCTGACGTTCTTGAAACGTTTTAAGAACGTCCACATGCCAATAAGGCATATTGTTCGGAAAATTGGAGCAAATTATAAATTGTGAGAAACACGAATAGAATCAAATTCAGGATGATGCATAGAATAGGATGGGAAGGGATTGTAAAATTGAAACGGATTAAATATCATTCATGTAATCATCCGAACAATTCAAAAGTTGGAAGGAGGATGAAGCGAAGATTCGGTTGACACTTTGTCCCCACATTGATAGAAAAACGACCTGCTAGAAACTTCTGTGATCGCAATGACTGAGAATCGTATTCTATATATCAGTCAATATAATGGCGTCCAGAAGAAGTGGTTAAATCATACATCAACCACATATCCAGATTATAACACTGAGAAAATGAATTTCGATTCTTCTCATCTGAAGAATATAGTTAATGTTAGCTTCGACCATTTTTCAAGACGTTACAATCATATTTTCTGGTGAATAGAACTAGATCCCAAGTTCCACCCAGGTCGATTGTCTGTCAGTGTATACTTCTTTGATTGCTGCCCATTGAACATCTTGGATCCCTCTAAAAGATATCTCGAAGGAATTAAACTCATATTATGTGACAAATTTGAATATTTCACAAACATCTCATCGAAGATATCTTTGAGGGAATACTAGCGGCATGGCAGCAGCCAAATTGTTCATGATAAATTCCGGGCATAAGGTTAATTCAATCAAGATATCGCTCTGTACAGCACTCCTCTGATCCGAATAGAAGTACCATGCTGCTAGCATCACTTTAAGATATTTTCAAAACATCTTGAAGGAAGTAATCTAACAAACATTGTTTCACTGTTACATGAGACATCTTTTCTGTAAAATATATTTTGATAAAAAGATTTCCAAAAAAACGTCCGTTGGGTTGGATGTAGTTATCCAAAACAGTCTCATTCACAGATTTTCAGGGTGTTAATAGAATATAATCAGAGTTTTCAAAAATATTCTCATGACTCCTAGTAGTATTTTCATTCCAAATACCAATATGTGAACGGTAGAATTCAATACTAAGTGATGATTATGCTAACAGCCGTCGGATCCAGTGGTGGTCTCTGAGTCATTTTATCATGCCCCTTGCCTTCAGATAACTGACCTTTTAATGAACATTTGTTCATCGCATCTTGTGTGAATATGCCGTCCATCAATGCTCTGGCCATACCAGAACCAATATTGCACTTGAGTTCTTTTGAAAGTGTGATGTGCCAACCAAAAACCTCATCTATTGTTTTTATTCGTAATTGGAAATAATTCGGATCGCATCGTACAATCACTCCACAATGTATGAGAATCCGAATTGTTCCTACATTTTCAACAAAGGAGAAGGATTCAGAAAGCTGTACAATATAATAATAATTTCAGGAGATGCAATTTATTCGTTTCACTTCGTGTTCGCTTTCTCGATCCTTACTCTCTGAACATTATCTCATATAGTTGGAATATTGAGCTTCCTAAGAACGAACAGAAATCACCGAAGTGAACCACGATTGCAACCTCAGTAATCTTACATCCGCTCACATCCGATTATACGAGATTCACGACCACGAAATTCCGTAGCCACCTTGATTTCTTTCCGATCTCTCTCTTCTGCATTCTTTCATCAATTTATTTCCATTTACTGGAACATAGTTTCTCAAAAAAGGAATACCATTAGACCATAAACACCTTTTAATTGTAAACATTTTCAACTAAACACAATTCAATTATTATTTTCTTTTAGATGACTTCAAATGATTCATACAGTCTTCAAAGTACATGTCGACTTTGAGAATCGGGTCAAGCAGAGTCCAAAGTGCGGTATGCACCTTTGTTTCCTTCCTTTTCCTAATACCTCTTTTCCTTCTCGCACACACTACGAAATTATTGAACATAACAACCGTGGAACTTTGCCGAATCCAGCAAAAATCGCAACCACGCGATTCCCCACTCCCATAATTAGGAAATCTACACTCTTATGAATAGAGCATGCATGATGAAACACTAGGGTACATTTTCGGGATTTATCGGGGACACGTCTTGTGCAAGAGATCGCGTAATTCGTGGCTTCACCAATTGAAGTTATAAACTAGTCTTCGGGTACTGTGAAACCGTCTCACAAGTTCCACGTGCCGGTACATTCTTCCCTGACAAATTCCACCTTGTCAGGGGAACCGACCATCAACGCTCTCATATAATTCTATTTATTTTCGCATTCAAAAATTCATCTTTCGAGTTGGATTGAATAGAAATATCGTAGTGTAAATTCAGTGCGCGAATCACCATCCAAGACCAGGAACCTAGGCTCCGAATTTTGGCTCCATTTGTTCCTCACCACCGTCCAATCATCCACACTGCTCCCTTCAGGACCAGCTCCAGCGGGATCACCAGCGATTCTTAATAGACAAAAAAGAGCGAGAAAAGAAAACTGTATTACACACGCACACACACATCTTCCCATACTCACATAACTCCAAGCATTAATGTCATTTTGTTCTTAATTTGAATGGAGAAATATATTTGTCACTTACCTTACTTAACGATCTCCTCTTTCACTATCTCCAAACTGCACATCCTCATTTCGTTCGAATTTTCATTTACAATCCTTGAGAACTCACGTTGAAGTTTTTTTGAGAATACGACTACGGTTGCCGCCCGAGGTCTTCTTCACCACCTTCGGCGAACTAAGAATCTGAACGAACCCACATAAGCGACTCGACCTAACCGCTCAAGTCGTGTCGATAAATGAATAAATTTGCTACAGAGTGAAACCCTGTTTCGCTACGTAACAAAATTGGTGCCGGGTGTGGAGTTGCTAGAATTTCATGAATGACATCTCGTTGTCTCTACCATTCAATCAAGTGAAATTGACTGGCAGTGATTGATGAAATTTTTGTTCAACAACGTACCGCGTTCATCTCATTTCAATTTCAATTTGACATCTCTTGAAAAAAAAACATTATTATCAAGATTCGTTATCTATTGAATTCTTTTCTTTTAGTTGAGAATTAAATTTATTTCAATTCAACAAATTTTTCATAATTCGATCAATCATCTATAGAAACTGTGAGTTCATTCACCTCTCTATTTACATTTCGATGCCCCCTCAAACCTCTTCATCCTCTTCATTATTATTCTGACGCATCGAGTGTTCAACACATACGCTGTGTAGATTCTCTTTCTCGCCCTCATTGACGGAGAATCGTAATTCTTCTTCAACGTCGTAGACGACCATGTACGTTGCACGCGTATCGTTTTCGTTGCGCTCAAGCATTCGTTCTTCTTCATTGTATCGCTCGCTTCCCTTATTTCATCTATATACATGGAGTAAGATTTTTCTCTTCTCTTTCAAATCCTTTTTTTTTGGAAATTTCGTCCTTTCTCTAACAATCTTTGTTAGGTCGAGACTATTTGAGTTTCAACGAAATAGATCTACCTTTTTTTTGAGAAGAAACTGTAATTCACTCAACCAACACACATCAGTTTTTTTTCTTCTTCTCCTATCGTTCCTTTGCATTTCTTCCAGCAATAAACAGCTGTCGAAGATTACAGGTGCGAAGGAGACTACCAATTGTATTTTTGAAGTTCATATGTATGTGTTTCCTTTTCTTTTTCCTATTCTATCCTTCACAGGTATCCTAATTGGAGCAGTGCCACACGCTTGTTTCACCCTCCCTCCGTTTTTTTTTTTAAAATCAGTTCTTTTCTTGGTACTTCGAATGTACGAATCAAGTTTTCAATATGAAGTTTTTCTTCCTTCGTCAAATTCATCTCCTTATAACTGATTAAACGAACGCATTTTTCATTCAATACCACGACAATTTGTTTTGATCAACCTATCAACAGTTGGATTCATTTCATTCGATCCAAGATTCGATAAATTTGAGGTTTCTTTACCCAAGTCCCTTTTTTTCTCTCGAAGCATTCCATAATTTTCACGCATTCCAGATACAAGCGTGTGCCAGAAGAGACTGGGATCCAGACTTTGTTTGATATTTTATTACTATTGTGATCTGATTTGAATATTTACATATGTAGTGTGATTGCAAACGGCAATCACACTTAATTTATCGCATTTAACGTCACAACAGTCCTCGAGGAACCCCAATCTCCTACAGTCGAGAACTTAGGGAATTACTAACCGCGATAGGAAGTATACGAGTAGCTTTGTATACCGCGAACGCGTTAAACAAGTTTGTCTTATCTTTCGATTGGAATACAAGCTTTGTTCGGATTCATCATTTTTTTTGTGTGTTCCTCCCAATATTCTCATTAGAAAAAAATTTAAGTGCTCTAGTTCGCCCGAAAAATAGTTTTGTTCAAGTGAAGTTTCTGAATCTCCGTACCGATTTTTTTTTCGTGTTATTTTCTTCTCTGTTTGTGGGACTTCTGACTGCATTCTGTGGTGGTTGTTTCATTTACTGTAAAGGAGTAACGGGAAAATTCGAATTCTTTTCACGGGCTTTTTTTCGATTGTCGGTGACTGCCGATATAGGTGGTGCTTGATCGTTGATAGAGCCGTAAACAGTTTTCGGAGAGGAGTTCGAAGGGAATTATTGGAGATTTTCTCTTCCCCTCACCCTCTTACATCCAAAATGGTCCTCTTGGCACAAATCAACTTGTTCTTGACGAAGACTTGACTGCATTCTGTGGTGAGTTTCACTCTTGAACAGGGAATTGGCAGGACAGGACCCTTTATTTTGAGATCTTCCACTTTGCTTCGAGGAGGTTTGACTACATTCAGTGGTGAACCTCTCTCCTAAACAAGGAGTCTTGAAGGGGAGGAGTTTCTTTTGAGAAGTTTTTTTTGCTCGATTTCGAGAAAGGTTGACTGCAGTCTGTGGTGAGTTCTTCTCTTAAGCAAGGAATTTTTCTTGTATGAATGCCTAAATCTGGACGAAGAGCAGTCCTTAAGCAATTGAAACGGAAATTATTCAAAGACCCAACTCTATCTGAATCGGAGAAAACTAAATTGTTCCGCAGAATTTTCGATTCGAGAATTGAATTAGCAAAACCTCTTAGCGAACGTTCACCTTATACTCCAATAGAAGAACCAGAGGAACCAGGAGTTTACCTCATGAATTCTCCGAATCCGAGCACAGCAAGAATTTCAATCCTCATACGACACGATCTCTCGAAAATCCGGGTTAACTTCTAAATTTGTGCAAATCCAGACTAGTGAAGGGGGAGGAAAAATTATTTGGCCGAATTTCATTGAGATACAACAGGATTTTTTTTCTCCTCTCAAAGGAAGAAAACATCAAACCCCGACTTAAACGAATAGAAAAGCCACTCTGGTACCCCTAGTGGAAATTCAGAATTAATTTCGTTCACCCTCTTCCTTTCAATACTATTGCTTTACTGGATTTCCTTTCATCAAATCCCTGCAGTAACCATGGAGAACCAGGATGCCGACGTCTCACGGACCCTTATCGAATACGCCCGATCCAATTCGGAGTACCGAATCTTCGAGCAATTGTCTCGCATTCCCTTGTTCGATGGCAACTCATCGCCACTCCAAATTTTTCTACAAGAAGTTGATCGATTCAATAAAATGAATCCTCATATAGAAGGATTGGTATTAACAGACGAAATTAAGACTCGACTCACAGGCCCTGCTCAGCATTCTGTAAATGGCAAACAATATCAAACATTATCGGACTCAGCTGAAGAACTTAGGGATAGATTTCCAAAGCCAAAATCATTGGAACAAATTATGAGGGATTCAGAGAACACCTCCATCAGACCCAACGAAACAGTTCGAGACTTTTTGAACAGATATAGTTATGTTGTTCGGGATGCGAAATTATTTATTAAAGACAACGATACCATTCTTACACAGGCCGTCGAGGACGACATGAATAAAGCAGCTATGACGGGTTGTTTAGATGGCTTACCCGACAAGATCGCCCGATATGTGATGCTGAGTACTCCAACGGACTACGACAACGTTCGTACTCGCGCCATAGAGGCTGAATCATATTACGCGGGCTCACAAAGCCAATTCAACAATTACAACCCTTCCCAATTACACAATCCCTCAAATCATCCTGAATATTCTCCCCCTCACTCCTATCAAAAGGATTACAGTTTTCCACCCCCTTCCCATCCTCATTATCCTACCCCCCATGATACAGCGCGAAGACACGCACCCCTTCCAGATTCCTACGGACCCCCGCGCTATCCAACTTATCAATACGAACACAGAGCTTCTAGGTCTCATTCCCCGCAAACATACGCTATGAGCACTCCGGATTATTCTCGTTGGAGACGAAACAGTCCCTCTCCACCACGCTGGGAGGAACCATATAGAACGAATGACTATTATCAAGGAGACTCAACATATAAACAAGACACATATACCACTCACCGAGAATATTCGCAAAACCCTGTGAGCCACGAAAAATCCAGGGAAAATAGAAACCCTCACTCCGACGGGAGATCCTACTCCCGATGGGAAGATCCACCTTGCCCACGATGTCAATCCAGAACTCGAAGTCCTTCTACCAACCAATCCCAATACCCATTCCCCCACCATTCCCCAGACCGTTCTGATAGTCGAAGTGAGCCCCCTTCACAATCCACTCAACATTTAAACTACCAACACGCTCATCGTCACGGCGAACCGATGAGCGTAGATCCCGGAACAGTCGCCGAAAGGTTCGCTTCTCATAATAGAAAAAGAAACACAACTGATAGTACATGCTTCACCCCCTACATTATTTTCAAAATCAACTGAATTAATTAAAGGAGGAGGCGAATTTTTGATTGACACAGGGTCGGGAGTCAATATTATCCATCATGAATCTTCAAATTCTAACTTCAATAACGACCACCATACTCTACTCGTTAGTATAACCGGTTCAATCAACGTATTAGGGACAGTAGTCATGGATTTGGTTTTTGCGGGAAAACCCATAACAGCATACTTTTACGTAGTGGACTGCAAAGTGCCATACGATGGAATTCTAGGAACACCTTTCTTAGTACAAAATCAAACTGAAATCTCCTTTCATCATAACACAATAGTAAATGAAGTAGCTCCAATAAAACCAATCCACTTCTCAAACTATTGCGGATTAAAAGAAATTGTGGGAAATTTGTCATATCATAAAACTGAAATCGAATCAAAATCTCCCAAGCGACCCATACTCAAGAAACCAAACCCTTCCAACTCTCCCTTAGTCAATGTCACAAAATCCGAAACGAAATCTACACAACCCGAGGATATATTCTCGGACGTGAAAGATCAATATGGAGTTCAAATTCCTGACCATATCTCGGCGGAGGATGATAATTTTTCCACGGATAGCAGAGAAGATTTTGGTGAATACATAATCGACCCCAAAGAAGGTGACCAAAGAGCTCATTTGATCCATCAATTACTACATCTCGATAAATTGACACCAGAATACAGGAAAATTACTGAACCTTTAATCATAGATTCCCCTGAAATTTTTCGTGTGCCAGGTGATGCTCTCAAACAATGTACTACAATTTTCCATAGAATTCCCCGGGTAGATTTCTCCGCGATCAATAAACCTCAATATCCATACGCCCCAGCATCAATCGACGAAGTTGAAAGGCAAGTTAGAAATTGGCAAGAATTAGGAATTGTTATCCCATCAGAATCTCCGTATAACGCCCCATTACGCCCTGTCCCTGAGAAGGCAGGGCCAGACGGTGAAGAGAAATGGAGGATAGCTGTAGATTACCGCGCGCTCAACGCGAAAACAGTAGACGACAGACATCCGATTCCTTGAATACCGGACATTATCGACAACTTAGGAGGCGCACAATATTTTTCAACTTCCGATTTGGCCAGTGGATTCCATCAAATCCCTGTTCATCCCGATGACAGAGACAAAACAGCCTTTTCAACCACTTTTGGGCACTACGAATTTGTTCGTATGCCTTTCGGCCTCAAAAACGCGCCAGCCACCTTCCAACAGCTAATGAATCGAATTCTCTCCGATATAATGGGGAGAGGACTGTGTGTCTACTCAGATGACATCATTATTTATTCATCTACCGTAGAACAACACGTAAAATTAATTCGTAAAATGTTGACTGGGCTTCGTGAACATAACCTGGTCTTACAAACAGAAAAATGTGAACTTTTCAAAGAAAAAGTAGTTTATCTAGGACATCTCTTCACATCAGAAGGCGTAAGACCCAATCCAAAGAAATGAGAGGCAGTTCAAAACTTCCCAACTCCCATCACTACAAAACAGATTAGACAATTCCTTGGACTAGCTGGGTACCACAGAAAATTCATCAGAAACTTTTCCACAGTCGCGAAACCTCTTCCAGATCTCTCAAAAAAGGAAACAAGATTTACCTGGACCGAAAATTAACAAAATAGTTTCGAAACTTTGGAGAAAATCCTCTGTTCTGAACCAATATTACAATATCCAGATTTTTTCGAAGAATTTATAATCATGACTGACGCCTCCGATCATGGCATAGGCGCAATCCTTAGCCAAGGAAAAGTCGGAAGCGATCTCCCAGTGGCATATTCATCTAGACTTCTCACGAAAACTGGAACTCGCTATTCAACCATCGAAAAAGAACTCCTTGCCTTCACGTATGCACTTAAATAGTTCAAACAATCTTTACACAATTCCAAATTCTCAATTATCACCGATCATCAACCCTTACGCCGTATAGAGTCCGTCAAGGATAATGGAACTCGTTTGAGTAAATGGGCCCATGAAGCTTCATCTCATCCCAATTAAGATGAAATTGCCTATAAGCGGGATAAAGCTCATGCTAACGCAGACACTTTATCCCGGAATCCCATAGTTTCAGCAGATCCCATTCAACCCAAATACGAAGACGACACAACCTATACAACCAAAACGAATACTCACCCAGCGGATGAGAGCTGCATCGCAGCCCGAGTCAGACAAAGACGTAGAGACCAAGGGAACTCTAACCTAACAGACGAAACAAACCGAATCGATCCTGACAACACTACCGAACCATCTTCAATTCTAGGATCCTCTAGACCCAGTCTACTTCCTACTCCCACTCATGAAATAACCCTGAATGACGAAGACCCATCAATCCCATCCAACCCACACCCAAATGCGGACTCTACACAATTTCCACTCAACCCAGATAACCCAACAACTCCCATAAATTCACCTATCCTCACTCCAAACTCATCAATCTCAGACATTTGGGACCCAACCTTATCAGAAACATTAAAAACACATGATTTCTCTCCCTACCAAAGCCCAGCCCATAGTAACTATGATTCGGAAAAACTATCAGACGACTCATCATTTGAACGAACCATAGTCCGCCAAACCCACCATCCATTCCAAAATACCCCAACAACCGACACTGCCCATAGAATTCCAATTCCCAACCCCTCAGCCGACCTCGATGAAGAGGAAAATTCGATTAGTGAATCATTTGAACAACTGTCATACCCTGACGGATACGAGATCCCACTCAAACAGTCAGGAGATAACACGCAAACATACAAAATATCATTAGAAGACTCAATTTTATCTACATTATTTATACCCCCTCCACCGCTAGAATTCTCAAATAAAATCACCCCAAAATGTACCGTATCCATCTCGAACAAACCTCTGACTAGTGTCAAAGACAACTACGCCCATTTTGCCCCCGCTGATGGAGTAATCGACCACATCACATACAAAACATTAGCAGTACTAAATTACATTATAGCGAAGAAAATTCGGAAGTACCACCCCAAACAAGGAGAAATTTCAATCTCCGAAAGAACAACTTCCCGTACATATACAATAATAGCAACACAATCATTCAAGGAAAAAATTACACTAGACAACTTGAAAATGTATTTAAAAGATTCGGAAGACGCTATGGATGAAGAAAACATGCTCACCATCCGCGTCAACACTCCCATTAGACAATTTTCTCCCATGAGACCGAAATATTTAGAAACTCCACTCGAAGAAATATTCTCAGACAAACCCTACGAAATCACCCTATGTACAGAAGAAATAGAAATTCCACCACCAGAAATGAGACCTCAAATCATAAAAGAATTTCATGAAAGTCTGTTTGCTGGTCATGAAGGTGTCGGAAAAACTTATAACATAATACGCCAACATTATTTTTGGAAGAGAATGTTTGAAGATATCCAAACATACATCAAATCTTCTAAGAGTTGCCGAGAACAAAAACTCGTTAGTATCAAAACAAAAGAACCAATGTTAATCACAGATAACCCGTCAGAACCTTTGGATAAAACTGCATAAGATATTGTAGGACCACTTCCAATTACCCCCAGTGGAAACGAATACATTTCAACAATGCAAGATACATTTACAAAATACTGTCTCGACATCCCTATCCCCAATGCCAGAGCACCAACAATAGCCGACGCATTTGCTTGCTATTGCATTGCCAATTTCGGTGCACCGAGATGTATCTTGACTGATAGAGGTAAAGCATTTGTAGGAAATGTTCTATCTCAACTGGCTGAAATTTTCAAAATTGAATAAATTTCAACTTCTAGTTATCGCCCACAATCTAATGGATCTCTGGAACGCAGTCATATTGTTTCAACCGAATATTTGAAACATTATATGGAATCACATGAAGACTGGGACATACTTTTACCGTTTGCAATGTTCTCATATAAGACTTCCACACATGAAGCGACAAATTTTTCCCCCTACGAATTAGCTTTTGGTAAACAAGCCCGATTACCCTCATCATTTCCACATGCAGAGGAATTACAAACATATAACTCGTACCTGACCGAATCAATACCCCACCTAGACAAAATTCGAGAGATAGCCCATGAAAACCTAGTAGATTCGAAGCAAACTCAAAAGAACAGTATGATGAGAGATCCAATGAAAAAAAATTCTTCCCCGGACAGATGGTATACGTTCTCAAAGAACCAAGAATTAGCAAATTCGACGAACATTACATAGGTCCCTTCAAAATTTCAGAAATCTCTGAAAATAACGATTCTTTAATTCAGACAGATGAAAATTCTCATATCACCAAACATCTCGACAAACTAAAACCGGCTCACATATATTAACACACATACATTCATTCATACATAGCAGCCATTATTACGGCCATGAAATAATGCACGAATATATATATCAAGTTCCAGAGCAGCCATTGATACGGCTGAGATTGGAGGAAAAGAGAAAGGACCCAAGCCTTTAGATAAAGAGAGTAAGAAAATGAGTGGAGTGATAAGCAAAGTAAAACAGTATACAATGCCACATAAATCCCGCCCATCGGTCAATCATAGCAATGCGATTCCATGCATGCATACGCGCACATGCACGATATACTAAGGAAACACCATGCATACCTACCTGCTTCAACACAGTATCGGAGTATATGCTTCGGCGCACGAGCTATCACCATCTATTCCATCCCTAACCATTCGTAACATCGAACTTCATTCTTGACGTGACATGACAAACGAAGAACTGAATCTTCCACAGAACGAAATACAAACCATACACAAATCTGTGATTTCCCTTCATCTCCATCTAAGTACAGTCCGCTCTCTCAACAGTGCCGGTGATGGGAGAGTAGGGGAGTATTTTTCTTAGAACTTAGGTACCCCCACCATTGGCGTACGCGTATGTTCTCAACATTCGTAAGCCACTCTCGCAATAGTGCCACACGCTCGTGTATGCAAAATTACTCTCTTTCACATTCACGTATACATACTTGATGTTTGAATTTATTTGTATCATTTTTCAGTTATTCCTCCTTGATTAATCCCAGAGTAATCACACCAATTTTCTGTTCTCCATCTCGACACATTCGCGATGATGGAACATGGATCAGAGTAATTGAACATCAGTTATGAAGAGTTCTTGATCATATTCGCGGGTGGCACTATTGCGAGAAACGGTTTCAAATGTGATGCCACACGATAGCGTGATGGATGGTGGGGGTAGTGTTCGAGCACAAATGAGGAGAATCGGCACTATTCAGAGTAGCACTGTTGAGAGAGCGGACTGTAACGTTAATTATGTGTGAATGGGTATAGGTAAATATGTTGTGCATAAATAACATACGCCAATTGCCAATCAATTGTGCATGAAATAATGTTTCAATGTTTGAAATAATATCAAAATTACGATTCCTCCACGCATAAGAGATGATATACCTAAGAAACGTATGAGGACCACGAACGACGGAGCTATCGCCGTCTATTCGAGCTCCATCCATTCGTAGTTGCTTTCCTCCTCGCAACCGTATAGAATACGATGGAGCACCTCACTACATAGAATCATACACGGATAACGTGATGCGAGCCTTCTTCTCAATTGTCAATTATAAACTCATTTAGAAAAAAATAAGAATGACATTTAACAAAACTCATCACATTCAACAATACATACATACATGAAAAAAAAAAAGAAGAGTGTATGGAATTGTTAACCACTCGTTCTAACTCGCATCGAGATTTTTGCACAGGAAGTGAATGATGACTTTGGCGACCATTCACATGTTAACCTATCGTTTCCATGGTGACGTAAACAGTTCTCATACTTATCACAATTTCGAATGGTACTATTACGATTTTGAAGTATCCGTCACCGAATTATTATTCTTTCCAGTGAATCATTACTGTATGCTTCTCCCAGTGTATTCACAACACATAAAATTCCCCGAACTTTCCTTTCAGACCTTCCAAATATTCCCGAGATTTAATTCTTTTCTTGCTCTTCTACAGTTTGTTTTCCTCCCTCGAAAGTTCCTAGAATTCCTCAAAAATTTCTCCCTAAATTTCATTTTGAGGGTTCAAACCTCCTTTTGATAACTTTCGAATATTTCCGAATTCTTCAAAACTTCCCAGAAATTTTCAAATCTCTCAAAATTCGAAATCTTCCGAAATTTTCCAGAAGAATTTCGCATTTACCAAATTCCTCAAAATTTCCAAATTTTCCGAAATTTCCCGGAAATTCCCAAATTCCCCACATTCCTCAAAACTTCCGAATTTCCCGAAATTTTCCAGACATCTCAATTCCTCGGATTTCTCATAACTTCCAAATTTTTCGGAATTTTCCAGGAATTCTCAAATTCCCCAAACTTCTCGAAATTTTCAAATTTTCCGAAATGTTCCAAAAATTTTCAAATCTCTCAAAATTTCCAAGTTTTCCGAAATTCGCCCAGGAATTTTCAAATTCCCCAAATTTCTCAAAATTCCCAAATTTTTCGAAAGAACTTCCCACGTTTCCTTTGTGAACGCTCGAAATCGTCGTAATTGAGAATGTTTCACACCGCCAGCAATGGGAGGGACCAGGGTGACAAAAAAAATCCACAAACCTTTCACTATAGGAACTAATCTTGAAACATAAGAATCCAAAACAACACCATTACAAACTTAAAATACATGACAGGTGTGGCACCGAACAAAACAAATGGTTTTAAACGAGTCGTCCAGCACAAAGGGCAAGTAAAATCAATACCCTAAGGTGCGGAAGCCACGCTGTCAGGACCCGTCTGTTAGATGGATCAACCACTTCAAAACCCTCATCGAGGATGCCCAATTCCGTGACCCTCAAATTTCCGAAAAGAAAGCGGAGATCAGGAACGTTCACGTCGCCCCTCGCCTCCCGATCCTCTCCCGGACTCCAAACGCCGGGACCAAGTCTGGCACATCCTAGACATTTTTTTTCATTATTGTACGCTCTTCGCAAATAAATTGGACATTACAACACAAGCAACACTCCTACCTTAAATGGAGGATCCACACACTCGATCGCTCAATGGCGCGGAAAGCACATTTTTTTTTTTTTTTCAACAAGGTAACTTTCTATGAATTCCCTAAAAATCTCGTCTCTTGACGGCCACAGCCGGACGAACAATACTAACGAGCCATGAATAATCAAGACAAAGGGCCTGCGTAGGCAAAAGTCACATTCAGCAGAATGTTATCAACAGACTCCTCAAATCACCTCACACCAGAAATACTAACCTTTAGAACTCACTATCACAACTTGAGAACTTATGAAGAGAGGGAATTGAAAACAGTATAAAACCTAATAATGAATTTTTTTTTCTCCCTTCACCAACAAAAATCCAGCTCGGACGAAGAATTTCTCGTAAGACAAGTCGATAGTTCTTTTCCCCTTTTTCTCTCTCACTCTCCTCGTAAAATTCTGCATTGAACTTCCGCATTCTTCATCACTACCTCATGAAGGAACCTCCCAGGACACTGAAGAAGCTTGGCGAAACGGAGCACAGGAGAAACTGGAGTACAGAAGAAACCATCACTCAATTCCTCACACCCTACACTGTCAAAAATTTCTGAAAGCTCAAATTTCAATTCCTTTCCCCCTCTCACTCAATAATAGGAGAATCTAACTACTCTATCAACGAATTGAAGCACACGCATAAAATCATTACCGTCCCCACTACCACCAAAATATTCATCAGAAAATTTTGACTGTGTACGAAACCACCGATATATACACGAGCATAGAAAAAAAAACTCCCCGAAAAAAAAGAGAGAATACAAAAGATGGGGTATTAAAGAAAAAATAAAAATAAAAAAAAAGACAAAAGAACAAACGAGACTGCCGAACCCCCCAAAAAAAGTGGGCACAAAAAAAAATCGGAAGAGGGGCAAGAACAAAAAAAAAGGGGCATGAAAAAAAAATGAAAGGACAAAAAAAAAGAAGCCCCCACCAAAAAATTCATTTTTACAAAACAAGACAAATAGTGAACATGCCTACCCACCCCCAAGATTCAATCGAACGAGCGAATATTTATTTTCTCCTTCCTAACTCCATAGGAACCTGAACAACATACCTCCTCCTAAAATCCCATTCATAAATCCCAACCACAAATTTCTTTCTGATTACAGGATTCGGAACAGTGCAACCACTCAATGGATATCATGGAGCACCACTCTACCTACGGGATATTCCTCTTTTTATCAGTCATAAATGGACTTTCCGGACAGAAAATTTCGAAATCACGAACTTACCACAAGGAACTGGAATCTTCTCCGACGAACGATCTAATTTGAGAATTATACCATACAGAATGGAATTTGATAACATTTTTGAACATCTCGGAACTACTCAAACTCACCCCCGACCTCAACCACCACATACAGAAAGCACGAAACATCTGCAAAACATACACTATGGATGACTGTTCCCCGACAACCGTTAGTGCACAACTACATAAAAAATTGAACGCATCATTAAAATGAGAATACATTCTAGATAAATTAATTCCAACAAACAAAATCAAAACACAACGAAACGCACCATTTGCATTCGTAGGATCAATTCAACACATACTATTCGGCACATTGAGCGAAGACAAAGCAGGAAAATACAACAAGGAAATAGATGAATTATATACGGGTCAATCGAACGTTGCAAGATTGCTAGCAAATCAAACACACATAGTAAAATCTCAATTACACGGCATCCATGAATCTTTCAGGAATCAATCGCGGAAAATTCACGATCTATCACAATCATTGAAACAGCTGGGATCAGAACTCACCAAATACCGCAGTGAAAGTGAAATTGAACTATACAAAACAAATCTTCAACAGTGAATAACCGAACAAGGACACTTAATCGACCAATATCACCACTCTCTCAGCCAGATGATAGACATCATCACCTTTGCATAGAACGGTATACTTCACCCCATGCTACTAACACCAGATGAACTCATCCAAGCAGCTCAAAAGACAGTGCGAAATTCTCACCTCGAATTTCCATCATCAGTTCAAGAACTTCAATCAGGGGACACCAAGGGCCAAATCACACTCGAAACCGCACACGTCAGGGGCCGCACAGTATTCGTACTAACTGTTACCCTACTAGACAAAATAACCTACGAAATTTTCGAACCATACAAACTTCCGACAATCCAAAATTTCAGTCATCATCTCATATCAGCTTTTATACAACCACAGGCAGAGATACTAGCAATCGATGAAAATCACATGTTCTACATCTTGTTATCCGAAAACGACTTCCATAGTCGCCGTCAAAAAAATGAACTACACATCTGTCATCAAACAAAAATCCTACGATCAATAGCCAGAAGACCAACTTGTGGAGTGAAACTATTACTGGAAACACCACAGCGACTACCCGCAGACTGCAGAATGAAAATATGACCAACACAAGACAGTTATTGGAAACAGCTAAAATCAGGACATTGCTGGCTATTCTCAATTCCCAGGACAGAAGTGATAGATATACATTGCCCAAACGACCAAATAGGGGTAATTCAAATTCAAGGCACAGGAATTTTCCAATTGAAACCAGGATGCTCCGCTGCAACAGAATCGACTGTTATGATGACTACACTTCGTTTCAACGTTTCGAAACTGATTCGATTCCAACCAAAAGCAAATCTGAATATCTCGAACCTAATACCACACATTACTCCTCAACACATAGAAGCAGTGAAATCCATGAGAACAAAAGAATCACCAATCACCAACGATTGAGACAACAGTAAGGATGCAATATCTCTGGATGAAATCGAAAAAGAAGCTGTTACGTAGTGAAACAGAGTTTCACTCTGCAGCAAATTTATTTATCTATCGACACGAGGTGAGCGGCTAGGTCGAGTCGCTTATGTCGGTTTGTTCAAATTCTGAGTTCACCGAAGGTTGTAAAGGGACCTAGGACGGCAACCGTAGTCGTATTCTCAAAGAAAACTTCAATGTCAATACTCAAGAATTGCGAATGAAAATTGGCATGGAATGAAGATGTGCAATTTGGAGATAGTAAAAGAGAAGATCATTAAGTAGGGTAAGTGACAAATATATTTCTCTATTTGAATTCAGAATAAAATTACATTAATACTTGGAGTTATGTGAGTGTAGAAAAACGTGTGTGTGTTTGTGTAATATAGTTTTCTTTCTCACTCTTCGTTGTCTACTGAAAACCGTTGGTGATCCCGCTGGAGCTGGTCCTGAAGGGAGCAGTGTGATTGGACGTTGATGAGGAACGAATAGAGCCAAAATTCGGAGCCTAGGTCCCTCATCTTGGATGGTGGTTCGCGCACTGAATTTACACTACGATATTTCTTATTTAATCTAACTCAAAGATGAATTTTTGAGTGCGAAAATAAATAGAATGAAATGAGAGCGTTAACAGTCGGTTCTTCTGACAAGGTGGAATTTGTCAGAAGAGAATGTACCGGCACGTGGAACTTGTAAGACGGTGTCACGGTACCCAAAGACTAGTTTGCAACTTTGATTGATAGGGCCGCGAATTACACGATCTTTTGTACAAGACGTGTCCCCGATGAATCCCGAGAATGTACTCTGGTGTTTTCGTCATGCATGCTCTATTTACAAGAGTGCAGATTTCCTAATTATGGGAGTGGGGAATCACGTGATTGCGTTTCCAGCCGTATTCAGCAGAGTTCCACGATTGTTATGCTCGATAATCTTGTAGTGTGTGCGAGAAGGAAAAGAGGTATTAGAGAAGGAAGGAAACGAAGGTGCATACCGCACTTTGGACTCTGCTCGAAGCATCATCAGCGATTTTCAAAGTCGACGTGTATTTTGAAGATTGTATGAATCGTTTGAAGTCAACTCGAAGAAAATAAGGATTGAATTCTGTTGAATTGAAAATGTTTACATAGAAAAGGTGTTGATGGTCTAATGGCATTTTTTTTGAGAAACTATGTTCCAGTAAATGAAGACAAATTGATGAAAGAATGCAGAAGAGAAAGATCGAGAAGGAATCAAGGTGGCAACGGAATTTCTTAATCGTGAATCTCGTATAATCGAATGTGACCGGATGTAAGATTGCTGAGGTTGCAATCGTGGTTCACTTTGGTGATTTCTGTTCGTTCTTAGGAAGCTTAATATTTTAACTCTATGAGGTGATGTTTGAAGAGTAAGGATCGAGAAAGCGAACACGAAGGAAAACGAATGAATTGCATTTTCTAGAATTATTATTATTATTTAAAGCTTTCTGGATTTCTCCGCTTTGTTGAAAATGTGGAAACTATTACGAATAAGAACAATAGATGAGGTTTTTGGTTGGCACATCACAAACCAAAAGAGATACAACACCGACAAAGGAATGAACTTGTGTCACACATAACATTCATGGGAATACCGTCATTTATAGGAATAATATCAACAATAGCAATCATTGTGTTGATATACAGAAAATTCGAAAACACCTGTCCTTTCAATAACACGTATTCATCGCCGAGATCAAAACGCCCCAGACAACCCAGAACCAATTATCCCCGCACTGGAGATCACATCGCCGAAGAAATGCATTCAGCACCGACTAGGCCAGCTCTACCACCACCACCAACACCACTACCTCAACCGGAACCATATTCTGCAATGAAAACATGAAAACAACACCACTTACACAAACCAAAACACCCACACACAAATATAGTAAACCAAATTGAGGATCAAGAATCGAAATTGGGAACACGATCTACAAGCTCTCTCGATATCACAGACTGCCTCTGATGAATAATTACATAACATCTATCAGGCTTCAGAAAACAAATTGATGTAACATTGATCACTGCACTAGGATATTGTTTCGTTTCAAGTACATAAAATAAGACAAGAACCGGGAACAGAGAGAATTTTAGGACCAAAACCAAACAAATGATTTGTTTTTCCCTTTCTGCTCATCTCCCCCTTCCTCCATTTGAAGATCATTTTCATATAGATTCCGTTTTCTCTTTCTTCCCAGCACATAGCGATTAGGTTTTTGGTCTCCACATTTTTTTTTACCTTTGTCCAACCATGTGGAAACGTTCCGTTCCCCGATGCTTGTTCTTGGGTGGAGAGGTGTGATGTCCCAACCAAAAACCTCATCTATTGTTCTTATTCGTAATTGGAAATAATTCGGATCGCATCGTACAATCCCTCCACAATGTATGAGAATCCGAATTGTTCCTACATTTCCAACAAAGGAGAAGAATCCAGAAATCTGTACAATATAATAATAATTTCAGAAAATGCAATTTATTCGTTTAACTTCGTGTTCGCTTTCTCGATCCTCACTCTTCAAACATTATCTCATATAGTCAAAATATTAAGCTTCCTAAGAACGAACAGAAATCGCCAAAGTGAACCACGATTGCAACCTCAGCAATCTTACATCCGGTCACATTCGATTATACGAGATTCACGACTACGAAATTCCGTAGCCACCTTGATTCCTTCTCGACCTTTCTCTTCTGCATTCTTTCATCAATTTATTTTCATTCACTGAAACATTGTTTCTCAAAAAAAAATACCATTAGACCATAAACACCTTTTAATTGTAAACATTTTCAACTAAACACAATTCAATTATTATTTCCTTTCAGATGACTTTAAATGATTCATACAATCTTCAAAATCCATGTCGACTTTGAAAATCGCTGATGATGCTTCAAGCAGAGTGCAAAGTGCGGTATCCACCTTTCTCTCCTTCCTTTTCCTAATCCCTCTTTTCCTTCTCGCACACACTACGAAATTATTGAGCATAACAACCGTGGAACTTTGCCGAATCCAGCAAAAACCGCAACCACGCGATTCCTCACTCCCAGAATTAGGAAATCTGCACTCTTATAAATAGAGCATGCGTGATGAAACACTAGGGTACATTTTCGGGATATATCGGGGATACGTCTTGTGCAAGAGATCGCGTAATTCACGGCTTTACAAATTGAAGTTTTCAACTAGTCTTTGGGTACCGTGACACCGTCTCACAAGTTTGACGTGCCGGTCCATTCTTCTCTGACAAATTCCACCTTGTCAGAAGAACCGACCATTAACGCTCTCATATCATTCTATTCATTCTCGCATTCAAAAATTCATCTTTTAAGGTAGATTAAATAGGAAATATCGTAGTGTAAATTCAGTGCGCGAACCACCATCCAAGACGAGGGACCTAGGCTCCGAATTTTGGCTCCATTTGCTCCTCACCACCGTCCAATCATCCACACCTCTCCCTTCAGGACTAGCTCCAGCGGGATCACCAGCGTTTTTTAATAGACAAAGAAGAGTAAGAAAAGAAAACTTCATTACACACGCACACACACATCTTTACACACTCACATAACTCCAAGTAATAATGTCATTTTGTTCTTAATTTAAATAGAGAAATATATTTGTCACTTACCTTACTTAACGATCTCCTCTTCCACTATCTCCAAACTGCACATCCTCATTTCGTTCGAATTTTCATTTACAATCCTCGAGAACTCACGTTGGAGTTTTTTTGAGAATACGTCTACGGTTGCCGCCTTAGGTCTTCCTCACCACCTTCGGCGAACTTAGAATTTGAACAAGCCCACATAAGCGACTCGACCTAACCACTCAGGTCGTGTCGTTAAATAAATAAATTTGCTACAGAGTGTAACCCTGTTTCGCTACGTCACAAAAGAACTGATGACTTGACGAATATACTCGATCCTTTTTCCAATTCTCTTACCTTGAAATGTGAATATTCCATAACTGCACGGATGTAGAATATTGATGCAAAGTACTCTATTTCTGACCAATATCTTGATCTTTCAACCGTTTCTTACTCTTTCGAATAGGTGTTTGAATACTTATGTGAATTAATCGGGTTTACTTGCAATGTGCACATTACATATTCATTTTCCCACTAATTTTATAAATCTTCACCGAATTATCCTGTTCTGTACACAGAAACATCTGGCCCGTAAATTGTTTGGATGGCTTTGTCAGAGGCATGATGGGCTTACATCGATGAGATTTAGATTTCGCACCCTTGTTGTTATCAGGCGAATCTTCAGTTGCTGTGAAATGAATGAAAAATCGTTTATACATTAATACGTATCAGAGCAGTATCCATTAAATATTTTGGTATTTCAAGAAATATTCCTTCGATCCACTTACTTCCGTTTCGGTATATTCCACCGTTTGTTCAATATCTTCGTTCAATAATTCTGGAATACATTTAGGAAAGATGTAAAAAAAGCAGTTTCACATTTCTTAGGTGGAGACATTTCAAAAGTAGTGAAATCTACTGTATCCGTATATCTCGTGTCTGCAGCATGAAATTCAGATAACTTCTTATCGTTTCTTATATGAGAAATCATTCCAATTTGATGTAGTGAACACAATATCTACACAATTGTATTGGTTTTGGAGATTTCATTCTCACAGGAGTAACATATCTTCGATACATCCAACAAAAATTTGTAAGACGCAGTTAAAGTTATGCTCTCTGGATTATAATTTGTTCCAATCGTGTTTAAACGGAACGAAAGAACCCAGATAACAAAATTTTTAAAGAATCATCTTCTTTGAATCATCTATGGATTTAAAAAAGAATCCCCGAAATGTCAGTGACATAGTTCTTGGAAAATTCAATACGAGCTCCATAACTCGAAATGAATCCAAAAGCCGTATTTTACTGACATTTAGGAGATCCTTCTTTGCTATCCGGAGAATATATACTCACCACAAAAATAGTTACTCCCATGTGTTTTGCATATTACAGTCGTTCTCTTCATCAACACACTGATTGTCAATTTCCTCCCCAACTTGGAGTTCCTGTATAAAATAAAATGATTGTATTCAAAAGATCTCATTCCAACATTCCGATTTTCAAAATGCCCAGACAACATAAGAGTTTTGAATTGATTTTGGGAATTATTCATGAATTTTCCAGGACTATCTGAGAATTCTTATACTGTCTACATTTTGTCGTGGAGGTTTATGAAGTTTATAGAAATTTGAATTCACGTATCAAATTAGATCATAAGTTATCCGAATTACATTGGAAGTTTTCAAATTCTGTTATAAATGAAAACAGAATTATAAAATTGTACTACAACTGGAGGACTATAATTTTCCACAAATTATATCATAAATGATAGGTGTAATACGTCTATACTTTCTACTTCTTACAGCCCACACTGAGAAAAAGGATTCGTCGAATAGAAATTAGATTCGTTTATAGTGAATAAATCGTGCAGTTGGATATGGTTGGAGAAATATTTATTTCAATTTATTCCATCATATAATTGATGGATAGAGCACATATTTCTTCGAGTCAAATTCATATCGATCATGATTCGAGAAATCTAAATTTGATAAAAAGTCATATTCATTCAAATCAATATCTTTCAGTTTGAATCAGTAAATGATTTGGTTATAGGTAATAAATGTAAGTTTCTTGATGCGACACAATGTTTTATTAGAATGGATGAGTCTTGAAAATGTTCAACCAAATGCATTCATTTTTCAGAAAAAAACCTTCTTCTTAGTGCAGAGGAAAATAATAGAGCACTCAATAAATTATGGAATGGGGAATCTTTCTGAATTTATTGGGATCATCAAATTATTCTCAAATTCTAGCGATCTCTACTTTCAAACAGTTACACTTCACGGACATTTAAAAGTTCTTCGGAATTTTTGAACAGTTCTAGGATTCTAAGAGAATTCAACAATCATTCTTTCTCAACAAGGAAAGAAGAAGTGAAGAATTACGTATTCTTTCATTGTTTTCCAGAAGGTCCCTGTCATTTTATCAATGATTTTTAATATGTGTGACTGGTGTGGTTACTTTCCACACTATGCGTGCAACACACTTCCATGTGTGGTGGTGTGGTGGTGACCTTATTATTCGTAATATACATATAAAATTCTTGAGTATGGTCATTCGGAATATTCGAGCATAAGTGCATTCTCTTTTGTATCAACATCATTTTCAACTCACCTGTACGACATCAAGCGTGGTCGAATCAAATCTCGCATCTTCTTTTTCTGTTGCGGCACTTTTTTCCGGCAAAGTTCCAATTTTTGACTTCTATTAATACAATACATCCAATCTAAGTTAATTGAAAATATAACAAAGTACAATATTCGAAAGGAGAAAACGTTTCGTTCATCAAGGAGATACAAGGGGATACGAGCCAAATTATTCATTCCAAACTACTAAAAAGTATTTGAATAAAATCAAAGTAACCTGATAACACAAAAATTTTGAAAGAATTCTTTATGGTTACATTGTATGTATTGTGAGCTCTTCTAGAACACTGTGCTATTTAGGTATCGTTTTTTAGGATAAATCTGAACAAACTGAAGAACTGTTGTACCAAGTGGAATTTTCATTCTATTACAACATTTTTTAATAGTTTGAAATGAACGATGTTGCTCATCCTCTTAGCACCCTATCACATGTGTGTGACTGCCACATGCAACGACCGTTGGGAAAAAAAAGATACCTCACTTTTTGAAATACTTCTGTCTTGTTATTATATGCCATATTTCGTCGCATGCGACAATTACACACATGAAGTTGAAACTAGCAGCTGAAAGTTAGCAGCTGAGTGATGTAATTTTCCAACAGAACGTTTTATCAAAAATCTGAGTAGTCGGAACACATCCTTGAAAGCTATGGATCGATTTCTGACATGAGGAACATTCAAAGTCCAGTTAGAAGCTGCAAAAGTTGACTTCCAATCTTCAGCTGCTAGCTTCAGCTTCATATAATCGCACCTTCAGATTAATATTACACTTTATGAATATTCATCAATTCGACAACACATGTTAGATGATATGTGTTCACCTTCATTTCGTTCATCTCATTCTCCACATCTTCTTTCAAATCAATCTTCCTTTGACGTTTTCCTAATTGCGGAAGTATTTGGTTCAAAATTTCTTTCTGTTTCCTCGCTGCCGTTCTTGGCTTTGAACTATCATATTCATCCTTGTCCAGTATTTCTTTTTCCTTAGGGCTCTTCAATAATTCTCTTCTCTCTTGCATCAGACGATCGTATCCATCATCATCTATAACATACCATTTACAACACGATACTCTGTGATGGGTAATACCAGAACTCATGCACAAAGGCGCATGAGTTGTTGAGCGCCTCCACGACTCCTGTCGTGGATATTTATTAGTAACAGCGGGACCTGCAATATATCGAAAGAAAACAAGTAACTTGCTCACGACAATTTTGAGGGGTCAAAGGAGAAGGAAAAGCTCAGGGAGAGGGGGTGGGTTGATTTTAATTTCATTCAGTAAACAAGCTCCACATATGGTTAACTATGTGCCAGAGCACGTATATTGTTACAAGTTCACCGAATCATACAAGTATGCGACTTCGTCGCGCAAAGAAAAGAGAATACAAACAACTCGTTCGTTCAATAGTTTGATTTTGGGGGAATACAGGGATTAGGGGAAAAATACGGAGGGCGCGACCACGAGGGAACGTGTATTTACGGACTATGCCGTTTACATAAGTCAAGAAAAAGGGGTATATAGGGAAACCGTGACCATACAATTTAACCGGGGGAGGGCAAACACGGGCGAAGGAGGTGACTCTATATGAAACCAAGGGAGGAGAAGATAAATCAAAGGAAAGAGCACGTGGAGGAGGCCACATGAGCGACACGGTATGACCACTTTTAAGTTCCACCACAACACCGCACAGGCACTCCACACCGTCGAAATCCTTGAGGCTCGATTGATCCTCAACTATGCGACGAACTTCGATGGCATCGGGCACTCACTGTCTCGTAAATCCTCTTTTTCTTTCGATCAACACTTCAGTTGAACTCGCCGATCGCTCAGTTATACAAGAAGTGACATGTAAGATGGCCACTTCCTTCTTCTTGCCCGACGGGTGAGTTCGCAAAATCATATAGAGACCTCGTCGGTGACTTTCCGTTGGAGCTTAATCCTGGAGCTCGTTTTACGGGTTCGAGCGGTGGTGGCCTCCAGCTACTCGTTAAGTGAGGATGCGTATGCGCGTTGTGGAGGTTTTCTGGGTGCGGGTGTTTATGTCCTCTTCTATCCCTTGATGAGGCCGGAGGAAGGGGTAGCGTGTGGTCGGGTTGGTCTCCGCCGTTGTTCCGCCGGTCCAGGGACGGGGTGGCATCCTCGGAGGCGACTCATCTCAGCTCTCTCTCTCTCTTCCTCTGTGGTCCAAGGTTGGAGAAAGATGGTGTTACCCACGAGTGGTTTCCAGCCTCCTGGGGATTGTCGATCTAGGAACGGCCGAGATAGCGTTGGTATCGCCTCCTGGCGTTGAACCAATCCTTCCAGGCATCCGTGGTATAGGTGGCGCTGCCTCCTTGGGGACGGGAACCTCAACAAATAGAAGAAGGGCAGGGATTAGGGGAGGACAGGAATGGCGCGGGAGAGGAGATGTGTTCCCGATTCTCGTATAAGCGAGCGACAGCTATGTTCTTTCAGGTGAACTAACTAGTTATGAAAGTTCACGATTACGATCCATAGAGATCGTGCGAGGTGCCATCTCGCGACTCTTTTTGTGATGATTCATTACATCACAACTCATCATGAATTGTTCATAATTTTGACGAAAACTTGAGTCATTAACCAAAGAGAATCTCAATTATTGAGACATAAATGAATAAGGGGGCTCATATATTTATTTACTCATATTATATATACATACATATATATATATATATATAATCATTTTATTAGAACTCTGTGATAATTTTGTTAGAAGTATTCTTATGAATATGATAAAAGAAAATACGATTTTGTTTAGAGTGGAGCGATACACACTTTTCATGATTCCTATTGAAGGCATACTGCACACACGGAGACAAAATTTCCATTCAAAATTACCAGGCAAATTGATAACAACAACTTTGCTGGATGCAGAATATGCACAATTTCAAGATTACATTTTTAGAATTTGGATCTGTAACAGAATTGATAACAGCATGTTGATTATGAAAAAAACAACTTACCATCCATGTCCAGCACAATACCTGTATACTGCTTATTACCGTATTGAAAATTCACGGTATTGTTGATTGCTAAGAATTTGTCGCGAATAACATATTTTCCGTTCATAACGGCATATGATTTGTCACTGTCGCAGTAAATTAGTAGGAGATCCATTTTTATTGAGGAGAAATTCACAATTATGATATTTTTGCTTATAAAAAAACCGTAACGCCGAACAGAAGATGCAGCGTAAAATCAAAGTGTCGGAGTGCACGAGAGAATCTGTAATGGCTGCTTGGCGTCTATCGTTTCGCGTTCGCAATGTTGCCACAGCAATGATTCTGAAATTCTATTACCTTCGTATTGTTGAACACCCGTTAGCCCGGAATTTTTCGATTGGTCGGGAACTAGTATTTTTTGGTAATTTACCTGAAGAGTATTAATTCCCAACTAATCAGGAAAATTCGGGCATATTTTCGACAGAATAAACCAACAGCCCGTTGGGCTAGATAGAACTAATTGCAACCAATCAAATTAGATCATTGAAAAATTTCAAATCATGGTCATTGACGTTGAAGAACTGACGAGAGTGACGAGACACGTGAACGCAGATGAGTAACGGTTGTGATGGGTAGGATGGTTATTGGCGGATTGAACATTCAAATGTGATCAGTTATCAAAGATAACTTAATATTCTATTGTTTCAATGATCACATTTGTTGTGGCTCATATAATCCATACTTTTAGTAAATAATAGTGAGTACCCGTAGTCATCGTATTCTAAGTTTCACATTTTTATCCAACATTTCATCAGAAATTCATAATTTCAACTGTGTGATTGTTCGATTTCCAGAGTGATAGCATTGCAATATGTATGTGGTTTGAAAATGTGAATAAGTTCGAGAAGAGTTGGGATATTACTGGTGAAAAAAGTCCCAGTGTTTAGTTACGTGACCCATGATTGTTTTTGTGAACAAACACCGAATCCTTGAGGAATTCATTTCATTTGAATGAAATAAACATACTCAAACTGAAGAATTAAGATGGATAATTCATCGTTATCAAGCAATGAAAATGGAAAGCTTGAGTTCACAAATGATGAAGAGGTTTTTAATCGAATTCATTATATTCAAATTACACTCCTAATATAGATATCATGTTGTAGAATTGAACATGATTTATACTTTGTCATTGCAGATATATACAGAAACTTTTTCAGACTTTGACTCTGTTAAATCTTCGTAAAGTCAACACGCATTTGCCAGTATTTCATCCAATGACAGTAATATGATGTTAGATGCCGAAAATTACATGGATGTTGCCCAAGAGGTAAGTTTTTTCCTATCATCAATGGGATTTTCTTCAACTTCATGCAGTTCGCCCAATTCAGTAACATTGATAACGATTGATAATTTCTCATTATAGGGCTATACAGGACTTCTGCCATCTTTTGATGAATCAGTGGAAGGTGGTGAAGAATTTGCCAATTCTTCTGATTATGGAGATGATTTCATGTTGGATATCTGAACTGAAGATGTGTCCAACAAGAATATGGTTACAATAATTGAACTTTCTCAAAATTCTTATTTAGTATGTTCTATTGTCTTTCTCAACAGTGCTTTCCTTCTCAAAGCAAGAGTAGTTGATGAAGAGAGGAATGATCGTAGTTTTTTATGTTAAAAATGATTCCCCGATATTTTTTTGTACACCATGTATTTGTTTCTCTGATTTCATGTTCCTCATTTTGACAGGATATTCATACTTCTTCAACCAATGGAAGTGATGTTCAATATTGTATTGAATCCCCTATGACGGATTTATCAATTATTACGGGAGTCGGTCGCTCAAGTACTCCAATTTTTGCAGAATCAAATAATCAAGAAGTTGATGAAATCAATTATCTATCAGGAGTTGAAAAAAGTTATGTGCCTTCTGAATATCCTGTAAGTTGGGATACTCTCATGCTTCAACTTGTTCTATGGTATTTGAGAGCACAGCCATTTCAGACCAGATTCCAAAATTTTTGTTTCTTTGATTCGAATTGATAAGATTGATCACATCCATATTTTAGAAATAACACACACACGCGCGCGCGCACACACACACACACACAAATATATATATATATATATTGTAACATATTGAATTGACAAATTCAAAAGAAGAGTTACACTGCATGGAGCCGTGTGAGTACGTGATACACGTACACAGGCAAGCGGGCAAGTGCGATGTGATAACGGGTCGATTTGTTCCCCTGGTTGAGACGATTGAAAAGAGGAGGAAATAACAACATAGAAGAACATAATAAGCCATACAAATTCTAATCAAACTCAACCAGAGGAATGAATCGAAACGGAAAAGAATGTAAAAGTATGCAGCACGCATACAATAATGAATTTAATGTAAAATTAAGGAAAGTAGGGATAGATTTAAGATATATAAAGCCGTGAAATCATGGTAAAATTGTCATTTGTTCAATTCGGAACGAACGACACTCGACTTAGAGCGAAGAGTCGACTTCGAGTAGTTAAGCGGTGCGAGAAATTGCTCTCAATCTTCATGACTCTCCTAGTCGACTTGGACGTAGAACAGTCGTAGTTTGGTGCTTTGAAATTTTTCAAGATATCTCAGTTAGGCGGTGCGAGAAATTGCTCTCAAACTTCAGGGCTGAGGTAGAGTGAAAAATTCTAAGATAGACCGACAATACTTTAAAGGAGTTAGGCGGCTCGCGAATCGCTCGCGGGCTTCATGGCCCCTTAAAGTATTTAAGTCTTGACTAAACGAAAACTAAGTTACTTCTCGAGATCATTGGGCAGAGTCAGCAATCGCGCGGGCTCTTCATAGTGGTGTCGAGGAGAAACTAGAGTATCAGCTGAAAATCAAACACCTGCAAGTGTTGTGCAATATTCCCTTGCGCGAGCTTGTAGGCGTATGATAAGTAAACACAGCTCGAAAGGTCGTGTGTCGAAGAGAAGAATTAACGAGCGACAACCTTGCGAGTGGAATAGCCACGAACCTTATGTTGAAACTGAGAGTCAAATTTTGAATTAGCGTGCCCAGTGCTCGAACTCATCCTTTTGTAAAAATTCCCTTCATAAATATCCTTTTTTTTTTGTATTTTTCTATGTGCCCATTTTATGAATAAATAACGGTCATGACACAGTTACCATTGAACCCTTGAATATTGTTTTTTTTTAATTTATTCCCGAAACCATCATTTGCAGTGGGAGCCAATTGAAGGAGTTCTTAAATCCGGGTGTTCGTTCCAGTCACATCAAGACAACATTAAAATTTTCAAAACTTGAACTTTTTGAAATAAACAAGAACGTGTTAATATATAGGAGCCTTCCAAAGTAGCTGATCATCTGGTCTTGATCAGCTACTTCGGAAGGCTCCATATATAAAATTCTGATATGAGTTTTGATCTGAAATCATACTGTCTAATGTGATATTAGATTCGTTGAAATATTCAATGGAGTGTATTCTGAGGATTTTGTCCAAATATGTTTTAAACACAACCCTGGTCGAAGAGTGATAGAAACAAATTCTTTGAATCCTGGATGCTTCCAATAAGTTTTTCTTGTTTGTTGAAAACTCATATCATTTTTTGTATGAAAGTTCTCTTGAGAAATTATCAAAGAAAGTGCAAGAAGTCTTATGCAATACCAAAAAATAATTGTTAGAGATCTTAAAAAGTGAGTTTGTAATAGTTGCCTTTCATTTCTACAAAAAATCTTGAAGAATGTATTTGGAACTTTTTCAGGAATCCATCAAACATTCCATTCATCAAAAATTCCATTTTGCATAAACTTCTTGTGATTTCCTTTTTAGAAGTATAATTGAAACATACCTCATGAGTGTGCCATTTGAATGATGAGAATATATTTCATTAGGTGATATCTGTACATATGGATGAAGTTGGAACGTCGAGCATTAAAGAACAGTTATTATGCCTGATGAAAAAGGAGAAGGGGAAGAAGAAGAAGAAGAAGGAAGAGAACAAGAAGAGCAAGAGAGAGAACCAGAAGAACAAGAAGAAGAAAATAATTATATGAGAGATCACATTGTTCATGTCAATGAACCCTTGTACCCAAACGGTGAGAAATCTGTTACTGAGGCTGTCCTTGATCCATTTGGATTACATATTCGGCATAAACGAACAAAAATGGATTTGCAAGATAATTTGAACTTCTCACAAAAATATCTCCCACCAAAGAACATCATGCCAAGAACAAAATTTGAGCTTTTCAGATATTTGGAACAACATTCTGAATGGATTGTTGAAAAAGAACATTATTATTGTTCACAGTGCTTGGAAGCCAAAACTTCTATTGAAGATGAATGCATAGACTGCAACACGAACGCCACTGGAGTATGTTATGAATTTCCGTAGGCTGATTTGATCAAATATTTATTTGAAAAAAGGAAATTAGCAGAAGTAATAGATTTCAATATCACTAAGGGGCAAACAAATAAAGATGGAGATATCACAGATATTCAAGATGGTTCCGAATATCACATAATGATGGGAATAATGAAAGGACATTATGATATCACATTAATGTGGAATACAGACGGCGTTGTTATCACTAAAAGTTCGGGGGTTGATATTTGGCCTTCACAATTTACTATTTGTGAAGAACCTCCTCCATTAAGAGCAGTTTTCACAGTCGTAACTGGACTCTGGTGTGATACCAGGAAACTTGATATGAACGTCTTTTTGAAACCATCTGTAAAATCGCTCGAAGAAATATATACAAAAAACGGGGTTCCATGGACTCATCCACAGACTGCGGAACAACATATTTCGCACGTTGCTGCAACCCTTTGCGCAGTCGATGCCCCAGTCCGACCAGATTTACAAAATATACAACACCATAATGGCTTATATGGATGTAATTTTTGTGAACAAAAAAGAGAACGGAGGTCCAAACCGATTGCAGATATTGAAAAATCATATTTTCTTTATACAGAGAACCCAGCATGTCTTCGCAATTCAGAAAGAATGGTACAGCAAGCTATACAAGCTGAAGAATGCAAAAGTGCAGTCAAAGGTGTCAAAGGATTTTCCGGTTCACAAAATATCCCGATGTTGGACCTGGGGGCTTTTCTTGTACCAGAATATATGCATGGACTTCTGTTGGGTGTTGTGTTACGTTTCACAAATCCTCGGTTTTCTTGTGAAAGAACCGTGGTTCATTGGAAATTACATGAACGATGTCAACCAATTCTTATCTTCTCTGAGACCACCTGATTTTTCACAACGCTCACCAAGAAGTATTTCTGTACTATCGAAATGGAAAGCTACCGAACTTCGCGCTTGGCTGCTTTTTCATTCATTGCAGATTATTACTGAATTTGGTAATGTAAAATACAAGCGACATTGGTGTTTGCTGGAAGCCGCCTCTTTTATACTATTGCAAGATACAGTTATAAAATCAGAATTCAAAAGAGCAGACTTAATGTCTCTTAATGTTTTAATGTTGAACTTCTAATGTTGAAAATGTTTGTTACTGATGTTGGAAAATTATATAGGAACCAGGATTATACTTATGATGTTCACCAATTACTCCATCTGCCTCTGAGTGTGGAACGTTGGGGACCTTTGTGGGTGAATTCAGCGTTCTTATTCGAAAATAATAATGGCTTCTTGTCGAAACTTATCCATGGAACCAGAGTACAGGGTGAAGAACTCATTGGTAATCTGGGATTAATGCAGGGTTATCAAACGTTGAGAAACAGAACATTGGATTTGAACCGGAATGATGAAGAAACAAAATTGTTGAACCCACGATTCATTGAACTCAATGGTGCTGAAGAGAACATTATAAGGGAAAACAATCTAATTTTGGTGAAAATGTTTTCTAAGGCTCTAATTGGGACTGAATATTTTACTACTGTTTTATATGATCAAAACTTGAGAAGGAAAAACTCTGCCGTTTTTTTCGAACATGTGGTCGCAGGTGAAGAATTTGGAGAAATACGATTTTTTTCCATGGAAAGTGTTCGGAAACACAAGAGATGAGGAATTGTTGTTTGGTTAAGGTTTTTAAAATTAATCAGTCCAAGTATTCCTTCAACGAAAAAACGATGGATCGTGTGAAAAATATTGTACCAATAATAGGAACAGACAATTTCATTGTCTTGGATATATCAGATATTAAAATGAAAATTATGTGAACCCATTAACGCCGAAGAGAACACATTTTTTGGGTAATGTTTGAGCTCCGAATTCATCAGGAAAAATAGGGAGCCATTAAACGAGAACTGGGTTTTATACCATTTTCGGGTGTGCTCTTTTGATTTCTGAGGTCAAAATTGGATTTTGAAGGCTCCGAAAAACAATATGGCGCATTTTAAATGAAAAAGTACCAAAAAGTGAACAAAGTTTTTTTTTCAACATTTTTTTTTCAACTGGAAAAGTATTGGAATTGAATTCCAACTGTCATCAGCGGTGATCATGACAGTTGAAGTTGACGAAAAAATTTTGTAACCAGATGTCAAATCGTCTTAACCGCCCAGAAAATGTCAAAATGGTGCACAGGAGGGGGTCAAATGCCACAAAGTTGGATAAAATTGTAAGGAGTTCTCAAATTTGCTCGGAATTCACTATTCGGGGGTTTTTGGGGTCGCTGATCACGAATTCGATGTCGAAATTCCCGAATTGAAAATGGCGGATCCAATATGGCAGACGAAAATCCAGAAATTCATTGTTTTCCTTCTCATATTGGGTACCCAGGGGTTTTTCGGGTCGCTGATCACGAATTCGATGTCGAAATTCCCGAATTCGAAATGGCGGATCCAATTTGGCGGACGAAAATCCAGAAATTCATTGTTTCTTCCTCATATTGGGTACCCAGGGGTTTTTAGGGCCGCTGATTACGAATTCGATGTCAAAATCCCCGAATTCAGAATGGCGGATCCAATATGGCGGACGAAAATCCTGAAATTCATCGTCTCCCCTTCAAATCGGGTATCCAGGGGTTTTTGGAGTCGCTGATTACAAATCCATTGTTGAAGTTCCCGAATCTGGAATGCCGAATGCGATATGGTAAATGTGCATCAACAGCTCTGCAATTTGAAGATTAAAAAACATCACCCTATCTGCACGAAGTTTGTGAACGAAGGTATTCTCTCCAATTTTCCCGTCCGATGCACTGTTTTTAGAAGTGAAAAATCAGAACTTCTACAATTCAACAAAATTTCTGTAGAATTGCTCTCAATATATTTCTCAAGCTTAAATACACTACTTATGGGCATAGTATGAACTAATTCATGTTCATACGCACATCGCTATTTCCTATTCTGCTCTTAGCATCACCTAGAGACAACGGCGTAGACGTGATAGAATTTTGTCTCCTTTGGGGTGCTTTATTATCGTGAGTCCCCTTGCCTCTCACGTTTCGAGGTGCTTTGTTATCGTGAGTCCCCTTGCCTCTCACGTTTCGGGGTGCTTCATTATCGTGAGTCCCCTTGCCTCTCACGTTTTAGGGCTCTTCAGCTGAGCCTCTTTGCCTCTTATTAATAGCTGAATCCTGTTAGTGTTTCGCTCCAAAACAACTATCGCAAAATCTCAATTTACATTCTTCACACCAAATTCTTGTTCTAATTAGACAATTTGAACAAGTTCTCGATACATTGGTCCGAGATTTTTCGTGTGGTTTCTGTTGCTTTTGCTGACCTTTTCGCATGTAGTGTTTAGCGATAAAAATTGCAAATTCTTTTATTCCAGTTTTTTCTCCTTCATCTTCAACAGAATTGAATATCACCAGGCCATTCGTAATTGATGCCTGTATGAATCTCATGGAAACCACCCAAGTCCACTTTTTCGAACGTATGCTTGGAAGTGCATTATTGCAATGTGCGTCATGAAGATCCACAGCCCCCATGAATTTGTTATATAGGTGAAATGCTTGCGGAAAAGGTATTTCAGTTTTGGATCGTTTTTCTGAACTGTACCTTTCCACAGGTAACAATGGAGTTACACCCGCAGCAGTTGAAACTATCGAAACTGCTTTTGAATCCATTATAGTGATGTGATTGATGCCGCCATTTTCATCATGCTTTACAAGGTACGTACCTCTTGCAGCCTTCTTATCAATGACATTTTTTTCTTTGATTCGATTCTCCCTGATGGTACCTGTACATTTTAATCGTAATTTTCGCAAATGTATAATCAAATCCAAACTGTTGAAATAATTGTCAATATACAGATGAAATCGAGGTGAACTACCAAGAGCGGTGATTTCGAAGAATGGTTGCAATAAATCCAATACTACTCGAGAACCTAATGCACATTTTGCTAACTTGTCTCCAATTTTTGAATTTTTCCCACAATATAAATCCATATTCAATAGATAGCCATTTGAAGTACATAAGCCCCAGAATTTCAAGCCAAATCGGATAGGTTTCCCTCGGATAAATTGTTCCAATGCAGTTCTGGCATAAGATTTGACCATCATTTCATCTATTGACAAGGCAGTTTTCCATATACCAAATTTTAGAATATTCCTTTGAAAAATTTTCAGCAATCCACGAATACGCCATCCTCTATCATTAGAGTCCTGATCTTTGATTCTTGAATATTTTAAGTTGGACTTAATTTCTTCGAACTTATCACGAGACATTGCAGAAGAAACCATTTCACAATGTCAAAATGGATCTGATGACCAATAGTCTCTCTGAGACTTCTTTTTATTGAACACAGTCAGGATAATTATTCCTATGAGAGTATTCAAGTCAAGCAATTCTGAATCATAATTATTTTCTTTACAGGCATCGATAATATATTGTTTCATTTCTATCGAGAAAAAAGTTTCAAACAATTGCACAGGATCACTCTGCCGTATATTGTTCTCCACAGATTCCGTCAACAAAACTTTGTCTTCAACGATGTCTTTGTGTTTTCTTTCACCATCTTTCCAAATAAATAAAAGCCTTTGGAACCAGAACTATCTGGATGAGGTCTCATAACACTCTCATCAGAATCATGTTCTGATGAATCTGTTTCATACTCCATATGAGATGGAAGAGGGAGCCTTGATCTTTCCCGCGACATGGCAGGGTCGATAGGTGATTGTATTTTCCAAAAAAATTGTAACAAAAATACTTCTCAATGAAATCTGGTCTAAATTAATGATTACGACAGACGAATCTAACTTTATAATACCATCAGAGATACAGAAAAATAAGAAGTTTCCATATGAAGGTGGAGTTCACTACATATCCAAAGTCAAATTTTCAAGAGCTTTTTTTTCCTTACACAGGATCTCTCACAAAATACGCGGGCTTTTGGCTTCCATATAGGGATACATATGCGGATACATATAAATATACATATACATACACATAAAAAACACATATACATATAGATATACAGATGCACATATACATATACATACACATATAGATATACAGATGCAAATATACATATACATACACATATAGATATACAGATGCACATATACATATACATACACGTATACATATACATACACATGTGCATATACATATGTATACATGCACATACACATACACTACATATGATCTGTGACCACGCAAGTGGACTCCGTTTTTTTTGTGCCTGCGGAAGAATCGGTTTTCGAACTACAGTTGTACTTGAATGTTCAATTAGTGAGTTGTGAAGTGTCAAACTGGTGAGTCTCAAAGAATTCAATCGAAAAACAGAATCCTACGTATTCATCTTCAACAGAAAGCACCAAAGAGATTCCTGGTCATCAGATCAATTTCTATGTTGTGAGATGGTTTCTGTCGCTATGTCTCACGATAAGTTCGAGGAAACTGAATCCGAATCGGGATATTCACGAATTGAAGATCAGGACTCTCATAATAGAAGTTGGCATATTCCCAAAAACCCCTGGAGACCCAATCTAAAGGGAAGATAATGGATTTCTAGATTTCCGTCTGCGATTTTGAATTCGGGAATTTCGACATCGAATTCGTGATCAGCGACCCTAAAAACCCCTGTGTACCCAATATGAGAGTAAAACAATGAATTTCTGGATTTTCGTCTGCCATATTGGATCCGCCATTTCGAATTCGGGAATTTCGACATCGAATTCGTGATCAGCGACCCTAAAAACCCTGGGTACCCGATATGAGGAAAAAAAAATGAATTTCTGGATTTTCGTCCGCCATATTGGATCCGCCATTCTGAATTCGGAAATTTCGACATCGAATTCGTGATCAGCGACCCCAAAAATCCCCGAGTAGTGAATTTCAAGCAAATTTGAGAACTCCTTACAATTTTATCCAACTTTGTGGCATTTGACCCCCTCCTGTGCACCATTTTGACATTTTCTGGGCGGTTAAGACGATTTGACATCTGGTTACAAAATTTTTTCGTCAACTTCAACTGTCATGATCACCGCTGATGACAGTTGGGATTCAATTCCAATACTTTTCCAGTTGAAAAAAAAATGTTGAAAAAAAAACTTTGTTCACTTTTTGGTACTTTTTCATTTAAAATGCGCCATATTGTTTTTCGGAGCCTTCAAAATCCAATTTTGACCTCAGAAATCGAAAGAGCACACCCGAAAATGGTATAAAACCCAGTTCTCGTTCAATGTCTCCCTATTTTTCCTGATGAATTCGGAGCTCAAACATTACCCAAAAAATGTATTCTCTTCGGCGTAATGGGTTAATTGGAGACTATGCATGTATGAAACCGAATAATGCAGAAACAAATTCATGAATAATATTAAAAAATACATTCCCATCTGATATAGCCTTGAGGAAAATTTTCCTTTTTTTTGACAAAAATGCTTCAAATCCATTTTTTTCTATCCTTTTGTGAAAAAATTTAAGGCCGTTTGGAAACAGAAATCATAGAAAAAATTGGAGCAAATTTTCTTGGAATTCTGCATCATCTTCTACATTGGTTCCATCGGATTCTCATCGTTTGGAATACATTCCGTATTCACAGTGCTCAATCGAACATGTTGAATATCATTTAAAACTATTGGAGAGTAATTACTCACAATCAATTACTCTCCAATAGTTTTAAATCATATTTACATGTTCGATTGAGCACTGTGAATACGGAATGTATTCCAAACGATGAGAATCCAATGGAACCAATGTAGAAGATGATGCAAAATTCCAAGAAAATTCGCTCCAATTTTTTCTATGATTCCTGTTTCCAAACAGCATACATTATATATACACATATAACGTCAATCAATGTTGAGCAGTTTATACTCGATATTTGAGATGAAGCATATGCATACAAATCTTTCATACACTGAAAAACTATTCCTGTTTTCCAATCAAATATTTGTACTCCATATTTCTCCCACTATGAGGAACTATTATTTCATCTAATTACTTTCATTCACGAAAGACGAGGAGAATTGAATTCTTGTATTAGATTATTATTTTTTTGTTTCTCATACCTCTCAAATTGTATGAAATGATTTTGAATAAAACCTTGTGAATTCAAACAATGCAAATATAGTTTTGATTCTCAAAAATAACCTGCTCTTTTGATGTTGTTTGTTAACTCTATTCATCTACTTGCAGTTTGTGGTGTGGATTCAAATACCACAAATCATACTGTCACTTTCCTATATAATCATCAAGGACCGCATCATTATCTGGAGATAAAGGAATTTCAACTCAGGAATCAAATTGTTAATATCTCAAAATTTGAATCCTAGATTCAGTTTCACTGGAATTGAGTTTCTCCTTTGTTGGTTCAGTATGTGTCACAAAAGTCTGGATCATAAACTTTGAAACGCCCTGTATTTTCATTCTCTGGTCGATATATCCGAAGGAAATATTTCCGTTCAAGCGACCAGCGGTGGCTTGAGGGATAGAGCTTCGGTATTCAGTTCCGACGACTCGCGTTCAATTCTTGAGGGAGTGTTTTTTTTTGCATCCTGATCCATTGTTCCTTCAATCCTATGTCGTACCTTCTTGTCATGACAGAATTGTTTCCCTCTCTTTCGAGATAATATTTTGATAAAAAAGGACTTCTTCATGAATAAATTCTTTTCTCGCACACAGAAAGAAGTATTTTCTGATTTAAATGAATATATCATCCCAACTGAACAAAAGACACATTTGATTTCATTTGAATTATTCTTTGTATCATGGAAAAAAAAATTCATTTGTATGGAAAAAATCTGTTGAAATTCAAATAAATTTTGTCCTTCCGATGAGACTTAATAAATATCGACACATATTAATATGGCATGGTACTGGAAAAACGATATATCAGGATGAATTGAAAAAAAACGCCTCTACGAGAATTGAACGCGGGTCATGGGGGCCAGATACCGTCGCTCTCTCACCCAAACCACCGCCGACCACTTGGGCAAACATATTTCCTTCGCGTATACCAACTTGCACTCACTTTCCGAACTTGGAAATCTCAAAAACTGAGCTGAGTTGAGATAAAAGTCGAAATGGTATTCCTCAAAAGCATTACGGAGTTCCGAAAAATGCTAAATTTCTCCCCCCCATCTTTTTCGAAAATGACTGAATGAATCGAAAGATAATGACTTGACGCATCTCCTGTGGATCACGGAATGCTGGTAAAGGGTGCCTAAGAAAGATGTACACGTAATTTTCATTGAAAAGTCGCTTTCCTTCTTAGTACATTCATATATGCTTCCCGCTTTTGTGCATTACCATATGTATGGATTTATGTATGGATTTATGGCTCACGTATGGATTTGAAATTGGCAAACGAACATATGTGGACCATATATGAAAACATATACGGCAAATGATCACACCACATTTGAATCATATATGTTTTTGACTTTTTCCTGTAAACATATATGTTGCGCGCTGAACCATATATGCTGTATATATGCCACTGAGATTTTCACCCACATATATGGGCCATATATGGGTCATATATGGCAAATGATCACATCATATATGAATTATATATGTTTTCGACTTTTTCCTTTGAACATATATGTTGCGCGCTGAACCATAATGCTCCATACAGGGCGTCCCATTTGAACAGGACAGCTGAATAACTCTTCAGGGCATGGAGGGGGAAAAAAATTGCTCAGATAAAAGTTGTAGGGTTCGAAGGAGGCCATAAGATGGTGACCTTGAATTTGACCTTGAGGTCAATTTTGAGCATAATTGATGGTCAAAGTATGTTTTTTCAAATGTAAAACCCTACGTTCGACCTCAGAAATGGAAAGAGCGGAAAATTTTACGTCCGAATATGTTAACATATCAGGTCATTTAGAGGTCATTTGAAGGTCAAAAAACCATTTCCTATGGATTTTCACGGAGAAGCCTCAAACGAGTTGTTTCTCTGACCAAAGTTATTGAAGTTAAAGTGAAATCCCACGTTTCGACCTTGAATTGAGAGTAAACAGAACTAACATTCAGAGTTTATTCTTCATATCAGTACGAAAATGATCATTAAGAAGTTTTCATCGTTTACGGTGTAAGTGCGGGTTCAAAATGGTTTATTCACCTAACGAATGTATTGATATTTTAATGATCTCGGGTGAGTGTCGCGGAGTGTATCAAAGAGCGTCACGATTGTACAGAGAGCGGTTTGGAGATCGGCAGCATCATCCTTCTCCAGGAGTCATTCGCCAAGTTGAAAGAAATTGTTGACAAGGAAGGATTGGTCAACGCCGAAACAATCAAAGTTTCAACTTTAACGACCCTAGATGCGTTGCTGTTTTAGCAATAATACACATGAATCCTCATGTTAGTTTACGTGATATTGAACGCGATTTGGGTATTCCACGCGGTACGGCACACAGAATTCTACAAGCTGCTCAATATCATCCGTACCACATCACACTGACCCAAGAATTATCTCAACAAGATATGCAGAATCGGGTTAACTTTTGCCATTGGGCTTTACAGAGGTTGAACGAAGCGCCCGATTTCTTTCGATATGTTCTTTTCAGCGATGAATCAACGTTTCAAAGTACTGGCTTGTTAAATCGTCACAATGGCCACTATTGGTCAGCGCAAAACCTACACTGGACTCAACAAGTTGATCATCAGCATCGGTGGAGTATAAATGTTTGGTGTGGAATTCTAGACAATCAAGTTATTGCGCCGTATTTTTTTGATGGAACTGTTAACGGTCCCAATTATCTACAGTTTTTACAGAATGAATCACCAGTTCTCATGGAAGATGTGACATTAGCAACTAGGCAGAGGATGTGGTATCAGCAAGACGGTGCACCACCACACTTTGCTCGATGTGTGAGGGATTATCTAAATATCCTTTTCCCCAATCGTTGGATTGGTCGGGGTGGATGTGTACTGTGGCCGGCAAGATCTCCTGATCTGACCCCTCTAGATTCTTATTTGTGGGGTTACGTAAAGAATGTCGTTTATACCAACCGACCAACAACACCTGTGGATCTACAACAACGCATCAGATACGCAATTACGAATATTCGTGCAGAAGTTCTTCAGTCTGTTCTTGGAAACTTTCGACGCCGGCTGGAGTTATGTATTTAAGTGAATGGCGGTTAATTCGAACATCTCCTGCAATAAGTGTGCCTTACCCGTCAACGGATTTGTGCCATCTGTAATTATAAAACGACGAACTGGAAAAATAAATGATTTTTTAATTATTTTTTCAAATTTGGCATTCATTATCGTTCTCAAGGTCGAATTCAAGGTCGAAACGTGGGGTTTCACTTCAACTTTGATAACTTTGGTCAGAGAAACAACTCGTTTGAGGCTTTGCTGTGAAAAACCATAGAAAATGGTTTTTTGACCTTCAAATGACCTCTAAATGACCTGATAGGTTAACATATTCGGACGTAAAATTTTCCGCTCTTTCCATTTCTGAGGTCGAACGTAGGGTTTTCGAAATAACATACTTCGACCATCGATTATGCTCAAAATTGACCTCAAGGTCAAATTCAAGGTCACCATCTCATGGCCCCCTTCGAACCCTACAACTTTTATCTGAACAATGTCTTTCCCCCTTCATTCCCTGAAGAGTTATTCAGCTGTCCTGTTTCAAATGGGACGCCCTGTATATGCCACTGAGATTTCCACCCACATATAGGGGCCATATATGGGTCATATATGGGTCATAGATGTAGCATATATGGGTCATATATGGCCATATATGTTTCTTCGGAATCATATATGGATCATATGTGGGTCATATATGGGTTATATATGGCCCATATATGATTCATTTCCACTAGGGAAGTGGTTTGAGGAAGGACAGAAGCTGCCAGAACAATATATTTATTTTGAATACAATTGTGACATCGGAAATAATGCGAGAAGGCGAATATGTATTTGGTTTATTTGTTGACTTACAACGGGTTTTTGATTCAGTGGATTGGAGTGAATTATGGCATAAGTTACACGATGTTGGAGTTAGTGATAAAATAATAAGATTGCTTATCAAGCTATACGAAAATTCTAAGATGATTGATATAAAAAGCTGCCTATCAAATAGCATTCAGATGACCCAAGGAGTTCTGCAGGCAGAATCTCTGAGCCCATTACTGTTTCTTCTATATATAAGTACCATTGTAAGCTATTCCAAAAGTCAGGGTGCTCAGGGATTTTCATTTGATAAAGTACGAGAATTGATTCTACTCATATTTGCCGATGACAAAGTTATTCCAGGAGATTCTGCATACGACATGCAATTGAAATTTTCTCAAGTAAAATTCGAGGCACTAGCGAGTCCAACTTTTTTCACGGTGAAGCCCTTGTAAGTGAAACTTACACGTACCTTGTGAGGCATGTAACGCTTGAATGGTGAGGCACTCGCTAGTTCTACTCACCAGTTACTCATCGAAAAATAGTGAAAAACTTGAAGAAAACTATACATGAAGAGGTGACACGGAGAAAAATGCCAGTCAAAGATGTAGTAATCCCAGATAGCACAAGAGTTCTAAAAGAGTTCTTAATGAATACAATGTATTCATATAGACCTCTTTTTAAACTCTTGTGCTATCTGATGATTTTATATAAATACCAACTTTAACTTATCATCTTTAACTTATCATATCTCTCCGTGGAATTTCACTAAATTCACTTTTATTGATTTATTCAGAGATGATAAAAAAAAAATAACACCAACTTCGCTTCACTATGTTTTGGTAGAGAGTCAATATGACACACATTAATCATTAATGTCTAGAATAACTTTTTTGGCGATGGTGAAAAGTTTTCAACCTAACGGAGAATCGAACCTGCTCTACCTACCTACTAAACCTACCAAAACCTACCACCTTGCCAACGTAGCTATTCCGCACTTTGAAATTCAGAGCTTATTTGTGTCACGTCCCGCAATTTTTCGACCTCAAAGCAATACTTTCAGAGTATTGTTTTGGGGCGGATTGCGAGACTTTTGCCCGCCTTTCCCCTGACCACGCGTTTTTTTCTCGCTATCCTCAAATTTCTTTTTCCTCTCTCTGCCCGTGCATTGTATATGTGCTAAGCAGAGAGATTTTTCTTCTTCACCCATACACTCTCACATATTGCTGCTTGTAGTCTCATGCATACACGATTATCCGTGTGTGCGTGCGACTCTTCGTCGCGTGCGTTACGGGTGTACTATACCGTCATTGTTCTCTCCCTTACCCTTTTCTTTCAACACCTTTTTTTCTTTTGACAGGGTTGTCGAGAGGCGATCTCGGAAAACCTCCTTAGAATTTCCCATAGTATTCCCTGTGAGTATACCTGATTTTAAATAATATTTCCTGATTCCCTTTCTTTATGAATATCCTATATTGTTCTCGGCCGGTCGCATACGTGCATTGTCGGTGTTGAGGCCAGCAAAAAAATCTGTCCTCGACAGCGATAAGGCACGTGCGGGACTCATCGGCGCCAAAACCCAACACCGGATTTCTTCGAATTCCAACGTTGGGTTGAAGTGCTGACTACGCCGGGAAAAATATTCCTCCCACCTGTATTCCATCATTTATTTTTTTTCACCCCCTTCAGGCCCCGAGATCGTCGTTCGACAACGCCCTGTGCTAGTCAGTCTCTACTCGACTTCTCACCGCGTAAGTTTTCCGCGATATATCTCCCTTCCTCTCTCTCTTCAGAAGGCCACGGCGACCAACGGTTCACAACCGCCAGAAGGATTTCAACAGGGGTCTATGTTTCCCCCTGTATAAATAAACAAGAAATGTGCATCTGCATCTGTTTCCCAAGTTATGAAGGTATGAATTGCTCTGGTGGGAGAATTCTGGGCCCTTCCGCTTGTGAAATAGATGCGACCCGCGAAATCTTTATTTTCGGCGTGTTGAGCTCCAAATGGTCTCCGGGGGCTTTCTCCTGAAGAGTTCGAGGAAGCAGGGGTTCGTTCGTGTCGCGCGTGAGGATTCCTAACGTTTCCTATCTTTCCTCCGTTCCCTTTTAGTGTAGTGAATCGTGAGTTGTGAAACCTTAAGGATACACTTTTGGACAATATTCCAAATTTTCTGTGGAATAACCAAGACCCTCAACCACCGGTCAGTTTAATGATTATCCTTTATCACGCTTTCCTTTTTCTATCTTTTCCCCTTTCTCCCGAATTTCCTTCCTTCCGTCGAATCGCTAAAGGAAAATGATAGCAGATTAACATTGAAACATTTAATCCTAATTTTATAAACTGTTCGCACGAGTATTTTTTTTTATACTCAAAACAGAAAGTTCAGCTCATTTTAACTTGTATGAAAAACGAAAACACAATTCTCATCATTAATTTAGAGACTATCTAAAATGAAGAAGTATTGTGAATAAAGGAGAATCAACTATTGTAATCAATTTCAAATCAATTGTATTATAATATAAAATAAATCACCCCCAGATAAACGAATTTGATTGAATTGATGAAATTATGTTATCAAAAACAACAAAAATAACATTATATGCATTTTGAACATTGGTAATATAAAGTGAACACACGGTATTATACTTTAAAACCATTGGTTTGAAGGTCTCGCTCATTCCGTAACATTTGATAAAAACATTTGCTAGTAAACAATTCCACCAGTCCCCTGGCGGTTGTACCACAGAAGTTGACCCGCTACATTTGAACTACACATTCTTCGTACTTTAACATATCGGAATCATCGCGCTGGAAAATTGTCAAAATTCATTCCCGTAAAATATAAGTGATAAAATTGACAGTGCTCAGAAAAGTGATTTCAATAAACATAACATAAAGACATAACCCTACTTTTAGAATTTGTTTTCGCTTTGTTTCCAATAAAACATAAAATTCTTCATAACAGTGATGAATCAATGTGATGTTTGTGATGAGATTATATTTTGGTTTGAATTCATTATTTTGTGCTTCCAAAAATTATTCACATTATGTTATGTGTAAGAAGTGAACTAGAAAATATTACAAGTCATGGATGTATCGTAATGATCCTTCAAGTGTCCCTGTTTTTCATCAAAATCGAATCCCAAAGGAGACTTCTGTGGAATCATATTTATGGTATGTAAAAGTCACAGATCTCCTTCATCTAGATTATTCAAAGAAAAGAGCGGTCACGGTTTTTTTTAATGCTTCAAAGTGAAGTCCATGTATCATTGGCATTCATTATCATTTTGCTCACTTATATATGTGAGCTTCTGATTGAGTTACTTGAAGTGTACCTTAATCACTTAAAGTGAAGTGGGATGTTTTTTGATAAGTGACGTGAAATGACTTCCTCACTCAAACAATGTGCATAATATAAAATGAACTATAAGTTTGTTGGGATGAATTGTCTTTGAATAAGTGTGACTTGAATCGTTAAAGATATTATCTTACACTTATATTGGAAGCGCAGTGAATTTCCTTCCTCTGATCAAAATGAACTACTGGCACGATGGATACTTAACTGTGATTCGCTTCCAAAGAGTATTTCTACATCACTTTATTGAACAATGCATATATGTGGTTATAAATAGAGCCCAAGGGTTTTAGCAATAAATAATCATCTGTCAAATTACAAGCACAGGAAATTCCCTTCATTACCATGAATTACGTGCGACATGAGAAATATTCAATTGATTTTCATTCTTACAAATTGACTGAATAATTTGTTCATATCTAATCATTTATAAATACATGTATAGTTCAATGAAGTTATTTTAAAGTAATTTTCGACAATGAATATCTCTTATGAGTATCTATCGTGCCAATGGTTCATGGTAGTCAGAGTAAAGAAAACTCACTGCGCTCCCAATATGTGAGTCAATTTTTTTATCGACTCAAGTGTCGTGGATATCTCTTATTCGCAAAGAATTTCTGTCAACCAAGTGGCTGGTCATTTCACTTCATACAGATTGTGGATCGGAGGAATGACATCACTTCATTCCACTTGATCACCTGAAAAATCATCAGAGGTTCACAAAAGTGGTAGTGATAGTACATTCTTTCTGATAATTGGTATTATGGATACTTCACTGTGATTCGATTCCAGAAAATATTTGTACATAATTTTGAATGATACATAGTTATAAATGGAGTTCAAGATTCTAACTGTTAGGAAGATCATCTCTCAAATTACAAGCATAGGGAATTTCGTTCACTACCATACCTCACATGCAACAATATAAATATTCAATTGATTCTGATTCTTGCAAATGGACCTAATAATTTGTTCATATATAATTATTTATAACTACATGCATAGTTCAATGAAGTTATTTTTAAGTAATTTTTGACAATCTGTCCCTTATAAGTATCTATCGTGCCAATAGTTCATAGTAATTCACATGATTTGTGATAGAAAACAGGTATGTGAAATATCACATAAACTCAGATGAACTGTCTATCGTCCATTCCACATGCATCACGATTGCATAAGTTTGTGATTGGCAGCGATTGAATGCCTATCGTGAGTTTCACATTACTTGTGATAGAAAAAAGGTATGTGAAATATCACATAAACTACGATAGACTATCTGTCATTCATTCCACATGCACCACGACTGCTCAATAGGGTGGAGTTAAAACCAAAAAAGTCTCTGAATCGAATCGTAATAGTGCGGGAAAGTTGCTACTCTTCAAGACGAACTCAGGAAAAGAAAAAATTTTGAAATCGAATAAGATCTTCAACTCGCGCATTCCGTTTGAAGTTTTTGAATTTCATCGAAAATTCAAGGATATTTCCAAATATTTGAGTTCGCTCGATTATTGTCCGATCAAGCTGATTTTTGGTTTGTGGTATTATATTGAGGTTTTTAATGGAGAAAAATATACCCCCTCCCCTCCTTGATAAAGCCTGAAGCGAATCAGAAAGTCCATTTTTCCCTCAAATCGCCCTAAATAACTCTGTCGACACCGTCCCGTTATATCGCAATAATTCCCACTGTATAGAATAATATCATTACTTCAATTGAATCCCCCTTCCAAATAACGGCAAAGAGGGTAGGAAGGGGGGGAGGGCAGGGGCGGATCCAGAGATCTGTCTTGGGGTGGGGGGCGAAAAGTACTTATTTGAACTTTAAAAAGAATAAAGATCGTAGGAATACAAAAACTCCCCATTGCCGGAACATATTTGGTTGGCTTGGGAGGGGTGATTGCCCCTACCGCCCCCCCCCTCCGAATTCGCGCCTGGGGGAGGGGTTATATCCATGTTTTATTACAGTATGCAGTATATGCAGCTCTTCGCCCGTCACACTTGTCACGACTCAGAACTCACCACGAGAGGTGGCTGCACCACGAGTTCCACCCACGCCCTACCCAACCAACCAACCAAATGTGGGCATGGACTCTATTTGGAGTCAGATTTTGTTTCGAATTGTGGCATTTCTGCTTGAGAGTTAAGAGTTGCTCGAATGTAGCCATCTCTCCTGTCGTGTCCATATACTTCTTTACTGGCTCTTGTTACCAGTTTTACACACCGTTCTACTGCCTGAGTGTGACAAGGGACTTTTTTCAGGTCTATTTCTAGTGTTGGTTTCTGTTTCTCCTTAATTAGCATCGAAATTTGCTGTGCGGGAAGAGAAGACAAGAGTGGAGGACAGGTAAGTGTAACCTTAGACCAATTGATGATGTCAAAGTACTCTTGCGCTTCAAAATTAAATTCAGGTACTTTAAAAGTCCTTACAAAAGCTTTTTTTGTCACAGGTTTTTCTTTTGTTTCGAGGACTCGCCTCAGACCTAGTTCTCTAATGCGCTCATCGTTATCCATTACCATAGACAGCAGAACATTTTCTGGATGGGCGAAGAAGCCGTTTGTCTGAATGACTTTATGTACAATATTCCTTACTTTAGGAGGTCACTTTCGACATCTTTTGATACGATCAAAAATGTGTTTTGGTGCTTCGAGAATAGAAGATTTTGTCTTAATTTGGAACCACAGTGGTGCGTATATGTGTAATATGTATGTCACTATAAGCTGCAGGGTTTCTGACGGGTTTGCAGTGGAAATATATAGCCTAAGAATTCTGTTAGCTGTGGTCAACCAACGAGCATGTGCTATTGGTCCCGGGTCACGGTTGGCTAGATCTGTTGAACAGGATCCTGAATCAATGCTGAGAGCAATCTCGTGTAAATATCTTTGATCTTTACTGAGGATTTTGAAATCAATCTCTCGCAGAACGCAGCTGATCGGCTGAAAATCAGTCTGTAATAACGCTGTGACGATACAACAGATAATCAAGAATGTGTAGGTGGAAATATATGCGATGCACACAAGTGCGTGTGGATTTTCTATAAGACACTCAGTCTGCAATAACGCTGCGACGATACAACTCTACTGTGCTACTGGATAATTAGCAAAGACAAGTAAGGAATGCCAGCCATTGAGTTTATGCTCCATGAGCAATTTCAGTTCATATAATAATTGAAGCGATAAGGATATTCTATAACACATCGGGAATTGTTTCGATGTAACTGTAAGGCGTCGACACCTATTTAGGGTGATTTGAGAGGAAAACGTGCTTTATGACCCCGTGCAGGCTTTCTGTGTTACCCCCTCCTCGTGAAGGGAGGAGGGGGATATGTTTTTTTTTTTCATTAAAAATCTCAACATAATGCGACAAACCAAAAATTAGCTCGATCGGACAATAATTAGGCAACCTGGAATATTTTGAAATATCCTTGAATTTTCGATGAAATTCAAAAACTTTAAACGAAATGCGCGAGTTGAAGATCTCATCCGATTTCAAAATTTTTTTTTCTCCTGAGTTTGTCTCGAAGAGTAGCAACTTTTCCGCACTATTACGATTCGATTCAGAGACTTTTTTGTTTTTCACTCCACCCTACTGCTCAAGTTTGTGATTGACAACGAATATGTAAACATAACCTCAATACGATCACTCCAGTTATTCTCTAGATTGTTACAAGGCCTTGCGAGTCCCTCACAAGGGACTAGTAAGGCCTTTGTGAGGCTTAGAGAATGGCCAGAATGATTTTTGCTGAAGTATCTACCAGTCGAACTTGTGAGGAGCTCACTGTGAACTTGCAAGTTCAACTAGACTAGTTTTGCCTCAAGAAGAACTCGCAAGGGCCTCGAGATAACTAGAGAATGCCTAGAATAATTTCTGCTAGGGGAATAGTCCAAATTCGGAAATAGGAATGAATTTTGCAAAGCGTAGGGTGATACTGCAGTTGAGACTGGCTAGCGACAACACCAGATTCTATGCATCCAATTGTCCTTATAAAATTGACCACAAACTGATATGTTCCTTATGTAATTGATTGAGAGAGAGAACTATGGCACATATCTTCTTCGAATGCCCTATGTATGTAGCATTGGGGAAGCACTACATCTTGAGAATAAAATTGAAATTCAATGATGAGTCAATAGAGCTTTTGGATATAAATGAATTCCAACGAAGGATGAACAATGTGTCTTACTTTACAGTGAACGCCTCGAAAATTAGAGCGTTTCTGAAAAATTAATAGATATTGAGAATATAATTGTAACTGAGAGTGTGCAACTTCATAAGTGAATACTTGTGAACAGAATCAATGGAATGAAATGAATGAATCCCTCATTCTTGACTCTCTACGGCTCACTGACACACGCTTGTGAGACATGGCTCACAAAATTCTCCAAGAGTCTCAAAGAAGTCCGTCAAAAATCGTTCATCGTATACTATCAAACGATTGGAGCGGTTTGTTTCGTGGCGAAATGTTTTAATGAGTCATTGCCCAGATAGCGCGAATGATCATTTTGAATTCACAAAAACTTCTGAAAGAACTTCTTGAACAGTCCCCGTTATGACAGAAAAAATGAATTCAATATGAACTCAATGAATTCAAAATGCATACATGTTGAATGCCTGAATAGTTCTTTATGAATTCGTGATATCAATTCTTTCTGAAGATTAAGTTATTTATCAAGAGTTCATTCTGAATTCAAAGTATTTATAATGAATTCATGTTTACTGTCATAACGGGAGCTCTTTGCGGGGACTTTTGTGCCGTATGGGTGGAGAATGTCTTCAAAGTCACCTGGCAATCCTGCATTCTTGATCCTCCACGGATTATTGACGACCTGTCGCGAGGAAACACGTGTTATGAGGTTCCTCACAAGTCTCTCCACAATTCACCAAAGTTCTGTAACAACTTCTCAAGAGACGAAATCCAGACCTCCAGTGGAATTTTCATGGGATGTTCCAACATTTTCTATGACCCTGAAGAACTTGAAGGTCAATGTAGTCAAGCATGCGATACTTTTATCTAGACTTTCAACGGGCCTCCGTGGGATTTTCCAAGACTACTGGTTATTAAAAGAAGTCTGGAGAGAGAAGACAATTCCGCATGATGGACTTCTATCTGGACTTCCAGCGCGGCATTCGCAAGACATCTCAATTTTTCGATTATTTTCCGAAATCTAGGGAGTCAAAAGGCAATCAATCATGCTGAGCTTTTTCCAAACCACCAGTGGGATTTTCACGGGACTCCCCAAGATTTCCTCAGGAAAATTAACGGTCAAGGTAGTCAAGCATGCTGAATTCACATCTGGACATCCAGCGGAACTTTCGGAAGAGTTTGTAGGATCCTTCTTCATTACTGGGAAATTGAGAAATCGAGGCAATGAGGCATCCTGGACTTTCATCTGGACCTCCAGTGAAAAATTCTCAAGATTTCAGATATCCGACAGAATCTGAAAAGTGAAGACAATAAGCCAGCTCATAAGCCTCCATTGGGACCCTCAGTGGGGTTCCCATAGGACTTTCCAAGATATGTACGAGGGTGGATTGATAAGTTTCCGGCCTGACCAAGAAAAACAACGTTTTTAAGAATTTTTTTTTTTATTTCTCAACATAATCTCCTCCAAGGCTGATACATTTCTCATAGCGGTGTTCTAGTCTAGTAATGCCATCTCTATAGACTGATTCGTCAAGCTCCTCAAAATACCCATTTACAGCTTCGATTACTTCTTCATTGTCCGCAAATCTCTTACCGCCAAGCCATTTTTTGAGGTTAGGAAACAGATAATAGTCACTCGGGGCTAGGTCTGGAGAGTAGGGAGGGTGCGGCATTAATTCAGACTTCAGATCGTTGATTTTAGCCATCGCAACGATTGACGTGTGCGCTGGTGCGTTATCGTGATGAAACAAGATTTTTTTCTTCGCCAGATGAGGTCGTTCAATTTTCACTTCGTGGCTCAAACGTTGCAATAAGTCTGCGTAGTATTGACCAGTGATAGTTTTACCCTTTTCAAGGTAATCAATGTATATAATACCTCTTGCATCCCAAAAAACAGTAGCCATAACCTTGTTCGCCGAAAAAATTGTTTTTGCCTTCTTTGGAGTTGGTTCCCCTAGTCCAATCCACTGTTTAGACTGTTCTTTGGTTTCAGGAGTGTAGTGGTGGACCCAAGTTTCGTCAACGATTACGAATCGACGCAAAAATTCGCTTGGATTACGCTTATACAACGCCAAATTGGCGGTAGAAATGTTCTTTCGAATCAATTTTTGGTCGACTGTTAGCAAACGCGGCACCCATCTTGCACAGAGCTTTTCCATATACAAATGTTGGTGCAAAATATTTTGTACACGTTCATATGACATCTTACAGGTCTCAGCTATCTCACGAACTTTTAATCTGCGATCTTTCAGCACTATTTGATGGATTTTTTCGATCATATCTGGAGTTGTGACCTCAATGGGGCGTCCTGAGCGAGGCTCATCAGAGGTGCTCACACGACCCTTTTTAAACTCGGAAACCCACTGCTTAACGGTTGAATATGATGGGGAGGATGTCCCCAGTGTTGAGTCCATCTCTTCTTCAATTTCCTTCGGCGTTAACCCCTTCAAATAAAAGTATTTGATGACAGCACGATTTTCCAGCTTTTTCATTTTTACGAAAAACACAGAGGCGTCTTGGTCAGCGTGCTCTCAAAACTAAACTAACATGGCGATCGGACTGAAACTATAGCTACAAGCTATCTAAGGATGGTACTATAGAACGCCACCTCAAGGTAGGCCTAGTGGCGCCATCTCTTGGTCAGGCCGGAAACTTATCAATCCACCCTCGTATATTCCCCTAGAGAACTTCAGAGTCAAAGTAGTAAGTCAGTGGTAGTAGTAAGTAGTAGTAGCCCTCCAGTGCCAAAGAACTGAGAACTCAAGGCAGTCTGGCATGCGGGACTTCCTTCTAGACCTCCAATAGGACTTCAGATACATTTCCCAAGATTACTGGACATTCCGAGAAGTTTCAAGTGGGAACAATTCCGCGTGAATTTCCAGAGTGGCGTTGACAAAACTTCCCACGAATTCCATGAACTTCTGAAAACGTGAAACGTCAAGAGAGTCAGCGATGCTGAAGTTTTATCCAGGGTACCCAAGCTACAATGGACACAAGAGTTCCATGTTCACCACCCGGGATTGTAGGGGGTGATACTATGGCCAATAACAAATAATCCTCCTTGGTGTGCACATGGATGTGAAAAGGGCATGTGCTTAGTGACTACAGTATCGTTCCCTACAATCTCGGCTGGTGAACATGAAACTTTTCTACCCATTGTACCTTGGATACCCTGGTTTCATCCGGACCCCAAGTGGGATTTCAACGGTGTTTCCCGTAATCCTCCTATTTCTCAAGGGCACTTGGAGGTTGAAGTAGTCAGGCACGTCGGAATTATATATGGACTTCAAGCCGACTATGTGAGATTTTTCTCCGTTGCTGGAGCACTCAGGATAGTCAGGCATGCGGGATTTATACCTGGACACCAGCAGGACTTTCAGAAGATTCCACGAGATTGTTCTTCATGGCAGGAATGGGGGAGAGATCCTTTTTCAACGCTCAGTAGATTGTCAGGCAATATCAGTGATTCATTGTTCCAAAGTTCTCGATCGACCTCTCCAGTGAATACTACCCGTTCTCAAGATGAGAAGTTTTGAAATCTGTGATAGACGTGTAAATGAGCTAATGTTACAATGTCATTTTACGAGGATTTAATTATGTAAAGGTATTATTTCTTTGTCATTCGCGATGCTCAAAGATGAATACAGGATTTGATTGTTTTCTCATTGATACAATTACTAAATCTTATTCTTGACATTCCGATCATTGGTTTTGTTTGGATGATTGGATTTTCTGTTATGGGATTTGATATGGACCTTCTATAGGGTTCAAATGGGAATTGAGGAATTTGGGTTGGAGTTCCGTGATTCCGTAGGGCATTGACGTATGATACTTGGGGTACGTGATTTTTCACCGAGGAAACTTTCTTCGGGGAAACGATGGGAGAGGACGAGTTTCAATGGGAATCGGAGGAAATTCGGGGAAAAAATGGAAAGACAATGATAAAATGTGAGAAGTCAAGAATGAGGCACGACATAGTGATGAAAAAGAGGAGTTTCAATTTTCTTGTTGAGAATCGACATTTGAATGGAAACAAATCAATTGAGACAGGGTTGTGAAAAGGTCATAAAAAAGTTCTGAAAATGTTACAAGAGATCTAATTTCAGTCCTTTAAACGCTCATTCATCAAGAAAATTGGGTATAGTAAGACCACGCAATGAGAACACTCACCTCCTGTATCCAACGCTAGGCAACAACCGTTCGAATGAAGGAGAGGGTGTGTATTCTTATTGCGAGATCATACTGTATTTCAGAAACCTAGGAATCGAAGCGAGTCAATATGCGAGCGATGAGGAAGTGTCAGCAGGAAAGCGAGAAGGTACGTCGCAAACGAGGACCCTGATTGTTCCCACAGGAAACATGGTTCGCAGGGCCTGAAAGGATAAGCGAAACAGCCTCTCAGTGAAAAAAATCGTTCCCGATTGTAGCGACGACCCTCGAACGAGCGAGCGACGATTCCGTAGCAAGGAGATCGATTGGAGCGAGCGATTATTCCTGTCTTCATCTTTTTACCCACCGATCGTATGGTCCGATTTTTCCCGTTTTATTAAAGAACCGGTGAGAAAAGTTTGAATTGACTGTTTATTGTTTCAATAATTGGGAGGTGGAACGCCGTAATGAGAAGATATTCAAAGTTGATGGTAGGAGGCGTGAGAAAGAGATCAAGACTCTTGGTGGTTAAAACGGCACAGTGATAAGGCTACATACGTGGGAGATGACAACAAACTACCAACTTAGGAAGACCCATTTTGGAAGTAGCTCCTCGCAGTTGACCGATTCGTCTTCCTCTGAGGGGTCTTCCACTCTGGAATCGATTCATTTTCAAACAACTTATCCGGTGAGTCTTGTTGATCAGCTGGGATTCTGATTCAAACGCTGATTCCATCCAATAAAGTGGACAACAATCAAGATGTGAATTCAAAGCATCGATGAGAGTGATTCCGTAATAATTTCACTGACATACTTCGTTATTCCACTTGTATCTTTGACAAGCTGTTCAATCACAGTGATTTTCGTTCTCGATTTCCCTTCCGTCCACTCAGTTTCATGCTCAAATTGATTGAATTAGCATACTGCAAACTTGCAAATCAATATCACTCAATAATGAAATTTCCAACTGTGAATTATTGTTCTTTTTCCAAATTTCAAAGACTATTCCATATCAAATTCTCCCTCGGAATCAAGATCCAAGACCAGAATTTGTGATTCAAGAAAGGCATTTTTGAATGCAATAATGACATAAATGGGGACCTGAAACATGAAAACAGTATGATCTCATGAATGGTTGAGACAATATTACCTGATTACTATTTTGAAAAGAATGGCTTGAGTGATATATCAGTAAAAACGTGATTCTCAAAGACAAATTTGAAAAGAATATGATCTCTTTCCGGAAGAATACTTTTAGGTAAGATGTGAAACAGTCTTCACTTGGATTAGAAAACATGCATAGATGTTGCGACTAGGCATCGAAATTACGCCAGACTCTTCTATCCGTGATGAGAATGTAATGTATAATCATGCAAAAAAGTGTAACTTTTAACATGTCAAGAGCATGAAACTCATTTCGGTGTGCAGTTGGATTCAACGATACATAATTTGTTAAGTACGTACAGATTTGAGTACGTACCGATTTGCCTGAACTCGCTCTGACTTGTATAAGAATCCCTTGATCTAAGACTGATGCGAGTGATTGTCGGTCAGTCTGTTAATTCGAACTGATTCCATACTGTTTCAACTTATCGTCTCGATTCTGTATGAGTCGAATTTGTGTCTCTGATTCCACTAAACCTAGAATTACATCGATGAGTTCCATAACTGGAGTTCGATTCGGAATTGATTCTGAATCGGCGGAACTCAGTGATTCCAGAGTGGAAGGCCCCTCGTCTGTGTCATTTTCTTACCCCTCGACCCGATCCGACGATTCTGCAGCGAGGGAACAGTGATGCCAGATTCGAGACCGAGACCGTTTTTACCTTCTTGAACGACCGCTCCCCCTTTCTCCGACCATGTGGATGAAATCGGGGTCGGTGCCGAATCAACGAAAAACCAAATCAACGAAAAAAAATTTACTAGCAGTATGAAGTTGTCATTTTGTTGCAGTATGAAATGAAATTAGTCATAGATCATTGATTAAATTAAACGAAAATTCTTTATGTTAACCTATTCACTGCACCCGTTTATTACAGTAGACACGTAATTCATCATTCTAATAAAATTATTAATGATCTTCCTAATCGATCGGTGCAATCAAACTGTTTCAAACGTCTGTAGAGAACGAAAATCGGTTTGTTGTTATCATAAACATAACCATACCATAATCATAAACATAACAAAGGGAAATTAAGTTTACCGTGGGGTTGTGTTAGCAAATCAATGTTTTTCACTTTTCGTTTGATTTAATCAATGATCTATGACTAATTTCATTTCATACTGCAACAAAATGACAACTTCATACTGCTAGTAAATTTTTTTTCGTTGATTCGGCACCGACCCTGAAATCGGGCGAGCAAGAGAGTGATAGTTACTCTTTCTCTCTCGGTCGCCCGACTTTATCCGCATGGTGGGGGAGATGGGAAGCGGTCGATGGAGGGGGTGAAAACGGTCTCGCATCTGACATCACTGCGAGGGGATCGATTGGAGAAAGCGACGATTCCTGTCTTCCTCTTTCCACCCGCCGATCGTATGGTCCGATTTTTTCCATCTTATTGAAGAAACGGTCGAAAAAGTTTGAATTGACTGCTGATTGTTCCAATAGGTGGAAGGTGAAACACGACAATGAAAAAACATTTGAAGTTTATGGTTCGAGAGGCGCTCGCTCCATGGTCGTCGCTACATTTGGAACCAATTTTTTCACATAGAAGCTGGTTCGCTCGTCCTTTCCGGCCTCGCCACCTAAGCCTTTTCCAAGGCTTTCCGCCGCAATGTTTTCCTGGCAGAATGAATTTTCGGTTTCTCATAAGAATCAGGATTCCAAAAATAAAATCACAAAAAATTCATTCAGAATATTGTTTATGAAGGTATGAAATATCATGGGCAATTATAACCACAATTAAACAAGCTAGCGTACCTAGTTCACTTATCAATTCCAACGTTCAATTCTGCACCGACAAAAGTGATCGATCAGAATCAATTGAGTGAAATTAGTTGAAAAAATATTCCACCAGTCACAGGGAAGTAAAAGCTGGTGAGAACTATAATACACCTTGTTGATCTTACTGGAGTTTGAATCCTTTATTGAAACGAATTGGTAATCGAATAACTACATACTCAAATGTTTAAAACTCCAATTCTTGCAGTATACTTCATATCTTTTGAATGATATTGTCAGTTGTGAGGAGTTCATTCAAAAAGATGAACACCGATGATACATCAGATGTTGTGGGCTTGAGTTTTCAGTTCGTTCCTATTACGATTCAAAATTCAGGAACATCCTTGCTGAAAGTTCACAACGAAGACTAGCGAGGAACGATGGATTTCCTCTATCGTCCCTAATTAACTTCCTGAATACGGAATTCACAGCGTTACGTCGTCATCAATCGGTGGAACTCTGATGTTTCGTGATGTATCATACTATATAGAATTCATCATAGAAAGGAAGTGATATTATTGTAAAATTTTTATGAAAAAAGTACGCGTCATTCTGCAACACATGGCGACGCTTATTTATCTTTGAGGAGTCACATATATATTCTGATATTTTACATTCACTTATCATGCAAACGTGTTATTCAAACATTGGTAACGGAACGAAACAAACATTGGTGTTATGAACGAATTGTTCATAACACGAATACAATCCATCTATCAAACAGAGTGTTCCAAGGCGTAGTCTTAGGTGTCGCGGACTCAGCGCGTCATTGCTCGACGCATTGCACCTAACAATTTAATATTCCTTCAACACTTCTTGCAGAGACACCATCAATATAGAAGATGATTTCCATGGGGAATTGAACGCGGAAAACGATGTTATGATCCTCCAGTGTCTACGATTTGGGTAACAGCGAGTAAATCCGTTTTGAACATTTGAATTGTTTATAACTATATGAAATATATACTATATTTCCCTCGTGGGAGTATGCCCACGCCAAATTACGCCAAAAAGTACAAATAATTACGCGGAATTAGGCTTACCTGCATGACATGAAAAGTTGTAAAGTAACGTAGAAAAATATACGTGGTTTGATGCAGAAGTACGCCAGGTTACGACATGGGGCTGAGAGAGCGTAATTTTGGAGTAGTCAGAAGTATAAACGACAAGAGATGATCATGTGTTCGAGTACAAGTATGAAGAATATAAGAATATTCAAGGATACGATGACATCGATTCCACTGAGGGGCGGACTTATGCGTAGAATTTAGTGGAAAGCTCGGGTTTTAACAACTTCTTACGAATTTTTACAACCGTGTAGGAACTTTGAAAACTTTTCACCATGGAAACGTGAACGTGGAGCAGATTGATTGAAAACTACGAATCCCTATGAACAACCAAGATTTTTGATGCTGAGATTTTCCGTTCGTCCCGTTGCGGAGACATAGTGGTTCACAGATTTTTTTAGAACTTTCTTTTGATAATTTCCATTTTATACTCATTTCCAAGAATTTTTACGACACAGTTGGAACTTTGAGAACTTTTCACGACGCAAACCTGGAAAAAACTGCGTGGAAACTACGAATTCCTACAAAAAACTGAGATCGCTCTCAGTTTTAGTTTGTCCCACTGCACTGACACAAATACTTGTCCGTAGATTCTTTTAGAAAATTCCATTTTCTACGCATTTCCAAGAATTCTCACGACCCAGTGGGGACTTTGAGAACTTTTCATGATGGGACGGGAATATGCAACCAATCGCGTGGAAACTACGAATTTCTACGGAGAACTATCATCATTATCGTTCTCAATTTCGGTTGTCCCACTGCACTGACGTACTTATGCGTACATTCTCTCAGAGAATCCAATTTTCTACGTATTTCCCAGAATTCCCACGACCCAGTGGGGACTTCGGGAATTTTCCACGATGGAACGCGAACATGCAACGAATTGCGTGAAACTACGAATTTCTACGGAGAACTAAGGAAATGCGTAGTTTTTCGTAGTTGGGTATACTCTATATTCGACGTAAATCGACGTGGGAAGCAGTACTTCTCTTCGATGTAATGTACTTGTACTTGAAAAGGCGTAGTTTTTCGTAATTTTTCATCTTTTACTTTTGACGTAGATTGTTGTGAAAGGTATAAATTTTCATCCATTCTCAAAATTATAACTTGGGAAGGCATAAATTGTGGTAGTTGTGAATAATTTGAAGTATTCGAGCGTGGAAAATTGTAGTTTCCTAACTAATATCGAAGCAACGTAATTCACTACGCCAATCTACAGATTTGTTCGAAACGGCGGACTTAGGAGTAGTTTTGGGCGTAATTTGTCGTAGGTTTTGGCGTGAAATGCTGTGCTTCTTGGCGTACTTCGGCGTAGATATATTTCCACAAGGGTGGTCACTGGTAACTTCTTGTCAGTGAAGTTCGTTCAATAATCTTGAGATGGGGGGAAGAAAATAACACGTCATCTGCCCAAAAGAATTCATAATGCATTTACATCTGAATTCATCATCATCATCATCATCATGAAGTAATCAGTCTTACGACTGGTTTGGTGGAAACCTCCACCCCTGTCTATTATCCGTCAAACGTTTGATTTCTACATATCTACTACACCCCATGTCTTGTACGATTTGCTTCATATAACTTGATCTAGGTCTACCTTTACCAGTTTTACCATCCATTTTCCCTTCCAATATTAGTTCCAATGAACTCTCATGCCGTAATGTGTGTCCTATGAGATTGCTTCTCCTTTTCACGATGTGTTTCAAAAGATTTTTTTTTTCATTTATCTGCTCGAGTACTTCTTCATTTTTGACTTTGTCTATCCATTTTATTCTCAGCATTTCCCTATAACACCACATTTCAGTAGCTTCAAGACTTCGTTGATCAGTTTTCCCCATTGTCCAAGTTTCACAAGCATATAATGCTGTGTTTCGAACGTGACTTTTCAAGAATTCCTTCCTCACTTCCAAGCTTATATTTTTTTAGCATAATAACTGTTCCTTTTGGTAAAAAGCCTGTTTCCCTTGTGCTATTCTTGCTCTTATATCTCCTTTGCTCTCACCGTTTTCTGTAATTATGCTTCCTAGATATTTTAATTCCTTCACCTGTTCAATTGTCTCGGTATCTATTTTGATTCTGGTTCTTTTAGCTGTTTCCGCTGCTGTATACATCATGAATTTTGTTTTGTCTTTATTTATATTCATACAATAGTTTTCCAATAATATTGTTCTCATGGTGTTGAGAATATTTTCTAACTCAGTACTACTCGTGGCAAATATAGCTATGTCATCCGCGAATCTCAACACACTCATATTTTCTCCCTGAATCTGTGATTTCGATTGAATTCCCTCCTTCACTTTGTTCATTGCTTCTTCCATACATGAATTGAAAATCAGTAGCGATAATGAGCATCCTTGTCTCACCCCTCTTCTTATTTGTGCTTCCCCTTCCTGACCCTCTATGTCTATTATTGCACCTTGATTCTTATATAATTCTTATATTCTTCTATCTTTATAATTCATTCTCACCTTCTTCAAGATCGCAAACATCTTCTCCCACTCCACATTATCGAAAGCCTTTTGTATATCTACAAAACCTGAGTACACAGATTTCTTCAGCGCTATCCTTTTCTCTATCACTGCCCTAAGTGCTAAAATTGCTTCTCGCATTCCCCTATTTTTTCTGAAACCAAACTGGTCTTCTGCCAATCTACTCTCCATTTTATCTTCCATCCTCCTGTATATAATTTTTGATGCCATCTATGCCTGGCGCTTTATTATTTATCAATTCTTCCAAAGCCTTGTCGAATTCTGATCTCAGTATCGAATCTCCCAATTCCTCCTCATCTACATCCCCCTCCTTCTCTGAAAGTGCTGTATCATCGATTCCTCTATAGAAGTCTTCCAAATGATCGATCCACTGTTCTATTTACTCTTCCGTTTTTATCAATTGTCATCCTAGAGAGATTCTAATCTTATTGCTTCTAGATTTTATTTGTCCGAAAAATCTTTTAATAATCCTATATGCTCCATCTATTTTTCATAAATGCAATCTTTTTTCTATTCCCTGACATTTTTCTTCCAACCACTGTAACATCCTCATCTTTTTTCGCACTTTTTTTTGTCTCTCTTCTATCAGAATATAGATATATTTATACTCTTTACTCATATGACATTGTTATATGAATGTTATATCAAAATTACATAACATGGAATAACAATCTTATAATTAGGAAAATTATATTTGAATCATGATTTCAATTGATTCTAATATATCTATGTAACAATCCAATTACATGCGAGTAACAATCTTTCATGTGAAGTTCTTCTATTAATTCAGAAACTAATATATAAATAAAATTTTCGCGTTATGTAATTTTCATTCATTCATAATATATATATTCTTTTTTTTCTCTCATAATTCATATTTTCTTTATATATATATATATGTACATACAGATATATATATATAGATATATATCTATATATATATATATATATATATATATATATATACATATATATATATATATATATATATACATATATGTATATATATATATATATACATATATATGTATATATATATATCTGTATGTACATATATATATATATAAAGAAAATATATATAAAGAAAATATATATATATATATATATATATGAACATAAGTATACAGGGTGGGGCATTGAAAGTGTCGCGGGCGTTTTTTCCAAAAATAAAGTGAGATACGAGGAAATTTTTCGGACAAAAGTTGTAGGGTACCGAGGGGGACATCCGATGGTGGCCTTGGCTTTGACCTCAAATCTCATCTTCAAGGGCATTCTGAGATCAACTCTTGTTTTTGAATAGCATCTCATATTTTTCACTGCAGATTTGGATTCTAGGTCAAAAACCAAGAAACTTTTGTCTGAACCATTTTCCTGAAATCCGCAAAAATGGCGCTCTAATCGATATTGTTCCATTTTGAATCTGACATTCGAATAACTCGAAAACGAAGGGTCTTGCAAAAAAATGTTTCGTACAAAAGTTGTCAATACACAACACATTCCAATCGTCTACATTACCACCATTCAGAGCTCACGCGATGTAAACAAACGACGGGGTTCAGTGAAAATTCACGATTTTGAAAGTCAGTTTGTCAGTTACATTTGATTATTACTTGGTTTATGACAAATTGGAAATCATGGATATCCGATACACGGTTTCTGAGAGGATCGATATGATCTACATTCACGGTGTAGTGCATAAGAACCCCAGACAAGCATATGACTTGGATGCAGAACGATTTCCTGAAAGAACAACGCCATCCATTAGGTATTTTCAACGCATTACAAAATTATTCTCAGAAACGGGAAGTGTTACAAGGGAAAAACGACATCGAATGAGAACTCTTAGCGGAGAAAATGCGGAAGTTAATGTACTAGCTGCAGTAGCCAATAATCCACACGTGAGCTCTCGTGAAATTGAACTACATTCGGGAATTTCTCGAAGAAGTGTTCTTCGAATACTGAAACGTCACAAATTCCATCCGTATCACATTTGTTTGCATCAAGACCTTCACGGTGATGATTTCGAAAATCGTGTACAGTTTTGTCGATGGGGTCTAGCGCAAATGCACAATAACAACTTCATCAACATATTATTTTCTGATGAGTCGACGTTCACCAATCATGGTCAAGTAAATCGACATAATATGCATTACTGGGCGACAGAAAATCCAAGATGGTTACGTCAAGTAGAGCATCAAAGACAATGGGCTGTGAATGTTTGGTGTGGTATTTTTCGATCTCGAGTAATTGGACCGTACTTCATTGCAGATACGCTAAATGGAGAGAAGTACAGACATTTCTTAGATCAAGTACTTCCAACATTACTTGAAGACATACCTATTCAGGAACGATTGAATATGTGGTATCAACACGATGGTTGTCCATCCCATTATGCAGTCACAGCTCGAGAAATATTGGACAGAGATTATCCTGGACGATGGATAGGACGTCGTGGACCAGTTCATTGGCCTGCCCGTTCTCCGGATCTTACTTCTCCAGATTCTTTTTTATGGGGATACATAAAAGATACAGTTTATCAACAAGCACCGACTACACCTGAGAATATGCGTCAACGAATCATCAATGCATGCGCGAGCATCAATGAAGATATTTTAGCACGAGTTCAGCAATCTTTTGTAAAACGTTTTGAAATGTGTATTGAAGTCGAAGGCCATCATTTTGAGCATCTACTGCACTAAAATTATCCAAGTGATGTAGACGTATGAAATGTGTTGTATTTTGTCTGTTATACCCCATCACCTCCGTTTCAGTTCAAGGGGTCCCCCTTGGAATCGGACAACTTTCGTCCGAAACATTCTCCTCCAAGACCCTTCGTTTTCGAGTTATTCTAATGTCAGATTCAGTATGGAACAATATCGATTAGAGCGCCATCTTTGCGGATTTCAGGAAAATGGTTCAGACAAAAGTTTCTTGGTTTTTGACCTAAAATCCAAATCTGCAGTAAAAAATATGAGATGCTATTTAAAAAACAAGAGTTGACCTCAGAATGCCCTTAAAGATGAGATTTGAGGTCAAAGCCAAGGCCACCATCGGATGTCCCCCTCGATACCCTACAATTTTTGTCCGAAAAATTTTCTCGTATCTCATTTTATTCTTGGAAAAAACGCCCGCGACACTTTGAATGCCCCACCCTGTATATATATACGCATGTATATACACATACACACATATATATGTATATACACTTATCTATTATCATTAATGTCCCAGATAGTGGAAACGAACAAAAAGGGCGCGAAAGATTCAAAATCTGAATCATCCTTATATTCATGTGTATATCGTCGATCGATTTCTCCCTTTCATGAAATCGTAGACGTAACACCACTGTGCTTTTGCTTTTCTTGATTCTCTTATTATTCTATTTCTGAATGATTTGTATCGTTGCTGGCCTTCTTGGCTATCATTATTCTTGTATTTTCTTCTCTCATTCATCAATTCCAAAATTTCTCTCGTTATCCATGGGTTTTTAGGTAGGACCCCATTATTCTTCAAAATCTCATCCGCACATTCTCCTATATTCCCCTTCATCTTTGTCCATCTCCTCTCTATTTCCAAGTCTTTCTCTTTTCGATCCCCCAATTTTCCATCCAACATTTTCTCGAATGCCTCATGTGTTCGTTTTTGCTTGAGGTTCTTCAAATTCCATCTTTCCTGGATTTTCCTTTTCTTCTCCAGAGATTTGAATTTCAGACAACATTTCATCATCAACATATTATGATCACTATCTATATCTGCACCGGGATAAGTTTTACAGTTTTTCACTCGGTTTCTAAATCTTTGTTTCACTAATATGTAATCAATTTGGTATCTTGCTGTATCTCCTGGCATTTTTCAAGTGTAGATTCTTCTTGAATGATTTTCAAATAGAGTGCTTGTGATAACCATCTCATGATTCTCACAAAATTCGACTAAACGTAGTCCTCTATCGTCCCTCCTCCCTAACGCAAAATCTCCCATTATGTTGCCCTCTTTTCCTTGTCCTACTTTCGCATTCCAATCACCCATCACTATCAAATTCTCTCCTCCCTCACATATTCTATCACTCCTTCTATTTCTTCGTACGTTCTCTCAATATCCTCCTCCGAATATGCAGATGTGAGCATGTATACTTGAACCCTGACTGTGTCTACCGGTTTTGTTCTGATTCTAACCATCATCACACGTTCATTATGTTGCGAATAATTTTCCATTCTATTTCCTACTCTTTTGTGCATTACAATCCCTACACCTGCTTGACCGTTCTTTGATCCTGTATGAATTATTCTATAATCCCCACTCCAGAAATCGCCTCCTTGTGGCCATCTCATTTCGCTCATCCCCATCACGTCTATATTCAACCTATTCATTTCCAATCTCAAATTTTCTAATTTCCCCGCTTGCTCCAGTGATCTAACATTCCACGCTCCGACTCGAAGAATGTTGTTTCTTCCCCCTATCCTATTGTTCGGTTCTTGTTCTTTGCTGGTGAAGCTTCCTCGAGCAGCCTCCACACGGAGATCCGAACGGGAGACTAGTTTACCTCCGGAATATTTTACCCGAGAAAGCGCCATCATGTACTTATCAATTTGTTCGTTCGTTTTCGTTTCACGAGTATAATATTCCAGGTTCGGAGAAGGTTTCATTTCCTCGGGAAGTATTAGAACATGTCAAGGAAGGTAGTTTCCCCTTGCTTTCCTCCGGTTTTTGCCGATGTTCCTGGCATCAGGATGATTTCGTTTCTCTCAGTGTGTATTCTTTCTCTTGAGTAGTTTATTCCACTCAAAAAGAAGACCCAACTCTGAGGTACTCATCCTCCCCACCACGTAAAGGAAGCAGATACTACCAGGGATGTATAAAAAGGATATCAAGGACAGGTATGATGAATATCCCCCTGGAAGACCCGCAATCATCTACGGGGAGGACATCTGAATTCATTGGGTATAAATAAATCACACCACAAACCAGGCATCCTGAACTTCCTCATGATTCAATAAACCTTTGTAATCAAATATCAAGTCTTTCACAAATTCCCTATCGAAAAAGATAGAGATCACAGAGTTTTTCCCATCTGGAGAAGCGAGATATAGCGGAGACGATATGTATGATTGGGAATGGTTCGATGGAGAGAAATGTAGCCAAGATAGTAACAAACGTGTAGAGCAATCGCAACAAACGTGTAGAGCGGTCGTTGCGAGGGTTGCGAAGCGACTCTCTAGAGACAGTGATCGATCGCTGTTGCTGACCCATTCATCGTGGGTCTTCGAGGTTCCTCGGGTCGAAATGCTGGGACTCAGACAGAGATTCGGGAATCGCACCGGCGAGCATACGAAGCTACCCGGTCCACCCCGCATACCCGCCGGAGTTATCCCTAGCCTCGTCTTTCGTCCAACACCATCATTTCCTATAAGGGATCTTACACACTTGATACAATCGATTAGTTCTTCCATACATGAAAGATCGTTCATATGAATGCATTTTCACAGGCAGTATCCACCTATTCTGAGTTGATGAATAATTTACTTCATTATTCACGAATCATTGAGCGGCTGGATGCAACAACCGGTCGCGCGCTCGAAACGACGTGAAAGTGTTGTCCAAGCTGTAACATTCAACGTCGAAATAAAAAATTCGAATTTCGAAAAACAAAAGATCACGAACGATAGGTCTTGAAAAATCAACCGTAGTCTTCGTTTACGATTTTTTCCTGTGATCAATAATTCCTAAGTGAAAAAATAAAAACTGCGAATATTTTTGGTCTGAAAATCAATATTCTCCAATGTTAAACCTGCTCTAACTTTTGTATTTCTCAACATTTCGGAATGAATTCAATCAATCCTTGTCTGTGAAACTTGGTGGAAGACGATGATGTTGGAAAACTTCGTAAAAAATTATTGTAAATCATCAATTTTTTGATCCAAACTGAGAATTATGTTTCTCAAGCTTCGTATTAAAAAAGTGTCAAGGGAAGTATGAGCTACAAAAAACTTCCAGCGACAAAATTCTCCACTAATGTATGAACTGACTTTCTGGGAAATTTCAGATCGATTAAGCTATTGGTTTGGAAAATACAGCTATTTATTTATAAGCGCGCAGCTCATATTCTCCGTTATTTCTACGTAGTTCTTGGGTTAAACGTACGAGGCTGCACGGAACAAAAGTCCACCCAATTTCCCAAGGTATTTTTATGTTTTCTGTATCAGAGAATCCAAATATCGAATTATTTTTGCAAGGTTCATCATAGATTCTTTATTATAAACAACTTGTTTGGAACTTTATCATGAAGGACCGTTCCGTATTTGAGGAAAATTGGGTAGACAAACAAGTTTCCTCGTTTCACTTGGAGAATAAGTCATGTATCAAGCATGTTTACAATACTGACATTATTCCTTTATGTGAACAATTAAAATTATATCCAAGAGATGGAATTCGTTTTTTTCATCATATAATGTTTTAGGTTAATGTCGAATACTCCAAGTTCCTCATGAAAGAACATTGAGTAACACATCATTCGTACAAGATCTATCCATTATTCTTCTGATGTATCATCAAGGATAACATGTCCCATCAATGAACGGCAAACGTTTTTGGAAAAATACTTCGTCAACGATTTGACACCGTCCAATTTTTGTTGACTCATTCCGACCGAATCAGGTAACGGTTTATTCAACAAATTATCGGAAACAATATCTGATTGTACAATATGACTCTTGGTTTTCCACTATAGTCATGAGACAACTCAATTTGTTTATTTGGGAAATATATCATTTTGATCGCATCTCTGATGTGCAAATTTGTAGGTTTTTCCATTCCGTCTAACACAGTCACAAAAGCTTCCGTAACGGCGTTTTCCCAGGATTGAAAGCAAGAGATTGTCCATGTACGCGAAAACCATACAATATGCATACGTCTTGTTTTTCGGCTTCCTTTTTTCAACAGACGAATGTGAGCTGTGACGTGGGCTGATGAGTCTAAATATTCCCCGAGGAGCATGAATTCGATGATCAAATTCTTAAGACTATGTTCAGTGGCATCGTGCGGGTAACCACCAAAGTATTTTTCATGTATTCACTAACGGAATGTAAAATACTTTCATGGTCACCCACGCTGAATATGTTCTGAAGAAGTTCATTGTCTGTTCGATGCTCCCTGTAAGATATTTTGACTGATCAGCTAACGTCACAGTTTACATTCGTCTTTTAACAAGAGGGATCCGGAAACAATACTTATGCATAATCAATGGTTTTTTCGTACATGGATCACCTCTTCCTTCCAATCCTGAGGAATGTCCGTTACGGAAGCCTCGACCACAACAAGAAAAAAAACTAGAAGTGAGAGTAATTGGAAACGAGATGAAAAAAATTTGCGAGAAACAAGGTCAGTTATATTACTGTAAAACCAACATTTCTTTCAGTATTGATATTTTCGAAACATAGATATTCCTTTTCTAGAAATCCTTGCAATAAAAATTTGTTTATAATCTTAGGGGAATGGGTATGTATCACGTTTCAACAAAACTGTCGTTGCAAAAGAATTCGGAAGCGTCACAATCTTTCTGCAGTAGAGGATTTTATAAAAGAATTGAGATCTCGCAACAAGAAGACTTATTTCACGTATCCTAGAAATCAACTGGAATGACGTTGATGAAAACTGAAAAATCATGTGAAGGGAAAAATAACCAAATTATCGGTTGGGAATATCTTTTTCATCATCAAACAACTCTCCTGTCAGTGTGTCGGGGCTTTTTATGTTCTTTGTTGAAGATTAATACATCTGGACTCGCCAGAATCCAAAACAAGATGAAAAATAATGATAACCGAGGTGAAGGAGGCAGGGAGAGTTCAATTCGATTGACTATTGACGTGAAAAAAGTGATTCTAGAGCATTGTTCATCTATACCACACTCTGAGTTCTATTACAAGCGTGAAGATTCCTCATCGCAGTATTTTGATAACCCTGATTCAACATCAACTGAATTGTACAGTTTGTTTCTGGAATATTATGCCAGTAGAACCGGCGATTCCAACGCTCCCTTAAGTGAGTCAACGTACATGAAATATTCCAATCAGAATTTGAATTTCACATTTTCGAAGCCACGTACTGTTGTCTGTAACTTTTGTTTCGAACATAAAAATGATGCCAATGATGGAGATTTATCGAAACATAAAGAACTCGTAGGGGAACACGAAGTATTGGAAAAGTCTATGCTCAAACAGGTTTTATGTCTGGAATTTGATTTTGGCCAGAATTAACCTCTTCCGAAAATTACGGTCTCAGATCAATTTCATCAGAGACTGATATGGTTGAACGTTTCCAAAGTGAATACTTTTGGAAATAACAAAAATAGTTACATGTATTTTTCCATTGAAGGCAAGTAAAAGAAAGGAGCAAATACGGTATGCAATCTAGTTTATGATACAATTCGCCGCGAACTAGAAATCGCTTATTACAATAAAATTCATTTTTTCTCTTATGGTTGTGGGGGGGAGAATAAAAATTATTTATTCATGCATTTTTTGCCTTCATTGTCTGGAAAATTACAAATTGAGATTCAACATTTATTTCCTGTACGCGGACATTATTATTGTTCATGCGACCGGAATTTTGGAATGTATGGACAAAAGAAGAATAAAATACAGACGATAGAAACCGACGAAGAATACTATGAAATAATCAAAAATGCGAGAAAACCCTCATTCAAAATAATGAAAGATTCTGCGTGTACCGTTGAAGATTTGGAAACCGTCTCAGACGGAATTGAGAAACCCACAAATTTGCACATCAGAGATGCGGTGAGAATGATATATTTCCCAAATAAGCAAATCGAGATTTTTCATGACTTAGTGTCAAACCCAAAAGTCATATTGTACAATCAGATATTGTTTTCGATGATTTGTTGAATACACCATCACCTGATTCGGTCAGAATGAGTCAATAAAGACTGAGCGATGTCCAATCGTTGACAAGGTATTCGAGTGTCAATGGGCAAAAGTTTTCCAATGATTCATTCAACAAATCATCGATAGAAACTGTTAACAAAACTGGCATGATCCACAAATCGAAAGAAAATGTTCCGGAAAAGTGGCGAAGGGAGTCAATACAAGTTCCGAATATTCGAGGAGGAAATTGCAATTCTTCTACTGTGATATGGGTGATTTGACCAAAAAGTGCAAATTTCAATCAAGATTACCAAGTAAAAAAGAAATTGTTCCTCCATCGCTTTCTTCTGATTATTCTATTTATAAACAATCAAATAGAAGGTACCTCAAAGCAGAAATCACAGGCTATCGTAGAAATGTTGAAATCTTAGATTGAAATGTCTAGTGACAGGGGAATGAGAAAGTAAGAACGGGAATAACATTCTAGATCAGCACTTTCAAATAAATGAAATTCATCAGATTTATTTACCATAAACAACATAGTTCCAACAAAATATAAAAGGATAATCCAAGAAAAAACAACATAAGGTGACCGGCCCCATTAATGAATACCTCAACCCCCATTAGCGAACAATCGTTTATTTATTATATCTTCCCTATGACATATTATTCTGAATTTATTTACATAACAGCGGTTGATTTAGTATCCAGTCAGTCATGCTGGGATGAAATTGAAGCACTAAATAAAAAGTACTATGAATCAAAAACCAAAACGTCCATTTAAGGGTTCGCGTTCATAAATGGGGTCATCTACCTTATTAGACATAAGAGTTTGGAAAAAAGGAAAGGATTTGATTCTGGTCATTCATACACTCCACGAAATTTGGAGATGGTGAATGATTAATTGATTCATCTCTCAGGTTGGTTTGTAACATAATATGGAGAATAAATGTAAAAATTGAAGGAAAAGCCTCGACAATTGACGTTTCTTCCCTCCTCTTTTCTTGCGTGGCGTTTGTTCTCCCCCATTTTCAGATTCTTCTTCCCTCGTAGTTCCCAAGCAAAAATTCTTTGGTGGATTCTCTGTGAGATATTTGATTGTCTCAATTCTATGATAAACGCATTCAAAAGGAAATAATTCGCCTCTGTTTGCATTGAAACACACGCAACCGCTCATTTCTTTCATATGTAGGCTCAGAGGTTTTTGAGGATCATGAACTTGGACGATCTGGTGCACTCTCATCGTGCCTTTGAAAGACACTACTGAAACCATGTTGATTTTCTTATTAGCCTCATCTACGTCACTGTTGGTCACAATGATAATTTCAATGTTGCGCAGATTCTTTTTCAGTAACTGGATCAGCACATCGGAAGAATGCACATCTTGTCCCTGCGTCACGACTCTATCTGCTGTTCTTTCAACAGTACCACCAATGCCATCCGGTGCACCTTTACCGTGACCAGCTTCGTAATGATTCCAAGTAGAAAATTTTAAGTTGGGAAAGTAGTTCTTCACTAAATGAGAAAAGATGTAGAATAAAAGTTTATTTCGTTACTGGTTAGTTGGGATGTCTGATAAGAAGTGAGGAATTTTTAGATTTGGCTTGAGTGAGTGATGAGAGAAACTGTATGGAGACTGATTTGTTGACGACTCCCCCCAAAGTGGAAGCTTTGAATTTCTTCTGAATTTTTGAAAGAGTAGTTTTCACTGAAATCTGCATGAATTAGGCATTCGTCGTTTCGCATGGATAACTTCATATATTTTATTTGTGAATATTGATCTATAATTATTGCTCCGTGTTTCATAAATGTGAGTATCATGTCTTCGAAGGTGTTTACTAGTTCCACAGCTTTTGAGGACTTTTGGATTCTAATTGTATGTTGACTAGTTTTAAGATTCCCAGATTTATCTGTATACTGTTGTTTTTGTAAAGACCACTCGTAGTATGTGATTATTGTATTATCCCTATCAAATCCATTAAACTCAATTCTATTGTCTCTACACTTAGTACAAGTTCTCAATAAACATGGAATGAGATAGCCCTCACAACAAAGCTGTTCAGCAACTTCTTCTGGGGTTTGAGCATTTATTATTTTATTCCTATTCAACGCTTTGGTCCGAAAACGTGTATTGACGTGAATTCTGCATTGACATGTGTCTCGTTGATCAATTTTTAGGTAAACAATCCAAAAAGGTCTGAATTTGCAAAATAAGGCATAACTCATCCGATGCAAAGCTGTTTCGGAGAACTTTTCATGAAGATTCCTCATTGTATCATTTAAAAACCGTTTCTGCTTTTCCACTCTATTCCGGGCAATACAATCTCTTTCTCCAGGTGCCATCCGAGAGTTTGCATCATTTTCCAGAAACCTTCTCACCTCTTCTTGTATCCGTAGGGCAACATACCTTCGTTTCTGTCTTTCAATTACATGATCACTGAGATTACGATTAGCTAACCGTTTGGTGAAAATATTTCCTGAACCTTTTACTGCTTTATACTTTTTCAATACCCTTCCATCACCAATTATAGAAGGAACGTATGATTTCTTCTTTTTGAAACTATTGATTTCTCTGAAATTTGAGCGTAATTGACATTCTAAGGCTGCTCCCAACAACAATTTCCTTTCAATTGATTTTTTATTTTTACTTTTCAAAATTGCTTTCACTTGAGTTTCAGGCGTGGTTTCAGATTTTTCATTCTCTGCTGTTATCTTCCTATAGTATTCTTGTGTGTATCTTCCAACTAACTTCCTCAGTCTTGCATTGTCATTCAGCAGCTTTTGATTTCGTTTGATAATTCTACTTCTATCTCTATGAATTCTTCCTCTCCCTGACTTCTTTTGCACAGGAACTATTGTCAAATTTTCACTGGGGAGTGTCGAATTCCCACCGGAGCAAAAAGGACCATCAACAGTTCTACACTCTTCCTGAGTTTTCTTTTTTTTGACAGTAATTTTTTGAGTTTCCCCTCCACTGGTTTCTTTTCAAGCGCGCCTCTTCCATCAACATTTCTCCTATCCGCTTAACTTGCTTCTTTTTCAAATTTTTTGATATTTTTCTCTCTCCTTTTGTTTTGGTAGCTCTATTTTCACTGGGTCTTTTTTAATTTTCCTGTATCTTTCTCTTTCTCTTAGCCTCTTTTTCAGTAACAGCTCTTCTGTACTCATTTTTTTCCGGGGGCTCATTTTTCTTTATATTTTTCAAAATAATGACGAAATGTCAACAAAAACTCCATTCATACCTACAACGTGATGAATTTTCCACTTCATGCATCGAATACCTCTCGGTCAAATATCCGATTAAACTCCATCGAGAAAAAAGCTCAAGAAATCTATATTTTACGATCTCTATATTATTCCTGAATATCGAACATCGGGTACGTTCAATTGAGGTGAAGGAATAGAGCATTTTGTAGATATCATATTTAGGTTATAATTTATATGTCATAATGATTTTGTGGTTAGATTTCACCTTTGAAAAAATTCCAGTTGAGAAATAATGAAAAATCTCATTTCCGTATGCAAAATTCACATCGTGACAAGGGAATGAAAAATAGGGAAACGAGAATTCTGCGGTTTTTTATATTCTCCTCAAAGAGAAAATTAGTTGAAGACTCCTCCCTGGGAACAAGCGAGTGGTTGTATTCATCAACTGAATGGAATGAAGCGATCGGAATAATGAATGATATTTACCTCGTGGCAAGGGCAAGGGAATAATGATGAATAAAAACAATCTGAATACTCCTCGTCACGACACGATGTTTACCAAACCAACAAACATCAGAACGACGATCACACCCTCCACCATTATAGATGAAAACATACTCATCGAGAATTTCCTATCCACGATCTCTAAATTTGCACGAATCTTCCGAGAGAGGGAGATTTGAACGTAGACAAGGGAATGGAATGTTTTAGAGTTACAAGGTTTTTTGACATTTATAAATAATTTACACAAGGTATATCATTGATCAGATTATGGTAAAATGATCTGTGAGATATACAGAATGAATTAAAAAATAGAGTTTTTCAAAAATAAGCTCAAGTATAACTTATTTTATAGTGGTAGCTTGAAAATCATGCTCAGTTACAGAACAGGGGAATTAAAATTTCAATATATAATGATTATTTCAGATCACACTGGGATATTATTATTGGCCGATGTGACTGGAAATTAATTCGTTCAAAAGTGTTCAATCAGACAACGAAACAATTTTGCATCCAACGACTGCCATTATAACACAACACAAGAGTTACTGTCGATCTACACTTTTCTGCAGAATCACCCACTTGCGCTCTGAAGGTGGGTGAGGCCATTTGTATTTCATGTCTCAATGTTGAGAAGAAAACAGTGGCAAAATACATGATCACGGAATAAACAGTGTTACAAAAATTATATCGTTTCATCGATCTATCAATATAATACGAGGGTCTATCTTCAATTTTTGAAATGAATATTGATACGGTTACATGGTTATACATTGTGGCTTGAACTTGGCCACGAACATGAATATACAACATATAGGGTGATCCTTAACCATTTTTCATCAGTTGATCGTTTCGAATTCTTACCATAAATCAAATAGTCTGTAACACAAAAACCAATGTATGTTCCGAGAAAGTTATAATTTTACTGGACTTTAAAACATCGAATGTCTGAGAGTGTCATGAAATTATGTGTAAAATAAACAATTCTTATTGTATAAACTTAGCTCACAGTTTTATGCAATCATTATACTATTGAGAAGACATTCCATCCTCGTCTTATATTCGAACAAAAGAATAGGTACAGAATGAATTTGAATGAACAAACTCGTGCCTCGTGACCCGATTCCGGCGACATTCGAAAGAGAAACGATTTCATGAATCAACTACAAATAGTGACGACGAGCTCGACTCAAAACCCACCAAACCTCGATCTCGTCGTAACAGTCGCAAGGTGAAGAATGAGATCATCAATATGCTTTGAACTACAGTAATAGAAGCTCCTTTATAAAGCGGAATATCATATTCATCCTCATAATCATGTGGTTCTTCATTGCCAATCTCCAAATTCACATCATCATCACAATCATCACTCTCTTCTTCGCCTTCTTCTTCATCTATAAAATTATTTTTCCGTAAGTGGTAAATTCATAATGGAATTGCAATGTTCAGGAAGGGGAGGGAGGGATCTGAATTAGCAGGACTGGAAAAAGCGTGCTTTGTTGGCAAGCTGGAATTGTTTGTTGGCACGAGAAGAATACTTGAATAAAACGAACTTTTTGGGATATTTCATGTATGTTTCAAGTTGGGAAACAAATTTTTTCAGCGTGAGTTAATCGGATATACAAGAGTTATGTCCACATTTGTAGAGCACCTTGCAAATGAAGTCTCTCATCGATGTGCGAGTTAAAGGTCGTACTTTTCATCCAAAACAGGACGACCAAGGAGAATTCCAATTTTCCCATATTATTTCTCCATGTGCATTGAGAGTGATGACCACCAATATCAAGAAATGTACGGAGAGAAAAGAATGTGATTGGAGTTCTCACACGGAGAGAAATGAATGGTAAAATTCTCAATGTAGCATGGGAATGATTACTATGTTACATGGTGACGGAAATTTTTAGATGGTGCGAGTCACTTGACATAGTGATGCTCCCGATTTCATGTGGTAACATCAGCCCTGTTAACATAGTAATGATTACCATGTTACATTGGAGACAGTACTATGCAACTAAACATGAATCCAATGCTATAAAGTAATATTGACCATGATTTTTTCATTGATTATAACCTAAATTAAACTATTGACATGTATATACACACAAAGCTTTTCAATGAATGAGGTTATAAATAAATAAATTGGGTTATGAAATGGTTAATAGAAAGGAAAGGGAGCACACAGTCAGAAACAAATTAAAACCATGATTTTTTCATTGATTATAACCTAAATTGAACTATTGACATGTATATACACACAAAGCTTTTCAGTGAATGAGGTTATGAATAAATAAATTAGGTTATGAAATGGTTACTAGAAAGAAAAGGGAGCATACAGTCAGAAATAAATTATAATTTATTTTATTTATTTTATTTTACTTTACTTTTTTTTTCATATTATTAGGTACAATTATAATAAGTAAAAAAAATAGTGATAATTTATGTCTCAAGAAACCGGTTTTGAGGAAAATCCATACAGTTCCTATTAGGGGTGTGCGGGTAGCACTTTTTATCGGGTCGGGTCGGGTTCGGGTATTTGTATTTCTTTTCGGGTCAGGTCGGGTCGGGTACCCGATTAAATCGGGTTTTCCAAGTCGGGTACCCGAATATAATAAAATCGCTTAAATTTAATATTTTCAACTTCTATTCAAAGTTGCCATTGCCGTTGATATTTTAAGGACAAATTGTCTTGAGCGATTGTAGGAATAAGGGGATTTCATATGAATTCGATTCTAATATGAAGAATGCCATATTCACTACAAGTCTATTAGGGTTGTTACTCCATGTAATTGATTATGCAGCGGATTAAGAAATCTCCAAATTGCTTCATGGAATGTTTATATTTATTTTCTAATTCAATTAAAAAATATAATCACATTTATATCTCATAAATAATATATTATCTATTTTCGTATTTAGTAACCACAATATAGAATCTTGAACATCAATGAAAATAAATATTCTTCTTATAAATATCATTCTTTTTCCATATTTTTAAATTTGAATGGAGGAAGCACAACTCTCCCACATGTTTTGTCAGCAATATTGATCGAGTTGCTGTCACAATATTTCCTGCTGAGGAAGACGTTTGCTATATTTGAATTACCCGAATGTAATCGGGTACCCGAAAAACTCGGGTAGTTGAAAAACCCGACCCGACGGGTACCCGACCCGACCCGACCCGATAAAAACCCGATGACTCGGGTACCCGCACACCCCTAGTTTCTATATACACATTCAGAATGTTGAATATTACATTACAGTTTTGCAGACAATTGTCTTCTCTTACGCAATATTATACCGCCGCTGAGTAATCCCATATACAGATGATATATATATGCTAGTAATAAAGTTGGATCTGTATCTTCTACTTCTCTTAAACGCATGAGGTATTTGGTGACGCTCTCTCTGGGGCTGTAATTTTTAATCCATTCTTTTCCTAAATAATAATCAAGATCCTGTTCAAAGGCCTCTGTTCTTTCAAGTTCAGCGAGTTTTAATAATCCAATTTTGGTATTTTTTATCTTATCATAGCACCTTGAAAGTATCGGAAGATCTCATAGAAAACCATTAATCTATCCGCTCAGACAGAATCATCGCGGAATCCAAATGCCAGTTTGGCATTCACTAAAGCATGGCATGAATTTCTCTGGTGGCTTTTTTCATTTTCTTACAAAAGGTGTCATCTTCTTTGTTCAACATTTTGGATGGACTTTTTATATCACTTAAAAGAAGAAACTGAGATTTTGATTGTATAAACACGTTTATTATTCTCACTTTGTCATTGTTCTCAAAAACCCTCGCTCAACTCTACATCAATTAACTTAATGTAAATATTTAATCGTAAAAATAATGTAGGTAACCATCATATTTACGCTCTGTTGCTTAGAATTCAGCCTATTACAATTATAATATAGGTAGCAATGAAATTTTTCAGATCCAACGTTTTGGAATATATTTTTTACCGTTATCAGCGGTAACAATTCTAGTTGAATAGAAGTTTCTCATTTCAGAATACATCAAACATGACCACTCATCAGTGATTGTGCTAAATTCATATGACTGATAGTGATCATTAAAATCGTATTCTTCGACCCTATTGGTAATCAAAATGAATTTGTCATGAGAGTCAAGCAGTATTAACTTGACATGAAAGAATGAAGGCCTTTCTTCAGATGGGATCATTATGATTGTACCTTCACGGATTATATGACCCATGTACTTGACAAATGTCGTAGAATATACACTCGCGATATTGTTTGGAAGTAATGACGCAAATAAATGAAAATTTTCGATATTTTCCAGTTTCGCAATAAAAGATTTGGCTCCAGTCGTTAAACTATTATTGTTTCCTTCCTGTGCAGTACGTAACATATAATGAAATTTCAACTGGTTCCTCAGAGCGACAGTATAATGAATATTTACTCAACTGATGGCAGAACGAGCAGCAATTTTGCCTTCTCGATGTTTTCGTTCGTCACCAGAACAATCAAGATTTGCTACAGGACCAAACGACTTAAAGACATGATCATAATGTAATAAAACATGGTGTTGATATTTTGAAGAATTTTGATACAATTCTGAGAGCAAAGATGAATATTCACGAACAAGCACTTTAAAATATAAAATATTATGTTTATGAATAATTTTTGCCGTTGCAATATCCAAAATTTTTCTAAGCATTATTACAAGTTGCCAATGTTCGTCATCTTCAGGGATTAAATCGCCTATGATAAGATGTACATTACGAACAAAACAAGACATTTCCGCTGATGATATTATAATACATTCGTTTTTAATCTGATTTTTCAAAAATTCTGGCGGTTTGTTGCGTTTTTCATTAGCTCCATAGTCAAAACCTCTAACTCTGTCATTCAAAGTTTTTAATGAGAAGAATTTCTTTTCATTAACGTAAAAATTCAATATTTTTCCTATATCGTATTGAAAAACTCCTTCAAAAATGTCATGCATTACATCTGCACAAAGAGATTCAATGACAATAAATGTAGGTAAGGTAGCAAAAGCACTAGGAGCTTTAATACCAAATGATTGAAAATCTTGTCGTTGTATTTGTTCATAATAACTTTCTGGAGACCTCATCGGACAAGTACTTTCATCAACTGTACTTTTCATTCCAAGCTTATCTAGAGTACAAAAACGACAGCAGTAGTTGGCAGAAAAACATGTAGTGAATCCATGGATTCCATTGACTCCGAGATTATCACCAATCACTGTTAATAATGAAAAGTGAATAGTTTTCTCAGCGGGTGTATTTTCAAATAATGTGATTCCATTTGATTCGAGAGATTTCAATTCATCGATCAATGGTGACAGTAGTGTTGAGAATCCTAATTCCTTTCCATCGAGTGGATTGTAAAGAAGTGTTACAAATATGTTTTGAAGCTTTGATTGCAGATGTGGTGGCAAGCACGGTATTTGAATGTAAACCGCACCTATTTTTGATGAGCCTCTATGGGTTCCCAATACATTATGAGGTTCATACTCGTCAGTATAAATAATAGCTGGAAGTACTGATTTACCCTTGAACAATCTTTTTTTCTTCTTCCACACATCTGCTTGAATGACATTTTGGACAATGAATGAGTCCTCTGGCAAAGAATCGATAAATTCAAAAATATCCTCTAACATTTCTGGAAGTTCGAAAAAACACTTGAATACTGGTGTTACAGGAATGTATTCTACAGTTACTGGAACATCAACTGACTTCAAGATACCATCAATTGCCCGATATTCTTTTCTCTCAGCAACTTTGATCGTTTCAGATGGTATAAGCGTTCCAGCAGGTTCAAATGCTGCAAATCTCTTATGCTCAGTATCCAAATCTGTGAATGGGTTCTGTATCAAATTATGAATTGAATGAAACTGATTCAAGTTATAATCACTCTCTCCAAAATCTTTCAGGCGCAACAACAATCCATTAATGAACATGTTCACAGCAGAATTTTGAAATAACTTGGAAGCTGCATTAACTATGTCCTCAACTCGGCTACGAGAAATTTCTTCGTGATTATAAAGACTTGCAATAAAATTTAAGCTTTTATCTTCCATCCTCGCAACCAACATTGCCTCATTAAAATTATTATTGTACTTATCACAATTCATGTTTGTTTTCAAGATATTAAATGAGTTGAATAATAGGAATGGTGCAGACAAAATTGTGAATTAACTTAAAATACGCAATAATTAATACTTTTGTCAGTGCTTGATAAACTTAGCAAACATAAGTACTTGAAATAGTTGTCAATCACATCGACAATTTTAATCGATCTTTATCTTCATTTTACGAGTGATATGTCCAATCATTTTCTCCATCTGGGCACAATAATGGTTTCCAGGAACAGGAATGCTGAATATAACTTTTTGGATAAAAATCCAAATGTTGTAAGATGACTGAGGATATTGCCAATCAAAAGTGTGAAATAATTCGGAATTTAATTGTAGAGCTTCCAAAGGGTCATCAACTTTGTAATTAATAATGTCTGTAATCACATAGAAGCTGTGGTATTGTGAAGGATTTCCAACAAATAGCATGTACGGCTGGATTTTAACTTTTTTTTCCAAAGCTATTTTCTTCTTCTGCTAGATAATTTCATCAACTTTAGCTTCAATCTGTAAATATTAAAATATTGTTTTAAAATTTTCTTCAAAACATGAAATGAAATACAAATACAGTTTTTATAATCACCTCGGTTCTAACTATGAAGTCATTTATTAGAGATGATTTTAATAATTCGACAGCTTTATCAGCAGGCGTTTGGACAATATTCTGATCCAGTTTCCTCTTTTTTGAAATTTTCGGAGTTGGAGGTTTTAAATTTGTAGGTTTTAACATCAATCCTAATAATAATAATGATGCAACTAGCTTAGCATCTGAAAAGCATAGTAGAGTAATAGTTAATTGTAGAAAAACAATTAAATACAACAATATCCATTTAATTTTTTTGGTAGCTTCTTTTAACTTACTCCCTGACAAGCTTGGTAGGTTGTTAATCAACTCTTGGGCTTCAAGATTATCTTTTAGGTGATGATCAATCTTGATGTACTCTTCGATGAATTTTTCTATGACAGACCAGCGATTTTTAACCGGATTCAATTTTTCCGGAAACATATGACCTAAGTCTTTATGGATCTAAAAGAAAAGCATAAATTCATAATCATCATGCAGCAAGAATTCCAGAAAGAATTCATTGTATTCAATAAAAAAGCAAAGAGTTGTATACCTTAATTTGTTCACATAATTTGATTAAACTTACCAACGAAACTCCTCTTTATTGATGAAGACAACGGTAAATTGATGAGACTGATAAGTTATCATCATTTTTCAGTGCTTTCTTTCTGGCCGTATAAGTTACGCTCCAGTATTCTAACACAAGGTCCCAAGGCTCCAAATTCTGTTTTAGGAATTCTAATTTTTCAGCAACTCTATCTGCAAAAAAATAAACAACTAATGTATACCAAAAAAAAACATAATGCAAATGAAAAAAAATCGTACCATCTGTAATTTCTTCTGCGACTTGTGAATTCACCGGTTCAGTTGAGGAGCTTTTAATCGGTTTTAAAATTCCTGCGTTTCGGAGAAGTTTTTTAACATAATTGTACCGATCCCACAGTTTACCGCTAGCATTGATTTTGATGTTGTTTTCCTGGGTATATGGAGTAAAGTATAAACCCGGCTCTTCATCAAAGACTTCCTCAATTTGTTCAGCCAATAATTTGAATCGAGACGACTCTACTCTATAGATTATTGATATACATTTAATTGAAACATTTCATAATAAGACGTAGTTAGAAAAAGAGGGATTTGGAGTAATTTAAACCAATTTGAGAAAATTTGATTGAAAGAACGTATAGAGATATATTTTAGATAGAGCTACTTTATACAAATCTGTTTCTAAGGAGGTATGACATAAAAAATTTGAATAAACATTGATTGAAAATAACGTAAAATTATAATTTTTAGTTACAAAATGCAAACTCCAATTCAACGTACTTAAACTTCTCTATTTGTACTCCTACTTGATAATTTGAATCGTTGAGAAGGATGGTAGCTTCCCGATCAATTAATTTTTTAACTAAAATGTTCCGAGCTTCGTCAGTTAAACACTTTTTCATATCAAAAGTAGAAAGCACAACAATGCCTCCATAATCGTGCATTAAAAAACTCTTCAATTCTTCATTGGGATCAAATTGGAAAAATGGACAAGTATTGAAATCAATGATAGGAAGTATCAACGGATGGGATGAACCAGGAAGTAATTGCTCGGAAACTGTGGATGGAAAGAATTTTGTAAGAATTTTGAACTCTTCTAAATCTGTATACATAACATTATCAAACTTTTGAATGACAAATAAGTGATTGTTGAGTATCTAACCTTCATCTTGGATGGTTTCATTCTCATTGACCACACTCAAATTAATAGCTTGAGACTGGAACAAAAAAATAATCAGCATAACTGTAAACTCATCTTAAATCTCTCAAATATAAAAAATGTTGACATGAATATTGAAAATATTGAAAATTGAACATTAACATGAACTTATTTTTCATTTTTTTATAATAATCTTCAATTCATGATATGACACGGCAATACAGTTAGCAGACATCTGAACATTTGGAAAATTTTCTTTATGAATAAATTGGTATTCAAAAAACTGTTGAGTACTGACAGTGCTTGAAATTCTTTCGACAAGTGTTCAAAATTACTGCGTGTAAATGTCAACAATCATTTCATGGTGAATTATTTGTTAGTAACTTGAGCATATTTGTTTACTTTTGTAACATAACCTAATTTGATATCTTTCTTGTCAAACTTGACTTACATTGTTTTTTGAGAATTAATAATTCAATATTGTATACTTACAAGTAAATCCGACATTTTTATTGTTGTTGGTATCCTTTTTCACTGCACACTGTTTTTTTACTGCCTTTTCTTCTTTTCAACAGCGACAAAGTTTTCGAGTTCACAAGTCAATATAACCACACATCACATACCACCACGTGGTTCATACCCCATATCAAATATGTTTGACTACACTCTTATACTATTTTATTTTTCGCCCGCCAGGTAACGTGGATAACCGCCACGCTGTAAGGATAACTGGTAAAACGTTTAACTGTCAGTTAGACTTCGGGAATTCAACAAGTGTCGAGAATGAGGGATTAAAAAAGTTTCAGTTTTTACTAGACTTTGGCTTTGTGAAGAACAACGATAAATCAGTCTCCTAAATAATAACTGTGTTTTTACTTGATTATCAATAGTGGGCTGATTACCGTAATAATACGTTTAATATATGTATGTCTATACACGTCGTGTCGATATTGCCCACAGCGTGCATAATTTCATTAACTGGAATGACAGCTATTGTAACATGGTAATCAGTACCATTTTACATTGCTCTGAGTTCTATTTGTCCGATTTCTATGTAGTATAGTAATCATTACCAGAAAAATGGCGAAGGATTCTATTCTCACATAGTAACATTTACGATTTTCAATAAAATAAGAACGAATACTATGTTAGCATGGTAAATATTACCATGCATTTCTCTCCGTGCATATTCACGATATACGCAGAGAACAATTCTTGCTGAAATAGTCTTCTCAGAAAATCTGCTTCGCTGGATTAGCGAAACGTCTGCTGTGACAGCAAAAATTTTGCTGGTTCAGCAATTTTCTGGCAGTCTGTAAATCTATAATGCTTGATTGCTAAATCAGCTGGTCCTTACTGAAAGACCAAGGTTTTCTCAGCTAATTCAGCGACAAGATTTACCTCAACATCGAAGCGAATTTCCGAGACTTGCTGTTTCAGGAACTTTTATTCTTCTAGTGTCACGTAACATAGGGGAAAATATCTAATTTCACTCGTTCCACATTGGTTCACATGTTTTTACCATATAACTTCTGGCGAAAATCGCAATCATTATCCCTAGTAAAAATTTTCATCTCAATTCGCCAAGCACACCTAGTGCAAACGTACTATTTCCTTGTGCGGTACTGTTGTGAGTTAATGCTGGCGCATTACGTCTGCATCGTAACGTACAAGAGAGCTGGACGGTGGCAGAACCTCTGCAACCGATCGATTTGGCAGATCTAGATGAAAATTCTTACACTGAGAAAAATTATCTACTATAAATTACTAGACTCGCTAGTATATTGAGGATATACTTGCATTTTAAGGTTATATACCAAACATTCTCATCAAAAGCATCAGACTTTCCCGTACAGCACAACCACCGATCCTCCACCTAAGACTTCGGTGGACCAGAGGTGGAGAATTGGTGGAGAAATGGGAGCCGTGGAAATAAGGGAGAAATAAGGGAGAGTCTCCGTTGAGGCAACGGAGAGGCGACGGAGAAATGTCCGCCCCCTGTATTTTCAGTAAAACTTAAATTCGTGAATTCATACATTCAGATTTGGTTACGTAAATGCACCAATAAGAATTATATCGAAAATACAGGGGGCGGACATTTCTCCGTCGCCTCTCCGTTGCCTCAACGGAGACTCTCCCTTATTTCTCCCTTATTTCCACGGCTCCCATTTCTCCACCAATTCTCCACCTCCGGTCCACCGAAGTCCTAGGTGGAGGATCGGTGGTTGTGCCGTACGGGTTCTATTATAAAATGTCATTATCCTACCATTAACTCCCAGAAAGTCTGGTACTTTTGAAGAGAATGTTTGGTATATACCTTCAGAGTGCAAGTATATCCGCAATATACTAGCGAGTCTAGTAATTTATAATAGACAATTTTCCTCCGTGTACTTGAGATCGCAGAAAAATGTGGTGATTTCAGGACTTGGCAAACTTTGCCAGCCTAGGTTCCATCAATGTTTGTCTGGGCTCGTACAGCCTTGTCCCAGTGGTGAAATTTCACACGGGTCAGTTCTCCCCTCCGGCACCATCGAAGTCAACTGTCAGAACATATTTGTTCACTATCTGAAAGAAGATATGATCTGAGAGAATCTTACCGTGATCTGACATAAGAGGTTTTCAGAGTATGAGGTCTGCCAGATCTCTTTTAGAAGACATGAATACAAATGTGACGAAGTTCTAATATCGACCAATTAGAACTCTTTGATGAGCCTTCATGTTATCTTCCGGATCTTCTTTTAGGACGCCCAAATCACCCCTAAGAACTCTATAAGTGAAATTTAGGATATCAGATGGATGTCTGAGTATTCCTATGTATCATCATGTTTGACAGATGATTATTTTATTTTATTATATATGATCAAGTTCATTGGAAATATTTTCAAAGATTCAAACAAGCGTGTTTCCACAGGTCTGTGTAATTCATTGTATATTTTACCATCAACGTCACCTTGAGAATATGTGTTCATGCATGACCGGCTTACTGATTCCAGAATTGAGCCCACGCAAAGCAAAACCGACGATGCGTTCGAGAAGCGGTGAAAGTGTTGTCCAAGCCACCACGTGAAGGTTCGGAAAAAAAATCGGAATTTTGGAAATCTTAAAATACTGGGTGATAGGGCTTGAAAAATCAATCTGAGTCTCTTCTTACACCTTTCGTCCTATGATCGATAGTTTTCAAGAAAAAAAAAATAAAAAGCACCTATTTTTCTGAATAGAAAATCAATGTTTTTCAACATTAAACTCGTCGTAACTCGGCCATCTTCCCATGTATTGTAATGAATCTTGCGTAATCCGATTCATAAGACCTTCCCGATGACGTATACGTTGAAGAAATTTGTGAAAGTTGATGAAAAATTATAAATTTTTCAATCCGAAGTGGAAACCATGTTTTTCATGCTTTGCGTTGAAAAAGTGTCGGGGGAAGTATGAGCTACGAAGAACTTCCAGCGACAAAGTTGTTCGTTACTGTATGGAGAAACTTTGTGGAAATTTTGAGATCGATTGAACTATCAGTTTTAAAAATACAGCGATTTTAATATGAACGCGCAACGAGAATTTTTCATCATCTCGCGTCGTGTTGCCGGCTGAATATTGGAGTCTATAGGAGAGATTGTATTCATTTGATTTTCCAATGCGTGTTCATGTTTTTTGAGTTAGGGAATCCAAATATTGAACCATGTTGGCAAGATTCGTTATTTGTCTCCTTCACGAATAAATTCATTGTTTATAATGTTTTCATGGATAATTCACTTTGAAGGAAAATTCTCCTTCGAACAAGAGAAGTTTTTTTATTCGATGAAACAAAAAGCTTTGTGCAGATTATTCTTCACAGAATAGGAAAAGTTTTGTTAAAATAATTTTCTCCAGAAGACCAATATTTTGAATATGGAATCGTTTCAAATAAATAAAATTCACGATTACTCAGCCAAAACCGCTCGAAATTCCTTGAAAATTTGCATACATATTCTGGATGCATTGAAAAACTCATAGGGTTGGTTGTAACGATGGGAATATTAAGTATATTATTGAATCATGTTCAATAATAAATTTATACTAATCAAAATCGTTGTGTGCCAATTTTGTTGCGTATACTCTCCGTGTAATACTGCTCCCAGACCCGGAGCTAACGCTTTGTTCAATATCTTCTGCATCTTTTACAGAATAATTTCAAGTTTCGTACAAAACCTCTTCAAAGATGAAGGAACAAATGCCGCTTGAAATTTTGCGAACTTGGAAGTTTCCTCGATACTTTTTCTCTATGAAATGGTACAGCGCGACTTTGATTAGTATGAATTTATTATTAAACATGATTGGATAATATACTTGATATTCCCATCGTTAAAACCAACCAATGACTTTTTCAATGCATACATAATATGTATGCGAATTTTCAAGGGGTTTCGAGCGGTTTAGGCTGAGTAATCGTGAATTTTATTTATTTGAAACGATTCCATATTCAAAATATTGGTCTTATGGAGAAAATTATTTCAATAAAATTCTTCCTATTCTGTAAAGAATAATCTGCACAAAGTTTTTTGTTTCATCGACTAAAGAAACCTCTCTTGTTCGAAGGAAAATTTTTCTTCAAAGTGAATGGTTTATCCATAAAAACATTATAAACAATGAATTTATTTGTGAAGGAGACAAATAACGAATCTTGCCAAAATAGTTCAATATTTGGATTCCCTAACTCAAAAAACATAAACACGCATTGAAAAATCAAATGAATACAATCTCTCCTATGGACTCCAATATTCAACCGGCAACACGACGCGAGATGATGAAAAATGCTCGTTGCACGTTCATATTAAAATCGCTGTATTTTTGAAACTGATAGTTCAATCAATCCAAAAATTTCCACAAATTTTCTCCATACATTAACAAACAACTTTGTCGCTGGAAGTTTTTCGTAGCTCATAGTTCCCCCGACACTTTTCCAACGCAAAGCATGAAAAACATGATGGCAACTTTCTCGAAATTTCCAATTTCGTTTTGAAGCCTACTGCTTACTATTTTCTTCCCTCGTTTCCGATTTGCCTGGAATTTATATCATACGACTATCACCTTGTGACCTGAATACACTCAGAGTTCCATGGCATTCGGATAATATGAACATAGGGAAGCCATACTTTTAAGAATAATGCAGATCGCAAACAAAAATTCCCCAGAGTTTTCAACCGGTTGGGATGAAACTTATATGGGACCACCATCAGGTTATCACTGGAGCGTGGTTCAAATTTCATTGAACTCGGATAATAGAAAGCGGAGATATGCGTGATCGCAAAATCACGATTTTTGATTACATTTTTCTTCACTCTCCCTATTCTACTACACCGAGAGAAAAAGCATACTGCGGAAGTATGACGCACTAAAGTTCCTAATGCATTTGTCATAACGTGCTTCCAACGCTCGGTCCCCATGCTTAGAAAGCATGTGACACATACCCAAAAAGCATGGTCTCGTGCGTTAACTGCATGAGTCCCGAGCGTTAAAAGTACGTTGTAACAAATGCGTTAGAAGCATTGAAGTGTGTCATGCTTCTAAAGCATGCTTTTTCCCTCGGTGTAAGGAGATCAAGTTGACATTCATATGGGACCACTGCTGACGCCGAATGTAACCGTGATAAAAATTTCGTGATGATCGAATAACAGGAACGGAAGTTATCCGTGATCGCAATTGTAGGGGGGTTACATCCACACATCCACACATCCATCCATCCAGACAGACAGACACGGAACCAAAAATTTTCCCCCGAGTTTCGAGGAAAATTTTGGCTTGAGAAATTTTCAGTTTGAAGACAAAAAAAATTTCGGCCGCTTGAAACGATCACAAAGCTTCCCTTTAACGAGGAAGCAAACGGTTTTCACTTCGGATTGAAAAATTCATAATTTTTCATCAACTTTCACAAATTTTTCCAACATATACGTCATCGGGAAAGTCTTACGAATCGGATTACGCAAGATTTATTACAATACATGGGAAGATGGCCGAGTTACGACGAGTTTAATGTTGAAAAACATTGATTTTCTATTTAGAAAAATGGGTGCTTTTTATTTTTTTTTCTTGAAAACTATCGATCATAGGACGAAAGGTGTAAAAAGAGACTCAGATTGATTTTTCAAGCCCTATCACCCAGTATTTTAAGATTTCCAGAATTCCGATTTTTTTTCCGTACCTTCACGTGGCGCCTTGGACAATACTTCCACCGCTTTTCGAACGCATCGTGGGTTATGCTTTCCGTGGGGTCAATTATCATAATTCAATACACGCTGTTTACAATCTGTAGATCCTGATTGTAAGGAATGGATAAATTGATCCGTATGATTTGGATTATCTGTCCAAGAATCATTTTGAATTATCATATCAGGATGAGAATTGACATTATCAAACCTAGAGTCTGGTGCATCTTCTGCTGCATGGAGATGGTTTTGTATAACAGAAGAAAAATATGTTATGGGAAGAACAATTCATGGACATACATTTTACAATAACAACATGTGATCATCATGGTTATTTTCGTTCTTGTCATCTGCGAATTGTCTATAAATGCGTGTTTGCAATCTTGATCCGAAATCTTCATAGCGTAAAGGTCTTCTTGGCATTTTCAACATGCGGTATTATCAATTTTCATCTGCAACTGATCAGTACAACATGGATCTGAACAAATCAATCGTCTCGCGACATACGTCGTATGATTTACGAGACATGGGAATGACAGATATTCATTCACAAGCCTGCAAGTTATAAGAATAACTTTATCACATTATGGGAATATACGAGGGTGGATTGATAAGTTTCCGGCCTGACCAAGAGATGGCGCCACTAGGCCTACCTCGAGGTGGCGTTCTATAGTACCATCCTTAGATAGCTTGTAGCTATAGTTTCAGTCCGATCGCCATGTTAGTTTAGTTTTGAGAGCACGGTGACCAAGACGCCTCTGTGTTTTTCGTAAAAATGGAAAAGCTGGAAAATCGTGCTGTCATCAAATACTTTTATTTGAAGGGGTGAACGCCGAAGGAAATTAAAGAAGAGATGGACTCAACACTGGGGACATCCTCCCCATCATATTCAACCGTTGAGCAGTGGGTTTCCGAGTTTAAAAAGGGTCGTGTGAGCACCTCAGATGAGCCTCGCTCAGGACGCCCCATTGAGGTCACAACTCCAGATATGATCGAAAAAATCCATCAAATAGTGCTGAAAGATCGCAGATTAAGAGTTCGTGAGATAGCTGAGACCTGTGAGATGTCATATGAACGTGTACAAAATATTGTGCACCAACATTTGTATATGGAAAAGCTCTGTGCAAGATGGGTGCCGCGTTTGCTAACAGTCGACCGAAAATTGATTCGAAAGAACATTTCTACCGCCAATTTGGCGTTGTATAAGCGTAATCCAAGCGAATTTTTGCGTCGATTCGTAACCGTTGACGAAACTTGGGTCCACCACTACACTCCTGAAACCAAAGAACAGTCTAAACAGTGGATTGGACCAGGGGAACCAACTCCAAAGAAGGCAAAAACAATTTTTTCGGCGAACAAGGTTATGGCTACTGTTTTTTGGGATGCAAGAGGTATTATATACATTGATTACCTTGAAAAGGGTAAAACTATCACTGGTCAATACTACGCAGACTTATTGCAACGTTTGAGCCACGAAGTGAAAATTAAACGACCTCATCTGGCGAAGAAAAAAATCTTGTTTCATCACGATAACGCACCAGCGCACACGTCAATCGTTGCGATGGCTGAAATCAACGATCTGAGGTTTGAATTAATGCCGCACCCTCCCTACTCTCCAGACCTAGCCCCGAGTGACTATTATCTGTTTCCTAACCTCAAAAAATGGCTTGGCGGTAAGAGATTTGCGGACAATGAAGAAGTAATCGAAGCTGTAAATGGGTATTTTGAGGAGCTTGACGAATCAGTCTATAGAGATGGCATTACTAGACTAGAACACCGCTATGAGAAATGTATCAGCCTTGGAGAAGATTATGTTGAGAAATAAAGGAAAAAAAATTCTCAAAAACGTTGTTTTTCTTGGTCAGGCCGGAAACTTATCAATCCACCCTCGTATAAATCTCCAAAAATATTCTGTGTTCACATGAAAATTCAATTTGTATCAACTGATAAATGAATGTTGGAAATTACCTTTGAACACGATCAGAATACGCATTTGAAAGTTTGAAAATCAATTCGATTTGCGGTTTGATCGATAATGTGACATTCGATCCATATGGTGATATCCATATTTGTTTATAATCGATCACCCTATAATAAAAAAAGCTCATGTTTGGAGAGAACTCATTCAAAACTCGAACTCAGAAATGATTCGTCAATTCATGAGAGATCTACTCATTACAGAATATCCGGAGGCGATATAATTTTCAAAGCCTATTACCTTGAAATTTAATTGGAATATCTGAAGGTGATGGAATTATTATTTGAAATAACATAAAATGTGTTTGTGATAACTCAATGATCAAATCCTTATTTTGAATTTGAATATCGAAACAACAGGTTATGTTCGCATTGATATTCTGGATCCAAGATAAATCTACGTCTATCCTACGGCGGAATGAATTACCTGAACTCAATGAAGGAGAAGAAGTTGAACTTCAATATCAGAAGAAAAAATATTTGTGTAAAGTTTTGAAGTATAGCGGTGGATTTGAATCTGTATGCATGTTTCTTTTTGAATTCGCTCCTCATCTCCGTAAATATCCTGTGAGATTATGATCTTTTCTCATCATTTTTCTGTCGTTCGTTATTTTATTTGCTCTCTCTCTCTCTCCCTCTCTTTCCCTCCATACATATGTTCGAATTTTGAGTGTGTTTTAAACGGTTTTTCTTCTCAACTATTTTCCACTTTTGTCTGATCTCGTTTGATATTGTCAAATATATTCGTATTCCATTAACCATTTTGCTTTCACCCCATTTTGGTTTTGTTTTGACCATTCTCCACATCACCAACTCGAGGAGGATTCAGTTTGATGAATATTGATAACACACAGATGATAATAAATGGTCAGAAAACCTCCATGTGGATAAAACTGGAAACATTCGACTTAGAAGGAGAGTTCCTCCTGAAGACGTGAAAACACATTGTCAACAAACTATATCAACCGAAAAATATGAAAAAAGTGAACAAATATCTGTTGAAGAAGAAATTCTGATGAGCGTTCCCGTATTCCAAGGAACTCCAGGTGTTTAATCACCCTCTATGTGCAAACATGGGTCATTTGTGTTCAGGTCCCTTACCGGAAGAAATGTTGACTCCTAATAGTGACCGCAAACACACTATTGGAAACTGTTGAGTTTTAATAATTCAAAGTATTCACGTCCAATAGTTTTCGATAGTGCTTTCCACTGTCACTATTGGGACTAAACAGTCTTTATTCATCAGGAGTGATTTCTTTCAAGACGAAATTTAGGATACATTCTTGCTTTCCAAACTATACGGAATCAAATTGTTGCCTCATTCTGAGTGCATAAGTTAATTCTACACAGTAGAAAGTATATTCACAAATTTTGGCAGATTTTTTTAACCACTTTCTCTACGTGGAATAATACCTGGAAATGAATTACCCATGTGCGCACTGATGAGATGCCTTTTTGTAGTGCGTGCCGAAAGGGTTGGAATGAGTTTTGCAGCCTTTTCTCAATACATAGTTTTTTCATCATTCTACAGATACAAATCATGCATCGGAATCAAAATCAACTTCAACAAATGCAGTTACTGATTTTTCCACCCAAAGCAATGGAGATCTGTCTTTGAATCCTAGCTCTCAACAGAATACTTCGGAAGAAATTACTCATGAGATGTTGAGAAACGCTCTAGAGATGATTGAAAAAGCGAAACGATGCAAAAAATTCCCAGAGCTGAATAATTTGTTGGAAACGAAACGGAAATCATCAAAAGAAGTGGATTTGAATATGAGAGTAACTGCTCACATGTCTATCTTACAGAACATATTTTTTTTCACTTTGAATACACGGAAAAAATTGTATGGTTGTCTCAATCAAACTTATCATGACCCCAAACTTATGGCTGCCTGAACCAGAAATTTAGTTCATGTTGTCAACCATCTGTTTGTCACAATCAGATTTCTGGTTTGGACAGCCATAAGTTTGGGGTGAGCCAAATACAGCCATACGGTTGGTTGAAACAACCATACAATTTTTCCCGTGTACATATACATATTTTACTATAATATTTGACTGTGAGTCTTTCAACTAAGTCTGAATTCTTATGAATCTCTCTAATCTCTCTGAAAAAGTTACCACAAAAGTTTTCCTAATTCACCTGTCTCTGAATATCTCTGAATCTCTCTTTAGCATGTATGCACAACGGGACCGTCTCTGGTCCAGGATGCACGGAAAAATGATATGGTTGTTTTAACCAAACACATGGCTGTATTTGTTTTTTCGTCCCAAACTTATGGCTGTCCAAACCAGAAATTCAATTTTGACAAACAGATAGTTGATAGCAGTAATCAAATTTGTGGTTCAGGCAGCCATAATTTTGGGGTGAGCCAAATATAGCCATACGGTTGGTTAAAACAACCATACAATTTTTCCCATGCGAGACCCATCCTGCCGATATGGGCCTCAGACCAGGTCAAAGCTTATACACGCTAGTGCTATGAATTATATGCATTGTTTTGAAATTTTCGCCTAGAAATTTCTCCCCATTCATTTCTCTCTGAATTTTCCTGAATTATTCTGAATTCCTTTTCAAAATTCAACGTATGGATTTTGCCAATTCGTGTATTTCTGGATGTTCATGTGAGCCTTCAAATTTTTGACCAAAAATATGTCCGAATTTACTTTTCTCTGAATTTCCCTGAAATCATGTGAATTACCCTTCTGAATTTCTTTGAAACTCTCTGAATTCCTCTGGAATTCTGGGCCATGAATTTTCCCGAAGTGAATTCACTCCACTTCTGGATTCCTCTCACTCATCTTTTCCTCAATTTCTTCGAATTTTGCCGAATCCTTCTTAATTCTCCAGAATTTCTCTGAATATTTCACAGTTTCCCTGAATTTCTCTAAACCATGGCATTTCCATAGAGATTCAGAGAACTTCCTTCAGGGCATCCATAGAATGAGCCAATGAATATCGTATCATGACGCATTCGATCAATTCACACTTTTGAAAAATACATACCTGATAGAATAGTTCTTTCAATCAATGTATAAGTGTGTGTGTATGTATATGTATATATATATATATATATTCATGTGTGTCCGTATGCGTCCGTGTGTATGTATATATATTCAATAACTGGATAACAGGGGATTTTATCAATAGGGTATGTGGATCAGAATGCTATTCCTGCGTTGAAACTGGTCGAGTTTCATCGAGTCGTTAATCTAATGGGCGGAACATTACGCTCCCCGAAAACAGAGTCATCAAAGCGAAGAATATCCTCTGCGAAGCCTCTTGATTATACATCGACACATGAAATGTACCCTCTTTCTGAAAATCCAAGTCCATCAATATCCTGTATCACAAATGACTAAGGTGGGCATTCATCCAGTTGCATAAACAAACAAGCGCACGTACCTCCAATTCCATAGATGGTTATTGAATCATGTACCCCTCAATTTACCGCATTGGAATCACCTTCACCAGCATCTTATTCACCATGTCCTCGTACGAATCTGGAAAGTCCGGTATCTTCATCTGTTCATTCAGTGACCCCTAAATTCTCATTCAAATGTTCAAAGGAATACACAATTTCTCGTACACCATCATCCACTAGCTCAGCTGAACACAGCGACAACACACCTTTTGTGAGTCCATAACATAAGAAATCATCAACGAGTAAACTGTTCACCATCCGTGAAGAATTTCTCACTCCTACAAATTTTTGTGCGATAGTAGAGAAGGATGAACTGAATCATGACTTCACTCACTCACCATTATCTTGCCACGCACATACCAGGTGTGTAAGTATGAAACCGGAATTTTTGTACAGAAAAAAAACGTTTATTGTAATGATATGATACAAAGTAACTTATCAAAAGTATTGTCCGTCGCTATCTATACATTTTTTCCATCCTTCTGGCAATTTGTGGATTCCGCGCCAAAAGAATTGTTGCTCTTTCGAGGCGAACCAGTCATCGAGCCATTTTCGTATATCTTCGTAAGAAGTAGAGCGCTGCTCAGCAAGTGCGTGTCCCATCGATGCAAACAAGTAGTAATCGGATGGGGCAAGGTCCGGTGAGTAAGGCGCGTGCTGAAGAATCTCCCAACGGAACGACTCTATCGTTACCTGGACCTGTTGTGCTTTGTGTGCTGGTGCATTGTCATGCAGCAAAATCATCTTGTGTTGTCTCTGTTGATATTCTGGTCGTTTTTCACGCAAAACTCGATCCAAATCGATCATTTGTTGTCGGTAGCGTTGAGTATTGACAGTTTCCCCAGGTTTCAGCAGCTCGTAGTAGATAACGCCCTTCTGATCCCACCAAACACACAGCATTGTCTTTCGTCCGTAGCGGTTTGGTCTTGCCGTCGATGTTGATGGTTCACCCGGAGTAACCCATGACTTTTTGCGCTTAGGATTCTTGAAATATATCCATTTTCCATCGCCAGTCACAATTCGATGGAGAAATAACTTTCTTTGGAACCTGGTGAGCAGTATTTCGCATGATGTTTTGCGGTTTTCCTGCTGTTCATGTGGAACCCATTTCCCCCACCTTTTGTATCTTTCCCATGGCTTTCAACCGGAGGGAGATGGCTTCTCGGGTCACCTTCAACTGATCCGCCAGTTGTTGTTGTGTTCAAGCGTCGTCTTCGTCCAACAAGGCTTGCAGGTCAGCGTCTTCAAACTTTTTCGGTGGTCTTCCACGTTCTTCGTTCCTGACGTCAAAATCGCCACTTTTGAACCGTTCGAACCACTCGAAACACTGTGTTTTACCAAGAGCATGCTCACCAAACGCCTCCACAAGCATTCGATGTGATTCGGCTGCGGTTTTCTTCAGATGGAAACAGAAAAGCAGTGCTGTCCGCAAATCGTGATTTGTTGGCACAAAACTCGACATGTTTATCTCCAATAAACTAATGCTACTGAATGAAACCCGTGTTATTGTGAGTTGGAAATCTTTTTCGGATATCAATACAATAACAAGACACCGCTGACGTGATGTGTCGGTAACTGCATCGACATCTAGCGCCACCTATGGGCAAATTCCGGGTTCATACTTACACACCTGGTAAAAATGTGAATGAACTCTCTCGCGTTCTCAAAATCTGCAAGCAAGGAGATGCTCCAAAGCACTCATATTCACAAAGCGTTGTACATGAAATCGTATCTAATAGTGAAATTTCACCTGCCAGTGGTCACAAACCTCCTTCACTCTTCGGTCGTCTACCTCCATCCAAAAACCTTCCACGAATTACCAATATGGGCGTACATCTAGTACAAACAAATGCATGCACCTTCAACTTCACAGACAGTTATGAAATCATGCAATGCCACATGTGCCGTATCTAAATCACCCATGCTCGAATCATCAATGTCTCCTCCACTTGAAAATACATCAACTGATAAACTGTTCACCATCCATAAAGAATCTTTCGCTCTCACAAATTTGCATGCGACAGTGAAGAGAGATGAACTGGATCATGACTTCATTGACTCACCATTACCCTGTCATGCACACAAACAAGTCGATGAAGTATGTTCCGCATTTGAGGTGTGTGAGCAAGAAAATGCTCCAAAGCCCTTTTCTTCACAAACCTTTGCACGTGAAATCGTATCTGATCATGAAATCTTACCTGTTAGTACCCACAAGACTCCTCCACTTTTCCCGTTAACCACTCCCACAAATAAAAATGGAACAAGTCGTGACCAGAAATCTACAGATAGATTTTCACAGGAGCAAAATCGAATATCCTTATCCCCAGTCTGGCCACATTTATCTTTACGGTTACCTCCCGAAAAAAGCATCCTCGATATCACTTCCTTCCACATGCTCGTCGAAGTAGGTCTTCTCATACAACACAACCACAACATACGTCTTGGAACACCTACAGAAACAATAATATAAAATCACCCGTCTGCGCAAACAAACATTCGCCTATACGTTCCTCCTCCCAATCGGAGCGGTTGAGAAGTGAATACCGGACATATTCCTGTACTTATAAGCATGCACATTCTGGGAAACAGAAATTTGATCATAAGTCTTCATCTGATCCTAAGAAAAGCAATGAAACTCAAACGAGATCCAAAGACCGATATGCACGACATCAGTCATTTCCACGTCCCAAAAAACATGAACACACATACTCTTATGAGGGGAAACGCCATACGCGTTTACCAACTCACTTACTTGAACATGCACATAAAAGGTCATATGAGGAGTTCCGCGAAGACTCAAGCCGTCGTCATGAAGATATTGAGTCGCGAGATATGACTACACACAAACGTTGTCGAATATCACACAGTCACGACACAAGTTATACTCCACCGTATTAAAAATTGAGTAATGATAGTAATTATTGCTTGATGAATTATATGAATTTTGCATTGTCTTTACAACACATGAATTTTATGATTCTTCTTCCTGTTGATGAATGGAAGATAATTTAACAAAGACGAATATCGGAGACATCCTCATTTTCGAATGAATGCCCGGACAGCACAACGTGCCACTGGAACGTTTATAGAACATTTATAAAACGTCGAAGAGGTTTTTGAACGCGCAGAAAATATCCCAGAGACACATTTTGCTGTTAGAGTTGGCATAGGGATTGATACGGTGATAAAAATAGGACTGGAAAAAATAATTTTGTGCACGTATGTTTCTGCATCAATATCTCAATTGACCTAAAACCTTGAACAAATGAAAATCGCTTGAAATAAAGGGGATCATTGAACAATTTCCACACCGACTTAATAGTACACTGTAAAACATACGATCCACTCTCAACATCGTACGAGTGTGGATACGGCAAAACTCATGTTGGGGTTGAACATCGCAGTTCAATTAGTCATATACAGGGTGAGTCAGGAAATGTGGACATTCCTTGGCAGGCGTGATCTTGAAGAGATTTTGGATCGGGTTTCCCCGTGGCGAATTTTGATCCCAGCCTCAGATTTCCAGACATGAGCATTTTCAAATTTTTCAAAGAAACCTGATATCTTGAAATCACTGTGTGCTGGACAATTCAATCTAACACCATACGCTAAGTCAGATCAAGGCGCAACCCTAGAAAAAAAATTGAATCAATCCAGTGGTTTTGGTTGTAGGGTCGAAGCGATTCAAAGTTGTTGAATGCTGATTGGCTGAAATGCCAACAGTTTCAAATCACTATAAATCCACAACGAGAACCGCCAGATTAGTTCGATTTTTTCCTCAGGGATGTGCACAGTGGGTCATTCAAATTAACTACGAAATGAAGAGCGACAAATTTCATTATCACAAATTGTCGATATAATGGTATGGTGATGTTGTCGAATATGTGTGAGTTACTCTGCAACTCGTTGAAAAAATATTAAAGCAGATAGCCGGTCGACAAGTTCTCAAATAGTGAGTATATTCATACATTTTTTACGCATACAGGTTGGTTGAAAAGTTTCTGCGCTCGAAATGAAAGAATACTGTTTTTGTTACGAAATATATTTTTTTATTCAATATAATCTCCTAGAAGCTCAATACACTTGTTCCAATGATCTTCCAATAATTTCATCCCATCCTTATAATGGTTTTCCGGAAGCTCTGCAAAATAACCGTCTACGGCTGCTATGGCCTCTTCATTCGACGAAAAATGCTTTCCACGAAGGAATTGTTTGAGATTTCTGAAGAGATAGTAGTCGCTAGGAGCCAAATCTGGCGAATACGGTGGATGTTCAAGCAATTCGTACTTGAGTCCTTCGAATTTAGCCATCGTCAAAACACTTTTGTGAGCAGGTGCGTTATCTTGATGAAGAATGATTTTTTTCTTCTTTAAACCAGGTCTTTTCTCACGAATTTTTTTATGCAGCTGATCCAAAAGGCTGCAGTAATATTCGGAGTTGATTGTTTTACCTTTCTGAAGATAATCAATGAACAAAATTCCTTTTGCATCCCAAAAAACTGATGCCATAACCTTCTTTGCTGATCATTGTGACTTCACCTGCTTTGGAGCTGAACAACCAGCTTCAGTCCACTGTAAACGTTCTTGTTTCAATTCAGGATCATGGTGGTAGATCCAAGTCTCATCCATAGTTATAAAACGACGCAAGAAGTCGGTTTTATTCTGCTCAAAACGCTCCAAATTACGCTGAGAAATTTGTTTTCGATCCAGTTTTTGTTGAATTGTTAACGTGTGCGGCACTAACCTTCCAAACAGTTTTTTCATACGTAATTCTTCATGTAAAATGTGGAGTACTCATTCCTCTGAGATGCCTATGGCATGAGCAATTTCACGCTTAGTCGAACTTGGATCTTCACTAACCATATTATGTACATGCTCAATGATTTCTGCTGTGGTTGCAGTTTTTGGTCGTCCTTCGCGTGGATCGTCTTCAAGGTCAGTACGACGACGTTTAAATTCACCAGCCCAGAATTCCACGGTGCGTTTTGAAGGTGAGGACTCCTCATACACTTCTAACAATTGTTCATGAATTTCCTTTGCTTTTAAACCCTTCAAAACAGAGAATCCAATGACTGCACGATATTCAATTTTTTCCATATTGAGAAAAATCAATGACACGTCAACTTCAAATGGCTTGTAAACAAAGAATGAATTGACAGAATGACTTGTAACTTTGCATGTGTTCTCAGGACAGATATACCAACTTGAGGAAAAAAAGTTTTGAGCTAACAGTGCTATCTCTTGGTGAGCGCAGGAACCTTTCAACCAACCTGTAGTCTATCATTATCGTATGTTTAAAGGAAGTTGCCTTCGAGATGATACAATATTAATATCCCAACTTCTCGCACTCGGAGTTTCATTTTTGAGATATGTATTCTTTCTCCATCATAAAAGTTATTATTTCGCACATCATACATATCTAGTAGTTGTTTTTTTTTCATGATTTTGTGCCGAATTGCACTATACATCCATTAATTGCCAAATTCAGAGAGTTCGCACAGCTCAGATTCACCTTGATCCGCGTCGACTTTTGTTTGTGCTTGTTCCGTCATTGTTCTAGATTCTTCTAATAAGAAACATTTCGGCCGAATCCTGCCGATTCTTCATATTTCATATCTTTACAGATATGATGACTTTAAAAAGGGGAGAATTTGTCTTGGTTTGGTCATCATCATGAAGTAATCAGTCTTACGACTGGTTTGCTGAAACCCTCCACCCCTGTCTATTATCCGCCGAACGTTTAATTTCTACATATCTACTACATCCCTTGTCTTGTACGATTTGCTTCATATAACTTGATCTAGGTCTACCTTTACCAGTTTTACCATTCATTTTCCCTTCCAATATTGTTTTCAATGAACTCTCATGCCATGATGTGTGTCCTATGAGATTGCTTCTCCTTTTCACGATGTGTTTCTAAAGATTTTTTTTTTCATTCATCTGCTCGAGTACTTCTTCATTTTTGACTTTGTCTATCCGTTTCATTCTTAGCATCCTCCTATAACACCACATTTCAAAAGCTTCAAGTCTTCGTTGATCAGTTTTCTCCATTGTCCAAGTTTCACGAGCATAAAATCCTGTGTTCCGAACGTGACTTTTCAAGAATTTCTTCCTCACTTCCAAGCTTATATTTTTTTAGCATAATAACTGTTTCTTTTGGTAAAAAGCCTGTTTCCCTTGTGCTATTCTTGCTCTTATATCTCCTTCGCTCTTGCCGTTTTCTGTAATTATGCTTCCTTCATATTTGAATTCTTTCACCTGTTCAATTGTCTCGGTATCTATTTTGATTCTCGTTCTTCTAGCTGTTTTCGCTGCTGTACACATCATGAATTTCGTTTTGTCTTTATTTATATTCATACAATAGTTTTCCAATAATATTGCTCTCATGGTGTTGAGAATTTTTTCTAACTCAGTATCACTCGTGGCAAATATAGCTATGTCATCCGCGAATCTCAACATACTTATATTTTCTCCCTGAATCTGTAATTTCGTTTGAATTTCCTCCTCCACTTTGTTCATTGCTTTTCCCATATATAAATTGAAAATCAGTGGCGATAATGAGCATCCTTGTCTCACCCCTCTTCTTATTTGTGCTTCCCCTTCCTGACCCTCTATATTCGTTATTGCACCTATATTATTGTTCTATCTTCATAATTCATCCCCACCTTCTTCAGGATCGCAAACATCTTCTCCCAGTCCATATTATCGGAAGCCTCTTGTATATCTGCGGAACCTATGTACACAGATTTCTTCAGCGCTATCCTTTTCTCTATCACTGCCCTAAGTGCTGAAATTGCTCCTCACGTTTCCCTATTTTTCCTAAAACCAAACAAATCTTCTGCCAATCTACTCTCTATTTTATTTTCCATCCTCATGTATATAATTTTTCCAGTATTTTCGAAGCATGTGAAGTTAAACTGATTGTCCTGTAGTTCTCGCATTTATCGGCCCCTGGTTTTTTCGGGATAGCGACACTCTTATTCTTTTGGAAATCTTCCGGTACTTCTCCTTTCCCGTACATATCCCTAACCGATCCAAACAGTGCGTCACGAGTTCCTTCACTGGAAGCTTTCATAAGGTCCGCACTTATGCCATCTATGCCTGGCGCTTTATTATTTCTCAATTCTTTCAAAGCCTTGTCGAATTCTGATCTCAGTATCGAATCTCCCAATTCTTCCTCATCTACATCCCCCTCCTTCTCTAAGAGTGCTGTATCAACGATTCCTCTATACAAGTCTCCCAAATGATTGTTCCACTGTTCTATTTTCTCTTCCGTTCCTATCAATTGTCATCCTAAAGAGATTCTAATCTTATTGCTTCTAGATTCCATTTGTCCGAAAAATCTTTTAATAATCCTATATGCTTCATCTATTCTTCCTAAATGCAATCTTATTCCTATTCCCTGACATTTTTCTTCTAACCACTGTGCTTTTGCTTTCCTTGATTCTCTTATTATTTTATTCCTCAATGATTTGTATCGTTGCTGGCCTTCTTGGCTATCATTATTCTTGTATTTTCTTTTTTCACTCATCAATTCCAAAATTTCTCCCGTTATCGATGGGTTTCGAGGTTCTACCCCATTATTCTTCAAAATCTTATCCACACATTCTCCTATATTCCCCTTCATCTTTGTCCATCTCCTCTCTATTCCCAAGTCTTTCTCTTTTCGATCTCTCAATTTTCTATCCAACATTTTCTCGAATGCTTCATGTGTTTGTTTATGCTTGAGGTTCTTCAAATTCCATCTTTCCTGCATTTTCCTTTCCTCCTCAGGGGATTTGAATTTCAGAGAACATTTCATCATCAACATATTATGATCACTATCTATATCTGCACTGGGATAAGTTTTACAGTTTTTCACTCGGTTTCTAAATCTTTGTTTCACTAATATGTAATCAATTTGGTATCTTGCTGTATCTCCTGGCATTTTCCAAGTGTAGATTCTTCCCGAATGGTTTTCAAATAGAGTGTGTGTGACAGCCATCTTCTGATTCTCACAAAATTCGACTGAACGTAGTCCTCTATCGTTCCTCCTCCCTAACGCAGAATCTCCTATTATGTCGCCCTCTTTTCCTTGTCCTCACACCGCATTCCAATCACCCATCACTATGAAATTCTCTCCTCCCTCCACATATTCTATCACTCCTTCTATTTCTTTGTACGTTTTTTCAACACTCCCTCCAAATATGCAGATGTGGGCATGTATACTTGGACTATGACTGTGTCTACCGGTTTTGTTCTGAGTCTAGCCATCATCACACGTTCATTATGTTGCGAATAATTTTCTATTCTAATTCCAACTCTTTTATGCATTACAATCCCTACGCCTGCTCGACCGTTCTCTGATCCTGTGTGAATCATTCTATAATCCCCACTCCAGAAATCGCCTCCTTGTGGCCATCTCATTCCGCTAATCCCCATTAGATAGATAGATAGATAGATAGATATATGTTGATTATGTTTTAGGATGAAAATCCTGTGGAACAATTGAGGAAGAAGTATGAACGATAACAAAGATATCATACACAAGAATACTTATATATACAGCATTAAACCCACAGCCCGAAAAGCCAAAAAGGCACAATGAATGAACTTAAAAATGAAGATGAAATGAGAATGAGAGTGAGGATGGCATTAGAAAGGTGTGAGAAATGAAAATACAGATATAAGATAGAGATACAATAGTTATAAATGCGCAGAATGAAGATGAAGGCAAGAAAAGCGTAAGATGAACCACGATGAACCTACTTGAAAAGGAGTATATATCTATGAGTGAGAAAGGGTGGAGGTGAGCAAGGAGTCGTAATACCTCGTTTTGAAGACGTTAGGGGAAGAGCTACACTTGATGTTATCTGGGATCGTGTTCCAGAGTTCACTACCTGTTATAAAAAAATATTTCTGATATGTGGTAGTACGATGCAGTGGTATTCCGAGGATTCCCTTATTCGATCTAGTGCAACGAATTGCATCAGAGGTACCAAAATTAAAACGATCGTGGAGAAAAGGAGGATCCTTGAAAGCAAATAGTTGATGCAAGTACGACCCCAGGAAGAATTTCCGTCGTTCAGAAAGTTTGAGCCAGCCGAGGCGCGTGAAGAGGGGAGAGATGTGAACATCTTTCCTGAGATTGAAAATAAACCGAACGCAGGCATTTAGTTCACGTGGAAGACGTATACTGTCCACTTCGGAGAGATCAGTGAGAACTAAGCAACAATAATCAAAATAGGGCATAACTAGCGTTGAAATCAGTTTAGTCCTCATCTGGATAGAGAGTGCGTTGCCATTGAGTCGCAATTGGTAGAGTCCGAACGAGACTTCCCTACAGACAGAAGTTACTTGCTCATTCCAATTAAGAGACGGTGTTAGAATAATCCCGAGCGATTTAAGGGGAGAGACAAGATTTATAGGGGTGCCCTGAAGTATGATGTCCGGTAAGAAGCGAAGAGAAATATCGTTGACGTAACGTGGAGAACCAAGGATCATGCAATTGGTTTTCAAGGGGTTCAGAATTAGGTAGTTGGTGGAGCATCAACTGGCAATTCTCTGTATATCGTCATTCAATTTCGTGATACATTCGTCTATGAGAAAAGGTGAAGTATGCAGATGAATGTAAAAGTCATCAGCGAATTTAAAGAGTTTACAATGGTGAATAATCGAATTTATGTCAGTAACATACAGTGCGAATGAGAGAGGGCACAGGCGAGAGCCTTGGGGAACGCCTGAGGTAACTGGAGTACATTCGGAGCAACCTTTAGAGCTTCTTACTGCTTACGTGCGACCAGATAGATAGGACCAAAACCACTTCAGCACGGGGGTAGATATATTGGGATAAGCGAGTTTTTGTATAAGCAAAGAGTGGTTAACGGTATCAAAAGCTCTCGAGAAATCAGGCCCCACCAAAAGAGTAATCATGCGCTTATCAATCGCTTCACGAACATCATCAGTCAATTTTAAAAGAGCAGTTCGAGTGTAGCGGTATTTGATGAATCCACACTGATATCGGTCAAGTAGAGAATTCTTGGTCAAAAAATCACACAAGAAGTGATCGACGATCTTTTCAAGTATTTTAGATGACTCACAGAGAATGGAGATAGGGCGAAAATCACGTGGAGTTTGTGGAGATCTTGTTTTAGGTATAGGTGTAATGAAGGAACGTTTCCACGTCATGGGAAAGAGAGATAGCATGGGAGAAGAATTGAATAAGGTCGGTAGGAATGGAAAAATGGATGGGGCGATCAGGTTAAGGAATCGAACAGGAAGCCCATCTGGAGGAATAGTATTTGAGTTAGAAAAATGATAGAAATGTAGCAGATCATGAGGAGTCAAGGGAGGGAAAAAGAAAAGGTTATCACTGTAGCCGAGACTTTGGTCGAGAATGGGCGGTGGAGGACAGGCCGGATGAAAGCCAGCAGAGGAGTGTAAACTAAGCTCGTTCACACAGAATTTATCCGCGGGCGGATGATTACTATTAGATTCAATTATTCTCAGGGTACGAAGTTCTCTCCAAAGTGTGCGTGAGTCGGGAGTGCCCATCAATCTGTTGTTATAATATTGACGCCTTGCATTCCTGAGAGAAGTAACAACGTTGTTTCTTAGTCGTGTGAAGAGTAGGGGACATTGAGGATTCCTTGTGCGGAGATATGTCCTCCTCGCAGTGTTACGTTCACGGATGAGATTACGAATCTCCTGAGTTATCCAGGGAGGAGGAGGACGTCTGGGAGTGAACCTTCTGCGCGGTACTCCACTATTGTATAGATCAGTGAGATAGTCATGGAAAACTCCAACATACCCATCAATATTTGTAATACCCGAGTTCCCGATGTTCAGCAAAATCGATGGTATATCAATATCTCGCCCATTGATACGCAAGTAATCACGCACAGAGACGATCTGCGGTTGACTCATGGTTAGATTGAGAGAGTATTCAATTGAGATCATGCCATGCCGAGATAGGAAAGGCATTTCCTTTTGTTCATGGTCAATCACTTTGGAGAGATCGTCCACTACACATAAGTCAAGCAAGGTAGAAGAGATTCACGTCTTTATTCAACCTATTCATTTCTAATTTCAAATTTTCTAATTTCCCCGCTTGCCTCAGTGATCTAACATTCCACGCTCCGACTCAGAGGATGTTGTTTCTCTCCCCTATCCTATTGTTCGGTTCTTGTTCTTTGCTGGTGAAGCTTCCTCGAGCAGCCTCCACACGGAGATCCGAACGGGAGACCAGTTTACCTCCGGAATATTTTACCCGAGAAAGCGCCATCATGTACTTATTAATTTGTTCGTTTGTTTTTGTTTTACGAGTATAATATTCAAGGTTTGGGAAAGGTTCTATTTCCTTGGGAAGTATTGAAACATGTCAAGGAAGGTAGTTTCCCCTTGCTTTCCTTCCGTTTTTGCCGATATTCCTGGGATTAGGATGGTTTCGTTCCTCTCAGTTTGTATTCTTTCTTTCAAGTGGTACATTTCACTCAAAAAAAAGATTCAACTCTGAGATCTCATCCTCCCCACCACGTAAAGGGAGCAGATACTACCAAGGATGGATATAAAGGATATCAAGGACAGGTATCATGAATATCCCCCTGGAAGACCCGCAATCATTCACGGGGAGGCTTGGTTTGGTACCAAGAGAAAAATACTTTCAAAAAAAAATTCCTGCGTTCTCTCGTATGTGTTAAGCAAACTGAAATTGAGTTACTGTGAGGAAGATTCGCAATTATGTCATGTACGAAAATTAGTTGAAAATTTCACGAGCAAAGTAAGCGGAAAATGGAAGAATTCTCATCGAAAATTGAAAACGTTCAAGGCGCGTCATCAGCAATGGTTGAATGAGAATATTAATTTCAATGTTGAAAGGACCCCACAAAAAGTTCCAGAGAAAACTGGACGCCCATCTAAAAACTTCGAAGACCTGAGTAATCAATCTGAAGGACAAAAAATATCACCAATGTTGGAGAATTACAACACCGAACAATTATCATTTGTCGCTAGTTCAAGTTCGCAAAAATCTGGTTTGAGAGATGCTGCTAAGATAGTTCAAACAGTAAGTGTAAATTCGCCAACAAGAGCGACTAAGATGAAGAAGGCATTGAAATCTCGAAATTCTCTACCAGTTAAATATACACCCGAAGAAGCTCTTGCACTATATGTGGATGGACGTTATACAAAACATTGTTACCTTTTAATGCAGCCTAGAGCAAAACAACGTAATGCAAATATCCACCCGTGATACAGTGCTCTACAAAAAGCGAAGAAGGACTGCTATCTTCACGAAGACCCTATCTCCATCTAAGATATTTGTAGTGAAATTAGGCTACAACCGTTAATAGATCATACTACAAGAATTGTGACTCTCCAAACTGAAGTATTGCAGCAAAAACTGACAGAAATTGGAAGACGTGCAACTCTGTATAAACTGGGCTGCGATGGTGATTCGGGTCACTCCACGTACAAACAAAGATCTTCCAATGGAGGGAATATAGCTCACACAGATTCATTTTTATTTTCTGTTCAAACTAGTGAAAATGAAATTTCATGGAACAACTCACGTCCTTCATCAACAAGATCTTGCAGGCCAATTGAAATAATTTTCAAGAAAGAAACTGCCGAACTATCCAAGAAAACAATTCAGAATGTGGAGGATCATATCAAAAACATTTTTCCGACAAAGGTTTTAATTCCTGATCTAGGAGTGAACATTGAGCATTCTTCCAAACTCACCATGATAGATAGCAAGTTTAGATACTCATTCACTATCTCCTCCAAATCTGTATCAATTGTTCCTGAAGTACATCGTTTCAATTCTTGTAACTGAGGTCCGAGTCTACAAATTTATTCCTAAGAAGCGAATTCCAGCGACAATATTTATTTATTTATTTATTTTATTTATTTATTTTGTTTATACGGGTATAAAAGACCCTTTGGTACATAGAATATACATTATTTGAACCACATTATATATATCATACATCAAAGCATTAAGCATCATGTTAAGCTCGACTACATGCATCTTATATTACAACAACAGTTAACGTGTATAATTATAGGTGAAAAGGACAATTAGATATTAAATTTGACAAATAAGAGAAAGAGAATTCCTAAGATCAGAATGAGATGAAAATAATTCAAGCACATCACTGTAAGAATTTGCTAGGATAGATATCCGATTTACCGGATCAGAATAACCGTGTCTCGATTTATAAGAAATTGGATTGAACAATTTAGGGCGCCTCAATAAACGAGAAGGGACATTAAAACGTACAAGTCCAAGCAGTTGAGGGCAGCGAATTTTCCCATTAACAATTTTATACAAAAATGAAAAATCATTGAACAAACGACGTGATTCCAAGGGAGGCAAGTTAAGTAGAGCCATAATCAATGAGTAATCATGACAAGTGACGCTCAACGGACGGCCTATCTGATAGGCAGCAAAACGCAGAAACTTATGCTGAACTCTTTCCAAGTCTGTACAATCCCGAATTAAATAAGGACTCCAAATTTGAGACGCATACTCAAGATGAGGTCTAACTAAAGTACAATACAGTGTTCGAAGTGCAACAGGATCACGAAAATCTTTACAAACGCGCTTGATGAATCCGAGAGATTTCATGGAAGTACCAACTATGTGATTGTAATGATCTGAGAAGTTAAAACGAGAGTCAAATGAAACTCCAAGATCACGAACAGTATTTATAGGTGATAACAGAGAATGAGACAAGTTATAAGGAAAATAAATAGCATTTTTACCTCTATGAAATCTCATCACATGGCATTTAGTGAGATTTAATGACATATTAGATAGCACACACCAAGATTGTAACCGATCCAAATCAGATTGCAGATTTTGAGCATCTCTGTAAGTTCTTATAATCATAAACAGTTTCAGGTCATCAGCAAAAGAAGATGTGTGCAGTACTTGAAAATCGTAGAGATATCATTAATGAAAATAATAAATAATAAAGGACCTAGATGTGAGCCTTGCGGTACACCTGAGGATACAAAAATGAATCAGAGAAATATTGAGAGACACGAACTGATTGCGTACGATTCAGAATATAACTCTGTAACCACGACAAGAAATTGCTTCGAATACCTAGATTACTTAATTTATTTAACAATATATTATGATCAACTCTGTCAAAAGCCTTTGAGAAGTCTGTATATATAGTATCCACTTGGGCATTTTGATCAAGCGCAGAGGACACAACATGAGAAAAAATAGACAAGTTAGTTACGGTAGATTTGCCAGAAGTGAAGCCATGTTGGAAATCAGAAATAATATCAGAAAACAGTGGTGTTATTTTATCAGTAACTATATCTTCAAAAATTTTCGGCATAACATTCATGATACTAATCGGTCTATAGTTTCTCACGTCAGAACGGTCCCCAGATTTGAAGATAGGAGTAATTAAGCTGGATTTCCATTGGGAAGGAAATATTCCAGAGGATAAAGAGCTGTTGAAGATCAACCACAAAGGCCGAGAAATGACGAACTTGCAAGATTTTAGAAAATTAGGAGGAATACCATCGTCACCAGGACCGGAAGAAGTTTTCAAGGATGAGATTTTATTGAACACTTCACCGATATTGATGGATAAATCGGAAAGATTGACATTGAAAGTAGATTCTGGTAAATTACAAGGAACAACGGGATAATTTTGATAGACTGATCTGAAATAAGATGCAAATAAGTTCGAAATAGCAATACCAGTATTGCCAATAGTACCGTCTAAATGCATCACCAGGGGTATACCGTTCTGATTCCGCTTACTATTAACAAAGTTCCAAAAGCTTTTGACATTTGTAGGAATGGACCCTTGAACGTAATGAAGATACGTAATAGATACGTAATGAAGATACGTAATAGATAATAACAATATTACATCATCAGTGAGTAGCATGTATATTGACAATACCTTCTCCTCCAAAGTCAATCACTAGATTAACAGTGTTCATTTTGGAGGAGGCATTATTTTCTTTTGAGAATTCACGATCAGTTTGTCGCTTTGATCATAGACGCACTTTTAGTGGAATCACAATGAATATGAACATGTTTATACAAATCCGAATGCATGAGAACCTGTCTCTTCCCTGGTGCTCTACTACCCGACGAAAGATTTGCAACAGGCGCAGTATTGCACCAGTGGGGTGGGTTACTGACATTTGTCTGGGACGATAACGCTCTTCTGTACTGGGGATTCAGTACTAATGATATCATTCACTATCAGTGCAGTGCCTGTGCTGGAACAGTATCTGGCCGACATCGAGATCTCAGTACAGGCTCATCAGAACAGGTGTAATACTATATTTCTATGTATCCAGTACTGATCATGTGCCTGTAGGCCAAGTGTCGGACACCCGATACTGGCACTATACTGCATCTGTTGTCAACATTGGCATAATTTGAAATTAGAAAGGTAGTCCAATTTGCCGAGTAAGTGGTCGAGCCTTTTCATTAAATTTTTGAGCCGACGTTTCGGGTTGTTTCAACCCCTTTTCAAGGTAATTACAATTTGCAGTGATAAGAAATGTTCGTCGTCCGGACCCATCACGTATGGAGAGGGTGAAAAATCGAATCGGTGTGGGTCGTACTCGGATCAGGAATCAGAAATTAGAGGGGTAGTCCAATTTGCCGAATGAGTGGTCGACTTTTTAATCAATTCTTGAGCCGACGTTTCGGGTTGTTTCAATCCCTTTTCGAGGTAATCACAATTTGCAGGCATGAAGAATGTTCGTCATCCGGACCCATCACGTATGGAGAGGGTGAAAAATCAAATCGGTGTGGGTCGTACTCGGATCAGGAATCAGAAATTAGGGAGGTAGTCCAATTTGCCGAGTGAGTGGTCGAGCCTTTTCATTAAATTCTTAAGCCGACGTTTCGGGTTGTTTCAACCCCTTTCGAAGGTGATCACAATTCTGTAATACAATGTGAAGAAATTCTCACAGACTAGCGAATTTAGAGCCAAATTTTCTTTGAAACAATGAAAATTTTCTCTAAAAAATACAATTTTCTTCTCTTATGAACTATACGATTTCATTCTTTGATGAAGGAAGTTTCAATATTTCAAGATTTCATCATCTAAAGCGGTTTGTTATTTATGTGCGGCATTGCGTGAAGCCCTGCATTTTTAATAAGAAATCGTAGTTGTAATGATTGTGGAAGGAAGTGAATTAGAGATCGAAAAACCATAACAGATCGTGGAAAATTTTGTGAGGAAATTTTCAGTTTCATTGAGACCGTGACCATTTTTTATTATTCCGGCGTTATCAAAGACAAAGATTCAGAGTACTGCAGGAAAATATATCAATGGTTTTGTTTCCAGTGCTCTATGGGTTTCAATGAGTTTTAATGGGATTATATGTGAAATTGACTTTTCACTGAATTGAGTGAATTGGAGCGAGATCTATGGTGTTTTATGGTGTTGTTTTGGTTTTTATGGGTTTCAATGGGATTTTATGGGGAATTGACTTTTTACTGAATTGGGTGAATTGGAGCGAGATCTATGGTGTTTGTTGGTTTTTCAGGGTTTCAATGGGTTTTCATATGTTTTCATGGGATTTGATGTGAAATTGACTTTCTACTACATTGAGTGATTCGGAGCAACATTTATGGAGTTTTGTGGTGTTTTTTGGGTCTTCATGGGTTTTAATGGGTGTGATTGGGAAATTGACTTCGAAATCAATTAGGTGGATGATACCGGAAAATACAGTGTAATCTTTGTGTTTTATGTTGTTCAATGAATTTATATGGGTTTCGATGGGTTTTTACAGGATCCAATGAGAAATCAACCGTAACGATGATTCAATGAATAACAACAAGCTTTTCAATGTTTTTATGGTGTTTTATGAGTTTCCATGGGTTCCAATGGGTTGTACTGGGATTGATTAGAATTTTATAGAAAAGGGCTGTCAAGATCATCATATGAATGAAAACCAGATTTTTGTGGATAATCCTCAAGAAAACGACGTCAACGAACGGTCAGGTTTTTCCGGACCTCTCCGATCTCAAATTAGACTCGAAATGTGAGAATTTCACATCGCGGTGATAGACCCAATTCTCGTTAGTAACCAAAGAAGCAGATTGAAAGATTCTCACTGAGAGAACCAAAAAAACCATGAAACACCTTATTAAACCATATTTGTGGTATGAACACAACTTTCACATCAAGAGACCCTAGAAGCATGAGAGCTCAAAAGCTGCTATGATGGATAAACCTAGTGTGGGAAATGTTGAGAGTGTGAAGGAATACTAGATGGGGGTTGTGAAGGATCCACACCCCAACTGAGCGGAACGAGGACCATCCGCAACGTGAATAGACTCAGCGAAGCAGTCTAGACACATAGCGGATCCAATCACTGTGGTGGAGGGAGGATCGAATTGATCTATCATTATTATTTTCCCAAATGAACATCTATTCACATCGCGGATATCCCTCGCCTCGCTCAGTTGGGGTGTAAACCCTTCACAACCCCCGTTCAGTATTCCTTCACACCTTCCACGTTTCTTCCACTGGGTTCATCCACTATAGTATCTTTCAAGCTTCCATGCTTTTAGGGTCTCTTGATGTGAGACTCGTGTTCATACCACAGATGGTTTTCATGGTTTATCACCTCTGAGTGGAATTCTTTCAATCTGCTTCTTTGGTTACTGAGTTCAGAATTGGGTTTATCACCGCGATGTGGAATTCCCACATTTCACTTCCCATTTGAGATCAGAGGGGTCCGAAAGAACCCCACCGTTCGTTGACGCCGTTTTCTTGAGGATTACCCACAAAAATCTGGTTTTCATCCATTCATTGATCTTGACAGTCCATTCCTATGAAATGCTAATCAATCCCATTGAAACCCATTCAAACCCATAGAAACTCATAGAACACCATGAAAACAATCAAAAGCTTGTTGTTATTCATTCCATCATCGTTACGGTTAATTTTTCATTCAATCCTATAAAAACTCATTCAAATCCATAGAAATTCATAAAACAACATAAAAGACAAAAATAACACTGTTTTTTTTGTTATAATCCACCTCATTAATTTCGGAGTCAATTGCCCATTAAACCCCATCAAAACCCATTAAACCCATAGAGCACTGGAAACACAACCATTTATATATTTCTCTGCAGTGATCTGAATCTTTGTCTTCCATAACGCTGAAATGATAAAAAATGGTCGCGGTCTCAATGAAACTGAAAATTTCTTTAAAAAATTTTTTACGATCCAATATGATTTCCCGATCTTTAATTCCCTTTCTCCCAAAATCATCACAACTACGATCTCTTTCAAAAAATGCTAGGCTCCATACAATGCCACACATAAATAACAAACTTTTTTCCCACACCTGCACGGAGAGTTAATGTTTTCTGACCTATTTTTAGGGAAGAAAGTACTGAGTTCCAAGCGAATGTGTCACAGCGGGAGGAAAATACAAACTGTCTTTTCGTTCTGAAATATGCATATGAATATTTTATATGCAATTAAACAGATGATTTTCACTTTCCTTGCAGTTGTGGGAAAAAATAGTATGTTCACCTCGGGGAGAAGTGGGAAATTTCCACTCGTGTGATGGTCTCCCTCGCCTTTGGCTCGGGAAGCCAAACTTCACACTCGTCGAAAATTCCCCACTTTCCCCCCTTGATGAACAATATACTATTCCAGATAATGGAATTTTGAAATATTGAAACTTCCTTCGTGGAAGAATGGAATTGTATAGTTCATAAGAGAAGAAAATTGTATTTTTCAGAGAAGATTTGTATTTTTCCAAAGAAAATCTGGCTCTCAATTCGCTAGTCTGTAAGAATTCCTTTACATTGTATTACAGAATTGTGATTATCTTGAAAAGGGGTTGAAACAACCCGAAACGTCGGCTCAAGAATTTAATAAATAAGCTCGACCACTTATTCGGCAAATTGGAGTACCTCTCTAATTTCTGATTCCTGATCCGAGTACGACCCAAACCGATTCGATTTTTCACCCTCTCCATACATGATGGGTCCGGACGACGAACATTTCTCATTACTGTGATACGTAAGGGACGCCTATGGACATCGGTGCTACAGGATTGTTTCCACTTACATTAGACTCTCAAGAAAATATAATAAATTCCTAAATCACTCATGATTTTTACAAAACTGCAATAAAAAGTGGGAGTCATTCCAAACTTTATCTCAAATACCTTCGTGAATCATGAAAATATTGTACATACACTTCATTTTAAAAACGTTATCTCGAATCGAAACAAAGGCGAACAGTCTGAATTACCACTTATTCCAATCATAGATGAATCCGCTGAAAAATTTCTTATAAACAATAAGATAATTGACTAACAATTCATGTTATATACGCTCATGATTGACCATGGATTTTGCATTCCCTATTCTACTTCCGCAGTTACACAGAGACGCCCTCGCGTCGTTCCCTTCTCACCGTGAAAGACTGAGAAGGATATCTAACGTTCTTGTAACTAAACAACGGGGAATTAATACTCTCCTCTCCACCACCGACATTGAAAATCCGAGAAATGGGAGAATCGTTAACCTCTCTCCGATTCAAATACCAACAAACGTGGAGTCTTCCTTGTCTTATAGCAACAAATCCAATATGACTCATAATCAACATAAAAACATGCCACTCATCGATATCTTCGAAGAATTTGAATGTAAAAAACGTCAATTCCTTCCAGTGACGTTGACGTGATTCGTAACGGACTCATCGAAGTCGTCCGCGATTTCACTTCACGTCCAGTCAAGTTGGATGGAATTGATAAAAGAATTGACATAGATTTCAAATTGTCAACAAATTTTCTGAAGGAAAACGACGATATTAAACGTATTGAAAGCGAATGAGGGAACTATAAATGTTATCATGGACAAGTCTGAATATATGGAAAAAATGTATTTGCTGTTAGACGACGAAGCCACATATGAACCGATAGATGAGGGCCCTTCACACAAATTAGAAGAAACTAGAATCAATCTGTTGAAAGAACGGGAAACTTTGGGATCCATCGACCAACAACAATACGTTATGCCAAGTTCCACCAACGGGGACATCTCAAGAGCATACGGGTTACCTAAAATACACAAACCCGAAAATCCATTGAGGATTATCATTTCTCATGTAAATGGGCCCCTCAGGGGCATCGAGCTCTACATTTTTAACGTTTCGAAGAAATCTCTCCTACATCCCGAATTTTGCGATGAAAAACAGTTTTGAACTCGTTAAAAAACTGAGAGGAATTCGTTGTCAACCAAGAATGAAACTATACTCTTTCGACGTTGTGTCACTCCCCAACAACATCCCTACCCATCTGGCTGTTCAATATATCAAAGATTACTGGGACCGTATATCGCCCAACACCTCGTTTAGCAAAGATGCATTCGTCGAGGCTGTGAGAACGATTTTCCATAACCTTTATTTTCGCTTCGATGGGAAGTTTTTCATGCAAACCTTTGGGACACCCATGGGTGGCATAATTTCTCCCATCATCGCGAATATGGTTATGAACAGGCTGGAGAAGGAATGTCTCAAAACTTCAATAACCGTGTCATCCTATATGGGAGATATGTCGATGATATCTTAATCATCGTTGAACACGAGACCGATATACACGAGATTATTGACACCTCTAATGATTCCAATATCAGATTGAAATTCACGATGAAAGAAGAGTTTGGAGGCTCCTTAGACTCCTTAGACATTACCATCTCTAAGAACGACGACAACACCCTGTCAACGAATTGGTTTAGAAAACCCTTTCTTCCGGACAGGATTTCAAGCTCCAACTCTTCTCATCCTATAAAACAAAAAATCGGTATTGTGTACAACTTGGTCGATACAGCGATCTGCTCTCCGACGCACGACATCACGACGAAAACATCTTCACGATCAAGAAGGATCTCGAGAGTAATGACTACCCCGCGGAATTCATAACGTTTCACATCAATAAGAGACTAAAAAAGTTTAAACACCTCTACGGCATCTCTGGCTCGGTACTCCCGACCTTTTTCCCGGAAACAACAACATCTGTTCCCACTCTCGACGAGCAGGTAGCCGGTCCTTCACGGGCTCTTGGTACTTATATGAAAAAACCATATTTTATCATCCCTTATATTGAACAGCTAGATGGTAGGTTAAGAAAGATTCTGAATCCGTTCTCCACAGTCGGCGATGGAAATTTAACCAGTCTTTCTTGTCCAATAAGACCCCCAAAAGACAAGACAACAACCAATGAGCGTATCAACATCGTGTGTAAAATCCACTGCGTCGACTGTCCGGCGACTCACGTTGGACAAACGAAACAACATTCAAAAGACAGAATGCACCAACATTATAGGAATATGTTTCACCCCAAGGATAGATTCTCGGTTATCACGAAGCATACCTTTGGAAAAAGGCATTCCTTCGATTTGAACGGCTTGAAAATTTTGGATGTGGAGCCAAACTAACGTAAGAGCCTCTCTTCAGACATGTTTTGCATAAAAGCCACGAATAACACCTTGAATGCTCAACGCGACTGTATCAATTTGCGTAACGCATACGACCACTTTGTCGATAGAGTCACATATTAATCTAATTCATGCGATATTACAATTCTTGTTAAGAATTTATTTTTCCTAAAAGAATGCTCCCTCATCACTTATCATTTTCCTCCCTGCTACACGATTCTCCGTGCCGGTGCTTAGAGATGGATACCACGTGATTTGATTCTCCCCTTCCCAGCACCATCTCGGGAGCTCGGTACGACTGACGAGTCATTCAATCGTTGTTCAACTATTAAAGACTGATCTCATACTCGGATGATTGTTCTTTCTGAATATTCTGAATATTTTCATGTATTCGTCTTCCAGTTCGTGTCTCCGTTGCTATGTGATCCATGTCTATTTATTGATTCATTCATTTATTCATTCATTGATTCATTTATTCAAATTATTCGCGGTTTCGTTATTCACCGCTTCGCTGAGTCTATTCACGTCACGGATGGTCCTCGCTCCGCTCAGTTGGGGTGTAGTCCTTCACAACCCCCGTTCAGTATCCCTTTACACCTTCAACGTTTCTTACACTAGGTTCATCCACTATTGTAGCTTACAAGCTCCATTGCTTCTGGGGTCTCTTGATGTGAGACTTGTGTTCATACCACAAGAATGGTTTGATAGGGTGTTTTAAGGTTTTTATGGTTTATCACCTCTAAGTGGAATTCTTCCAATCTGCTTCTTCGGTGAATGAGTTGAGGATTGGGTTTATCACCGCGATGTGGAATTTTCACATTTCGAGTCTAATTTAAGATCAGAGAGGTCCGGAAAAACCCAACCGTTCGTTGACGCCGTTTTCTTGAGGATTATCCACAAAAATCTGGTTTTCATTCATTTAATGATCTTGACAGTCAATCTCTATGGAATCCTATCAAATTCCATTGAAACCATTCAAAACCCATGGAAACTCATAACACACCATGAAAACCTCAAAAAGCATGTTGTTATTCATTTATCCATCGTTACGGTTAATTTCTCATTGAATCCTGTAAAAACCCATCGAAACCCATAGAAATTCATAAAACAACATGGAACACAAAAATAACACTGTATTTTTGTATCATCGACCTAATTAATTTCGAAGTCAATTTCCCAATCAAAACCCATTGATACCCATAGAAAACCCAGAAAACACCACAAAACTCCATAGATGTTGCTTCAATGCACTCAATGTAGTGGAAAGTCTATTTCACATTGAATCCCATTCGAACCCATTGAAACCCATACAGCACTGGAAACACAACCATTAATATATTTCTCTGCAGTACTCTTAATCTTTGTCTTTGATAACCCCGGAATGATAAAAAATGGTCACGGTCTCAATGAAACTGACAATTTCCTCACAAAATTTTTCACGATCTGTTACGGGTTTTCGATCTCTAATTCACTTTCTTCCACAATCATTACAACTACGATTTCTTATGAAAAATGCAGGGCTTCACGCGATGCCGCACATGAATAACAAACCGCTTTAGATAATGAAATCTTGGAATATTGGAACTTCCTTCATCAAAGAATTAAATCGTATAGTTCATAAGAGAAGAAAATTATATTTTTGAGAGAAAATTTGCATTGTTTCACAGAAAATTTGGCTCTAAATTCGCTAGTCTGTGAGAATTTCTTCACATTGTATTACAGAATTGTGATCACCTTCGAAAGGGGTTGAAAAAACCCGAAACGTTGGCTCAAGAGTTTAATGAAAAGGCTCGACCAGTTAATCGGCAAATTGGACAACCTACGATTTTTCGATCTCCAATTCAATTTTTCCCACAATCATCACAACTACGATTCCTCATGAAAAATGCTAGGCTTCACACAATGCCGCACATGAATGACAAACCTTTTGAGATGATGGAATCTTAAAATATTGAAACTTCCTTCATCCAAGAATGAAATGAAATAGTTCACAAGGGGAAAGAATTGTATTTATCAGAGAAAATTTGTATATTATTTACAGAAAATTTGGATTTTTTCTGGGAAAATTTGGCTCCAAGTTGGCTCGTCTGTAAGAATTTCTTTACATTCTATTACAGAATTGTAATAACCTTCGGAAGAGGTTGGAACAACCCGAAACGTCGGCTCGAGAATTTGATGAACAGGCATAACCACTCACTCGGCAAATTGGATCACCTCTCTAATTCCTGATTCCTGATCCGAGTACGACCGAAACCGATTTGATTTCTTACCCTCTTCATACGTGATGGGTCCGGACGACGAACATCTCTCATTACTGCGAATCGTGCTGACCTTCAAAAGGGGTTGGAACAACCCGAAACGCCGGCTCAAGGATTTCATGAGAAGGCTCGACCACTCACTCGGCAAATCGGACTGTCTCTCCAATCTCTGGTTCCTGGCCCGAGTACGACCAGAAGCGATTTGATTCCTCAGCCTCTCCATACGTGATAGGACCAGACACGTTTCCATTACAGCGGATTGTGATCACTTTGAAGAGGGGTTGAAACAACCCGGAACGTCGGGTCAAGGATGTATCAAAAAGGGTCGACCACACATTCGGCAAATCGGACTACCTCTGTAATTTCTGATTCCTGATTCGAGTACGACCCGAACCGATTTGGTTTCCTACCCCCTCCATACGTGATGGGTCTGGACGACGTCGACAACGAAAAGACAAATCAACGAAATCAGTGTTTGAAGAGAGAGAGTGTGACGTATCTCTCTTTTGAACCAACTTTTCGTTGATTTGGTTTTTCGTTGATTTGGCCCCCATCCGCGTGAACTTCGTATGACTTTCGAAAGTATACTCTGCTTTTTCATCGATTTTCTCCTTATTTAAGGAGCGATGAATTTTATTTCATGGGAGTGGGGAATCGTGCCACCGGTCTACTGCTAATTTTGGCCAACGTGCCTTGGTTGCTATGCTCGTGCTGAATTTGATTGGTGGGAGAAGGATTGATAGACTGAGAAGAGGATAGAAGGAAAGGTGCATTGCACTTCGGACTCAGCTCGATGCAGTCTCAGCAGTTTTGCAAATATTCGTGTTATGTTTCCGCGTTGTGAAATTCGTGTATGAATATTGAAGTATCAATTTGTCAGTATAGATCATATTGATCCGATTGATTCCTGGAAAATGAACTGAATAACTTCGTGTCAGGTGTGGAATGGGAAGATACGAAAGTGAAAGAGAATTTGGTCTTGAACTTCACCCCATGTGTGCGTGCTTTCATCTACGCTTCGCATATATAGGGAAATAATTTTTGTATTCCTGAATGTAACGAGTTTATCTCAAACGCGCTCTCAAATTACAATGATTTCCAATTCCATACAAGTTTCGATTGATTCTCTCTTTGAGAGCGTGGTTGGAAGGAAGTAATTCGCAATTGTTCATTCGTCAACCTTTGACTGGAACGTAATTCTGCTAAGGTTGGATAATTTCACGCAAGACAGTTTCTTTGGACTTCGGAATGTTGAACTCATTTCGATATTTCTTGGATGCATTATTTGTATACAAGAATCATATACCGTTATTATGAATCTGATGAATAAACATCTATTCACACGAATATTCCATAACAGAAATGGATGGAAATCTTATTATCAATATAAACAATGTGTTGACTTTTCTACTTTGAACATTCAAATCTTCCAAACATTGAAAGATTGAAAATCATACTTCTTTTTCAATAAAATGTTGGAAGATTACATGACTTGGTTAATTACTGAGTGAAGAAAAGTGTTCCTATCTAACAAAAGAAGCCTCTCAATTCCTTTCCTATCATGGGGTGTAATTTCGATTTTCTGAATGTATCTAGGAGTATTTGATCAATTTTGAAGGATGGATTAGGAAAGCTTATTCTGTTCTATGGGTATTTCGTATAGAAACAAAAAAAAAATTGAGAGGTGAGAAATGTGAGTTTCTGGTGAGTGCATCACACCTCCTTCCCCAAGGTCAAGCATGGGGAACGGAACGTTTCCACATGGTTGGTCTAGGATAAAAAGAATGTCATCATTACCATGAAGTGATCAGTCTTTCGATTGGTTTGATGGAACCCTCCACCCCTGTCTATTATCCGCCAAACGTTTGATTTCTACATATCTCCTACATCCCTTGTCTTGTACGATTTGCTTCATATAACTTGCTCTAGGTCTACCTTTACCAGTTTTACCATTCATTTTCCCTTCCAATATTGTTTTCAATAAACTCTCATGCCGTAATGTGTGTCCTATAAGATTGCTTCTTCTTTTCACGATGTGTTTCGTATGATTTCTTTCTTCATTTATCTGCTCGAGTACTTCTTCATTTTCGACTTTGTCCATCCATTTTATTCTGAGCATCCTTCTATAACGCCACATTTCAAAAGCTCCAAGTCTTCGTTGATCAGTTTTCCCCATTGTCCAAGTTTCGCAACCATATAATGCTGTGCTCCAAACGTAACTTCTCAAGAATTTCTCCTTTACTTCCAAGCTTATATTTTTTGAGCCGGATGAGTGTTCCTTCCGGTCAAAAGCCTGTTTCCCTTGTGCTATCCTTGCTCTTATATCTCTTTCGCTCTTGCCGTTTTCTGTAATTATGCTTCCTTGATATTTGAATTCTTTCACCTGTTCAATTGTCTCGGTATCTATTTTGATTCTCGTTCTTCCAGCTGTTTTCGCCGCTGTATACATCATGAATTTTGTTTTGTCTTCATTTATATTCATGCAATAGTCTTCCAATAATATTGTCCTCGTATTGTTGAGAATATTTCCTGACTCAGTACTACTCGTGGCAAGTATAGCTATGTCATCCGCGAATCTCAGCATACTTATATTTTCTCCCTGGATCTGTAATTTCGATTGAATTTCCTCCTTCACTTCGTTCATTGCTTCTTCTATACATGGATTGGAAATCAGTGCCGATAATGAGCATCCTCGTCTCACCCCTCTTTTTATCCGTGCTTCCCCTTCCTGACCCTCTACAGGTTGGTTGAAGAGTTCCTGCGCTCACCAAGAGATAGCACTGCTAGCTCAAAGATTTTTTTTTCTCGAGTTGGTATATCTGTCCTGAGAACACATGCAAAGTTACAAGTCATTCTGTCGATTCATTCTTTGTCTACAAGCCATTTGAAGTTGACGTGTCATTGATTTTTCTCAATATGGAAAAAATTTAATATCGTGCAGTCATTGGATTCTTTGTTTTGAAGGGTTTAAAAGCAAAGGAAATTCATGAACAATTGTTAGAAGTGTATGAGGAGTCCTCACCTTCAAAACGCACCGTTGAATTCTGGGCTGGTGAATTTAAACGTCGTCGTACTGGCCTTGAAGACGATCCACGCGAAGGACGACCAAAAACTGCAACCACAGCAGAAATCATTGAGCATGTACATAATATGGTTGGTGAAGATCCAAGTTTGACTAAGCGTGAAATTGCTAATGCCATAAGCATCTCAGAGGAATGAGTACTCCACATTCTACATGAAGAATTACGTATGAAAAAACAGTTTGGAAGGTTAGTGCCGCACACGTTAACAATTCAACAAAAACTGGATCGAAAACAAATTTCTCAGCGTAATTTGGAGCGTTTTAAGCAGCATAAAACCGACTTCTTGCGTCGTTTTATAACTATGGATGAGACTTGGATCTACCACCATGATCCTAAATTGAAACAAGAACGTTTAGAGTGGACTGAAGCTGGTTGTTCAGCTCCAAAGCAGGTGAAGTCACAACGATCAGCAAAGAAGGTTATGGCATCAGTTTCTCGGGATGCGAGAGGAATTTTGTCCATTGATTACCTTCAGAAAGGTGAAACAATCAACTTCGATTATTACTGCAGCCTTTTGGATCAGCTGCATGAAGAAATTCGTGAGAAAAGACTTGGTTCAAAGAAGAAAAAAATCATTTTCCATCAAGATAATGCACCTGCTCACAAAAGTGTTTTGACGATGGCTAAATTCGAAGGACTCAAGTACGAATTGCTTGAACATCCACCGTATTCGCCAGATTTGGCTCCTAGTGACTACTATCTCTTCAGAAATCTCAAACAATTCCTTCGTGGAAAGCATTTTTCGTCGAATGGAGAGGGCATAGCAGCCGTAGACGGTTATTTTGCAGAGCTTCCGGAAAACCATTATAAGGATGGGATGAAATTATTGGAAGATCATTGGAACAAGTGTATTGAGCTTCTAGGAGATTATATTGGATGAAAAAATATATTTCGTAACAAAAACAGTATTCTTTCATTTCGAGTGCAGAAACTTTTCAACCAACCTGTATGTATATTATTGCACTTTGATTCTTATATAATTCGTATATTATTCTCCTATCTATTTAATTCATTTCAACCTTCTTCAGGATCGCAAACATCTCCTCCCAGTCCACATTATCGAAAGCCTTTTGTATATCTACAAAACCAATGTACACAGATTTCTACAGCGCTATCCTTTTCTCTATTACTGTCCTAAGTGCTAAAATTGCTTCTCGCGTTCCCCTATTCTTTCTGAAACCAAACTGATCTTCTGACAATCTACTCTCTATTTTATTTTCCATCCTCCTGTATATGATTTTGGTCAGTATTTTAGAAGCATGTGAAGTTAAACTGATTGTCCTGTAGTTCTCGCATTTATCGGCCCCTGGTTTTTTCGGGATAGCGACAATTTTATTCTTTTGAAAATCTTCCGGTATTTCTCCTTTTTAGTACATATCTCTAATCGATTCAAAGAGTGCGTCACGAGTTCCTCCACTGGAGGCTTATCATAAGGTCCGCACTTATGCCATCTATGCCTGGCGCTTTATTTTTTTCCAATTCTTTCAAAGCCTTGTCGGATTCTGATCTCAATAACGAATCTCCCAATTCTCCCACATCTACATCCTCCTCCTCCTCTGGAAGAATGTACCGGGCAGAAACTTACTCTCATTTATGTTTAGTCTATGAACGAAGTGATGAATTGAAAATGCTATTGATGTCATAATTAGAGGGAATCTCTTACATTCAGAGAATTCAAAGACTGTGTTTCCAGAGATTTGTTTTGTTCTATAAGCCTATTGGAAGACGTGAGGTGTTGGTGTAGTGAATTTTTCATATTGTGGTGTTTCTTAAATTCATCAGGAGCTCGTGTTTGAGTTGTTAGTGCTGGTGAAGATGGTGGTGGCAATGCTGGTCTAGTCGGTGCGGAATGTATTTCTACGGCGACGTGATCTTCAGTGTGGGGGTAGTAAGTTCTAGGTCGACTGGAGCGCTTTGATCTCGGTGATCAATACGTGCTATTGGAAGGACAGGTGTTTTCAAATTTCCTGTATATCACCACAATGATTGCTATTGTTGATATGATTCCTATGAATGACGGTATTCCCATGAATGTTTTGTGTGAGACAAGTTCATTCCTCCGTCGGGGTTGTATCTCTTCCGCTTCTTTTTCGATTTCATCCAGAGATCTTGCATCTTCACTGTTGTTGCAATCGTTGGTAATTGGTGATTCTTTTGTTTTCATGGATTTCGCGGCTTCTATGTGAGGGGAAGTGATGTGTGGTATTAGGTTCGAGAGATTCAGAGCTGCTTCTGGTTGGAATTGGATCAGTTTCGAGACGTTGAAACGGAGTGGAGTCATAGCTGTTGATTTTGTTGCAGCAGAGCATCCTGGGTCCAATTGGAAAATTCCTGTTCCTTGAATTTGAATTTTTCCCATTTGGTCATTTGGGCAATGTATATCTATCACTTCTATTCTGGGAATTGAAAATAGCCAGCCATGTCCTGATTTGAGCTGTGTCCAATAACTGTCTTGTGTTGGTGATATTTTTATTTTGCATTCTGCGGGTAGTTGCTGTGGTGTTTCCAGTAATAGTTTCACTTCACAAGTTGGTCTTTGGGATATTGATCGAAGAATTTTTGTCTGATGACAGATGTATACTTCGTTCTTTTGACGGCAACTATGGAAGTCGTTTTCGGTGAACAAAATGAAGAACATTTGATTCTCATCAATCGCTTGTATCTCTGCCTGTGATTGTATAATAGCTGATATAAGGTGATGACTGAAATTTTGGATTGTCGGAAGTTTGTATGGTTACAAAATTTCGTAGGCTATTTTGTCTAGTAGGGGAGCAGTCAGTACGAATACTGTGCGGCCCCTGACGTGTGCGGTTTCAAGTGTGATTTGGCCCTTGGTGTCCCTTGATTGAAGTTCTTGAGGTGATAACGGGAATTCGAGGTAAGAATTTTGCATCGTTTTTTGAGCTGCTTGGATGAGTTGATCTGGTGTTAGTAGCATAGGGTGAAGTATATCGTTCTTTGCGAAGGTGATGATGTCTATCATATGGCTGAAAGAGTAGTGATATTGGTCGATCAAGTGTCCTTGTTCGGTTATCCACTGTTGAAGGTTTGTTTTGTATATTTCTATCCTACTTTTACTGTGGTATTGGGTGAGTTCTGATCCCAGCTGTTCCGATGATTGTGATGGATCGTGAATTTTTTGTAATTGGTTTCCGAAAGATTCATGAATGCCGTGTTATTGAGATTTCATTATGTGTGTTTGATTTGCTAGCAATCCTGCAACGTTTGATTGACCCGTATATAATCTATCTATTTCTTTGTTGTCTTTTTCTGCTCCGTCTTCACTTGATGTGCCGAATAGTATGTGTTGGATTGATCCTACGAATGCAAATGGTGTCTTTCGTTTTGTTTTGATTTTGTCTGTTGAAATTAATTCATTCAGAATGGATTCTAATTTGAATGATGCGTTCAATTTTCGATGTGGTTGTGCACTAACGGTTGTCAGGGAACAGTCATCAATAGTGTATGTTTTGCAGATGTTTTGTGCTCCCTGTATGTGATGGTTGAGGTCAGGGGTGAGTTTGAGTAGTTCCGAGATATCCAAGGATGTTATCAAATTCCATTCTGTATGGTATAATTTCGAATGAGATCGTCATTCGAGAAAGATTCCAGTTCCTTGTGGTAAGTTCGTGATTTGGAAATTTTTCTGTCCGTAAAGTTCATTTATAACTGATAATAAGAGGAATATCTCTCACGTAGAGTGGTGTCTCATGATATCCGTTGTGTGGTGGCACTGTTCTGAATCCTGTAATCAAGAAGAAATTGGTGGTTGGGATTCATGAATGGGATTTTGAGAATAGGTATGTAGTTGAGGTTCCTCTAATGTTTGGGGAGAATAGGAATATTTGCGCATTGGAATGGATCTTGGGAGTGGGTAGGCATGTTTGCTGTATGTCTTTCCTTTTGTTAGAATTTTTTTTGTGGGGGCTCCTTTTTTTTGTCCTTCCATTTCTCTCATCCTCCTTTCTTTGTCCCTGCCCCTCTTCTGATTGTTCTTGTGTTGTCTTTTTTTTGGGGAGCTTGACAGTGTGGTTTTTTCTTTTTTTCTCTTGTTTGAAAAAAAAATACCCCATCTTTTTGTACGCTCTCTTTCTTCAGAATAGTTTTTTTTTCGTTCGTAAGTATGTTTTTTTTTGTATACTTGTGTATATATCGGTGGTTTTGTACACTGTCAAAATTTTCTGATGAACATTTTTGGTAGTAATGGCAACAATGATGATTTTATGCGTGTAATTCGGTTTTTTGATAGTGTAGTGGGAGGTGAGATTCTCATATTATTGAGAGGAAAAAAATTTTGGATTTGAAATTTCAGGAGGTTTGACAGTGTAGGGTATGTAGGATTGAGTGGTGGTTTCTTCTGTACTCCAGTTTCTTCTGTACTTCTTTCCGCCAAGCTTTCCCGGTGTCCTGGGAGGGTCCTTGGTGATATGGTGTTGATGAACAATGCGGAAGTTCGATGCAGAATTTCATAAAAATAGAGAAAGAGAGTGAGAGGGAAAGGGGGAAAGAAAACGGTGAATTTGTTTTACAAAAAGTACGGTTTTACTGAAATTGGTTTGAAAAAAAAATTATGTTTGAATTTATATATTAATAAAGGAACATTTCCCATTCATTTCCTTGTGCTAGTCCTTCCACGGTGTTCCGTCCCATTTCCCGGGGGTTGCTGGTACTGTTGTTTGTAAGTGAGAAAAAGAGGTGTTGATCGTGGGTACTCATTAGGGTGGAGTGGAAAACAAAAAAGTCTCTGAATCGAATCGTAATAGTGCGGAAAAGTTGCTACCCTGCGAGACGAACTCAGGAAAAAAAAAATTTTGAAATCGGATAAGATCTTCAACTCGCGCATTTCGTTTGAAGTTTTTGAATTTCATCGAAAATTCAAGGATATTTCAAAATATTCGAGTTCGCTCGATTATTGTCCGATCAAGCTGATTTTTGGTTTGTGGTATTATATTGAGGTTTTTATTGGAGAAAAATATACCCCCTCCCCTCCTTGATAAAGCTTGAAGTGAATCAGAAAGTCCATTTTTCCCTCAAATCGCCCTAAATAACTCTGTCGACACCGTCCCGTCATATCGCAATAATTCCCACTGTATAGAATAATATCATTACTTCAATTATATCCCCCTTCCAAATAACGGCAAAGGGGGTAGAAAGGAGGGGAGGGCAGGGGCGGATCCAGAGACCTGTCTTGGGGGGGGGCGAAAAGTACTTGTTTGAACTTCAAAAAAAATAAAGATCGTAGGAAGACGAAAACTCCCCATTGCCGGAACATATTTGGTTGGCTTGGGAGGGTTAATTGCCCCTACCGCCCCCCCTTTGAATTCGCGCCTGGGGAAGGGGTTATATCCATGTTTTATTACAGTATGCAATATATGCAGCTCTTCGCCCGTCACACTTGTCACGACTCAGAACTCACCACGAGTTCCACCCACGCCCTACCCAACCAACCAACCAAATGTGGGCATGGACTCTATTTGAAGTCAGATTTTGTTTCGAATTGTGGCATTTCTGCTTGAGAGTTAAGAGTTGCTCGAATGTAGCCATCTCTCCTGTCGTGTCCATATACTTCTTCACTGGCTCTTGTTACCAGTTTTACACACCGTTCTACTGCCTGAGTGTGACAAGGGACTTTTTTCAGGTCTATTTCTAGTGTTGGTTTCTGTTTCTCCTCAATTAGCATCGAAATTTGCTGTGCGGAAAGAGAAGACAAGAATGGAGGACAGGTAAGTGTAACCTTAGACCAATTGATGATGTCAAAGTACTCTTGCGCTTCAAAATTAAATTCAGGTACTTTAAAAGTCCTTACAAAAGCTTTTTTTGTCACGGGTTTTCCTTTTGTTTCGAGGACTCGCCTCAGACCTAGTTCTCTAATGCGCTCATCGTTATCCATTACCATAGACAGCAGAACATTTTCTGGATGGGCGAAGAAGCCGTTTGTCTGAATGACTTTATGTACAATATTCCTTACTTTAGGAGGTAACTTTCGACATCTTTTGATACAATCAAAAATGTGTTTTGGTGCTTCGAGAATAGAAGATTTTGTCTTAATTCGGAACCACAGTGGTGCGTATATGTGTAATATGTATGTCACTATAAGCTGCAGGCTTCCTGACGGGTTTGCAGTGGAAATATATAGCCTAAGAATTCTGTTAGCTGTGGTCAACCAACGAGCATGTGCTATTGGTCCCGGGTCACGGTTGGCTGGATCTGTTGAACAGGATCCTGAATCCATGCTGAGAGCAATCTCGTGTAAATATCTTTGATCTTCACTGAGGATTTCGAAATCAATCTCTGGCAGAACGCAGCTGATCGGCTGAGAATCAACCACAGGCAACGACTCACATTCTGCAAGTTGTTTGCAGATAGCACCTGTGAATGGATGAGGACCACTTGTTCCCCCATCAAGATCTTCGATGAGATGCCGCACAGTGGGGCCAAATGCCAAAAAGCTGGACAAAATTATAAGGGGCTCTCAAATTCGCTTGCGACTCCGTACTCGGGAAGTTTATGGGGTCACTGATGACGAATCCGTTGTCAGAATTTCAAAATTCGAAATGGCGGATCCAATATGGCGGACGAAAATTGAAAGAAACCATCGGATTTCCTCCAAACTTGGTGATCAGGGGTTTTTGGGGTCGCTGATGACGAATCTGCTGTTTGAGTTCCAAAATTCAAAATGGCGAATCCAATATGTCGGACGAAAATTTTAAAAATCATCGGATTTTCCTCAAATTGGGTACCCAACGGTTTTTGAGGTCGCTGATTACGGATCCGTTGTTCTCATTCCGAAATTCAAAATGACGGATCCAATATGGTGGACGAAAATTGGAAGTAATCATCGGATTTTTTTCAAATTTGGTGATCAGGGGTTTTCGGGGTCGCTGATTACGAATCCGCTGTCTGAGTTCCCAAATTCAGAATGGCGAATCCAATATGGCGGACGAAAATTGAAAAAATTATCGGATTCTTTTCAAATTGGGTACCCAGAGATTTTTGGGGTCGCTGATTACAAATCCGTTGTCTGCATTCCGAAATTCAAAATGGCGGATCCAATATGGTGGAATGGAATCGAGAAGATCATCGGATTTCCTTCAAACTCGGCATCCAGGAGTTTTTGGGGTCACCAATTACGAATCCGTTGTCAAAATTTTGAAATTCAGAATGGCGGATCCAATATGATGGACAAGAATTAAGAAAATTATCGCATTTCCTTCAAACTCGGTACTCAGGGGTTTCTGTGGTCGCTAATTACGAATCCACGGTCTGAGATTCAAAATTCAAAATAACGGACCCAATATAGCGGACGAAGATTGTAAAAATCATCGGATTCCCTTCAAACTCGGTACCCAGGGGTTTTCGGGATCGCTGATCACGAATTCGTTGTCAGAATTCCGAAATTCAGGATGGCAGATGCCAAAAATCAAAACTTCATTCATAACTTAATATTAAACAAGAACTAAACGGCCCATTTTGTTGTTCCTATTATGATCATTATTATTATTATTTCCAACATTGAATCATTATTAATATAATTATCGGATGATATTAACACACCAAATGTGTTAAATCGAAAGATATATACATTCACAATATATACAATAATATAAAAAACTGGAATCGTAATGGTTTTTACTTTTGCCGCACTTTTTTCACTCAGATCAGTCTTCTTCTTCACTCTCAGAGGAAGATAATGGGAAAGTTACGTTGTCTTTATCAAGTATATCCGGAGTTTTGATCAGGCTTAACACGTCTCTGGGGAGAAACTTTAGTTTTTTCTTGGGCAACTGTCTTTTACTCGATAACATTGGATCAGAACTCAAAAGGAACCATTTAAAAATGTCTTCATTCGTTTTTTCTCTACTGCATTTCCTGGAGTGATGCTCTCGGTACCTTTGGAAATGAATGTTGTTAAGATATTTGAATATAATTATGTATTCATCGACACCGTTAAAGCTTTTGATCTCAACATGACAAGCAAAATCAAGGAAAAACAAAAAGCAGCTGCACTTTGGGGTCATCAGTATAAAGTTTCGAATAAATCCTCTAATTCATAAGTTTACTTGATTCTTAAAATTGTTCTCTAGTCTATGAATTTATGTTTCCAGAGGATGAACAATGTGGCTTATTAATAAAGAAAAGTATATGAATATTCATAATTCCCCGAATTCCTTACCAGAACAAAACAATCTTCGCGAACATATATTCTCGTGGTTACCATAAATATATAGTTTGCCTAGTAGTCAAAAACGTATTGTGCAATGTATCAAACTGATTGCAGTACTTGAGAAGTCAAATTTTTCCCTTCAAAGTGTCGAGTCCACTGTGACAAATATAGACTATTATTAAGTGATATACATCATTTTCACCTTTTTAAATCTTTGTTACGAGCCTCTTGTGCTTCCTCAGTCAATTGGCCAATAGGTAGAAGAGCAGATGCAATGATTTCAGGTTCGTGGATCAAAAACTTGTGCATCGTAGGTGACATTGGGTACCACGGATATTTTGTCGCGTAGTAGCGTGCCGTGTCTAAAGCGTAACTCCGAAACTTTTCAACGTCTATTTCATGGCCACTTGAAACGGTAGCTAATACTACATGAAGTCGTTGTATTAGGTTGACATCCACCCCTGTGATTCCGGCAGACACTTCGGGTTGTGCGAAAAATCGCCTAGCGGTATTCCCATCATTTGAGTTCCCAAACCCTGGCTTAGGAACATCGACAATGAGGCCACATTTTTCTTTCGAACTTTTCTGTACAACCTTTTTTCGTTCTTCCGCCAGAGCTTTATCTTGTTTTCGTGCTTGCCACTTCTGAATAGGTGGCTCATAAGACAAATGCAGGAGGCCCTCAAAAAATCGTATCCAGCCGTGTAGACAAGACAAACCAAACTGGAGGTTTTCGGTTTTGACCGGCCTGGATACTATATCATCAATTTTGTTGAATTCCTTAGATGTGGCACCACATATATAGCACTTCTGGGTATAGGTTGTCTCATTTATGGCATTGCATACCTTCCCGTCCACCATAGAAAAAATCATCTCATGTTCCACTGAAACATAGTTTCCATCAGTTCTGAAAGAAGTAGCCCTCAGATTTTCTATTTCATTATCAACCCGTAGCTTCTCTGCAACCGAAACTCCAGTTGATTCTCTCACAAACTCTATTTTGATTGGCCCACAAAATCTGGTTGATGATGGCCTTGGATTCTGCCAAATTATTTTTGAATTGCAGTGTAGGCGGAGAGGCACAAGCGAAGTAATGAACACAGCGGAATCACTAGCTTCCGAACTTTGATATGCTTGTTTGTATGAGGAGTGGCCAGAGCTCCCATCGAACCCCCATTTGGAAATAAGTACCAGGTTTTGTAACTCTTCATCAGATAAAGTTGACAAAACCGAATTCTGTAGCTTTAAAATACATGTAGCTGTGTGATCAAGAAGTGCTTGTAGTTGCACAACAGCGCGGGTTTCTGTTATTTGAATAAATTCCTTGTCAGGGAAACACATGCGTTTGGCCAGTTGAATTTTTTTATAAGGTGGAAATTTCTGCGGATCAGCTTCACGCAATAAGCAGTACTGATGTTTTGAGGGCTCGGCATCTACTAGGAGAGCTAGAGCATCTTCATCATTCAACATCTTTGGCTCATTTCGCTTGAGAGTTTGATAACCTTTCATATACATTTTGGCAAGCTCAGGATCAGAAGATGTAACATCCTTTACAATTTTTGCGGCTCCGATCTGTCCAGACGCTCTCAAACACATTTGTGTGGCGTAAGACAGCTCTGAGATAGGAGTATTTACTCTGATATTCTCCGTTTTCCTACGTTTCGTTCTTTCTGAACATTCGTTGAATTCAACAAGAGGTCTTCCCACTTGCGTGTGAACATTTACAGAATGGGGATTCCTGAAAGTACAAAACACTACCTCTTGTTTTAACCATTGTTCATTATTTTTAAGAAATCGTCCTTCGGTCCTTTGAGAAGATTCCCATCTCTTCTTGTATACACATTTGAAAGTAGATAAAAGGTTAGAGATCTCTGTAGTTTTGTTATCCGGACAACACGTTATCTCGATGATTTTTCCTTGAAGGAAAGTGAACTCTTCATCCAACGTAGGTAGGGGACTGCTCCTCAAAATATTGTACATCTCTCTCCGAGTCATAGATATTGAATCATTTTAGAAATCTACAAACGTTGTAGAATTCGATGAAATTCGCTACAGAAACCCCATGTGTTTCTAAAAATTTTCCTAATTTTCTTGGGTTGGATTCAACCCTCTTAAGCTAATTTTTTTTGCAGTCAACTGTTCAAATTAAACTACTAAGAAAATATAGGTTGTTGAAACACTCACCTATGGCAGCGGAATCCATCTCATTTGGAATTGTATGTTAACATTGAATGATTTTAAAAAACGAAAAATATTCACCAAGCTCCAAACTTGCACGCGGAAAAAAGTTTACGGTAACGATCACTAGCAAGAGTAAGAATTCGGTGACAGCTATTGCACAATTGTGATAAGCACCATTTGAAATCAGACCGATTACAACCAACTATTTACGTTGCCATGGAAACGATAGGTCAACATAAAAACGATCACCAAATCGCGAGTCATGATTCAGTTCACGAAAAGAAAAGGGATATCAATACTTGAATAACATTTATAAACATTTAGGAAAATGACGGGAGATTCACTTTAGGGAGAAGGAGCATCGCTGAAGAATGTTGGCAGTGAAGTTACCAAAAATTCGTAGTAATAATACTAAATGTTGGTAGTTTTATTGTCATTTCCCATAGTGAATTCATCAACTCATAGTAAATTCACTACGAATATTCTCCAGCAATACTGTTTTCCTCTCAATGGTCCATCATCTTCTCAAATATCAATGATTCCTGGCCTTTGTGTACCCTAAGCCCGCGATGAGAAGAAAAACGAATGGTAATCAATCTCATACAGTTTTCCTCGTGCAGCAAATGTACACTGAAAATAAAACACATACTAACGTTGAGATAAAATTCAAAGCGAATCTACCGAATTCTGAGTTTTGTGTCCACCATATTAGATACGCTATCTTTGATTCTTGGAATTCGACAACTGATTCGTAATCAATGACCCCACAAACCCTGGATACCGAGTTTGAAGGGGATCTGATGATTTTTTCAATTTTTTCATGCCATACTGGATCCGCCATTCTGAATTCCGGAATTCAGACACCGGATTCGGAATCAGCGACCTTAAAAACCTCAGGGTACCGAGTTCGAAGGCGATCCGATGATTTTTTCAATTTTCATCCGCCATATCGGATCCGCCATTTTGAATTTTGAAATTCAAACAACGGATTCGTAACCAGCGACCTCAGAAACCTTTGGGTAACGAATTTGAAGAAAATCCGATGATTTCTTTCAATTTTCGTCCGCCATATTGGATCCGCCATTTCGAATTCCAAAAGACAACGGATTCATGATCAGCGACCCCACAAACTCCTGCATATCAAGTTTCAGACGGATCTAAGGACTCCTCATCACTCCGTCTAATTTTTTGTGATTTCCTGCACAAAAACATGGCGGAATTGCTTAGGGGCAGACATGGGCAGCCGTTTTTTTTTCCGATGTTTAGGTAAGAGTCCCATCTACCACCTCCGATAAGTGAAACGACGTAATTTTGCGTAATCCTCTACTATTCTTTCAAAAACCAAACACATTTTCTCATTTATAGATATAGAAATTACATCCAATCATTGCTCTGTCAGTATTCTCCACTCATCAAATTGATATTCTCTTAATTCTTAGTGTATCCCACATAGTTTCAGTAATAGACTTCGATTTGAAAAAGTTAAATCGGTTCATTTTTCGAGACACAGCGTCTTTTTGAACATGCTCGTTATCTTACTGTCTCTCAATCACGCGGATTATACTTCAAGGAGGGTATTTTGCAACTGGTACACAAGGGCAGGGGGAGGGGATCAGATCTTCTTATATCAGAATTCCAATACTTGGGACATCACCTTACTTATCCCAAAGGTCAAATATCCCCAACTACAAACTTCATTTTTGGGGTTTTGGCCAGCTTTTTGGCATTTGGCCCCACTGTGTGCCGCAAAGGCAATTCGTTAAAGTGCATGAGGCAGATAACCCATTGTAAGGGTTTTTGTAATTTCATCTCAATATGTTTAATGGCTCCATTTTTCCAGCCAGTATTTGTTGCTGTGCCATCGCAACCGATACCTGCAATACCAGGTGTCTCTATAGCATTGTCTTCGAAGTACCTCACAATGCTGAGGGCTGTATCCTTTCCGGTCTTTGAATCTGGTACTATATGGCAAACATATTTTGAGCCAGGTTCCTCAATAACAGAAATATGTTCTTCTTTTTTCTCTGTTTGGTAGCGTTTACCGTTTCTTTCTTTTAAGTACAGTGTGTTATCTGATCTGCCGTCAAAGTACAAACACTCAGGACCCCCTGCTTGTCGCTCAATAAGCTGCGCTTCAACTAAACTAGCTCTGCATTTCTCTTTCTCACGTCTAATCTTGCTTCGATCAATAATCATAGATGAATTTTCATTAGTGACTAATCCCACATCTTTCAGCACGCTTGAAGCTATGGCTGCTGCTGCTCTGTCAGAAACCCCATACCGATCACATATCCCCCCAGTTGCTGGCAATGACAAACGCATTTGTTTTTTTTCAGAAACAACAGACGTTGAGCGTGGGAACTGAAAGGTTGCATCGTGCTGTTCATTGTCATTTCCTTCAAAATGTTTATTTTCTGTTTCAGGAATAGTGCTAAAAGAAGACGGACCTGCAGCAATTTCTATAGAGGAGTGCTGCAGAAGATTACTACGTTCTCTCCTCTGCATTTGTTTTGTCAATCTTTTGGTTTCTGTCAAATCTTTGGCTCCAATTTTCCCCTTCCTCAAATACCTTTGTGCATACAGAAACTTGAGTTCTATTACAGGTATTTTTCTGTCTTTAGGGCACCTGCATTGAATGACAACAGGATTGGAGCAAATGCATGCACTGAAAGATTCGTTGCAAATGCACTCAAATGTCATAGGGCATTTACATGTAGAAATATCGAATAAAGTTTCACATGACTCTTGGATAAAGTTCTTGTACTTTTCATGTGTTTTTTCCCTCTTGTAAGATTTTCTGAGAACATAATATTTGTCATGCAGGACTTTTATTTTCTGTATTATTCTAGCATGAGAAACGGCAGGAATGGAAGCTTTGCAATACAATGCCTCCAATTGTGAGGCTACACTGCTAGCCACTAAAGGAAAGTTGACTTTCTCCCCGGAGCACAGTCTATATCTTTCCTGGTGAAAAGCTCTCACGACATCCGCAGATGTTGGGAGGAAGGAAAGCGGCAATGGTCTTGGGGCCCCGAAGAAAGGACACGCCGTGTCTTTACGTGTCAGGGACATTGATAATCGATAATCAAGGATGTGTATGTGGAAATATATGCGATGCACACCAGCGCGTGTGGATTTTTCATAAGACACTCAGTCTGTAATAACGCTGTGACGATACAACAGATAATCAAGAATGTGTAGGTGGAAATATATGCGATGCACACAAGTACGTGTGGATTCTCTATAAGACACTCAGTCTGCAATAACGCTGCGACGATACAACCGATAATCAAGGATGTATATGTAGAAATACATGCGATGCACACAAGTGCGTGTGGATGTTCCATAAGACACTCAGTCTGCAATAACGCTGCGACGATACAACTCTACTGTGCTACTGGATAATTAGCAAAGACAAGTAAGGAATGCCAGCCATTGAGTTTATGCCCCATAAGCAATTTCAGTTCATATGATAATTGGAGCGATAAGGATATTCTATAATACATCGGAAATTGTTTCGATGTAACTGTAAGGCGTCGACACCTATTTAGGGTGATTTGAGAGGAAAACGTGCTTTATGACCCCGTGCAGGCTTTCTGTGTTACCCCCTCCCCGTGAAGGGAGGAGGGGGATATGTTTTTTTTTCCATTAAAAATCTCAACATAATGCGACAAACCAAAAATGAGCTCGATCGGACAATGATTAAGCAACCTGGAATATTTTGAAATATCCTCGAATTTTCGATGAAATTCAAAAACTTTAAACGAAATGCGCGAGTTGAAGATCTCATCCGATTTCAAAATTTTTTTTTTTCCTGAGTTTGTCTCGAAGAGTAGCAACTTTTCCGCACTATTACGATTCGATTCAGAGACTTTTTTGTTTTTCACTCCACCCTAGTACTCATACATGCATACACACGCACACATGGATGCGTATTCAGGCGTACATCACCCATATATACATATACATATACATATGTATGTAAATACGCATATACATATATACGTATACACGTATACGTACACATATGTACATAGTTGTACCCATGTATCACATATGCACGCGTACTGTATAACATATCGGTCTGGGTGGTTTCAGATATCCTAGGGAGGGTTGGTTTGTGGAATTATTATGATCTATAATCCAACCAATCCGAAGAGAGATGTGGTTCGTTCTGAAATTCAGGGAATTCAGAGGAAAACAGATTGCCATTATATACAGGGTGTCCCATTTTAATCTTTAAATGCAAACATCTCAAAAAACGTGCATCTTAAACCAAAAGGGCCTCATACCGGAATTGTTATACAAAGAGGGGGCCACAAAACTACGATATCGGTTCCATCATAGATGGCGTTATGATCGATTGAAATGGGGTCCACATCATTTTTTTGAACGGGAACCCCCACTTCTTATTGCATATCTTGATTTGACGCAAAAAACTGAGTAACTTTTGCTTGAAACGTTTTTAAAATTCCCGAAGATGGCGCCACAATCGATGAAAAATAAAGTTTTTGAAACAATATGCGGATATCTTGGGGAATGTATCCAAGACCCGAAATATCTAATTCGAATGTTGTTGTTATGTCCAAAACATTGTAAATGACTTCAATTCAATGTTTTGAAAACGATTTTCATTGTGTTTTGTGTTCGATTCCTCCTCTGAAATTATCATTGTTTTGGTTTGTTTGTTGAGCGTTGCTTCACACACAATGCAGTGGAACTTTTCCATCAACCTGATTTCCCACCGTCTCCATCTTCAAGAAGTTAGGAAGAATGTTTCAAACGAAAATTCCTCATTTTTTCGCGTACAATCATGATATGCGATAAAAAGTGGGAGTTTTCATTTGAAGAATTAGAGTTGACCTCATTCTTACCGACCACAGCGCCATCCACTATGGAACTGATATTGCCATTGTGTCGTCCCCTCTTTTAACAACAACATTCAAATGAGATATGTCGGGTCTTGGATACATTCCTCAAGATATCCGCATATTGTTTCATAGACTTTATTCTTCATCGATTGTGGCACCATCTTCAGAAATTTGAGAGAAACGTTTCAAGCAAAAGGTTCTCAGTTTTTTGCGTAGAATCAAGATATGCAATAAAAAGTGGGGGTTCCCGTTTGCAGAAATGATGTTAACCCCATTCTAATCGATCACAACGACATCTATGATGGAACTGATATCGTAGTTTTGTGCCCCCTTCTTTGTATAACAACTTAGGTATGAAGTACTTTTGGTTTGAGATGCACGTTTTTTGAGATATTTGCAATTAAAGATTGAAATGGGACACCCTGTATATATGTATGTGTCTTCCAGTCTCGAGCGGTACTCACAGGAGAGACACAACTATGAATGGATGGAGCTTGAATAGACGGCGATAACTCCATCGTTCGTGGTCCTCATACGTTGTCTCGTGTATATCATCTCCCATGGTCTAGACACATAAGCTACGTAAACGTGAACGTAACGAACGGAAGGATGCGCAGATCTTGTATACAGTTCCTGCGCATCTTTACGTTTCATACGTTCACATTCAAGTAGCTTGTGTGTCTAGACCATTATGCGTGAAGGAAACGTAATTTCGATATTATTTCCACCATTGGAATATTACTTCAAGAACAATTGGATTGGCAATCGGTGTATGGTATATATACACCCGTGTATACCTATACACACTCACACGTAATCAATGCTACTTCGATGAATATAGAGGAGAGTCACTGTCTCATGTATGGTTGGTATTTTGTTCTGTGAAAGATCCTGTCCTTCGTTGGTCGCGTCACGTCGAGGATGAAGTTCGATGTTGCGAATGATTAGGGATGGAATAGATGGCAATAGCTCGTGCGTGGAAGCCTATACTTCGATATTGTATTGAAGCAGGTAGGTATGCATGGTGTTTCCTCAGTTTATCGTGCATGTGCGCGTATACATGCGTGCAATCGTATGGCATTGCCATGATTGACCGATGGACGGGATTTATGCGGCATTGTATGCTGTTTTACTTTCCTTCTCACTCCACTCATTCTCTTATTCTCTTTCTTTGAAACGTTTTGGACGTGTTGGGTCTGGACGACGAACATTTCTCATTACTGCGAATTGTGATTACCTTGAGAAGGAGTTTGAACAACCCGGAACGCCGGCTCAAGAATCCGATCGAAAGGCTGGATCACTTACTCGGCAAATTGGACTACCTCTCTGATTTCTGATTCCCGATTGGAGTAGGACCCGAACAGATTCGATTTTCCACCCTTTCAATACGTGATTGGTCCAGACGACGGACATCTTCCATCACTGCGAACTGTGATTACCTTGGAGTGGGGTTGAAACAACCCGGGACGTTGGCTCAAGGATTCAACGAAAGGGCTCGACCGCTTACTCGGCGAATTGGACTACCTCTCTCGTTTCTGATTCCTGATCTGAAGTTTTCTTTGTTCTTCACGGAGAAAAAGGAATTCGCTGTGGCAGCGAATTCTACTTTTGCTGGGTTCCTGTTGACAGAGCAGCAAATTTTTTGCTGTGACAGCAAACTATTTGCTGTTCCAGCAATCTTGTTAGCTGTTACAGCGAATTTTTAGCTGTGGCAGCAAAAAATGTTCGCTATCCCAGCAGAATTTGTTTGCTATTCTGTATACAATACTGAAAATTTGCTGGCGGAGCAAACATTTTTTGCTGCCACAGCTAAAAAATTGCTGTCGTAGCTAACACAATTGCTGTTATAGCCAATTTTTAGCTAGGTCAGCAAAAAATTTTGCTATTCTATATATAATACCTCGATTTGCTGCGTCAGCAAATTTTTTCTCTCCGTGTTTCCCTGTTCTTCCCATGGAAAATCTCGGTATTTTTTGCACAATTTTCCCTATTTTTTCTATGGTTCTTCCCTATTCCCCCATGTTTTTCCCCTATTTTTCCATGCTTTTTCCCCGTTTTTCCATGTCTGTAGAAACATCTATATATAATATAAATATATGGACATTGTATGCATTTTCATTTGCGAATACATATTTTACAACGCGTAGCGCTTCGCATTGTTATTGGCTCTGTGAACATAAAAATGTCTCATTTGAGTGTTGAAAAAAATTTCAGAGAATTGTAATCAAACCAAGTAATGGGCTATTTTATGGAGACTCCCGAAGTAGCTGACCTGATCATTTGGCCATGACCAGATCACTTCTGAACCAATCAAAGGTGATCTAGTCATGACCGGATGATCAGGTCAGCTCCTTCGGAAGGCTCCTATAAATGTTTATTGTTGATTTAAATGTGTATTGTGGAGGTTTAGGTGGGGAAAAATATGATTTTTTCTCTCAAATCAATTTTATGAGGTCGAAATGACGATATCAAAGAGTGTTGTGTTTTATCGTAGAACAGGCCGTTCGCGGTGGCGAGGTAGTAGTTAACGCGTTCTTTCTCATATATCGAAGTGGATGAGTGGGACGTTTAATGGAAGATCGTGGTCAAACGCAAACGTATTTATCGTAGATAATGATAGATTCGTTCGAACATGTCTTACAGAACAAGTATTCACTCCCGAATGAGAAGAAAGTCGGTTTACGTTAGTATCAGGGTTAGGTGACTTTGAAACAGTACGCGGGCGTCAATTGATCCAATGAAATAAATCGACGTATCGATTAGTCGTTTTGTAATGAGCCAAGTATGAAAACTTATTCATCATTCATTTATTATTTGGAAGTTGTGCAACTCTAAAGTTAGTGTACCATAAAGATAGACTCTATTCCCTGGGTATTCCCGATCTAATCCGAATCGACTAGGAATCAGCATCAAACAGATTTATAAAAATATCCATAAATTATCACGTCAGTCACTCAGGTAATCTTATTATTATTGAGTTCTGACTGATTTATGAACAGCTGATGTTCAAAAAACGCTTTTTCAAATTTATTTACCCATAAAAAACAAATTTCTTATTTCAAATAATTGTACAATACTATTTCGCACTTTAATAATCAAGATTTAAGTCATCAATATCAAAAACCATAGTCACAATATGCAACGCTTTCGTATCTCGGAAACTCGGCTTTTACAACATATTGTTTATTTAACATTGTTTAATAACATTATTTTGCACTTCAATCATCAAAATTGATATCAGTGCTCTAAACAATCATGTAAACGATATGCAATGCCTTTATATTACAAAAAACCTTTTTTCATAACAAATGGTTAGATTAATACTGGTTAATAACATAACTTTGTATTTTATTGTCAAATATATCGCGATTATTGAAATGAAGAAATTCAACAATGAGATTCCATGATATCAATCATACTTACAATATTATATAATCTTTTCGCGTACATTCAAAATTACCACTTCAATGGAGATTCAAGTGATGTGTAATATATATATATATATCAAAAGCAGCTGACTTCATAGGTCTGAAACACCCGATGCTGAATTGAAGACTTTTGAAATCGTCATTGATGAAGATATATTTGAGTTTTATAAAAATAACTCAAAAAGACTCTCAGCCAGGATTCTTTTTGGAAACTATAGTTAGGCATTACGTATGTTAAATAAAGTTCAAATAGTGAGGGTATAAATACACTCAATTTATGATTTCAGAAGTCGTTGGCCGAAATTAGAACTATATAATAGCACGGTTGCTGAGGGCTGCCGGGTTGCCAGGCTGAGGGTAACATGCCGTAGCGCTCCCACTCTACTTGATGTCTCTGATCTCGTTTCAATAATACTTGTAAAAAAATCTTTAATAATGCTTTTATGATAAATAAAGATTATATTTGCAGTGGCGCCTCGGATAGTAACAAATAAGCTGACGGGTTCGGGTCAGTCCACGCCAATCAATATATAGCCAGTCATAAGCACAGTGTGATCGCCATGGTCTACAACACGGAGAGAGGAATAACTCATAGCACACAAGAAATCATTGGAAATATGTTCATATCGGTGAAAGCATGGAGAATTACGGTCATCAATATTGATACATGAATACAGATTGCGATAATTGCTATTCCTCATATTTTTACCAATATTGTGTGCTATGTGTTCACTCCTGCGTCTGTGTGTTGTTCCAAGGTCTGATTCAATATGTTATTTCATATGCTCAGATGTGCCGAAAGAAGTGTGCTACTATCGTCTCTTTCGGACACTGGCCTGTAACTTCGATGAACTTCGGTCGCTCGAGTAACCTGCATACTTTACCAATATATGCTGGACGCAGATTTCTTTTTCTGTTCCCTTTTCTGTACCTCTCACTATGAACGCACTGTTACATTTATCGGAATTAGTCAGCTCTTGATACTTCAATTTGAATGCAGTTTTTTGTATAATTCGTTTCGCTATTTGATCATATAAGCCTTTCGGACCTGTCACTTGCTGTTTGAGATAAAAAATTGCACTCTCAAATGCGAAGGTGGATGTTGCCCAAAGAGGGCCGCACATGCGGACGCACTGAACTAAATGAAGCAATATGTGAACATTAAAATTCATCTTCTCCACTCCATACAGCATTTCAAATTGTCCAACGAATCTCATAATGTCAGTTTCACATTGAATTAATTGCTCTTCCGTAATTGACTCGGTTAAAAGTGTAAATACACTCTGCACCAAAAGTTCCATATGCTTTATGACGTTGATATTTGTATTAGAATCTATTCGACTGTTTTCATCAGGAAGAACATGTGTCAAACATGGCAAGCAATAAAATAAAAGCCACGATCTCCATTCAGAAGCTTTCCATCGAGCTCTGTCCGAAAAATCTCTTGGTAATCTATGTATTTTGTGTGTTGGTGTTATCTTAGTTAAAATAGTGTTGATTAAATTTTTTTGTGATACACTGAGGTGCCAATTGGGATTTGGATCTGTCCATATGTTCCACAAAAGTTTGGTAACTCCTAGTAGTATGCCATGCATGTAGTCAAAACTAAATCCAAAAATCATGTTAAAACAGCATAGTTGGAGTAACGTGGAAGGCCCTTTTACCCCATTGGCCCACAATCCTGTTTTGTTTGAGGCTTCAACATCTTGCATATGGGTTTCATGTGTCCTCAAAAGATCATTCTCCTCTTTCAAGAAAGGGTAACGTACAGAACCAGCTTTTGAAATTCCCTTCGCATAGCACCAGCTACATCCCGTAAATCCATTGAATTTGACACGATTTTGTATCAGTGGTCGAGCAGCAGAATCCACTGAGCAGCACAAAGGTAATATGGTGAGATTTACTATCTGATCATTCTGATCTGAGCAGTTCACGCCTTGTTTTTTGAGCTCTTCGCGCTGTATTGTGAGGCCTCGCATAAATAATTGCATCGATTCAGGTGACGGTTCATTTGGTCCTATACTCAATCCAGCTAACAAAGGATACTTGAACCTCAAATGTGGTGGCAGTTCGTTCAGGATGATTTGTATTGGTCAAAAGCTGGTTTTTGGACTATGAAATATTGACGCTCCATCTGTGTTGAAATTGAATGTTATTATGTGAGATGCGTCAGCGTGATCTTTTAGAACGTGTTTGTAGAGAATACCATCGTACGCGTCACGTATCGTACGACTTCCGTCATCCATCTTCTGTTTTATGTTTGTAATATTTGCTCACAGTGCAAACTTTAAGTCCTTATTGTTTAGTAATATTTTTAATTGATACTCCAAACTCACAAATAAAAAATAATTTGTTGGAGTCGATGTTAACGAATACTCTTTGTCACATTCTTCACAAACCTTTGAGGCATTTAGGAATGAAAGTTTTGATGTAATCAATAATAAACTCTTACAACATTTGGTACAAAAGAAATTGTACTTCAGAGCGTTATCTGGTAGATTAAACAACTGAGATGAAATATATTTGCTTGTATTGAGGTTTTCGGAGTGAGGTCCAGCAAATGTTTTTATCAAATTCAATAATTGAGGAGCTGGATGGAATAACTCGCCGAGCGCTCGAACCGCGTCACAAGTTTGATGCGAGAGATCCCGTCGTAGGTCGGAAAAAAAGTCGGAATTTTGGAAATGTAAAAATACTAAGTGGTAGAGCTTGAAAAATCAATCCAAGTTACTCTTTACGATTTGTTTCTATGATTGACGATTTTCGAGAAAAAAATCACAAACCATCAATTTTTTCACACCAAAAATGATTATTTTTCAACATTCAACTCGCTCTAACTCGGTCATTTTTCAATGAGTCGAAATGAATCTTGCGAATTTCGATTCGTAAGACTTCCTCGAAGATGCAAATGTAGGTCAAGTGCGTAAAAATTGATAAAAAATCAATACATTTTTAATACGAAGTAAAAATCACGGTTTTCATGCTTTGTATCAAAAAAGTGGTGGGGGAAGTGAGAAGTACAAAAAACTTCTAGCGAGAAAGTTGTTCGCTGGTGTTTGAACTAACTTTGTGGGAAATTTCAGATCGATTCGACTAATAGTTCGCAAAATACAGCCATTTATTCATTAGCGCGCAGCAAAAATTTTTCATAGTTTGGCGTCGTTTATAGGATGAATATCCGCGTCCGCGGCGAACGTGGTATTCGCTCGATTTCTGGACGTAGGTTTGTTTTTTGGGTCGGAGGAAACGAATATTGGATTATTCCTGTGAATAAAATTCATGATCGATGCCTTGTGACAAATAATTCAATTGTTCAAAAGGTCTTTACAAATCAACTGATTTACTTCAAACTGAACGAGCAGAAGCAACTGGACTGAGCAAAGAAAACATGAATGATGTCAAATCGTTGATGCAATATTTGAGTAGTGAAGGAAAAACAAAGTATCAAGATTTTTTTGAAGCTGTAATAAAGATGAAAAGGAGAACAAATTACAGATAAACCTAAAAGCAAAAAGTGTGTAAATCCGTAGCAGTAAACGAGAAAAAAAATAAACAAATGTACATGTGGAAAATAGATTGTGTGAATGAATAAATATATTCGAATAAAAAACAACAATGAAAAATGTTCCGCACCAAACTTATTTCTCGCAAGACAAGAAACTTTTTTCGTCCGAATAGCTTTCCCTCAATACCAATAGTTGATTTGTAAAGACCTTTTGAACAATTAAATTATTCGTAATAAGGCATCGATCATGAATTTCATCCATAGGGATAATCCAGTATTCGTTTTCTCCGACTCAAAAAACAAACCTACGATCAGAAATCGAGCGAATACCACGTTTGCCGCGGATCCGAATATTCATCTTATAAACGACGCCAAACTATGAAAAATTTTTGCTGCGCGCTAATGAATAAATGGCTGTATTTTGCGAACTATTAGTCGAATCGATCTGAAATTTCTCACAAAGTTAGTTCAAACACTAGCGAACAACTTTCTCGCTGAAAGTTTTTTCTACCTCGTACTTCCCCCACCACTTTTTTTATACAAACCATGGAAAACGTGATTTTTACTTCGTATTGAAAATTTATTAGGTTTTATCAATTTTTACGCGCTTGACCTACATTTGCATCTTCGGGGAAGTCTCACGAATCGAAATTCGCAAGATTCATTCCGATTCATTGAAAAATGACCGAGTTGGAGCGAGTTGAATGTTGAAAAATAATCATTTTTGGTGTGAAAAAATTGATGGTTTGTGATTTTTTTCTCGAAAATCGTCAATCATAGAAAAAAATCGTAGAGAGTAACTTGGATTGATTTTTCAAGCTCTACCACTTAGTATTTTTACATTTCCAAAATTCCGACGTTTTTTCCGACCCACGACGGGACTTCTTGCATCAAACTTGTGACGCGGTTCGAGCGCTCGGCGAGTGATTCGATCCAGCTCCTCAATTATTCCGAGTATTATTCCGTTCGAGTTGAGCGTATTGAACCTGATATAAGCATAACTCCAAATAGAACGAATTGCCAACATCGATGTGAATTTGACATGATTTCGACATCAAAAAATCATCGAAATTTCGAACTCAATTGATTCCACATCGAGTCAATCAAGCTCAAGGGGATACTAGCGGCGTGGCAGCAGCCAAATCTCATATGACAAGCTACGGGCAAACGTTTCAGTTCAATCAAAATATCGCTCTGTACAGCACTTCTCTGATTCAAGTAGAAGTGCTGTACAGAGCGATATTTTGATCAAATTGAAGCGTTTGTCTGTAGTTTGTTATAAACGACTTGGCTGCTACTACGCCGCTAGTATCCCCTCATGGGCATACCAGCGTACCATCTGGGTTCACCTGATCCGGTACCATCCGATTTTGTCTACAAGATTTCTCTGAACTGAATTCATGAAAGAATTTGAAATGTTAAGGCAATGATTTTTGATACCATACAAATTGCAGTATATCACCCGAATTTTGAATTTCGAAAAAAAATCTCTCTCCCATCGATTGAGGAAAAAATTGTTTTTTCGAAATTTAAAATTGGCGCGATATACTGCAATTTGTATGGTATCAAAGCTTATTCCCTTAGAATTTCCGATCTTTTCATAAATTCAGTTCGAAGAATTCTTGCAGACCAAATGTTTCCTCGGATGATATGCTGGTGGTATTCTCTTGAGATTTCGATGTGTTCTGCTTGGAAATTACGCTTAGGGTGAAGAAAATATCCTCGATCTAAGCATTTTACGAGTAGTTCACTGCAACAAAACATCTGAACTATTTTCACAAAAGCGCATGGTTATTCAGATATCCGCTGATGAAAATAGGCTTGCTCTGGGAAAAAACAAGCGTTCCTGGTCGCTAAATCATTCTTCATCAGTTTTCCATCTCTCTTCAAATAAACCGTCAGATGAAGATAGATAACCTGAAAAGAGTTGATCGGCGACCATGCACGCTCCACGCAAGTTGTGATTTTCTCCAGGGTAAGGGCAAGTTGATCCTATGGGATCATATATGCGCATACAATAATTCGCTACGAGAGTGTTCATATTAGGAATCAAGTATACCTAAGACATAAGGGCATTTTATGATTGAATCAAGCATATTTCATATTCACATGGAGTGTAATCATGCTCACATCAAGTGTAATTATGTTTATATCAAGTATAATACAATTGAATCGGAAGAAACACTTGGAATAATTATAATCGGGTTCAGAACTACACCCAGGAAACGCTACGCTTGGAGTAAACAAGTGATTCTTACTATATATAGTATAGCTCCAAATATCTCTACAGTTGTTTCGAGTATTATTCTGTTTGATACATGTGTGATATGCTTATCATAAGGATGATTACACTTATTGTAAGAATAATTACACTTGATTCAAACATGAGAATTCTGCAATGTAAGCATAAGATTCTGTTTGATACATGTGCGATATACTTATTATAAGGATAATTACACTCATTATAAGAATAATTACACTTGATTTCCAAGATAAAAAATAGTTGGTTCAAACATACATTATGCCCAGATTGAAGAATTCTCATGCTTGAATTCTTACAATAAGTGTAATTATCGTTATAATAAGCATATTACACATGTAACGAACAGAATCATGCTCGAATAACTGTAGTGATATTTGAAGCTATCATATATGCGGCATATATGACCAAACAGGCCACATATATGATTTCACAGATTCATATATGACCCATGTAAAATCCATATATGGGCCATATATGGCCATATACATCCCATATTTGGCATTGTTCAGCTTATATATGGATCATTTTCGGTCCTTATATGAATCGAACGGCCCTACATGAATTTTATATGGTGATATATGAGTTTTATAAGGTCATATATGGCCCATATATGAATCATGTAGGGGTCATACATGATTTATATGTTATCATATATGATTTCTACAAAGTCCATAAATGGATCAAATACGGTTTATATATGGAGCATATATGAATCATTTTTACTAGGGAAGAATCACTTGTTTACTTCAAGCATGACGTTTTCTGGGTGTTGATGAATAATGTTGAATGCAAAAGTATGAGTCACAGCACTTTCGAGGTATTTAGGTTCTCCAAGAAATTCGGAATGGTAACGTATAAAATACTGGGCTTCAAATGAAGTTTTGCCAAGAACACAGTAAAGAGGAATATTCAATTCATATTCTTCATGATTGAATTCGAGTTCCCACACTGCACAAACACATATCGATTCCGAAAGATTCCGATAGAGTTTCTGTCCGTTTCTAACCGCAATTTTCATCAGGGATATCTGTTACATTTATGGGAAGGAAAAGTTTCAGATTCGTACGAGATAATCTCTTAGATGTCATAAACATATGTATTCAATATTTGGCACATGCGTTTGAGAGATTCATATCCTCTAATGTTGTTTTGTTGTGAAAGTTCTGCTATAGATTTTTATCAATTTCTTGTATGTTCGAACCCACTCTTAATGGCCCATTTCATGGGAGCTTCAGCATCAAACGTCAACATTAAAAGAAAAGAGAACCTGTCGAATCACTCTTTCCTTCCAATGTCAGGGTGGCGAGTATTCAGATCCATGGAAATTCCCTGACTTTTCCCTGACTTTTCCCGGTGACTAAAAAAAATTCCCTGACTTAAGGTGCCATTACATGGAAAGAGCGATGAGCGACGAAAGATGAGCGACGAGCGACGAACGATGAACCATGAACAATGAGCGACGAGCGACGAACGATAAGCGACGAGCGGTACAACGCAGAACGAAGTGCGCATGTTTTTGTATGTACGAAATTCCACTCCAACGACGGTGCGCAGATGTCAAAATCAATTGCTCTCATAACCAAACTTCATTTAACCGTCAAGTTGATTAGTGCAGAGTTTATATGTCGTTACCTTTTGGAAATTGAAAGATAATATTGATAAATAAATTATGGCAACCGCATCGAAATGTTTTTCGTGTAACAAAATAGTACAGAAAAATGAAATTCCGCAACATGAATGCCTGAAAGAACATCATTCGTTCATAATTAGTGATATTACAGGATATATTCATCCACAAAGAGGTATAATAATATTTTCGTAGTATTTACAACATCTGTTTGTTATTTTTGCAATTATAATGTTTGATTTTTTGTTGCTTAGAAAATGGTGATATTCTGGTCAAAGTTCGGCACGGAGAGAAAACAGTTATGATGTACATGTCAAAAAATCTTGGTACTTCTGGGTGTAAAAAACCGAACCTTTTGAAAATTGGAGATACATGTGACAGTACGATCTCAAATAATCCAGGATTTTCAGAAAAAGTCGTGCATGTGCCATATCATGATGCAGAACAATCGCTATCTTCATCCTATCAGTCTCATTCTGAAGCAACAGATCCGGATACAGTTCCAAAGAACAAAAAAGCCAAAAAACAAACCAGGTCCAGATATTCGCAACAGGAAATCGCAAATTTGGAACTTTTAATCAATGAAGTACAAAAATTTAGATGTCTTTATGACATTACGTTACCTTCTAAACTTCGAGGACCAAAAAATACAGGTCCTGCGTGGGCCAAAATTGCCTCTACTTTACAAAGTAATTCTCGATTATTGTATTTTAACGATTATTGTACCTGTAATAGTTGAGAATTTGGTTCTAGTTTTAATTTTGTCCATGTTCAAATGTTGAAATATTTCTTTTCTTGAGTAGTACCAAACTGGACAATTGAAGTAGATAAAAGTAAATGGAAAAATCTCAGGGATACATTCCGAAGGATAATGAATGCTTCGCAACTTCCAAGTGGAGCTGAAACACCCTCGACGGAAGACTTGGAAGAAGTAAATAATTGGCCATTCTTGAATCATTTAATGTTTTCACGCACAATTGAAGAACAACCAATGTAAGTATCTCTTCATCAGAAACTTCCAAAACAAACTGAGTATAACACAAATTATCCAAAGACAGATCCAGTTACGTTTCAAAGTTCATGAAGCTTCATTTTCAGATTTGAAAATACAATGTTTTTAAATGAAAGTAACAAATCCCACAATGGTACCCGCATAGCACAACAATTCACAAAGAGTTTACAATTAATTCACCCAAGACTATAAGAATTCAAAATGAAGATTGAATGATGTATTGAACATTTTTTTAAATTTTTTTTGTGTTTTTTTTTGTGAGGGTGCATATTGTTTCCAGATGATACCAGCAAACCATTTGGGTTATGATAGTAGTAATTAGTTCATTAAGAAGTTTTTGGTTTATAATAGAATCAATGAGTTTATAATGAAGTATCGTTGAAGTCAATATACCATAAATATTTTTTGGAATATCCTTGTGAATTCATTTTGAATTCAAAGAACTGACAATAACCACGTGTTCCCTGTCATAGCAGATACTGTTGTACTATTTGGGTTGGTATTTTATAAAATATCTTACAATGAGATTGATAATTTATTTTCGAGGATATCTACTAACGAAACTACTTACTTTATGTTTTACAGTTTGAAGATGAAGCTTTATGTACACTTTGTATTATACTTTGCCCGTTTGGGACACTTTGAATCTGTTTACTTGAATGCAAGAACCAATTATCATTGATTAAAAATTCCAATCAAATGAATTGAAATCATCGCATCAGAAATAGTAGTTACAGATCCGAAACTATCACCTGTACTCACACAGGAGCCTTCCGAAGTAGCTGATCTAAGTGATGCGGATAACTTCTCAACCAATCAGAAAGCTAGAAAAGTGATCCAGATCACATGAATCAGCTACTTCGGAAAGCTCCCATGACACACCGCCTTGCTGAAGAAATTCTATAGAAAACTACAGGTTACTACAGAAAAATCTATACTTTACTATAGAATATGAATAGTTTCCAATGAGCGTTATGAATCGGTAATCCACTAATAACGTATAGTTTTCAATCGGTAAATCAATGTGAATCTGTAGTTTTCGATGGTTTGTGTGGTTGTGAATAAGAATATAACTTTTCGATAGCAACAGTGCTTAAGGGCCATGGAGCTCTGAAAGATCGAGCAAAATTTTGCTACTTACTTTTTCTAAAACTAAGCGACAAATAAAAATGTTTAATATGCAATGATGGAGCATATTGCCCAGATTAGACTTTGAATATAAATTGAAAGTCAAAAGGAATATCTAAACATAAAAGAAAACAAGTTATGAAAATTATTGACATTTGTAGGTTATTATGTTTATAATTCTTTGCATAATTTTCAGGAATATTTTCCAGATTCAATCAAATATTCAAAATCTAATCTTGGCGCTGTGTTTCATTACTGCACATTAAAAATCTTTATTTACTGCTTAGTTTTTGAGAAAGTACGTAGCAAAATTTTGACCATTTTTCTGGAGCTCCATGGACCTTAATAGTTCTCAATGGTATGGTTTTTTTCAATAGTTTTCTATAGTGGATTTTCACACTATTACGAACTATTGTTATGATATAGTTTCTTACTCATTCAACACTTTACGTACGATACAAAACTATGAATCCATATTGACTTACCGATTGAAAAGTATAGATGAATAGTGAATTACCGATTCAAAACGCTCATTGAAAACCATTGCTTTTTTCAATAGTTGTCTATGAAAAATTTTCTGCAGGGCGGTACATGTATGGGAACATTTAATACGTACATGTCTTCACATGTATGTACTGTTACATCCATGTGAGTCACGTCTGTGTTTGAGATTTGTTACCCCTGATCAGAAATGAATTACTTTCATGTGTTATTTCAATTCAATTTCAGTGAAGAACACTCAAATTTAAAAGGTAACCTCGAAAATACTTTTGAGAACATAAATTCACAAATCAACATTGAACCACGAATCAGCATTGAACGGAGTTTCGAGAACGCCGGAAAAAACAGTATAAGCCAAAAAGCATGCAAGCAGATTCCTGTGCTACAAGACAAAATGAATTTTAACAGCACGAAAAGTAGAAATAAAAGGCAGAACGATGACGCTGAAATGAACGATGCCATTGGAAAATTAGTTAAAGCTGTAGAATCAACACCGCCAACACCCCAGATTATTTTCCCTGAAATCCCAAAGCCTGATGCGATTGACGGTTATTTTACATACATTAAGCCAAAAATATTGAAGTTGTCGAACAAAAAAAGGATAAATTGTTGGCAGATTTCTTACTTGCTATAGATGAACTGGATAGTGATGAAAATTAGATGATTATTATATGTATAAGCGATGTGATTGGGAAAGTGCGCATACAAATGTTATATGCTGGTTTTTTTGTACACTTGTTCTTGTTTGATACAACTTTCCTAGAGTTTAAAATACAAAATTCTTTTTTCCTTTCTATCTTACTATTTATGAAATTGAAACTTTTTGTGTTGAAGTGTAACAGTATTTGCTTTGCCATCGAAGTGCAATATATTTTAAGCAATTCTGTTGAATTAATATAATTCTTGAAGAGTTTCAAGAAGACTTCGATCCGTCAGACATCAAATTTTTCGAATAAGTCTCATAGAATGTTAAGGAAACTAGTAAATGTCCAACAAATCGAATTCTTTTTAAAATTCTTCAAGAACTCTTTGCATTCTAAAACAGTTATTTGTAATTCTTGTATGCTACCTAAAGTTTAATTATATTTATAGTGTCTGTGATCTTGCGAAAGCTGTACTTGATGAAGTACAAAATATTTCTAAGTAATATTTCAAAGTATTAAATCTGTATCCTCATGATTTATCGTACCTGATTAATTAATATCAGATATATGTTGTGTCAAGTGGATATTGTATTATTCCTTTTATTATGTGCATTATTCAAAGGAAAGTTGAAGGTTACTTCAAGTCTAAATCTTAAAAGGTCTATAAGTTGAGTTATTTATCCACGATTTCTGTTGTAAGGATATGATTTCCATGTAAAAACGTTTCCATAAAAATGTTAATTACGTTTTATTTCTTATAATTTTGGTTTGGATGTACAAGTACTTTAATGAAAAAAGAACATATTTTACTAAGTAAAATTTAAATAATAGTTTCTTAAATAGATTTCCAGTTCTTACAGTTTAAATATGAAAAAAGAACATCAAAGCTTATGGAATTGTAGATAACGGTTATTTGGGATTGTCAGCATTGGCGATTATATGAAACTGTACCCTATAAGATTTCTCATTTCAATAATTATTATATTTCATAAAATATGATCAGATCATTTATGAACAGTTCCGAAATAATATAATTTTTCTTGACATTTCCATGATCGTTTGATTCTGCAAAACATGTCTTAATTGATCCCCCTACTGTAAATTAACCATTCCAATAAACAGGAGTGCAAGCGTTTCAAAAGACCGGTAACGGCCCTTCCGCAGCAACGCAGGACCATCAGCGGCCCATCGGAATGCCACCCTGGTTGAAAGAACCCATTGATTCTGACCAATTCTCATTGAATTACAATTAAATGTTGACAATGTTTCAACCAAATCTCACCAGTGATTTTTCAATGATATTTGGTCAGAACTTTCATGTGAATCTCGTTGAATCTGGCCGAATCTCACTAAATTATCTCACCCATCTAGTCATCTTACTTGTTCAATCAAACTTGAACAATCTTTTGACCAAATCCCATTGAATTTCATTTTTCAGATTCAATGGATTCTTTTAAAGGGTTATATGGGTTTCAGAACCAAAAAAATTAGGCTCATTTTCTGGATTTTTTTTTACATATACGAAATGCAAGTTGTTGCTTGAAATTTAGAGTACATTTAGAGTAACCTCTGAACAATATTCCGCCAAATTTGCAAAATACAATTCTGAGAATTGACCTAGTTATAACCATTTTTTGGAGAAATTTTGGAAAGAAACTTTTGTCAAGATTTCTCGAAATCTACTCAACCGATCTTGATGAAATTTTACACAGGTCTTCGAGATACAATTCACAAGGACTTGGACGAAGGATTTATTTCTTTTTTTTTTCAATTGCAGCTATTTTGTTCGTTTAAAAATGTAGTGCAAATTTAACCGAAATTTTCATTTTCTTGTAAAAACGTCTATCAAAAATCCAATTTTTACTTGTTCTTTTTTTTCTTCGTCCAAGTTCTAGTTTATGGTCTCAAGTAAAACACGGATTTTTGTTTTTTCATTTTGGATGATCCTATCATGAGTTCTGTTGTCAACGCAAATGCACGTTTTTTCCGGAAGGTCATCGGAAATGACATCGCAATGTCGATGTTTCAAGTCTTTTTCTACGAAAATTTCAGAAATCCTTCGTCAAGTGTGTATCTTTGAGACAGTGAACAGTTTGAATGAAATATTTTGTTTTACATGGAAAAAGAATTGTCAAAAATAGGCCGTTTCCTCACCGAGGAAACCCATGCAACCCCTTAACCAGGGCAGTGATCATTGTTTACAGAGATTTCAATTACTGTCCATTCTGTCAGCAATTGCAGTAGCTTGCCAAGGAATCTCTCCTTCTTCATCAAAATAGCGACAAAATTCGTCCCTGACATATTTTGCTACCTTGGTACTATTCTTGTTATCCAGGAAATGTCCTCTCAATCCTAGACGCACAGCTGATTCGTTCATGAATGCTCTCCATTGTCCAGGGTAAAAATTCCCTTGCGTATCTTCACGATCTACCATTGTCTTTTCTATGTAATGTTCCCTTTCCGAATGGTAACTACCAAGCCAGTTATGGAGGCATACAATTGCTTTCACAATATCACGCGCTACCTCAACCTTGCACTCTATCGGTTTCCGAAGAATTCGCCACTGACTTACAATTATACCGAAAGCGTTTTCAATTACTCGACGAGAACGTGATAATCTGTAATTGAAAATTTCTTTTTCTCTCGACAATCCCTGTCTCCCTGGATACGGACGCATCATGTATGAAGACAATGGGAACGTCTCATCGCCTACAAACACATACGGGAGACTAGGACCATCCTCGTATAATGGTTCCGGTGGGGGAAGATTCATAAATCCTGTTTCTAAATGACGTCCTATTGATCCTTGTCGAAAAATTCCTGCATCTCCTCGTCTACCACATGCTCCGATGTCAACGCATCGAAACAAATATTTAGCATCACAAACTGCCATCAAAACGATGCTGTGGTACCCTTTATAATTGTAATACTGGGAACCTGCATGAGGAGGGCACTGAAACACAGTTATGATACCATTTTAAAACGAATAAAATGCCCTGTTTTGCATACATGATAATAGTTTTTGTAAACAAAGCATTGAATGATGAATTGATGATTTTCTATCAAGACGTACTTTCGAAAAGTTATTTACATTCCACTTCAGACATTTTTTCCACCTCAATTACGAAATTTTTCAAATTTATCCATCAACTTACAGATCTTGATCACAGGATTTCATGATAATTGATTATTCATCATTCTCTTCAATGATGATATTGCCAAGAAAACATTGATTGGAAACAATTCGACTTTCTGATAATAAATTGTAACTCGATCTTAAAAATTTTGCAAAATTAGCTCCTCATTAAAAAACACATTACTGAACATGGTTACTTCTAAAAAATCATAATTTTTCGCCAAACATTAAAGTTTTTACAATTTACTGGGAAAAAATGGATCCGTTGTGATCAATCAATGCAAATTACAAAAGTGATCAATATAAATGTAAAGTAAAAGGTGAAAATTTTCGAGTCCGCCAAATATATATTAATATATTTTATGTCAATTTTTTAAAGCAAACAAAGCTTTCGTAATAACACAATGAACTTGCAGTTCTCCGAGATACGTAAAAGACATTACTTCTGTATATAAAACATATATCACAAAAGATATCTCTTGTACGTGCCCAAGCGACATCTTTCAGATATCTAAGAATATTGGTCAAAATAAAGCGTACAACAACCCAAGTAGCACCCGAACGTTGTATACATACTATGAACGTGCATAGTACGTATACAACATTTTTTTGCTACTAGGGAATGCTCTAAAAGCATGCAGATCGTGGAAAATGGGACAGATTCGCACTGTTTGCCCGCTTTTCGCACATCCTTGCACGCTTTACTTTTACCAGCGACATGTCTTGTCGCTTCATCAAGTAGATGTCTAAAACTTTTCAAATTTAGTTATGACATAGATTAGATATCTATGAATGATTTGGTATTTTATGAATGATGAAAAGATATCTTTCGGAATTCGAAGACATCTTTTACATATCTGATGGATATTGTTCCATTTTTGGGGATAAAAAATACAAGCACAGAAATTATTTTCTAAATTTTTCAATTAACCCGCATCCGTCCCTCGTATCAATTTGATACATTTTCCAATTTTGTTCGGATCTATATCAACGAATCTATTCATCCAATTATGAAACTCTTGATATGTTATAAGAAATAAGTCGAAGATTGAAATCTCATGGTATGCAGAGGTTTGCGTTGTGTGCATCAGTTTATACAGAAAGAAAGAAATTTAGTGGACAAAATGAGGGACGGATGCGAGTTAAATCAACTTTGGCGTTGAGAAGACTATGCTTGTGAAAAAGAAATCTTCAAAATGATTCCTTCTCATTAAAATAAAATTTTTCCAATCAGAAATGTGCAGATTTTGAATTAGCTGTTTGAGAATTCAATTATTCTAAATAAGTTTGAATCACTTTTAATCAGAGATTTGCACCATCAATCGTTTTGAATGATTTCTTTTTTACAGAGATTAAATCATTAGTATTCTATATGATATTCTTAAAACATCATAAAGACGTTTATAGTCGAGATCAAAGATCACTTAGCATCACGAACATGATTTTGAGAGTATTTTATAAGAAATATTTGAACATATTTACTGAATTCCTTACATCGATTTCAATATGTCTTCCATCGATGGCTCCACAACAATGAGGAAAGTTCCATGTATTTTCAAAATCTGAAGCTATTCTTCTCCATATACTTTCCGTGCAAGGCGCTAAAACCAGGGGTTGCAGAACTTCCCAAATGACATTGCAGGTTTCTTTAATGATACATGAAACTGTAGGTTGTGCGATTAGGTAATGATACATCATCGATGACTGACAATCACCAGTTGCAAGAAACCTAGACGATTTTTTCAATTTATATTATGAAACTCATAAATCTATGATTAAAGGAATACTCCTGTTTTATTTATATGAAATCTTTAATGCATTGAATACACAAAGATTTTGTAATGTCATTATATATTATATGATGTGTAAAAATGTAACACTAACCTCAGTGTTAATGCCAAACGTTCTCCAGCTGGTATTGATGCTCTAACAGCATGTTGTTTGGTTATTCGAGGACCAACAATTTGTAGCAGTTCTTCAAACTGAGTCACTGACATTCTCATGTAATTCTGAAAGCGATTGTCATCAAACATGAGTTCCGGTACAATAGCATTGTAGAAGCCGTGTACAGGACGTAGTTTTAAAAGCCTTGAAACCCAGATCCTTCTTTTGCGTTCCTCACGTTTACGGGATGCAACCATAATCAATCCGACTGCTGCAGATAAAATGTTCCTTCGCCAACGTTGTTGTGCTTCATTTGCATTTGCATTTTGTTGTAAAATTAATTGCATATACTTCTTTTCCATTTCATTCATATAAAAACAGATAAATCTAAAAGAAAAGTTCATCACTATTGAGTGAAACACATCACATGCGAAATAAAGTGACATAAATAACAAAAGAGCAAAATCTTACTTCAATAAAAAACTTTTATCCAAAATTGTTGATATTATTGATATAAACAAAAATACTCAAACTGTTTTTGATAATCCTCTTACTGAGATTGAAAAGATATAAATGATGAGCCTTTTATTAACATTTCTTTTTATACCATGTTTCAGCCAGGATTCAATCAAAAATTTTGTAAGGAATCCCTGTAACACATAATAAACACTGACCAAGACGCCATTTTCAGGTTACACCACTTGTCGTTTGGCGCTCGTCGCTCGTCGCTCGTCGCTCGTCGCTCGTCGTTCGTCGCTCGTCGTTCGTCGCTCATCGTTCATCGTTCGTCGCTCGTCGCTCATCGCTCTCTCCATGTAATGGCACCTTGAGAACACATGATGGAGTTTTCTCAAAACAATTGACATTGAACATCTCGTCACCCACTGGATTCTATCTTTTAATCGCAAAGAATGTACAAAAGTAATTTATCAGAAGAGTAACAGAGTAAGAGTAATGTTTTTTGTAACACAATATTGCTATTGCTTACAGGTATTTGGCCAATACACAGCAATTTATAAAACCACTCAGCACCCAATATGGCATCAATCTCAGCTGGTTTATGAAACTCTGAATCGGCTAACCTAATATTGATTGGCATATTCAATTGATTCCTATTGGGCAAACGTTGAGATGGTAGAGGTTCGGTGATTTTCTGTAAGATCAAAAAATTTATTCTAGCTGAGAATTCATTGTTCTCTGATTTTATAGTTGCGTTTACTGAATAATTAACTTGGGAAACTAGCTGATGTATGCCACAAATGGTAATATCACTTCTCTGAGTACTCAAGCCTAATTTCTCCACGAGACTCATTGAAATAAAATTTGATTGCGAACCGGAATCTAGTAATATTCTACAGGGATGAGAATTTCCCAAACAATCTAAAATATTAACAACTGCAGTTGATAATATGACACTGATCGATTTTTGTGACGTACTACTTGTCAGATTGACTTGTGGTTTACTGAAACAAGGGTTTGTTGTTGAAGCAGTGCCCTGAGGAACATTTTGAGGATCGATTTGGGAATCATTTTGTACATTTGTTCTGGTCTCAACAGACACGGATCTGTGCAACAAACAGTGATGTTTCCCATTGCATTTTTCACAATGAGAGGAAGTACAATCATTGATCATATGATTCGACTTCAAACAATCAAAGCAGAGTCCCGCTCTTTTAACAATATTAATTCGATCTTCGTAATTTGCTGTCAATAATTTTTCGCAAGATTGCGTAAAATGAGCTTGTTTGCAAATATGACAAAATGGTTTTGTTCGGGCAACATAATTGGTTGAAAATTGATTAGATTTTTGCATTGTGTTACGTGAAGTGGTCGCTCGATTGTGATTATTATGATTGACCGACTCATCTGATTTAGTCTCTAATATTTTTTGCCGATGATGCAAAAATTCTAATAATAAATCCATATTTGCATCCTCTGCATCGTGTAACTTTTCTCTCCACAGCATTTGAGTTTGGTTATCAAGTTTTGATACCACTGCATAGATAGGGAATGACTGTAAGAATGGTTGATTCAATGCTTGTAAAGCACGATAATGTCTAGTAGCTGTGTCTAATATATCACCGATTGAAGCAGCAGTGGCCTTTGGAACGGCTTTTAAATCGAATAATCCTTTTATACGTTTTTGAATTATAGCCATAGGGTCATCGTAATACTTCTTCAAAATTGACCAGGCTATGACGTAGTTAGCATCTGTATTATCTAGGGACTCAATTTTTTCAAGCGCCTTTCCGGAAAGACATGACCGTAAATAAATCAATTTCTGTGAATCTCTGAGTTTAGGATTTGCATGTATTGCAGATTCAAAGGAATTGGCAAACCCAGGCCATGCTTCGTAAGAGCCACAAAAATTCGGTAGCTCCATCTTCGGAAGTTTGACTGAAATATCATTGTTTGAATTTGCATCTGCTTGAACAGCTGCCATGTTATTACCAACATTATGATTTGCTAAAGCATGATCATTGGCAAGATTATTACGATCATCTTCATTTATCAAAGCCTGAGCTCTTGCAGAGCATTGAACATATTCTTCTTCGAATTCAATACGATTATCGTACTCATTCTGTACTTGATCATCTTCGACTAACTCTTCAATTTTCGTTTGAATTTCTTCGAAACGTTCTAGAACAACTGACAATAATATGACTCTAGTTCTTAATTGCAATATATCAGGTTGAGCGGCATAATCGTCTGAAAACTTCTTGAATTTAGTTAATTTAGCTTTCACCGCTCCTCTTTCTCGATTCAATGATTTAAGTGTACTCATTTTTATGTTAATTAAATAATCAAATTTGAATATTTACGTGATATGACAATCGTTATTGGATGTCAAAATCTCAACCGGAATTGAAGGTCACATTGTATGATCAATAATCTGCACATTGATAGATGATCAACAATCAGCTAGAGTAGCGAATTATCAAATTCAATACTAGTTTTTGATTTAATACTAATTTACGAAGAATTATAATGATCACTTATAATTATAATCTAGTGTGACGTTTATATTCCAATGTACAATTTTTCTAGTAACAGACATAAGACGAGTGACAAATTTTCGTAACACAACGCACTCACACTTGAAATGAGAACTGATCAAAATGTTGACAACTTACAGAATGTTACTATTTGTTTTTCTAATCCCTTACGTTCGCACTTTGAATGCGCTCCTTTGTTGTGTTGTGACGCGATCTATGTTGTATGCCTCGGCGTAGCTTTCCTCGATTGGTTCTGTTCCCGTTGTTGTGGTGCGATTCACGTTGTCACTGTACGTCTTAATCGCTTGTTGTGATGTGATTCAATCGATGTCATGTGATTCAAAATCGATCGAATCAATCGTTTTCGTTGCTGTGGCTCAATCCACATTTCCGCTGTATACATTAATAACTAGATGTAAAACGCCTCAAAATCGAAATGAATCGATTTTCTCGTTTTCGTTGTCGTTATCGTGATTCAGTCCACGATCGCCTCACGTATCCTTCCACGTTGTATCGTGAACCAATAGATGTCGCAAGCGTCAAATGAAACGTATATTGTTTTCCAAGAAAAGTTTGGCTTCGTTAACGATATACACATATATATGTATATATATATGTGTCCACTGGAATATTTAATCGTTGCAAAGATTTTCTTTGTAACATCGATGAACTTTATGTACTTTTTTTTTTTTTTTTTTTTTTTTTTTATAACAGGCTTTCACGGTTTCTGACGAACCAAACACTTCACGATTGAAAGACGTTTTTCGTTATAACTGCCAGTCGGCCATTACAGTCGTTGTTAAGATTTCGTTTCACATTCAAAATTCGATTTAACGTTATGAAAGTATTGTTTCTGGTATATCCGATTTGCTATGAAACGTAAACTTTGTTAAAGTTTGTCGCGACACGTTACACGACCGATTCTCTAATGTCCATTTCCGAACACTGATGTCGATAGACGCGCTGATACGGTACGAAGGACCATGTTGATGCTACGCGATACGAAATTCGATTTTAATCGAAATTCACGTACCAACTCTTCATTGGAGTTATCTCAATGAAGTCTCCTTTATTTTACGTTAAGAAAATGGATTTGTATGAATGACTGAAACGATTTACGATTTTATAGAATAGATATTTATTCAGTCTTTACAATGCGACTGTTCTCGTTAACCGTCATGCGACCAATGACGCTTTCTTCGTGTCAAACCCATGATGCCCTCTTCTTCGTGCTTCGAGAACCAATCAGAAAATTCGTTACAAAAAAATAAACATGGCTATCGCATTGACCGCTCAAATTGAAACAAGGCAGAAACAATTTTATTATAATCATAGTCTTAGATCCATACTCAACAACTTTCTCGCATCTTTGACACTTCATTTTCGCCAGGAATAAATATAAACTTGTATGAGCGTTGAAAAAGCACAACCGAAATGAGCAAAACGTGGAAAATAGACTCTGCGCGTCCGCTCTTGCTTGTTTTCGTGCTAATTTTCGTTTCAAGGCATAAGCACACAATCGCGTCAGCATGATACCATGAGGCCATAAGCCATAAAGCATAAAAAGGCTCATGCTATCAATTTTAGTGGAAGCATAACACGTTATGCGCTATGTTTTTTTCTAAGAGTGTCTGCATTAGTTCTGATAACCTCACACATCACGCGAGGGGAGAAAAATTCTCGCTTTCTAGAAATCTGCTTTGTGAACGAGCAAAACGTTCGCTCCTACAGCAAAAACACTCCTGTTTTGGCAAAACATTTGCTGATTCAGCAAATTTTCTAGCAGTCTGTATATCTATAATGTCGTATTGCTGGATCACCAAGTGTTTGCGGAAACAGCAAGATTTACGCTGAAAAGTAAACTTTTTGCTAATTCAATGAAAAGATTTATCATATCAGCAAACCGAATTTTTGATATTCCTTTCTCTCAGACAGCGTGGCCAACAAAATCCTACCAGATTCCGCTGATTGATCAATTCCTATGAAGACGAAAATAGGATAGGGTGGCTCTATAAGAATCAACCAATCGTCATCAGTCAGTAGGATTTTTTGGCAACGTTGCTCTCAGAGCATTCATGCGTTTATATGCTCAAGCCTTCAGTACGCTTTTCTCTCACAGCACAAAAGTTTAAAAAGAATTCTTGAGGTTTCAAATTGAATTTTTCAAGCCCAAATTGAGGTCTTCTGAGATTCAAAGGAACTCAGAGAAAATCAAAAAGGGAGATATTGAAGGCAATTTTTGGTCCAAAGTTTCAAAGAAATCCAGAGGGATTGAGAGGAATTCAGACAAGTGAATGGAAAAAAATGGTGCGTGGGATTTCTCAGAGGGATTCAGAGGAATGCAGAGAAACTCAGAGAGAAATAAATTGACAAAATGCTCCAGTCTGATTTTAGAGACATTCAAGAAGTTTCAGAGAGATTCGGAAAGATTGACAGGAATCCAGAGACATTCAGGACAATTCAGTAACATTTAAAAAGGAGTGAATTGAGAAAAATTCCTAGTCAAAAGTTCCAGAGAATTCCAGAGGGTTTCAGAGATATCCGAAGGAATTCAGAGACAGATGATGTGGTGAAAATTATGCGTTTGACTTTTTGTAGAGATTCAGAGGAATTCAGAAGAATTAAGAAAAAAATACAATGAGGAAAATTTTTGGTTCACAATCCCTGGTCAAAGAATTTCTCTGAATCTCTCTGAAAAGTTTATGTTCCAGAAAACTTGAGCAGAACTCAGTGAAATTCGGCGGGATTCAGAAAAATTGAGAGACGGATGGACGGGGAAAAATTGTGTGTTGAACTTCTCCGAGGATTCCGCAAACATTCAACAGATGTATGGGAATTCATGGAATTTCGGGGGCTGAGGGATGTGGGAAGAATTACCGGTTGAGAATCTCAAGGGAATTCAGAGGATCCCACAGAAAATCAGATAAATTCAAAGACAGATGGAGTAAGGAGAATTAGGCATGGAAGTTTTCAGGTGAACTCAGACAGATTCCGAAAGATTCAGAGAGGATTTCAGGAGAATTCAGGGAGACGTGAATTTAAAGAATTTCTGGTTTGGTATCTCAGAGAAATCGGGAAGGTTCCACGAAACTTCAGATAAATTTCAAGCCAGGTGAATTGGAGAGAATTGTGCATTGAATTTTTCAGAGAGATACGAAGAGATTGAGAAGAATCTAGAAAAAATTCGAAGAAACCGAAAGTGGAACGAATTCCTGAGTCCAAAATCGCAGAGGAATTCAGAGACAGGAGAAAATGGCATGTTGAACTCCTCGAAGGGAATTGGAAGAATTCAGAGCAATTTGAAGGATTTCAAGGAAATTTAGAAAGAAGTCAACTGATACAAATTTTTTGCCCCAAATTCCGGAGGAATTCAGGTACATGACAATTGGGAAGAACTGTACATTGAACTCACCAGGATTCAGGAACAAGTAAATATGGACTTCGGTCGCAATTTTCAGATGAATTCAGAAAATTTCACAAAGATTCAGAGAAAATCAGAAAACGCGGAATCGTGAAAAATTATGGTTCGAACATTATTGAAGGATTGGAAGAGCTTTAGAGAAACTTCTTTGATCTCGAGATCAAATATCCGTCTCTAAATTTCCCTGAACCTCCCTAAATTTCTGGAGATTTTGCTCATTCGTATCTCGAAGCTTTTTTTCCAATTTCTCTGAATTCTTCTGGGTAGCTATTTGAATCTTCTTTACATCTTTGCGAATCCCTCAAAATTGTATCCCCCAGATCTCGCAGCTATCTTCAGATTTGTCTCAATTTTTCTCTGAATTCTGAAGAATTTCTAAACATTTCTGGATTGGTCAAACCGAGTTCCCAAAGTTTCTCTTCTGGCGTTTTCGAATGTTTTGGGATATTTTTCAATCTTTCGAATTCCTCGGAATTTTATTCGTTTTTATAATTCAAATTGAGATTCAAATTATGAAAATATTCGATTAAAATATTGTCATTAGAATTTGAATTGTGCGTAATTCTACACTGTGATAAATGATTCATTTGAAATTGTAATGATACATAAGTCATTATTTAACACCTTGAAATTCGTCAAAAAAGCATAAAGTTCCCATCTTTAAATATGACAAATCATTCCGCTCAATTAGCAAAAAGCTTGCTATCTCAGCTGAAATCTTGATCTTTGAGCAAGCGCTTGCAGTTCAAGGAATTGGACACTGTGAATGTGCAGACTGCTAAAAAATTCGCTGAATTAGCCAATATCTTACTAAAAAAGCCAAATTTTTTCTTTAATAGCAAATGTTCTGCTAATTCAGCAAAGCAGATTTTTTTTAATCGCTATTCCAGCAAGAATTTTTCTTCGTTTGTGTGTGAAACTCCAAATGTGTTGGATTGGGAAGATAGGAAATAGTTCAATTATTGTTTATAATCAGTACCGAGATAGAAAAGCGTGCTATGCATTTTCATAACTGATGATACTGCTGGAAAGAATCAAACCGCAATAATAGAAATAACATAAAGTGCTCAAAATAGCGTGCCGTCAACTTGAGATTATAAACATAACTTAACTTGTTAAAGGTGCATGTAATGGTGAGATCATGTATACATCACAGAACCATTCGGTTCACATACCATGTTCGCAGAAACATAGTGAAATGCGGAAACATCTGGGTACCATCATGACAGCATTCATGTGTGAAATAGTTTTCAGAATTATTTCTCCATTATCAATACATTTTTGTTCCACGCAATGCTACCTTCATGTTGCCATTAATATAGCAAAACATGGCTCATTTTTCTCACCGTGATATGGCTGAACATGGTGTCATAATCCTTCAATAATGGTGTCACGTTATTTGACGCGAAATGCAACAATTATGTTGCCACGTTTTGCTGTAGTACAAAGCAAACACCACGATCAAACAAACAAACAAAGAAGCACACAAACTACGGGCGAACACTTCATAATAATTGAAATATCGCTCTGTACAGCACTTATACTTGAATCGGAGAATGGCTGTACACGGCGATATTTTGATCAAAATGAAGCGTTCGGTCGTAGTTTGTCATAAACGATTCGGCTGCTGCCACGCCGCTAGTATCCCCTTAAATGGATACTAGCGTCGGTAACTCGCGTGATCGGTTAAAAAGAGACAGAATCATAAGATAGAAAGAGAGATCCAATACCAACGATAGTATCCCCTTAATAGAAACGTTTTAAGACAGCATCACAGTGGTTGAGGGGATACTAGCGTACCATCCGAGTAAAGATTTGGTGTGATAGATTCCTCCGAACTGAGCTTATGAAATTGTCTGAAATTTTCAGGAAATGATCTTGGATACCCTTTAAATTGCTGTACAGAGTCCGAATTGTAAATTTCGGGCAAAAAATTTTTTTTCTACATTCAAAATTTGGACTCTGTACAGCAATTGAAAAGGTATCAGAAATTATTCCCTGGAAATTTCAGACAATTTCATGAGCTCAGTTCGGAGAAATCTGTCACACAGAATCTTTACTCGGATGTTACGCTAGTATCCCCTTAAGGTGTTACTAGCGGCGTGGCAGCAGCCAAATCGTTCATGACAGACTACGAGCAAACGCTTCAATTTTAACATGATATCACTTGGTGCAGCACTTTCATTTAAATCAGAGAAGTGCTGTACCAAAATGTAAATGATTTGGCTGCTGCCACGCCGCTAGTATCCCCTTAAGAGGATAATAAATGAAGATATTAATCGAATAATCATCGTATTTTATTCCTACATTTCCTCTCGAGATTGGTGTTTTCAAATTTCAGGACCAGTAATCTACATAAAATAAATGAATTTCATGAATTTCTCCGTATATCAACGCCATGGTATGTGCTAATAATGAATCGATTATGGTTGCGCGGGATGTTTTCATGTAATGCATTCATAATACATGCATCATGGCAGCATGATTCGGCTCGTTTTCGATGCCACGGTATGTGTCAATGATGCATTAATCATGTTTGAGCGGAATGGTTTCCCGTAATGCATCCATAATACCATAAACCTGACACCATGAATGGCTCTTATTTCAGATGCCATATCGTGCATCGATGATTCATCAATTTTTGTGGATCATAATGTTCGCTTACATTGTCACCAATAACAATGCTCAATACGGAAACACCTTGGTACCATCTTGCTAACATTTTTATCCATACCATGGCTCCAAGATGGTACCATTATGACTACATTTTTCTATCTGGGATAATCACTACCCAGATAGAAAAATGTCTCAATAATGCCATCATAATTGTGACATTCACGCCAAGAAATGTTTTTATCATGGTACCAAGGTGTTCCCGCATAAAGCATTGTTCTTGGTAGCAAAACGAGGTGATGGTACCATAATAAAGACATAATGTTCACATTTTATGCATCATTGCAAGCTGAGCGAAGTTTATGACAGTATGTTAACGGCACATTATGTTACAAAATATTTAGGGCATGGTTTTCTATCTGGGTACACCTCATTGTAGAAATGAATAGAACTTTTCTATAATTTAATATTAACACAGTACCTATTGGGGATCATCAATTCATTCATTACTATTCATCCTGAAACACTGTACAATAATTCCCTTCCGAAAATGCCAGGCACATCCGGATGAATCTGAACAATTCTTGGGACAAATGGCAGTTCCAAGTAGATTTTAACAGAAATTGCTCGGTATTTGTCTCAGGAACTGTTAGGATTCATCTGGATTTGCTTGGCATTTGCGGCAGGACTTTCTCTACACGCAGAGAAAATTATCTGAAATATTACTATACTTTACAGTGAAGTAGGGACAAAATCACATTGTGACGGTATGTATTATGTCTTTCTTAATAAAATTACTATATTTTCTAGTAGGGAGTGGGAGAATTCTGTCATTAGTTGATAGAAAGTATAGTAATTTCAATGACAAAACATAATACATAACCTCACAATGTGATTTTGTCCCTACTATAAAGTGTAGTAATTTTTAAGGTACCTCTCCTCTGCGTGTATGTACAATGTTGGAAAGTGGGGAAATTTCGATTTTCCCTGACTCACGTGAGAATCCCCTGACTTTTCCATGCAATCTCAAATTCCCTGACAATTCCTGGTTTTCAAGGTTTTCCAGGTCACTCGCCACCCTGAATGTTGACGCTTGATGCTGAAGCTCCCATAAAATACGCCGGTTAGTTCACTGCAAAAATTAATGTCTTATTCTGAGACATTTCTGTAGTAACTTTCAAAACGTTTTGTTTGGAATTCAATGTGGCACAAAAGTACATCTTGTTATGTGAAACATACAGGAACGGAATGATTCATATTGCAAATAAAGGAATGCGTGACAAATATTTGCAAGGCATATAATAGAGGTATTTTAGAAAGATTTTCAAGACATCTTTTAGATCATATCGATTGGACATCTAAAAGACTTCATTTACAGCTGGAAAAAGGTATCTTCTAGACCATATCTATTAGATATCTAACATATGTCTTTTAGATGGATCTGAGGATATCTTTCGTCAGACATCTTTTAGATATCTAAAAGATTTTCATGCTTATTGGGTTACACATTATGAAATATAATTTTTCAATTACCACAGTCAGCTGTTCGTTCATTCCATCTTCGATGCGTAGAATGGGACACGTTATGTTCGTAGTAATTAGGCTCCAAAAATTTTTTATAGCGTCTTCTTGAAGGTACATATCCTCCAATATTTGCCTTTTTTATTTCATCATCGTCCATTTTATCCAAAAATCACAAAATTCCTGGCATATGAAAAAGAAAGCGAGCACTAGATTTGATAGAATCATTGAGAAAAAACACAAGAGAACACTAACCTTTTATGGTATAAAATATCATTGAATGCGCATGAAACGGTAGCACCAGGACATGTAACAAAACGCAACAATGTCACGTTACAAAATTTACGTTTGTGAATTTAACTCTAACTGTAGTTGAGAGTTAACTCTCGGTTCAAAATGGTACTAGTAAGTTTACGTGACTCGTATGCACGAAGTGAAAACCAATATAGGAAAAGTGGAAATAAACGGCAGACCAAACTGGGGGTAATTCCAACCAATGTCGAATTGAGGAAGTGTGGGGTCCAAAAGAAATGTAAACAGTATCCAATGAGATAATTCATAACTTGATTCGGCAGGCGGAAACGAGATCTCGTGGTATGTCGAATCCATGAATTTTGTTGTCACCTCCTATCAGCGTTGGCAACTCCTGGATAGTACACGACGTTGATTGATCACTTTTCATAGAATCTTGAATATGATTGGTTGCTCTATAAGAATTGACCAATCAACGTCGTGTACTATCCAAAAGTTGCCAACGCTGCCTTCTATACATTTGGTTTCACCCCCGTGTGTTGCGCAAGCAAATGCGTGATCGGACATGCGCAGTGAGATACGCGACACAAACAACGGGAAATCGACATTTGCCTGACGAAACACGTATCCTATTTCTTATTTTGGATTGTGCGGTGCATTTCTATTTTGTTTCAAACATTTTGTAATTAGGGAGCACGTTGGATATCAACGCATCGCAATATTCCTTGCGTTTTCAAGATTTCCAGAATGGTCAAGTACGCGTGTATCACTTATTTACAACCATGCTTGAAACATGAGAAGTTGTAAATTGTTGCGACAAAATCCATGAAGAATTTCAATAGCGTCATTGAAAAGAATAAGTAGTACAAAGGGAGCTGTGGAACTGGAATTTGTTTGGAGACAATCGAATTCACAGAAGGTGAGTAAAATACTCTCAGAATGATTTTACATCATGTATGTTATGTACCCTAACAGCACACTTTGTCGCATTTCCGTGGTCTCCACGGAGATAGGTGGTATCTACGTGGAGACCACGGAGATGCGAAGGAGTGTGCTGTTAGGGTAGATACCTAGAAATATTTATATTGCGTTACATTAAAATTTCATTGAATATATATATATGTACGCTGTTACAATTTTCCTAATGGTTTTCTGTATACAAAATTTTAGCACAGTTTTGAGTAGCTTTAATGGCATTCAGATTTCATTGATGTTGATGGTTTGTTCTTTCTTTGCTCATTTGAATTCGGCGTGGAAGACATTCAATGATCCCCCGCTGGTTTATGAGGTATTAAAATGATTGATAAGGAATACATGTTTCCAAAGCTTAAATATAAAATTGAAAATCGTACGACGAAGTTATAACTTTCGTTGTAATTCGTGAGTTTTGTAAGGCACAATTTTGTTATTTCTATTTGAAAATGTGAATTATTTGCCGGGTTAATTTAGAAACACAGAACCAGCCCAGACAGCAAAGTGTTATACGAATTCTCAACAACACGAAGCAATTGTTGTTGGGAAGTTGCTGGGAGGGTGCGTCGCCAGATGTGCAGCAAGTTCAGAAGTTGTTATGGTGCTGCGAAGATGTTTAGATACCTGAAGGTATGATACGTTAAATCAAACGATTTCTCAACAACAAAACATGAACTGATGTTGCAACAGCAAAGCAACAGTTGCAGTGCAACTTTCGCTGTGAGGGGGTATTTCCAAAAAGAGAATTTAGAGACACAGATCCTTTGTGCTTCCAGAAAGAGACTTATTTATAATAATACTCAATTTTTGATTCTCAGTGTATATAAATGTTTCTTTTGATGAAGATTGAAGGTCATTTACATGTGATATGTTCATTTTCGATTATTTGTTTCTATAATATGAATATGATAAACAGGATCAATGCTCTGCTGGAAACCGCAATGGTTTCGGGTTGGTTTTTCAATAGAATTACAATCTATCCCAATAGTTTCCAATACCAAATTTGATCGAAAAGATTAAAATTCGACCGAATTGAATCCAATCCTATCGCAGTTTCCAGCAAGGTAAGTGGATAATATTTCATCAGTTGGTGAATAATGCAAAAGCAACAATATTTTGTGGCGTAGATTTTATTGTATAATAAATCTATCCTATTCATTCCGTTTCACGGTATTGTGGATTCAGTATATGAGAGAACTTGAGAAACAAAGATTAGAAAAAGAATGTCTTCCTCGTCACACTTCAAGTGTTCATTTGAAAAATGCAATTTCCCTTTTGTATATGTCTATTCTTGAAGATGGATAACGATCACATAATTCTTTCACAAGTTCCAAAGAATTTATCAATATTCTATTTTTGTCGCATTTATGATTGATATCTTTGATTCCGTGTTTGTTCGACAAAAAGGTTCCCATATGGAAACTAATAACAAGTATCAACATGACCATAATTTTTTTATTACATTCCCAAATGCCGTATACATTTCCTTTGAAGCCTGTTTTGATAAAGTTCATGCTCAGCCTACTTTCACCTAGATAAACTGGTAACCCAAAGGTAAATGAAACAACTTGAACAATATCAAAACGTGTGCGAATGGAAAATTGAAACATTTTTTAACGTTCTCTGGGCATGAATTTGTTTCAATTCTTGTTTAGTACAGCTTTGACCACGTTCATGTGAACTTTCATTTCCACCAAGCAGACCAAACTTTGTAAGTGATACTTCATCCTCATATACCATTGTGGAAATATGAACGAAGGAAAATACAACTGAAAAATGAAGTCATGTTTATAAGAACCTAAGAATATTTATTATTTCTTCAGTAATGTTAAACGGTTCGGAAATATATGGTATTCTCCTCAACAACACTGAAATATTAGAAGACATTGATGAATTCCAAAAAGTAAATAGTAAAATTCCATGCTCGACTTTCGGAAATTTCATGTTTTCTTCCCAACTTTTAATATGTATTATGAATTTTTTATTCTCCATTAGTAAATATGTTTACTAAGACCCTATCAAATATTCTTAGATCCTTTTGGAAATCACTATAAGTTCGGCCACATTTTTCTCCGTGTATAAGTATATGCCAAGTTATGCCAAAAATGACCGCAAAACGTGTGTGTACTTGATGTTTCATGAATATTGTGCTACCCTTGTAATCATCAGTATTTGGATGTGAACATTTTCAATTGATACGTTTCTTCCGTATATCGGTCACGTTCTGTATCAAGAATACACGGAGAACAAAGGTGTACTAGAAAGTACCATACTTTATAGAGTTTGAGCGTTACTCTTGTCCACATCAAATTATTCACGTGGAAATATCTACAAAAGTGCCATACTTGTCCGGACTTTTCTGAAGAAGTATAGTACTTTTGTAGATATTTTCACATACATAATTTGATGTGGACAAGAGTAACGCTCGAACTCTATTAGGCATGGTACTTTTGAGTACACCTTTTTCCTCCGTGTATGACGCAGACCTACTGAATAATCAGGGTTGAAAATTATTCAATTAACGTTAAATGAACAATCAAAATTTTTTCCAATCAATAAATCAATTAGGTTGATTGAGAATTATTCAATCATAACTAGAAAGAGAGGTCCTCCCGACTTTCATTGTTCTATCTGTTCACGGCGAGTCTTGCTCTGAAGACGAGACCATCTTGCAACAGTGTTTCAATATAAAATTCTCACTGCAGTAGTATATGCTCTAAGGAAAGGAATTCCTAAAATTAATTATTATCACAACTAAGTGGTTGAATGTTTTAGCTACTCATATAGTTATTATGACGGATTGATCAGGTAACACACCTAACTAGTTAGTTGAAATAATAATTTTTCACAAGCGCATATGGACCCATATCGATTAGTTGATTCAACTACTCGTTATTTCCGTGCAGTTTCGGATGAAGCTCATTGCTTGGAATCAAGAATAGTACATTGTGTACCAAGTACCTCATTGTTTGGAATCAAAAATAGTACATTGTGTAGTCGCGTGCACCAAAGACCCGTGAACTGTAGACCAGTACTGAAAACATCGCGCGAGGCATTGAAGGCTTTACTTCCACGGCGGACACAGTACTTTATGTAACAAAGTACGATTCGCAAGTGTTTGACGTGCGAGGGTGAGTGAATTTCAACGTCTAGGATGTTAATGAACACATTTGTCTACAGTGTGGCATCTCCATCACTGATTTCCCCCCAGTCGCGGAAAACACCGTTTTTACGCCTTGAGGCGCGTATGAAAACACCTCAAAATCGTCCCTCATTAGAAAGAATATTTTTTTCAATGTTCTCTTGTTACATTCTTGAAGGAATCGTTTATTGATGCTGGCAATTCCAAATTGTTGAAGATAAGAATAATTTTTATTGTTTTCGTTTGAGTCTTGAATTCACCTCTAGTTGTCACTTTTCGTAAGGAGTTATTATGGAAGATTGGAGCGAGTGGAATGATTAGTTAGAAACTACTTTGTTACAAAAACGTGTACCAGTTTGATGTGTTTCAAGCAATCATTGGTATATCGACTCGCTATGCTCGCGCGGTAAACTTCACGTGCGTCGGGAATTTTCGTTTTCTCCTACTCGATGCACACTGTACTTTTATTGTCACAGTTCAAAACGAGGTGTCACAGCTAAGCTTCAGCTAATTCAAAGGAGGACACCAGGGTGACTGATCATTTCCGAAAAACTACTTTGTCATTTTTTTTTCGGAAGAAGTAAGGTACAGGGAAAAAGAAACTTTGCGGCTGTATCAGACATACATTGGAGTGTATAAAAATACCGTTATCTGAATGAAAAAACAACAAAATGGCGGTAGCAGTAGCACGACTAGTTTTTGCCCGAGTATTCCCGCGGCACGCAGTATAACTATCGTATACTTGATCCTTGAACAAAAAGTAGAATATTTTCGTCATATATATCAGTTTCAGCAGAGGAGGACTTGAGTTTTTTTCGATTGATTGACTGGATCCCAGCTTACCATCCAAGTAAATATTTTTTCTGTAAGATTTCTCCGAACTGAATTTATGAAACGGTTTGAAATTTTCAGGGAATGATCTTTGATACTCCATCTGTCGCGGTACAGAGCCCGAATTTCAAATTTTCGAAACAAATTCTCTTTTACCAACTGAGAAAAAAAGTTTCCCGAAATTTGAAATTCGGACTCTGTACCACCATAGATAGAGTATCAAAGATTATTTCCTGAAAATTTCAGACCGTTCTAAAAATTCAGTACGGAGAAATCTTACATGAAAAATGTTCACTCGGGTGGTAACTTGATATCTCCAGAAGGGGGCACCAGCGCACCATGCGAGTAAAGATTTTGTCTGCAAAATTTCTCTGAATCAAATTTATGAAGCAGTCTGAGATTTTCAAAGAATAATATTTGATACTTCACGAATTACGGTACAGAGCCCGAATTGCAAATCGATCAAAAATTTTCTTCCTCAATCGGGAAAAGGAATTTTTTCTCCGAAATTCAAAATTCGGGTCCTGTATCGCAATTCATGAAGTATCAGAAATTATCCCCTGAAAATTTCAGACTGTTTCATGAATTCAGTGCGGAGAAATCTTACTTGGATGGTATACGCTGTTATCTCCTTAACAATAATCAAAAATACATCGGTTCTTATTCTGAAATTTTTTGTTAAAGAATCGACATTTTTTCAAACTCTTCTCTAAATTCTTGTTTTTGGATTTTTCAAATTGAAAAAAAAAAATTTTTTTGGACTTCTCTGCTGAAGGTAACATATTCAATGAAAATATTTCATTTTTGAGTCTAGGATCGAGTATTCGACAGTTCTCCTGAATACCGCTCTGGTAAGAACCGGTTGTATTAGCTGCAGCCATTTTGTTTGTTTCTTCTCATGTAAACATTCTTTACATACTCCAGTGTATGTCTGATATAGCCCAAAAGTTGTTATATCTCTATACCTTTCTTCCTCCTATACAAAGAAGAAAAGAAACAAAGTGGGCATTCAAAAATGGTCAATCATCCTGGTGCCTTCCCTTAATTCTGATGAACCGTTTTCAATTGTTCTTTTCTAGGAAGGATCTTCCCCCAGAATTGTTACCTTGCCTATAATCCAACAACTCATGCCTAAAAATGATCAACCTATATTGTTGAAAGTTATTCATTTTTTATCAAAGTCACAAACTATATGTATAATCATACATTTAATTTACCATAATGGAGAAAATTCCAAAACAAATCAACATTGAGTGATAATTCACTACATTTTGCTGTATGTTTTCAGAATCACTTGAAAAAGCGGAAGATCGAATGCGCGAAGAACGCCGTAAAATTCCTCCGAAACATTTACTTCAAGACGTGTCTGAAACCGAAACCGATGGATCTAGTGAGCCGAAAAAGAACAAACTGGATGAAAATGGAATCCTCAAAAAGTCTGCTATCTGCTCTCGCTGACAATTCGAATGAAAAATCTGAAAGTCAGCTGAGGAGAAACAAACTGGATGAAAATAAAAACCTCAAAATGTCAGCAAGTTTGGAAAACAAGATATCTCCTCTCGTTGGAATTTCGAATGAAGAATCTGTAAGTGAACCGGAAAAGAACAAACTGAATGAAAATAAAAACTTCAAAAAATCAGCTATTTCAGAAAATAAGATGTCTGCTCTTGCTGACAATTCGAAAAAAGAATCTGTGAGTACAAAAAAAGCTTTCCACAGTATTATTGGTATTGTATTGAGTATTCAGTCAGTCATTAGTGAACATTTTTTGACAAAGTATCCTCATCAAAGTTTGTGATTTCACTCGAAAAAGTCCCATGAGATTCCAGTAATCAAGGGACAACTAGGAATTATTGTTGAAACTCTTATTCTGCGCCCTGTCAAATTTTTAGTGAATTTTCCTCCAAACTATCGGAGAATTCACTCATTCTTAAGGGAAAACGAGCGGTAATTTGGACCTCTCTTTCTATTGTATAGGCGTGTCCTTTTCTAACCGACGGCGACGTGCCGCGATTGCAACGCTCGTATCCCCTTAAGATGATACGAGCGTTTCTTTGGACTTCTCTTTCTATCTTATAGGCGTGTTCTTCTCTAACCGATGTGCACTGATGTAACGCTCATATCTTAAAAGCCATGGAGTCTTCGGAGAAACGGATGAAGTTCCGCTATGTACTTTCTGAATAACTAAGCAATAAATACGAATTTCAAATATGTGATGATAAAGTAAATTGGTGAACTTGGGCTTTGAATATCAAATTGGAACTGCAAATGATTCCTCAATATCATGCAAATGATTACCATATATACATACTAACCTACAGGTGTGAATAATTTACATAACTTGTTTTCTCGCGTTTAGGAATCACTTTAGACTTTGAATTTATATTCAAAGCATGATCCAAGCAATGCACTTCACTGCTGCATATTTGAAATTTGTGATCATTGCTTGGTTATTGAAAAACTATGTAGCAGAGTTTCATCCACCTTCTGATGATCCAAGGCCTTCAAGAGGATACGAGCGCATAGGTGACTCGATTTGGTGGAAATTTTTTTCAGACAAAAATACTGTGAATTGAACGCATAAAAAGGTCTGAAATGTACAGGAATGAGCTTTCGAAGGTTCATCTAGGCCTGCACAGAGCCGGAATTTTTAATTTCGAGGAACAAAATTTTTTCCTCAGTCTGTAAAAAAAAATACTAAATCGAAAGCTCTTGAAAAGAAGATTTGAATGATGTATCGCAGACAACACTGGGGCGTTTTGGAGACATTCACAAAACGTACTCCGTTGCAAACGAAACGTTTCCGAGACGTTTAGTGAGGTTTTGAAAAGGTCGCATGTATGTTTTCGAAACGTGAAAATGCCTTGGATGGATTTATTCACATCCCCACAAAACGTTATGAGCACACCCTGTGGAAAAGAACCAATACAAACCGAAAGGCCAAATCCTATGGGAATCAATGAGATCTTATCGGTTTCTATGCGGTTTTTGTCACGGTACTTAAGGGTTTCCATAAGATTCTATGAGGAATTCGATGTTCTATTGGTTCCTATTGGTATGATTTGGAATTCCTGATAAGTACTGATAGACACAAAATATCGTATCGGTTTCTATGTGGTTTTCGTCACGGTACCCATTGGAATTTATTAGAATCTATCGGATTTTTCCAACAGGGCATGTTGAATTAGTCTTCGTGAATCATCAAATTGATTACATTCCTGCAGATATTTTTATGTGAAACAAATCCTAAATCAATTATATGCAAGTAAAATAATCTTTTGTGTAATAAATTACATGTATAATCGTGTAAAGTGCTGAATTTGGTGAAAGATAATTCGACTATAGAACGCATTCTAATATCTTTGTTTTACTCTCTACAATACGTGTATTTTCATGGTTCTTAATGTTGTACGGTAAGAATGAGTTTATTTTCTGATGAACAATGTGGTTTTATCATCGTTGGATGGATTAATCATGTGTCAAACTTTGAAAATGGATGATTTGTAGGTCAGCGGAGGTCAGCCACAAAATAAGGAGTTTTCATGAATCATATAAATGTTTCGAGAATGTAGGTTTTCAAAATGTTTTGAGAACGTAGTTGTTGGAATTAGAGGTCGCGAAACCAAGGAGAGGTTTCTAAAACGTTTTGGCAACTGACGGTGCTGTCTAAGATGCAAGTCGATTGCATGATGTTTTCCACTCTCACCTTTTTGCAAATGATCGTCTGTAGGTTACGGTAACCTTCAACTCCATCTGATTCTCTCCGATGTACATCTATACAGTTGACCGCTAGCTTCTCACGCCCCTAGTGGACTCACTGTGAACTTACAGATGTGTGCTTCAATTTTGATACGTTTTTTGGAGCCAAAGATTCAGCAGACCTGTACATATGACCGTGGTCCCACGATTTTCTGTGTCCACCCTTAGGAAAAGTTTCGAACAAATTCGCGGAGATGTTTTCACATTGTTCACCAAACTGAATAGCATAATTGCCCACTGAAAGTAAAAAATTGTCACCTGCTCCATTAGTCTCACGAATTTGGATCGAATCATCGGATTGGACTCGGTCAATTCAATATTTCCTCGGTTTAAGACTTTTTTTCCCCTCAGTGTAAGGGGGTTCCATATGCGCATATGGATCCATCTTAGTAGCTCCAACTACTTATTTTTTTACGTGTATAAATTTGTGCATCTGAGGTACGATGATTCCATGCTGTTGAAGCACGGGATTTTCCATTCTATTTTCGTTAGAATTTATTCTCCTTGCATGAACATTTCATTCGTATGAAAATGAATCCTAGACAAAAAGACCGAGATTGAAAGGACCTTGCTGGAGAATGTTCCTAGCACGGTCGTATATTGTAATGTAACAAATCATCACAAAAAGAGTCGCGGGATGGCACCGCAGACGATCCCTATCGATCGTAATCGTAAACATCCATAACGAGTTAGTTCACTCGAAAGAACATAGCTGTCGCTCGCTTACACGAGAATCGGGAACACATCTCCTCTCCCTCGCTATTCCTGCCCTCCTTCTAATTGTTGAGGTTTCCCGTCCCCAAGGAGGCAGCGCCACCTGTACCACAGATGCTTCGTAGAATTGGTCCAACGCCAGGAGGCGATATCAACGCCATCTCGGCTGTTCCAAAATCGACAACCCCCAGGAGACTGGAAATCCCTCGTGGGCAACACCATCTATCTCCAACCCTGGACTAGAGAGAGAGAGAGAGAGAGAGTGAGATGAGTCGTGCCACCCCGTGCCTGGATTGGCGGAACAACGGCAGAGACCAACCCAACCACGCTGTACCCCTTCTCCCGGCCCCACCAAAGGAGAGGAAAGGACATAAACACCCGCACCCAGGAGATCTCCACAACGCACATGCGCACACTCACCCGACGAGTAGTAAGAAGCCTCCACCAGGGTACACAAACCTCAAATGGAGAGAGAGTTTGGCGTAGTTCACTATCCATAGAACCAGGCGCCGCTAGTGTGCCTGGCTTGATTTCCCCCTCCCTGATTCAAAATCAGAGATGCTATATTCATGATGCCGCTGCCAGTGGGGCGGCGATTGTGAATAAGGTAAGACCGTGAACAGCAGTGAACAGTGAACAGTGGTGAACAGTGTAGAAAACTTGTGTTGTGAAGTTTCCCACAATGAACAATAGAAAATGTGAAGTACTAAATTGCACAGTGAAAGAAAAAAAATTTTATCTCTGAGTTTTTGCCTAGAATTACTGATGTAAGTATTCGAAGAAAATTCATTTTCACTGCATCAACAAATTACGATTTTTGACATGTTACAACAGCTATGACTGATTTACTAATTGATTTTGCACTTACTAACAGACTTTTTGATACACATTATTCAAGCAATAACCACCACACATTTCACAAAAATAATTTATCCATTTTTTGATCACATAAACTTAACCTCACATCTGTCAACCGAACTGCAATTTTCACACAGGCTCATAGATTATTATCGAAGAAAGCATTTCTTTGGATCTGAGAAATTATGAAATGAATAGCTTAAAGTGAATATTTCTTCCACAAAAATGAATATCTTATTCATATGGAAAAGTTGATTATTAGCTCCTGCTTTGGCAGATCTTATTTGTTCGTGTCAACAAAGTGAACAGTTTTGGTAGATGAATATTCATTCGAGGTAATCTCATTCATTTGAGATTGTGTTTGATAAGAATATTCTTTGTTTTTTTTTGGTCGAGAAATTTGAAGAACATGGATCTGTATCAAGGAAGTGATGTGGAAGATTAAAGTATGGACAAATCGGAATAATAATGGGACTATTCATCAGATCTTCAGGACATCAAACAAATGAATCTGATTTTCTCCTTCTCAGTGTTACAGAGCTTTGGAAAAGAGTACGTACAATTTGGTACGTGTACTTTCCGGAATTTCCATGTGTGTGATAGTGATATTCTTTGTGCCGAAAAATTTTATGAAAATGAATCTCCATCAAAGAAGCTATGCGGACGATTCAAGCGTGAAAATACCAACATCATAATGGGACCATTCATGGAGTGTACAGGTTATTCAATAAATCTATATCCTGGTTTCTTACCAACAAGTTTTTTTAAAGTTGGCTGACAGTAAATGAAATTGGATATATTATCAGAATATTTGCTTCTGTACATCTGAATGTGTGTGGAAATAATATTTTTTTTTTTCAGCAAGGAAGATAGAAATACTGACTGCAATCCAGTCCCGGTGAAAATAGGAGCTTTCGAGAAGAGGAAATGAAGTGCAACTTCGTGTGATCAGAAAAAAGTGAAATTATAACTCAGATAACACGAGAGTTATGAAAAAGTTTAGAATTAATACGATGTATTCATAAAGAACTCTTGTGATATCTGGGTGAGTGAAAGTGAGATTAGAAAGTAAGAACAATTCATATGAAGACTCTCAAAAGTTAGTTTTTGAGTACTCGAAAGAAAATGGGGTATTGAAACGATTCAACAGTGTACCAGGAAAAAATGATGTTGCTGAAGTTTGAATCGTTAATTTAAACGAATTAGTAATCGAATAACGAAATACTTTGCTGTTGATGACCCAAAATCTTGTAATACATTCTTTAAACGATGTTTCCAATTCCAAAGAGTTGATTCGAGAACATAAACACCGATGGTGTATCAGATTCGATGAGTTTGAATTTTCGTTTCGTCCTTATAAACGATTCAAACTTCAACAACATCAAGAAAGGGTGATTTAAAAGAATGAAAAAAATAGAGTTGTAGAAAATTGAATCCGAATTTTGTTATCACAAAATTGATTTCGAATAAATTGAAATGACATATAAACATGAACGGACATCTTTTAAAAGTTTTGAAGTGGTCTTACTTCTGAATGATGTGTACTTATGTTGCATAAGACTTCTTGGATTGTTCTTCATTATTTCTGGAATTATCTTTTAGACGAGTGCTGTATGGGTTTGATTCAACCATTATCAATTCCACTGAGAGGGTGTAATACAGAATAGCAACAGAATTTTATACACAGAATTGAAATCCGAATTTCTATTCTTTTCTATTGTTTTGATACAAAATTCGGATTCAAGAGAATGAAAAAGATTTACAAGAAACACTGTGGAAACATTTTATGTGGAATAACACAATAAATCATTCGCAATATGTTAACCAATGATATATTGTGGGTTTTTACAGAACATTGTTGCTTTTCACAATCCTATATTGTGAAATATTACAAGTTTTGGTAACGTGACATGATCAATCATTAGAAAAAATTACAAATTCCACAATATATCATTGGCTAAAATATTACCGCTGAATCATTGTGTGATTGTATGTAAAATGTTTTCACAGGGTTTTTTGTGACTTTTCCAAATCTTTTCTATCTCAAATTTCTCACTGGGTAGAAAATGAGTGTTCATAAAAAAACGAAATCAAATACACTGTAAGATACATTTCATATACATTACCCATTCAAAGTTTGGAAAAATCAGTCTTCTATGGAAGTACTGTGCTCAGCGTAGAGAAAATATGCTTTTTATTGTGACAGTCCTACGCTCAAAGTTATGATATCACCAAACTCTTTTAATCTGTTCACATCCAGCATAGGTGATAAAATTTCCTACGCTGGATGTGAACAGTTTACAAGAGTTTGGTGATATCATAACTTTGAGCGTAGGACTGTCACAATAAAAAGAATATTTCCTCTACGGTGAGCACAGTACTTTCATAGAAGACTGTGATTTTTTCCAATTTCGAATGGGTCATGTATATTAGATGTTTTTTAGAGTGTGTTTGATTTCGTTTCTCTTTGAACATTCATTTTCTACCCAGTAAAAAATTTGAGGTAGAAAAGAATTGGAAAAAATGACAAAGAACACTGTGAAAACATTTTATATGAAATTACACAATAATCATTGGTAATATATTAGCAAATACCATATTGTGAAGTTCGTAATGTTTTCTCATGATTCATAATGTCATTTTACTAAAAATTGTAATTTTTCACAATCCAGTGATAATGTTGTATAAAATGTTTCCAGAGTGTTCTTCGTAATGTTTTCCAATTCTTTTCCATTTCAAATTCCTTACTTGGTAGAAAATCGAGGTTCACAAAAAAATGAAATCAAACACAATGTAAAAAACATTTAATACACATTCAAAGTTTGGAAAAATCAGTCTTCTGTGAAAGTATTGTCCTTAGCATGGAGGAGATATACTTTTTATTGTAACAGTCCTATGCTGAATGTTATGGTATCACCAAACTCTTCTGAACTGTTCACATCCAGCGCACAGTGGGGCCAAATGCCAAAAAGCTGGACAACATTATAAGGGGCTCTCAAATTCGCTTGCGACTTCGTACTCGGAAAGTTTATGGGGTCACTGATTACGAATCCGTTGTCAGAATTCCAAAATTCAAGATGGCGGATCCAATATGGCGGACGAAAATTGAAAGAAACCATCGGATTTTCTTCAAACTTGGTGATCAGGGGTTTTTGGGGTCGCTGATTACGAATCTGCTGTTTGAGTTCCAAAATTCAAAATGGCGAATCCAAGATGGCGGACGAACATTTTAAAAATCATCGGATTCTCCTCAAATTGGGTACCCAACGGTTTTTGGGGTCGCTGATTACGGATCCGTTGTTCTCATTTCGAAATTCAAAATGGCGGATCCAATATGGTGGACAAAAATTGGAAGAAATCATCGGATTTTTTTCAAATTTGGTGATCAGGGGTTTTCGGGGTCGCTGATTACGAATCCGCTGTCTGAGTTCCCGAATTCGGAATGTCGAATCCAATATGGCGAACGAAAATTGAAAAAATTATCGGATTCTTTTCAAATTGGGTACCCAGGGATTTTTGGGGTCGCTGATTACAAATCCGTTGTCTGCATTTCGAAATTCAAAATGGCGGATCCAATATGGTGGAATAAATTCGAGAAGATCATCGGGTTTTCTTCAAACTCGGCATCCAGGAGTTTTTGGGGTCACTAATTACGAATCCGTTGTCAAAATTTTGAAATTCAGAATGGCGGATCCAATATGGTGGACAAGAATTAAGAAAGTCATCGCATTTCCTTCAAACTCGGTACTCAGGGGGTTCTGTGGTCGCTGATTACGAATCCACGGTCTGAAATTCAGAATTCAAAATAACGGACCCAATATAGCGGACGAAAATTGTGAAAATCATCGGATTCCCTTCAAACTCGGTACCCAGGGGTTTTCGGGATCGCTGATCACGAATCCGTTGTCAGAATTCCGAAATTCAGGATGGCAGATGCCAAAAATCAAAACTCCATTCATAACTTAATATTGAACAAGAACTAAACGGCCCATTTCGTTGTTCCTATTATGATCAATATTATTATTATTTCCAACATTGGATCATTATTAATATAATTATCGAATGATATTAACACACCAAATGGGTTAAATCGGAAGATATATACATTCACAATATATACAAAAATATAAAAAACTGAAATCGTAATGGTTTTTACTTTTGCCACACTTTTTTTACTCACATCAGTCTTCTTCTTCACTCTCAGAGGAAGATAATGGAAGAGTTACGTTGTCTTCATCAAGTATATCTGGAGTTTTGATCAGGCTTAACACGTCTTTAGGCAGAAACTTCAGTTTTTTCTTGGGCAACTGTCTTTTACTCGATAACATTGGATCAGAACTCAAAAGGAACCATTTAAAAATGTCGTCATTCGGTTTTTCTCTACTGCATTTCCTGGAGTGATGCTCTCGGTACCTTTGGAAATGAATGTTGTTAAGATATTTGAATATAATTATGTATTCATCGACACCGTTGAAGCTTTTGATCTCAACATGACAAGCAAAATCAAGGGAAAACAAAAAGCAGCTGCACTTTGGGGTCATCAGTATAAAGTTTTGAATAAATCCTCTAATTCATAAGTTTACTTGATTCTCAAAATTGTTCTCTAGTCTATGAATTTATGTTTCCAGAGGATGAACAATGTGGCTTATTAATAAAAAAAAGTATATGAATATTCATAATTCCCCGAATTCCTTACCAGAACAAAACAATCTTCGCGAACATATATTCTCGTGGTTACCATAAATATATAGTTTGCCTAGTAGTCAACAACGTATTGTGCAATGTATCAAACTGATTGCAGTACTTGAGAAGTCAAATTTTTCCCTTCAAAGTGTCGAGTCCACTGTGACAAATATACACTGTTATCAAGTGATATACATCATTTTCACCTTTCAAAATCTTGGTTACGAGCCTCTTGTGCTTCCTCAGTCAATTGGCCTATAGGTAGAAGAGCAGATGCAATGATTCCAGGTCCGTGGATCAAAAACTTGTGCATCGTAGGTGACATTGGGTACCACGGATATTTTGTCGCGTAGTAGCGTGCCGTGTCTAAAGCGTAACTCCGAAACTTTTCAACGTCTATTTCATGGCCACTTGAAACGGTGGCTAATACTACATGAAGTCGTTGTATTCGGTTGACATCCACCCCTGTGATTTCGGCAGAAACTTCGGGTTGTGCGAAAAATCGCCTAGCGGTATTCCCATCATTTGAGTTCCCGAACCCTGGCTTAGGAACATCGACAATGAGGCTACATTTTTTTCTTCAAAACTTTTCTGTACAACCTTTTTTCGTTCTTTCACCAAAGCTTTATCCTGTTTTCGTGCTTGCCACTTCTGAATAGGTAGCTTATAAGACAAATGCAGGAGGCCCTCAAAAAATCGTATCCAGCCGTGTAGACAAGACAAACCAAACTGGAGGTTTTCGGTTTTGACCGGCCTGGATACTATATCATCAATTTTGTTGAATTCCTTAGATGTGGCACCACATATACAGCATTTCTGGGTATAGGTTGTCTCAGTTATGGCATTGCATACCTTCCCGTCCACCATAGAAAAAATCATCTCATGTTTCACTGAAACATGTTTTTCATCAGTTCTGAAAGAAGTAGCCCTCAGATTTTCTATTTCATTATCAACCCGTGGCTTCTCTGCAACCGAAACTTCAGTTGATTCTTTCACAAACTCTATTTTGATCGCCTACAAAATCTGGTTGATGATGGCCTTGGATTCTGCCAAATTATTTTTGAATTGCAGTGTAGGCGGAGAGGCACAAGTGAAGTAATGAACACAGCGGAATCACTAGCTTCCGAACTTTGATATGCTTGTTTGTATGAGGAGTGGCCAGAGCTCCCATCAAACCCCCATTCGGAAATAAGTACCAGGTTTTGTAACTCTTCATCAGATAAAGTTGACAAAACCGAATTCTGTAGCTTTAAAATACGTGTAGCTGTGTGATCAAGAAGTGCTTGTAGTTGCACAACAGCGCAGGTTTCTGTTATTTGAATAAATTCCTCGTCAGGGAAACACATGCGTTTGGCCAGTTGAATTTTTTTATAAGGTGGAAATTTCTGCGGATCAGCTTCACGCAATAAGCAGTACTGATGTTTTGAGAGCTCGGCATCTACTAGGAGAGCTAGAGCATCTTTATCATTGAACATCTTTGGCTCATTTCGCTTGAAAGTTTGATAACCTTTCATATACATTTTGGCAAGCTCAGGATCAGAAGATGTAACATCCTTCACAATTTTTGCGGCTTCGATCTGTCCAGACGCTCTCAAGCACATTTGTGTGGCGTAAGACAGCTCTGAGATAGGAGTATTTACTCTGATATTCTCCGTTTCCCTACGTTTCGTTCTTTCTGAACATTCGTTGAATTCAACAAGAGGTCTTCCCACTTGCGTGTGAACAGTTACAGAATGGGGATTCCTGAAAGTACAAAACACTACCTCTTGTTGTAACCATTCTTCATTATTTTTGAGAAATCGTTCTTCGGTCCTTTGAGAAGATTCTCATCTCTTTTTAAATACACATTTCAAAGTGGATAAAAGGTTAGAGATCTCTGTAGTTTTGTTATCCGGACAACACGTTATCTCGATGATTTCTCCTTGAAGGAAAGTGAACTTTTCATCCAACGTAGGTAGAGGACTGCTCCTTAAAATATTGTACATCTCTCTCCGAATCATAGATATTGAATCATCTTTGAAATCTACAAACGTTGTAGAATTCGACAAAATTCGCTACAGAAACCCCATGTGTTTCTAAAAAGTTTCCTAATTTTCTTGGGTTGGATTCAACCCTCTTAAGCTAATTTTTTTTGCAGTCAACTGTTCAAATTAAACTACTAAGAAAATATAGGTTGTTGAAACACTCACCTATGGCAGCGGAATCCATCTCATTTGGAATTGTATGTTAACCTTGAATGATTTTAAAAAACGAAAAATATTCACCAAGCTCCAAACTTGCACGCGGAAAAAAGTTTACGGTAACGATTACTAGCAAGAGAGGGAATTCGGTGACAGCTATTGCACAATTGTGATAAGCACCATTCGAAATCAGACCGATTACAACCAACTATTTACGTTGCCATGGAAACGATAGGTTAACATAAGAACGATCACCAAATCGCGAGTCATGATTCAGTTCACGAAAAGAAAAGAGATATCAATACTTGAATAACATTTATAAACATTCAGGAAAATGACGGTTACTTTAGGGAAAAAGAGCATCGCTGAAGAATGTTAGCAGTGAAGTTACCAAAAATTCGTAGTAATAATACTAAATGTTGGTAGTTTTATTGTCATTTCCCATAGTGAATTCATCAACTCATAGTAAATTCACTACGAATATTCTCCAGCGATACTGTTTTTCTCTCAATGGTCCATCATCTTCCTAAATATCAATGATTTCTGGCTTTTGTGTACCCTAAGCCCGCGATGAGAAGAAAAACGAATGGTAATCAATCTCATACAGTTTTCCTCGTGCAGCAAATGTACACTGGAAATGAAACACATACTAACGTTGAGATAAAATTCAAAGCGAATTCACTGAATTCTGAGTTTTGTGTCCACCATATTAGATACGCTATCTTTGATTCTTGGAATTTGACAACTGATTCGTAATCAATGACCCCACAAAACCCTGGATACCGAGTTTGAAGGAAATCTGATGATTTTTCCCAATTTTTTCCTGCCAAACTGGATCCGCCATTCTGAATTCCGGAATTCAGACACCGGATTCGGAATCAGCGACCTTAAAAACCTCAGGGTACCGAGTTTGAAGGCAATCCGATGATTTTTTCAATTTTCATCCGCCATATTGGATCCGCCATTTCGAATTTTGAAATTCAAACAACGGATTCGCAATCAGCGACCTCAGAAACCCCTGGGTCACGAATTTGAAGAAAATCCGATGATTCCTTTCAATTTTCGTCCGCCATATTGGATCCGCCATTTTGAATTCTGAAATGAAGACAACGGATTCATCATCAGCGACCCCACAAACTTCTGCATATCAAGTTTCAGACGGATCTAAGGACTCCTCATCACTCCGTCTAATTTTTTGTGATTTCCTGCACAAAAACATGGCGGAATTGCTTAGGGGCAGACATGCGCAGCCGTTTTTTTTTCTGATGTTTAGGTGAGAGTCCCATCTACAACCTCCAATAAGTTAAACGATGTCATTCTGCGTAATTCTCTACTATTCCTTCAAAAACCAAACACATTTTCTCATTTATAGATATAGAAATTACATCCAATCATTGCTCTGTCAGTATTTTCCACTCATCAAATTGATATTCTCTTAATTTTTAGTGTATTCTACATAGTTTCAGTGATAGACTCCAATTTGAAAAAGTTAAATCGGTTCATTTTTCGAGACACAGCGTCTTTTTGAACATGCTCGTTATTTTACTGTCTTTCAATCACGCGGATTATCCTTCAAGGAGGGTATTTTGCAACTGGTACACAAGGGCAGGGGGAGGGGATCAGATCTTCTTATATCAGAATTCCAATACTTGGGACATCACCTTACTTATCCCAAGGGTCAAATATCCCCAACTACAAACTTCATTTTTGGGGTTTTGGCCAGCTTTTTGGCATTTGGCCTCACTGTGCAGCGTAGGAAACTTTGTTACCCATGTTGAATGTGAGAAGTTTACAAAAATTTTGTGATATCATCACTTTGAGCGTAGAACTGTCTCAATAAAGAGTATATTTTCTCTACGCTGAGCACAATAGTCTTATGGGAGACTGTGATTTTCTCCAATTTCCAATGAGTCATGTATATTAAATGTTTTATTACATTGTGTTTGATTTCATTTTCCTCTGAACATTGATTTTCTTCCAAGTAAGGAATTTGAGATAGAAAAGAATTGGGAAAACTTACAAAGAATACTGTGAAAACATTTCATATGAAATTACACAATAAATCATTGGTAATATATTAGTCAATATCATATTGTGAAGTTTGTAACTTTTTCTGATGGTTCATAATGTTATTCTACCAAAAATTGTAATTTTCCACAGTATAGGACTGTAAAAAGCTACAATGTTCTGTAAAAACCCACAATATATAATTGGCTAACGTACTGCCAATGATCCATTGTGTAATTTTATATGAAATGTTTCCACAGTATTCTTTGTAAGTTTTTCCAATTCTTTTCTATCTCAAATTCCTTATTTGGTAGGAAATCAATGTTCAGAGAAAAATGAAATCAAACACAATGTAATAAAACATTCAACATACATTACCCATCCAACCTTTGGAAAAATCAGTCTTTGGTGAAAATACTGTGCTCAGCGGAGAGAAGATATACTTTTGATTGTAACAGTCCTACGCTCAATGTTATGATATCACCAAACTCTTGTCAACTTTCAACATCCAGCGTAGGAAACTTTATCACTTATGCTGGATGCGAACAGATTACAAAAGTTTTGTGATCTCATAACATTGAGCGTAGGGCTGTTAGAATCAAAAGGATATTTCCCTAACGCTGAACACAGTACTTTCACAGTTGATTATGATCCCTCCAAACTTTGAATAGGTCATGTACATTGAATATTTCCTGCAGTGTAACCCTAACGTGTGCTGTGAACATGGAAAAAACATAAAAATGAAATTCTCCACTGTTTTCTTTGGAAAATTTCGTGCAGAGCAATGTATCAAACATTCTGTTTTTACATTTATTGTGAACATTCATGAGATAATTTCAATATTCAAGCACGGTGTTTCCAAGTTTTCATATAATATTTATACGCTTTATATGTGTACACGATGTTTACAGTTTGTTACATGAGTGGAGTAAATAAATTTTTATAATTCTCAAATTCTCATGGAGCATATTCTAAAGTATATTCATAACACGTAATAGAAACATAAAATACTTTGGAGTGCAAAATTGTACAGTATAATTTGTAAAATATGGATTATGAAACCAATTTTGGTATATAAAGTGGATATATATGTTGAAATTTTTCACTTACCGAATACACACCTTTTGTTATAAATATACTTTTGAATATTGGCTAAGTTGATGTAATTCCAAGTAACCACCTCCAATTTACTCATAATATATTCATTTTTGAATTCCAATAATAACTTTTTTCATTTCAGATACTTAATTACTTGATTTATAGGAATGTTGAGTTATGAATGAAATTTCATTATCAGTTGAGAAAAATCAATATCAGTTGAGATGCTTGAATTTATGATGGAATTTTGTGAAAAATGATTATAAATGAAAAACAAGCATTTATGTCATTTTTATTCATTTTACACTGAATTGAATTGTGAATTTATTCATTCCAATTAATATTGATTTTTTGTAATTGAAATTGTATTTTGTTAATAAGTTAGCATTCTTAAAAATCAGGAAATTGAATATCTGAAATAGAAAAAATTATTATATATAAGTATACCTATATATCTATCACACGTATATTCAGTACCCTGCATGTGTGTGTAGTAGCCTATGGGATTCCCCGCTCACATATGAGAACGTATTTGTGTAGGTAAAATTCCCCAGACACACTAACGCCACCTGGTACTGTGGAAGATGAATTACACAACTTCGGTGATTAACACGATGGCTTGCGTACCCTGGCCTCCACCACCCGAGCGCGCAAAACGAGCTCGAGAGTGCGCTCCAACGGAAAGTCACCGACGGGGTTTCGTATATGATTTTGTGAACTCACCCATCGGTGAAGAAGGAGGAAGTGGCCATGTTGCCTGTCACTCCTCGTGTAACTGAGCCACGGCGACGTTCCCAGGATACTCTCGCGCTGTTGAATTTTGGATACGGCGAGTGTGTTGTGCCATCGTGGTCCAATTACAGTTCGAAGTTTCTTCCTCGTTTCTGTCGAGGAAGTCAACCGGTGTCCAGTGCTCGTGCGGTGTTCCCTCCGCGGGATTTATGTGGTAACAGTGGTGTTGTTCACGTGGCCTCCTCTACGTGTCCCTCTTTTCACATTTTCCCTTCCTGACCCTTCGTATTTCGGCATCGAGTCACCCCCTTCGCCCGTGGTTGTCCTCCACCGATTGAATTGTATGGTCGCGGTTTCCCTCTATTTCCCTTTGTTTTGATTCATGTAAACAGCATAGTCCGTCAATAGATGTTCCCTCGCGGCCACGCCCTCCATACTCTCTTCTTAGTCCCTGTGTTTCCCAAATCAAATCGATAAACGAAGGAGTTGTTTGTATTTTTCCATGCGCGACGAAGTCGCTTGCTTTGTATAACGTTGTTGAATTGAGAATATATATACGTGCTCTGGCACGTGGTTGACCTCATTTGGAAATTGTTCATTTTAGTGAATTAAAATCAACCCACCCCCTCTCCCTGAGCTTATTCCTTCTCCCTTGACCCCCTCAAAATTGTCGTGCGCAAGTTACTTGTTCCCTCTCGATAGTTGGCAGGTCCCGCTGTGACAAATAAATATCCACGACAGGAGTCGTGGAGGCGCTCAATGACCCAAGCGCCTTTGTGCATGGATCCCAGGAATATCCATCACAATATACAGGTTGCAAAACTCCCGGGGTGGGGGGCGCGACCCTTACTGATGCATTTCATAGTACAAGAAATGACCCCCAGTTGGTTCTGTACGTTGGCAAAGGGTATTCGTAGATAAAATACAAATATAACCTATGCATGAACAACATTTATGCCACAATTCATGTATTACTTGTTCGCAATAAAAATAACGTCAATAATTTGAAAGTTTCAAATGCCTTTTCTCGGAGATGATGATTTACACGTAATAATAATTGAAGCCTCATATTCTGATACTTATTGCAACATCATTGATATGAACCAAAATGACGCGTGACAAATTGCTCCTTATAATTTCATCAGGAAACTCAAAAACCCAAAATTTTCATTGATTTTTTCGGAATAAAATATGGAAAACATACATATGTCTATTATTAATATGTTTCTTTCACTTGTATTGCATCCCCTGCAATTACATCATACATCTTCTCACTTTGCGTGAATGCGAAGATGTGTTTATTTAGAAATTTGATGTTGTGATGATGGGGTCTTCATTCAAACTCTTACACAAGAATCTGAATGGGCGGAATTGGAATTGCGTCCACAAGCCGAGATCAATAGATGTACCCTAACCCTGATGTTGTTATGATGACAGTCAAATGAATCTTCAAGGTTAAGTTTGATTTTTAAAACATACCCCTTCGATACATACAACTCCACGTTTAGGCTGTAAAAAGAACCACCACTAATTGCTGTAAGGGTCTCGCCCCCCACCACGGGAGTTCAGTGACCTGTATATACGACCGTGGTTCCCAGTGAATTCACCAACAATTGATAGTCTCATTGTGAAAAATAACAATGAAACATTAGTATTTTCACTACGAGTTTTGCGTGAGCTCACTATAAAAATATATACTCTTTTTCTCTAAATTGACAGTATTTTCTCTAAATGTTGATGAATGTGTTACGAAGTGAAAATGTGTTGTTTTACTCCGTTACACTTTTTTTTTTTATTTCTTTCGAAACGACCCGAGCGGCTAGATCGAATCGAACGCGTGGGTCTACTCTGTTCTAAGCTTGCTAAAGAATTTGAAGTTCCAAAGCGGCACCCGTAGCGTGTTCATACGACTATAGTGATCCAGCTTGTGAATCTGTGAGATAAATTGAGAGGAGAGGTATGCGATAGGAGGAATGAAGAAGACTCCAAGTACGATAATTTTATATATATATATGTATATATATACTCGATTATATTCAGATTCAAAGGAGAGAGTACAGATACAATATGATTTGTTCGGATGACAGGAAGAATTCAGCAGTGTAATGTGTGAGAGTAAGTGTGTGTATATATGAGAATAATTTACGAACCTACTTCCGTTCAAGCTGACCTTTGAATATCTGGCTGCGAGCTGGATCCAAAGTGAGCGACCAAGATCATGTGGATGGTGGCAACTGGGTCAGGAGTTTGGATACGGTTTGGATGCGCTGAATTCAGTGATACTCTGACTTAAGAATTTACTCGGGAAGTCCGAGTGCGAAGATTCAAATAAGAGAGTGAGAGCGGTACAAACGGGTTTGGTGGAATAGGTATTCCGTCAAAAATTGTTACCGACACGTGGAACTTGCGCGAGTTCGATCACGGTACCAAACGAGAACTTTGTTTCGTTTAACTTGGTAAATCCGCGTGTTATCGAGCTTGCTTTCGCAAGGCATGTCCCTGATAGATCCCGAAAGTATACCTTGGCTTTCGATCAGGATCGCTCTTATTCAAAAGAGCGAATGATTTCTTTTTGCCGCTGGGAGTGGTTATTCACGCGATTGAATTTTTGCCGATTTTGAATATGCTTTTGTTACCATGCTCCATAATCAATGAATGTGTGTCAGAGAGAAGTGATGAATTAGGGAGGGGATGGATGGAAGGGGTGCGGGCGGGTGGGGGCGAATCAACGAAACCGTTGGTTGAAAAGGAAGAAATGTATGATGTCTTATTCTTTCCAACTAACGGTTCCGTTGATTTGGTTTTTCGTTGATTTGGCCCCCATCCGTGCGGGCCACCTTGGACTCAGCTTGATGCAGTTTCAGCAAATTCTTCGCACATCGAAATGTTGCAAGTGACCTAACCTTTATATGAACAGAAGAATGTCAGCAAATTCTTCGCATAACGATATGTTGTAAAACTGTGTTGATAGAAGTTGGAATGATTATTTGACAGAAAGTTTATTCAGTTTAAAAAAAATGTAAAACGAGCAACAGGAGGCCCAATGATAGAGAATCTTCGGTGAATTCGTTTATCCTTCCTCGCATGTATGCGCGCTTTCATTTTCGCTTCGGATAGATGCAGAGGAGTTGTTCTATGTTTCCAATATTTCGTCTCTATCCCACTCTCTCAAGTGTTTTCTCGAATTACAATTCTTTCCCAGTTCTGTTACATGTTTTAAATTATCACTTTCTTCCGAAGAAACCATTGGGAGAAATCGTTGATATTGATAATTTTTCATTTGCATTCACCGGAATTGTATTTGCTGAAGTGAGACATTTTTGACCTTGCGAGTTCTCTATCAGACCTTCAATGTCTGAATTATCTAAGTATAGTTTAACTGTATTAACTTCGTAAATCTAATGAATAAATAGATAGCAGTGATATCCCATATAACGAGAGAAGCCTCCGAATTCATTGTTTATCATTGGAAGTGATTTAAATGTTTTTAGGACCTATGTTCTGGATAAATTCTGATAATTTTTATATCAAATTTATTGACGGTATTCTCTGAATGGATTCAAACCCTTATCTTGCTTATGGGTAAAAGGTTCCATGTAATCAGAAGAGAATGAGGGAGGCCAGTTTTTGGTAGGCACCTCACAAATGCTTTTCAAATATTGATAACCTCTTTCTGTTCATGCATCAAACGCATAATGCTGAATCTTTGAATTAGATGACTCGATACTAATTTCAAGGCATCATTATTCTTTCAATCTTATTTCTTATTTTACAGACATTGTTCGCCAGCTGCTCCCAAAAATCAACAGAAAATGCAGCGAATAAAGAGAATCTGGTAAATAATTACGGAAATATTGTTATGATAATGTTTCTTTTACGTATAATTGCTCACCAATCGAGATTATTGTAACTTTTGTGATGCTGAATTACCAATCCCTAGGGAGGAAACACATTGCTTATGCGTTTTGTGGACTTACAAATTCCTAAAAACTCAAATGATGAAGTCTCTCACGAACTGGAGGGAATGGAAAAAGGAAATGCAATTTTAAAAAACGAAAATGCAACTTTGAAAAACGAAAATAAAACTTCGACAAACGAAAATAAGAAACTGCGCGCGGCGCGAGATGACGAAAAAATTGAAAAAGAACAACTCCATTCATTGAATCTAAGTTTACAGAAAGATGTTATTAACCAATTCCAAGCTGCTAACAGTAAGATATAAATACACATAATTTGAGCATGTCAAGGGTAATACGTGGACATGAGATTCTAGAGTATTTTCGAGCTCAGTATTTTATTAAATTCGAACGTTCGAACTATTTTAACTCAGCCAAGCGTTTTGAATCCATACAAAGTGCAATACTCTCAACTGCATGGAATTTCAATAGCTTCGAAGTTCTGAAAACTCAACTCCACAGTTGTGTTACTAGATCTCTCCCCCCGATTTTCTCAACGATGAATGAACATAATCGATTTTACCGAACAGGTGCATCTTTTTAGGATATCAAAGGAAGTACAGCTATTCTTCATTTTTCATTTCATTCCTTCGTCTCTGACAGAATGAAAAAAAATCGGGGGCGATTCTGGAATGTAGTAACTTTTTGGGAGGGAGAGAATGTAAGAAGGAGATATTCTTGGCACCTATTTTAAAGAGGATACTAGCGCATAAGTGGCTCCATTCGGTGGCATTTTCTTCTCACCAAAATACTCGAAGCGAAAAAACTTCTTTTGCTTTTTCTGAAATTTTGAAATCCGGCTCTTTACAGGCGTAGATGAACCTTCGAAGATTCAACCCTGAAAATTCCAGATTTCTTTACGCGTTCAGCTTCGAGTATTTCGGTAGGAAAGAAAATGCCACCAGATGGAGCCACCTATGCGCTGGTCTCCTCTTAAACGAGATTCCCATTTTTGGAATATGATTTTTTCAATGTATCTGAATCATTTCGTCTTGGGCACGTATTGTATATTTTTCACACTGAAATCAATTTTTGCCAAATTATTACATTTCATAACTCATTCAACTATATCAAAGGCATCTCGTGAAATCGATAGTTACTGGAGTTCACTACTCAACATACTCGAAGATAATTATATGAAGTGGGAAAAATCAATTAACCAATATCTTGTATTATTGGTACAGAACTTAGAGCATATATATATGGAGTGCTGATCCAGCCCGTTTGCCTGATGCGGACATGTTTCGGATATACGAGGTGTGTTCAAAAAGTAAGGTGACTTTGTATTATCAAGGAAAAATATTTATTTATTTATCAATATTTATGTTGTCCCCTTCAAAGTAATCCCCCTCAGATACAATACACTTATGCCAACGGTTTTTCCGATCCTCAAAGCAATTCTCATAAGCACTTTTCGGTATAGCCTTGAGCTCTTCCAGCGATGCAGTCTTTATCTCTTCAATCGTTGCAAATCTCCGTTCTTTCATAGGTCTCTTTAGTTTTGGGAACAAGAAAAAGTCACATGGGGCCGAATCCGGTGAATATGGTGGCTGAGGCATGATTGTGGTGTTGTTTTTGGCCAAAAAATCTCTCACAAGCAAAGATGAGTGAGCAGGGGCATTATCGTGATGCGAAAGCCATGAATTATTTTTCCACAACTCTGGACGTTTTCTTCGTATTGCTCCTCGCAAACGGCGCATAACTTCAAGATAATACTGTTTATTGACCGTACGACCATATGGCAAGAACTCCCGATGCACCACGCCATGGTAATCGAAGAAAACAGTGAGCAAAACTTTGACATTTGATCGAACTTGGCGTGCTTTTTTCGGTCTTGGCTCATCTGGGGTCTTCCATTGGGACGATTGGACTTTGGTTTCGACATCATAACCATATACCCATGGTTCATCACCACTTATGACCCTTTTGAGTAAATCTGGGTCGTCGTTGACGTCATTCAACAGTTCTTGAGCGATGCTCATGCGACGGTTATTTTGGTGAAAATTTAGCAATTTCGGAACAAACTTCGCTGACACACGTCTCATGCCCAAAACGTCAGAAAAAATTTCATGGCACGAGCCAAGCGATAAACCAACATCCTCAGCAACTTCTCTGATAGTGATTCGACGATTTTCCAAAACAATTTTCTTCACTGCTTGAACGTTTTCATCAGTTGTTGACGTGCTTGGGCGTCCAGAGCGAGGCTCGTCATTGGCATCTTCCCGGCCATCTTGGAAGAGTTTGTACCACTTGTAAACATTTTTTTTACTCAGAACAGTTTCACCGTATGCTACTGTCAACATCTTAAGTGTTTCGGAGCACTTTATTTTATTTTTTACACAAAATTTGATGCAAATCCTTTGATCCATATTTTTCGATAGCAAGAAATCGCCGAGCACGCAAAACACTTATAACCTTTACGCCTCTCACAACCAAACAAAAAATGCTATACACTTGAAACTTGATATAGATGTTCGGGAAGAGTGTGCCAACATAACAAAACAAAAAAATCGATAATCGAAAGTACGTTGCCCGCGAAATTTGAAAAGTCACCTTATTTTTTGAACACACCTCGTATTCCTCGATTGCGCAGGTGCGAAGTTTCCGATCTTTCACGAAATCTTCCGATACCTACCGGAGTATAAGAATATATATATTTGTATGTAAGTTTCGAAATCAATCGTGAGTTATGAGGTTATAAAAAACCAAATAACGATCCAAAATTTATACGGTAATGCAAAAGAGACGTAATGTTCATTGTACATATCGCAAGATTATATTTGAAAATGAGATTACATCACAAAGCACGACGTGTTAATGACAAAACAACAAAGGAATTTATTCGACATAAATTTACAAAACTAGTATTATTTAAAAACCAATAAATTGGAATATGATTAGAGAATTGATTTTACTCTTCGAAATAACTTGCATGAAATCCTGGAATCCTTTATCGATCGATTCTATGAGAGAATTACTTTATTGAAAATTCTTATGCTTTTTTCATCAATCAATATTTTTAATTTACTAAAAACCAACTTTGTCAACCAGGAAACCAAATCTGTCAAAGAAATAAATATAACCTCAAAATATTTTGACGTGTTGACTTTCCACCTAGGCATATATATATCACCGAAGGTACCCGGAAAATTACGAGATTTGACGATGAAGAACGCACATGCGCAGTTGCAACTTTGATCTGAAACATCTTGGCTTCAACGAAACTATAGAAAACGGGCTGGATTAGCACTCCATATATATATATGCTGTAAGGTATAGAACAAGGTCTGACTGGTCAATTTTTTTCTGTTTTATGTAACTATCTTCGAGTATTTTGGGTAAGAGAATGTAGTAACTCTCCGCTCAACGGGATACTCTTAAGGAGATACGAGGGGCGAGGAATTAGCTAATTTTTTCGACCCTTGTGGAAGTTGAAAAGTAGTCAGAACTCTTAATGAGACTCTCTTAAAGTCTCACTATATGAAGGAACGCGTTAATAAGTCTTGGTAACTCTGTAAAACTCTTGAGAAGTCTAATTTTCCCCGAAATTCTGGACTTACTGCAAGAGTCATTAGGAGTTCACACAGACTTCTATATATTACACTAGACTGCTAGCTGCGAGATCACGATGTGAAGCCGGCCGCCATTTGTTGAATATGAAGATTATACTATAGAATTCTCTGACACATGTTTGGAAATTGACATCAGAGTGTCATGCTCAACAAATCGTGGCCACGTATACATACAAATATTCTGTGTACATGATTGCTCCACTCTTCCCCGTAAGAAACTATATTATGTTATCAGTCTATGTAGAAAAGTCTGTGGGAGTTAATAAGACTTATTCAGAGTTTCACAGAAAAAAATATAACCGAAAAGATGATTTCCTGAGAGTTTTGAAGGTTTGAGAAAACTCATAAAGTAATAATTTGTAAGGAATACTTGAATAACATATTCGATTATTATCATGATGAAGCGGAATATTTTTTTCAGGATATTTGTCTTCATAGATATAAAAAATAACAGTATGTACAGGAAAAATGTAGTTAAAAAGTATTGAAGTATTTTTTATCTAATTTCTTTTGAAAATGTAGTGTCCAAGTCACTACATATCGAGAGATCTAAAATGAAGAAATACTATTTTCATTAAACTCCCAAACAAAAACTATGAACTTATCAGTCTTTCTCATCATCATGAAGTAATCAGTCTTACGACTGGTTTGATGAAACCCTCCACCCCTGTCTATTATCCGCCAAACGTTCAATTTCTACATATCTACCACATCCCTTGTCTTGTACGATTTGCTTCATATAACTTGCTCTAGGTCTACCTTTACCAGTTTTACCATTCATTTTCCCTTCCAATATTGTTTTCAATAAACTCTCATGTTGTAATGTGTGTCCTATAAGATTGCTTCTCCTTTTCACGATGTCTTTCAAAAGATTTCTTCCTTCATTTATCTGCTCAAGTTCTTCTCCACTTTTGACATTGTCTATCCATTTTATTCTGAGCATCCTCCTATAACACCACATTTCAAAAGCTTCGAGTCTTCGTTGATCAGTTTTCCCCATTGTCCAAGTTTCGCAACCATATAATGCTGTGCTCCAAACGTAACTTTTCAAGAATTTCTTCCTTACTTCTAAGCTTATATTTTTTGAGCATAATAACTGTCTCTTTTGGTAAAAAGCCTGTTTCCCTTGTGCTCTTCTTGCTCTTATATCTCTTCCGCTTTTGCCGTTCTCTGTAATTATGCTTCCTAGATATTTGAATTCTTTCACCTGTTCAATTGTCTCGGTATCTATTTTGATTCTTGTTCTTCTGGCTGTTTTCGCTGCTGTACACATCATGGATTTCGTTTTGTCTTCATTTATATTCATACAATAGTTTTCCAATAATATTGTTCTCATAGTGTTGAGAATATTTCCTAATTCAGTACTACTGGTGGCAAGTATAGCTATGTCATCCGCGAATCTCAACAAACTTATATTTTCTCCCTGAATCTGTAATTTCGATTGAATTTCCTCCTTCACTTGGCTCATTGCTTCTTCTATATATGAATTGAAAATCAGTGGCGATAATGAGCATCCTTGTCTCACCCCTCTTCTTATCTGTGCTTCCCCTTCCTGACCCTCTATGTCTATTATTGCACTTTGATTCTTATATAATTCATTAATTATTCTTCTATCTTTATAATTTATTCCCACCTTCTTCAGGATCGCAAACATCTTCTCCCAGTCCACATTATCGAAAGCCCTTTGTATATCTACGAAACCTATGTACACAGATTTCTTCAGCGCTATCCTTTCCTCTATTACTGCCCTAGGTGCTGAAATTGCTTCTCGCGTTCCCCTATTTTTTCTAAAACCGAATTGATCCTCTGCCAATCTACTCTCTATTTTATTTTCCATCCTCCTGTATATAATTTTGGTCAGTATTTTCGGAGCATGTGGAGTTCAACTGATCGTTCTGTAGTTCTCGCATTTGTCTGCCCCTCATTTTTTCGGGATGGCGACAATTTTATTCTTCTGGAAATCTTCCGGTACTTCTCCTTTTTCGTACATATCTCTAATCAATTCGAACAGTGCATCACGAGTTCCTTCACTGGGGGCTTTCATAAGGTCCGCACTTATGCCATCTATGCCTTGCGCTTTATTATTTTTCAATTCTTTCAAAGCCTTGTCGAATTCTGATCTCAATATCGAATCTCCCAATTCTTCCTCATCTACGTCCTCCTCCTTTTCTGAAAGTGCTATATCATCGTTTCCTCTATACAAGTCTTCCGAATGATTGATCCACTGTTTCTTTTCCTCTCCCGTTTTTATCAATTGTCGTCCTAGAGAGTTTCTAATCTTATTGCTTCCAGATTCCATTTGTCCGAAAAATCTTTTGATAATCCTATATGCTTCATCTTTTTCTCCCAAATGCAATCTTATTCCTATTCCCTGACATTCCTCTTCCAACTACTGTTCTTTTGCTCTCCTTGATTCTCTTATTATTTTATTTCTCAATGATTTGTATCGTTGCTGGCTTTCTTGGCTATCATTATTCTTGTATTTTCTTCTTTCATTTATCAATTCTAAAATTCCTCCCGTTATCCATGGGTTTTTAGGTTCTACTCCATTAATCTTATCCGCACATTCTCTTATTTTCCCCTTCATCTTTGTCCATCTCCTCTCTATTCCCAAGTCTTTCTGTTTTTGATCTCTCAATTTTTCATCCAACATTTTCTCGAATACCTCATGCGTTTGTTTTTGGTTGAGGTTCTTCAAATTCCATCTTTTCTGCATTTTCCTTTTCTTCTTCAGAGATTTGAATTTCAGAGAACATTTCATCATCAACATATTATGATCACTATCTTTATCTGCACTGAGATAAGTTTCACAGTTTTTCACTTGGTTTCTAAATCTTTGTTCCACTAAGATGTAATCAATTTGGTATCTTGCTGTGTCGCCTGGCATTTCCGGATGGGGGCCAAATCAACGAAAAACCAAATCAACGAAACCGTTAGTTGGAAGGAATGAGACATCATACATCTCTTCCTTCTCAACCAATGGTTTCGTTGATTTGTCCTTTCGTTGATTCGGCCCCCACCCGCATTTTCCAAGTGTAGATTCTCCTTGGATGATTTTGAATCAAAGTGTTTGTGATAACCATCTCATAATTTCCACAAAATTCGACTAAACGTTGTCCTCTCTCGTTCCCCCTCCCTAACGCAAAATCTCCTCTCATGTTGTCCTCTTTTCCTTGTCCTACTACCGCATTCCAATCCCCCATCACTATCAAATTCTCTTCTCCCTCCACATATTCTATCACTCCCTCTATTTCTTCGTACGTTTTTTCAATATCTTCCTCCGAATATGCAGATGTGGGCATGTATACTTGGACTATGACTGTGTCTATCGGTTTTGTTCTAATTCTAACCATCATCACACGTTCATTATGTTGCAAATAATTTTCTATTCTATTTCCGACTCTTTCGTGCATCACAATTCCTACACCTGCTTGACCGTTCTTTGATCCTGTATGAATTATCCTATAATTCCCACTCCAGAAATCGCCGACTTGTGGCCATCTCATTTTGCTAATCCCCATTACGTCTATATTCAACCCATTCATTTCTAATCTCAAATTTTCTAATTTTTCCGCTTGCCTCAGTGATCTAACATTCCACGCTCCGACTCGAAGAATGTTGTTCCTTTTCCCTATCCTATCCTTCGGTTTTTGTCCTTTGCTGATGAAGCTTCCTCGAGCAGCCTCCACCCGGAGATCCGAACGGGAGACTAGTTTACCTTAGGAATATTTTACCCGAGAGAGCGCGATCATGTATTTATTAATTTGTTCGTTTGTTTTTGTTACCTAATATTCCAGGTCAGGGAAAGGTTTCATTCCCTCGGGGAGTATTGAAACATGTCAAGGAAGGTAGTTCCCCCTTGCTTTCCTTCCGTTTTTGCCGATGTTTCTGGCATTAGGATGATTTCGTTTCCCTCAGTTTGTATTCTTTCTCTTGAGTAGTTCATTCCAATGAAAAAAAAGATCCAACTCTGAGATACTCATCCCCCCTACCACGTAAAGGAAGCAGATACTACCAGGGATGGATGAAAAAGGATATCAAGGACAGGGATCATGAATATCCCCCTGGAAGACCCGCAATCATTCACGGGGAGGATCAGTCTTCCTAAACCTTCAAAACCATTTTAAAGTTATCTTTCTTCCTTATATTTCTCTTCTGTAAAACTGTGAATAAGTGTTATTGACTTCTGATAATTCTTGCGGAAAGTCCAAAATTTCAGGAAAAATAAGATTTCACAAGAGTTTTACAGAGTGACCAAGACCAAGATTTATAACGCTGTTCTTGACATAGTAAAACTGTCAGAAAGTCTCATCAAGAGTTCTGAGTACTTCCCAACAGTTGTTCAGAGAATTATTCCTACAAGGGCAGACGAACTACGCAAAAACTGATTGATGTCACGACGCTCGTATCCTCTTAAGCACTGTTAAAATCCCATTCGTACACTAATTCGATCAATTTTGGGATGAGAATACACTGCTGATTCTATTTTGCAAATTAATTCTATTGAAATACTTTCTACATTCAGGAGACTTCGATTGAATTTATGCTGATCGGAATTGATGGTGGTCGTTATGAATTCTTTTGGACAGTGTGGGACTACATTCTCAACTTCCAAAAGGGCTGATACTGTCATCACGGGTACTCTCCCTTGATACCTCATGCATTTTTCATGCGTACCTATATCAAGAACTTTCACATGTATTCATTGAGGAATCTTCAAGAGTTCTGTTCATGTTCCATGTGCTCTCTTAGAATACCACATGGATTCATAAAAATTAATAAATGTTCTTTAGTGTGAATTGTGTGAGAATTCATGAGGAGCTTGCAGTGTGCTGTCTGAGATCCTGTGGATTGAATCAATCAATAACTTGGTCCACACACATGCTCGGCTCACAGTTTTGGACACCATCTCTCCACTCAAGGTTGAAATTAGACTCGATTAAACTCGATGGAATCGTTCCTAGCACACTCAAACTGAATCCATTAATTTCTGCATGTATGTTAATTGTTACATATTATACTCATAATTTATAATTTCCATTTTGTAGCGTCTATTGGTTATTTCAAAAAAGAGTTGACAACGGTTGCACATCTGGGGGAAAGGACCGTGCTGAGCCCGTAGGCCAAATTGAAAATGAGAAGGTACATACAGATTTGTTCTCATTCATGTACATCGTGCATGTCCTACGTCGCAATAAATGTTGAAACGTATAATGTACGGAGGAAACGAAACACCAGTGAGTAATTTTCGGACATGATTGGCTCGTGTCATGAAAGAAAAGAAGTCCAATACTACTGGTGACTGTTTAGACATTGATAAGCCGTGTCTTCACAGTAAATAATACTGTGCAAACATGACTGATTCATGTCTATACATTGAACAGTAGTGTAAAAATGATTTTTTCCCATGTCTGCGTTGGAAGCAGCTCTTTGTCTGCTAGTTTTTGGGAACGAAAGTCACCAATTCCAGAACAATGTTCTCAAACTGACCCATTAGACTGTAGGCAGCGGGTGGAGAATTTTCCTTCCTACTCAAGTTACCTTTCTCCTGCTGCACAGGAAAGGATTTGTTCCGCCCACTGCAGGTGTGGGGGAAAATAGTATGTCCACCTTGGGAGGGGGGGGGAGTGATTTTTGAACTCGTATGGTTGTTTCCCCGATAGATATCAAATGTTCCGAAGGCTCAAAATCCCGAATATCGCTGATTGGTCAATCCCTAGGGCATCTGTAGTAGGTTCTAGGAATTGACCAATCGGCAAGTTCTCGGGACATTGAGCATTCTGGATATTGAGGGTCTACCGTTTCCCTGAGCCTCCAGCTCAGCGAAATCCAACTTCACACTCGTTCAAAATAACGTACTTTCCTCCCTCACCGAGATAAAAATGTTTTGTCGGATCAAATCAATTTTAAGTCATTCAAATTAATATGTTACTTCAATAAGGTGAAATGAATATTTATTTGGAAAATTTTTTGGATTTTTTTGAATATCCAAACTGTATAATTCATTCGTCCGAGTAAATACGATACTTTGATAAACTATTGTGAATAGAATGGAAAATATCATTCGTTTCGATTAAACAAATGAAATTTTCGATCCAAGCATAGATTTATTCGTTTCGCATATACAATTCTGTAAGAAAACATGAAAGATTTATTCAGTAACCTATATTGATGCATTCGCGTGAAACACACCTTGGTTTTCAATCAAATAAATATTATTTTGGTTGAAAGCTACTATTTGCTTCATTTAAACGTGAAACGATACAGTGTAAAAAGTGTCGATTTCTCCTCATCGATGCGAAAATGAATGAGGTGTAAATTTGTATAATAGTTTTAATGATGTGGAATTCGATACTAACAACGAGAAGCTCAAAAATCCATGGGAGAGTGGAGAAAACTTGTGATAATCCTATGGAATTCACACTTTACGGGACACGTATTCACCAAGCCATGTATATCACCGCGTGGCCTTCCATACCGACCTAGACATAACATCACTCATGGTGTTTGCGTGGCTGAATTTTATGATGAATCATGAACGATGCTCTGTACAGGGTATTACCCTGGTGAAAATTGAGCGTATAAAGCAGCCTGAAAGCGTCACTAAATAGTCACTCAAGCCGAATGTAGGAGGGAATTGGAACATTTTCACTTTTCATTTGTTCCAATTCTCTTTTCCTGGAATTTCGAGTTTCACGAGGGTAAACACCACACTGATATGGGTCATTATACTTTTAAGGTCTCCTCGAATTTCGTACTCTCCCTAAACTTGCACATTGAATGCAGCAATGAATCGATGTGTGCAATGGAAAATGACTTGGATAATCAAAAATAGTACAAATTGAATAATGCGAAACAATTTTTGTATTACTGAAAAAAATTTTTCTTACTTCCCAAATCCAAGATCAAAGTTGACATACTGTTCCAAAACAGCATGTCACACGCGTATTTTCATAGTGAAACCTTGGATCTATTCATGATTTTTTCAACAACCAGGACTTTGCAGACCGGATTTGAGTACAAAATTAATTGTTCTTTCCAATACTATTGACAAAATTGATGAAATATTTTTCGATATATTTTTTAAACTTAACGGAACTTTGTCCACGTATTTTGAGTTCTTTCCGTTACGACGTTCTCAAGTCAGTGCCATTTTCCTATGAAACGTTAATTACCCAAGAGTTACATATGAATAAACATCTCAGTGCTTTTCAACTCAGAATTGAAGCGCATGATGGCGCTGTAGTCAATAATTGCGTCAGTCAGAGCCATTTTGTACGGTTGGATGCGAGCGTGTGTTTATCAATCACCATTACGTGACGGAGGTTTTCTCGGTAAGTATTTGATATATTGGGTTGGCCATTTTTTGTATAATACATCAATTGGTCATGATAAAATAAACGTACCAATAATATGAGAATATTGCATGAATTCGATGTAAGAATTGTTATTGTAAGAAATGTCCTCTGTATGAATCACCACTACGTGACGCTAATCCGCAAAAGCTGCCGAAAACCATGAGGCGATTGCTGATTTATATGTAAGCTTGTGTCTAAGGGTTTTTGAGGTCGCTGATTACGAATCTGAGGTCAGATTTTGAAAATTCAATATGGCGGATCCAATATGGCCGACCGAAATCTCAGAATTCAACAAATTTTCTTCAAACTCCGTACTTGGGGGTTTTCGGGATTGCTAATTACGAATCTGGAATTATATTTTGCAGATTCAATATGATGGATCCAATATGGCGGGTTTGAATCCAAAAATTCATCAAATTTCCTCTTAATTCTGTTAAAAGTCACTCAAAATAATCCGTTGGAGGGGGGGTGGGAAATTTGATGAGTTTGAAAATCAAGTCAAATGAAAGGCAGTGATTGGTTCGTCCTTTCAAGAATTTTTTTCTATTGGTGGGTTCCCAAACTCATCAAAATAACCCTCCAACGGATTACTTTGACTTACTGTGGTTGAGGGTTTTTGGGGTTACTGATTACGAATCTGGAGTCAGATTTTATGAAATTCAATATGGCGGACTTGAATTTGAAAATTAAAAAAATTCTCTCGAAACTTTGCAGTCCAGCGTTTTTTGGGAGCATTAATCACAAAAATGGAGTCAGATTGGTTGTCAGTTGAAATGTAATAAATGGGGCCAGAATGCGATAAACAGAATTATTTTTGTGCAATACATCATTCTTATCATTTTGTTCTCATTTTATTTGTTCATGTTCAACTACAATGGACAATCACTTATTTATTCGTATATCCTTCCTTTCCATTTCAGGGCAACAAATTCTTGAAAGATGGCGCTTTCAGGAGCAGAGAGACAACGTCGGTACAAGTTGAAGATGAAAGCCAAGAAAGAGAAATATGCAGAACATTTGAAAAAAGAAAGAGAACGTCACCACGTGGGAAGGACCCCAGTAAAATATATGAGTGAGCGAGAGAAAAGTCTGGCCAAACGAAAATGGAAAATACAGTATATTGAACGTAGAGCCAAGTTGAAAGAGCAAACGACTGTGACAGGTGAGGATACTCCATCTTCGACTCCTTCATGTTCACCAAACGTGATAAGCGGCAGGAAAAAGCTTCGACGAAACAGGAGCAAACTTTATAGAGATAATTTGAAATTGCAAGCAGAAAAAAATCACTGCGAACGAAAATATGGAGCTTACAGACAGAAAGTGCAAAGAAATAAATTGAAGAGTGAGAAATACGATGTGCTCTGTAAAACCATCAAGGAAAATTTTACACTTACAAAATCACGGAGAGACAGAAAACTGATAAAGGATTTGCTTACTCCAAATGATCCACAATCAAATTATGTCACTAAAGAAATCAGACTTATAGCTTTAGGCATCAGAGGCAAAAAGGAAATGAAGAAGAGACGAGGTAATCAAAGGAATTTTAGAACAACGATTCGCGATTTTTTTCTCCGTGATGATGTCAGTCGCGCTACAGCTGGAAAATAGGAGACTATCACGAAATACAAAATAAAACATCAAAAGCGATTCCTTCTTGATACGATGAAGAATTTATATCGTTCTCCCAAACAAGAGTGTGAGAAAAAATGTTCCTATACTTATTTCACTAGAAATAAACCTTTTTATGTAGTTACTCCAAGTGCAGATGGTCGGGAAACATGCTTATCTAAACTGCATACTAACATTAATCATAAAATGATCGCCTTGAAGAAAAAACCAATAATTCTCACGAAGCACACAAGTTTAGTACTGCAATATGTAGCTTGTGATGTATCTCGGATGGATTGCATGTATGGAACATGTAGTAAATGTAAAGAGAAAAAAGCTATAATTACGCAGAATTTGAATTTAGATGGAGAAATATCTTGGTGGGAATGGGTTTGTAGAACAGAAGAAATTACGAGTAGCAACAAGACGCGGAAAATTACAAAGAATTTGAAAGAACTGAAATGTGCCAAATTATCGGATTTCGTGGACTGTTTTGAGAAAGAATTGAAACAATTCAAGAAACATGTTTTCAATGTACGAACACAACATACAGCTTACAGAGATTGTATTGATAAATTGGCTAGCAATAGCCTCGTCCTTCATATGGATTTTAGTGAAAATTATAACTGTAAACTGTACGAAGAAATCCACTCCTACCACTTCGGAGGTTCTCGTAACCAATTGTCTCTCCATACTGTTGTCATGTTCCGGAAACTCGGAGAAACATTGTTGAAAGAAACGACCTCATGCTGCACGGTATCGTCAAGCCTTGCACATAATCCTGCTGCAATCTGGGCACACTTGGATCCAATTTTGAAATCGATAAATGAAAAATATCCTAAAATAGATACGATTCATTTTTTTTCAGATGGTCCATGTACACAATATCGTCAAAAACAAAATTTTTATCTCATGACCACTAAACTTTTCAATGATTACAAGTTTAAAAATATGACTTGGTCGTTTTTTGAGGCTGGCCATGGAAAGGGTGTAGCAGATGGTATTGGTGGTCTCATCAAAAGAACAGCTGATACTACGGTTGCCCATGAGAAAGATATTACAGATGTAACGCAATTTTATGAGTGCTTGAAAGACGCGACAAAAGTTAAGTTATTTGTCATCACTCAAAATATGATTGATGAGATTTCGGAAACAATACCAGATAATTTACGATCGATACCGACCACGATGCGATTACATCATATTTCTTCTTGTAAATATGGAAAAATGAACTACAGCGATTTGAGTTGTTTCTGTGAAACATCAGATGTGATTGGTTTCTGTTCATGTGTGAAAAGCAGCTCATATAATTTCTTTCCCAAAGAAGGCACGTTGCACATTGATGGCTCTATGAAAGAACTTACCACTGGCAGGAAAAAACATGTTTTCCAACAAATTTACGATTCCAGTGATGATTCTGACTCTCGTGGTTTTCCTTACCCAGGTTACATAGACAAACAGAACTCAAGTGGAGAAGCTGGGACTAGTCTTGACGAAACAAAAATCCACCCGAAGAATATTCCTGTTGGAACATTTTTGCTCATAAAAAAGTTAGATCGCAGGAACCAGCAATATAATTATGTAGGCGTCACAGAAACCGAATTTGATGATTCAGAAGTAAAGATCACAACGTTGAAATGTATGGATGATAGCAAATGTATTTTCCGTGTCGATCAAGAGAACATGTGTTTTATTCATTTGGAAAATATTATAAGAATATTGGAAAACCCGTCCATAAAAATAAAACGTCGAAAGAAAATCTACTTTTTCAGTCATTCTGTTGAAGGAGTAATTGAATAATAGATTTCATTTCGTTTGAGTAAAGGATCGTGTCTCATACATTTTGATTAAAGTTGAAAGTATGATTGTTCATGTTTTTTGTTCAAATTTTATAATTGTATAATTATATTCTCGTTTCATATCTTAACTTTGTGCTTGTTGAATTTTTACATCCCCACACTCCCCTTATTCATATCTTTCAAAATAAATATACCTACAAATTTTGAAAAATATGTTTCAAGATGCAATCAGAGTTTTATCAGGAATAGCAGATGAAGTAGTTTCATGACTGTTATGAAACATATACACCTCAAGTTGTGCTTCATTCTTGAAATTTGGAAGAATAACGTTTTCCTTCAAATAAGAATAATGTTTTCCTTTTCAATCAATTCAATCCAAAAAAACAATATCCCATATCAACAGTATTACATTTTTCACGAGTTTATGAAGGATTATATAAAAATTATACAAGGATACTGGCTTTCTCATGGTTTTCCTATTTTTTGGGCGCCATCTTGGAACCGCCATATTGAATCCTGGAAAATAATTGATTGGGTTTGAAAGAATGGACATCCATACCTTCATATGCGGTCAAATGGATATTACATCGAAACTTTTTCGTACTACAGAGATAGATTGAAAAAAAAAACACCAAAAATGATGATTTTTCGGGGAAAAATGTCTATAACTTTTCCGGATCGAGTTCTACGTTGAATCACTCCACGGCATTCGAAAGAGGAGGCTTTGAACCATCAGAAATGCTACATTTAAAATTTTTCCCATGATCTTTTTTCATAAAAAATTATGAAGTCGAAACTTAAGTGAGAATTCGTGGTATTCAGAAGGAGATGGAGTGAAAAAAAACACTTCTGTTGGCAAAACTGTACTGCTGAGAGTCTCATACACATATATTTGAGTGTATCTAAACAAATATCACATAAAATGTGAAAAAAATCAAGTTTGATTTTTTTCACACGTTTGGACCTTAAAAGTATACTAGACTTGGTGTATATGTGTTGTGTGAAGTATTTCATATCATCACAGATTTTTCCCACTCTCCTCACAGATTTCGGGCTTCTTGTTATCACTATCGAGTTCAGTGGCTCATAAACTATAAATCCACCCTTCACTCACTTTCAAATCAATGGTGAAAAAATTAGCACTTTTTACACTGTTTCCTCCAGTCAGAGAAGACGACCAAGATTCAAGAGTTGACTTTTGGCTTCCAATGTTTCCACTCACAAAATTTTATTTGAGCCATAACTCCCAGGATACGAATGACCAAAAAAATATTTGAAAACTGAATTCTTTGGAATTGTAGACAGATTTATGTGTATATTTATTCATATGAACAGGCAGGAAAAAGCCCATCAATTTCACCTCTCATACTCTCATAAAGTGTTCTGAACTTTTTGGTTGTCAAATTAGGGTTCAATTTTTGCATTTCCAGTTAAGCAGAATTCACTATTTTAAAATCGTTATGATTTAGAGGAATAAAAAATCTGGAACAGCTGATGAACAGTGACGACGATATGTTTTCCCCTGCCTTACTGAAGTATAAATGACTGACGGTAGCCATGGCACGATACACGGTTATATGTGGTTTCCGACTGAACTCATCATTGTTTGTGGGGAGTGTTGTCTAAAATCATCCAAACAAATGTTTGTCTGAGTGAAGGTGAAAATATATTCACTTTGAAATCCACATAATATGCTTTCGATTCTTTTGATTCAAAATAGTATTTATTCAACTGTAATCAGTGCTGCCAGAATGGAGGGCGAAGACCGTCGGGGCTACCATCTCTCCGTTACACAAATGTACACAAAATTCCATTGTGTGCGTACCAGAAAAGGACCACAGTGGAAATGTAACGGAGAAGCAGTAGCCTCGACGGTCCTCACCCTCGATCCTGCACTGTAAAAAATATACTTCCTAAACTGCCAAAGAAGTTCGGCAGTTTTTTACACAAACTTTTTTTGTAAATTACCGAACAAAAGTTTGTAAACATTCAAAAAATTTGGTGATTTCACGAAGATTTTTGAGAATTCACAAACTTTTGTTCGGCAATTTACAAAAAAGGTTCGGCAATTATTTTTCCAAACCAAGTTTGTAAATTTCCAAGCATTTTTGTTTGGAATTCAACAAATTTTTCTTACAGTGTGGCAGCACTGACTGTAATATATTGATTTGTTGAAATCAAAACACTTGGATGAAAAATTATCAAACAACTTCGATTATTTGGCATAAAAGGGTAATACTTGAAGAAAATTTATTTGAATCAAATAATGCGAAATCAAATGAATATGAATTATGGAACCAAACAAACAGTTTTACCTGTGCGGTTGACAATATACTATTTCTTTTCATAACACGAGCTAGTCGTGTCAGAAGAATATTCACTGATGTATCGTTCTCTCCGTGTACGGAATGATTCCTGGAATATGCGAATGAGATATATGGTATATGAGTGATACACACAGATGAAAGTGTTTCTTTGAATCTAAGAAATTGTTATTTGGATAGGGCGAAATAAATATTTGTTTGACGGAAATAAATATTTTTTTGATACAAACAAATTTCTGCTTTGGGACACGGATCAAATGATAAATTCTTTCAAACCAACCAAATATTCATTTCAATTGAAGAAATATTCATCTCGCCCTATCCAAATAACAATTTGTTAGATTCAAAGAAACACTTTGATCTGTGCATGGTGAATAGAATCATAAAATCTTTGAATGAGACTGTTTCAGATATCGTTGGTGGCATGAAAAAACGGGACAAATTGTGTTATGATTTCTCAAGTTTTTTCTTCAATTTCCATTGTTGTGGAAGTTAGATAATCGTTCTGAATGAATTATTTAGAATAACTCTGGTGCAGACGAAGAATTTGATACCAGATTTTCAAAAGATTGTGATCGGAAACATTTTTTGTTATACAGTAGGCTCTCGCTATAAGCGTAATATGCAGTATGACCGTTTCCAGTACATTGGTTTTTTGTGATTGGTCATTCTCTTTAATCAGAACAAATGATCGATGAATTCCGTTAAATTTAGTACTTTGACGGTAATGCTGGTAATATGTGTTATTTTGTTCAATCTTATGCGAGGAACAGACGCAGATAGGGTAAGGCCTGCACACACAAGCACATAATTATAAAGCATCACGCATAAAGGTGAAATTACATGCGTGCGATTGTCGCATGCGATGTCATTAGATGAAAAGGAAAGTCTTAGGGGAAAACATCCCAGATAGCAATTTAACCTTGCTGCAATGTTTCCAGGCAAGCTTGTGACAAGGTTGACATAAGCTTTCTAGTTGACACACGACAAGGATACAAGCTTATAAAATCCTCGCAGTAGAGTTGAAGCAACCTTACACTAATAAGCTTGTCAATAACAAGTCAAAGACAATCGAATGACAAGTCTGACAAGCTTATGCCAAGCTTACATGTTATCTAGGATCTCAAATCACCTCTTCTTTCATGTAATAATGTCGCATGCAGTGAACGCACGCATGTAATAGGCCCTTCAGATGTTATGCTTTTACTAAGATTGGCTTACGCATCACGTTTGTCAGACAAACTTTGTGTGTTTGTGTGTCTAGGCTTTAATAGCGACGCTTATAGTCCAAATAGCACAAGAGTTCTATATGAATGCATCATATTCATTATGAACTTCTTCAGAACTCTTGTGCTATCTGGGATAGCGAGGGTCTGCTGTAATGATGACGTTGAAAATTTAATAACGTAACTGGTTACGTTTTCTCATATCATCGACGATATACTTGGCTTATATTCCAAAACCTTCCCCTCTTAGCCTGGAAAATAGATTCTTTCTTTCTTCCTGGTGCACTAAAAAGTGCTTCGCGGATACTCCAAAGTACGAGGACAAGGTTTTGGAAAGTGGGCTTAGTCCACTCCTGATGAAAATGGCCGTTAGAAATGTGAAAAACACATATTGACTACGTTGGATTCGGATAGAGGTTATGCCTGCTTCTAACAGCAATTTTTATCAGAGATACAAAGTGTATTCCAAATTCATTCAATTGATATTCATCCAATTGATATACTTGACGTGATATTGATTGACGTCTTGTTATATATTTGGTTGCATACGTTCAATGAAGGGACATAGAACCTATGAAACGGTTTCATCGGAATGTACACAGAGTACAGGTTGGTTGGAAAGTTTCTGCGCTCGAAATGAAAGAATACTGTTTTTGTTACGAAATATATTTGTTTATTCAATATAATCCCCTAGAAGCTCAATACACTCGTTCCAATGATCTTCCAATAATTTTATCCCATCCTTATAATGGTTTTCCGGAAGCTCTGCAAAATAACCGTCTACGGCTGCTATGGCCTCCTCATTCGACGAAAAATGCTTTCCACGAAGGAATTGTTTGAGATTTCTGAAGAGATAGTAGTCGCTAGGAGCCAAATCTGGCGAATACGGTGGATGTTCAAGCAATTCGTACTTTAGTTCTTTGAATTTAGCCATCGTCAAAACACTTTTGTGAGCAGGTGCATTATCTTGATGGAAAATGATTTTTTTCTTCTTCAAACCAGGTATTTTCTCACGAATTTTTTCATCCAGCTGATCCAAAAGGCTGCAGTAATATTCGGAGTTGATTGTTTTACCTTTCTGAAGATAATCAATGAACAAAATTCCTTTTGCATCCCAAAAAACTGATGCCATAACCTTCTTTGCTGATCGTTGTGACTTCACTTGCTTTGGAGCTGAACAACCAGCTTCAGTCCACTGTAAACGTTCCTGTTTCAATTTAGGACCATGGTGGTAGATCCAAGTCTCATCCATAGTTATAAAACGACGCAAGGAGTCGGTTTCATTCTGCTCAAAACGCTCCAAATTACGCTGAGAAATTTGTTTTCGATCCAGTTTTTGTTGAATTGTTAACGTGTGCGGCACTAACTTTCCAAACAGTTTTTTCATACGTAATTCTTCATGTAAAATATGGAGTACTCGTTCGTCTGAGATGCCTATGGCATTAGCAATTCCACGCTTAGTCAAACTTGGATCTTCACTAACCATATTATGTACATGCTCAATGATTTCTGCTGTGGTTGCAGTTTTTGGTCGTCCTTCGCGTGGATCGTCTTCAAGGCTAGTACGACCACGTTTGAATTCACCAGCTCAAAATTCAACGGTGCGTTTTGAAGGTGAGGACTCGTTATACACTTCTAACAATTGTTCATAAATTCCCTTTGCTTTTAAACCCTTCAAAACAAAGAATCTAATGACTGCACGATATTCAATTTTTTTCATATCAAGAAAAATCAATGACACCTCAACTTCAAATGGCTTGTAAGCAAAGAATGAATTGACAGAATGACTTGTAACTTTGCATGTGTTCTCAGGACAGATATACCAACTTGAGAAAAAAAAAGTTTTGAGCTAGCAGTGCTATCTCTTGGTGAGCGCAGGAACTTTTCAACCAACCTGTACATTTTGGATATTTGTAGAATGTTCATAGGACATTCTGGTGCTACATGGAGTATTATATGCAGATGATTCTCCTTTGTTCACTACGTTTGTCATGATTTCAGATTCACCTAGGTTGTCAAGTCTGGATTCCTGAAATAAAATACGATATCATAAGTAATAGAGCAACAGGAAGCAGTAAAACAGGCACGGAGGTAGAATTATTCGTGAAAGGAATCGCGGTCGTGGTCTTTGGTTCGGAAACACTTCGTCAGAGAACAGTCACTGGGAGTAACTCAAATCGCTCCAGAACTTCAAGTGACTCCAAACAGAAAAAGACAAAGGTCTTTAGTTCGGAAACACTTTGTCAGGAAACAGTCACTGGGGGTCAGTAAAATCACGCCAGCACTTCAAGTGAGCCCGAACCAAAACAGACATCAAGATTGGATAATGCGTTGAATCCAAGAAAAGTATTGGCGATTAAAGGTAAATATTACTGTGACTTGTGTACACTTATTTGGAAAGTATAGTTCTCCGTATAGGAGGAATTGAAGTTCAGACAGACCGGGAGACTCGGGAAAACTGAAAGGAACAAAAATTCAACTAGAACCCCCAATAATTCTCAGGGAAATCAATTCAAATGTTCCAAAACCAGCAAATCTCAAGAAAATCACTGAAAGCTCATGAAAGTGAGTTCTTGGTCAATTTCATTTCCCATGTTTTATAAAGTATTCTTCAAATTCGTTGTAGTGAAATCAACCCACAAATCACTCTGGTCCCATGTATTAATGGAAAATTCTTTATGAATTCATCGTAGGATTCCTTAAAAGGCCCCTTTATGTCAATTCAGAAAGAATTCTTTACGAATCCCTGGTATTCAAGATGAATTATTGAAGAATCCTCAAGAATTCTTCATAAATTCTGTCTGAACTGACATAATGGAAGTTCATTATTGGACCATGCTCGTGCTGCGTGGGAGGTGATCACACTGAGAAGCAAAATTGGCTGACGCAATGAATGAAGGTCTTGATTAGCATAGATTAACAAATGTTTTCGCTAGCCTAGCTGAAGATTTGTTGTTACAGTGAACTACTTTGCTGAAACAGCGACATGATTAATCAGAATAGAGAACTTTTTGCCTCACGAAGAAACCCAAACATTACTGGGTATTTTATCACACACGGCTGACTTGTGGTATGAAAACAAAAGAAACATAATACCAATGGTTACTGCATATACATTAATCAATTGTGTCTTCACAACAGACAATACTATGAGACATGACCACTTCCTGTCTACACATTAACCAGTGGTGTTATAATTAATTTCCTTTTCATAACACGAGCCAGTCGTGTCGGAAAAATACTGATGTTTGAGTTTCTCCGTGCAGGTTCAAACAAAAATTTTCTATTTTGTAAATAATACGTGGATTTGCTGTCACAAAATTTTGTTCTCCATGCAATGATGATAAATCATTTGTTCTTCCATGTTTTTAGGAGTAATGAAAATTATCATACATAATTTCTATGACACAAATGTGTAAATTGTTACAGTGTCCACCACACATGGTTTTTTATGTAACTCATAACATATATCATTCATATACGAATCTTACATGCACTGTGGAAAATTTGTATGGGAAACTTCACATACATGGGTGCGAAGTAATTAACATATTCATGGATACACTGAGAACCCAATTTCTCAGATTGGAAGAAAATTCATTTGCCCTCATTCTGATAAATCTTGCTTTCAATGGGAAAAATAACTCATTTCAGTGGAGAAATTTTTTATTGAATTGGAGTAATTGTTTCCGAATTTGAGAAAAATTATAATTCAATTTCAATTTGAAAACTCTTCGTTTCAGTTTAATGAAAATTTTTTCCATTTGACTGAATTTTCTTTAATAGGAAAAGGATTTATTAGAATGAGGGCAAAGAAAAATTTCTTCCAGTTCAAGAAATTGGCCTTTCAATGTATGCAATTTACAATAAATATTCGGAGAAATCCTATAAATTTACAGTCAACATCCCTGAAAAACGATTATTTTCATGTGAAAAGTCTCAAACCTGTGCGGGATTCACTTTTCCCATACAATTATAGGAAATTCCTTTTAGTTAGGTATCGGGAGATTCCGAATATTTCTTACAGTCTGGCCCATGTATACTTTCCGTACAGCACATCCACCGATGTCCACGTCGCATCTCCGTGGAGGCGAGGTGGATTTAAGGGAGACGTGGATATAAGGTGAGGGAACGCAGAAGCAACGTAGAGGCGACGGAGAAATGTCCGCGATCGGTGGATGTGCTCTATGGGTTAATTTCCTCAAATTATAAAATGTTTTTTCTCAAAAGGGCCCAAAAGAAATGAACCCATTGAGCTTCGAGGTATATTCATGTTAAAAATATATAGAATATTCTGTTTAAAAGTGAAGTGATCAATTACAGCAGATTCATGAGTCTGTTAGTGCAAGCGCGAGTTTCCTGAATTGGCGGGCGTGATGGCGCCAAGCAACTGAACGACCCGTTGAATCAAATCAATATTCATATTCGCTTCAATATTGATGAATTCTTTTCTATGTGGACCTGAAAAGTTGGTCGAGAAGGCCATTCAAAATATTTTTCAGTACCTTGAGAGGGGTCGGTGCCGAATCAACGAAAAACCGAATCAACGAAAAAAAATTTACTAGCAGTATGAAGTTGTCATTTTGTTGCAGTATGAAATGAAATTAGTCATAGATCATTGATTAAATTAAACGAAAAGTAAAAAACATTGATTTGCTAACACAACCCCACGGTAAACTTAATTTCCCTTTGTTATGTTTATGATTATGGTATGGTTATGTTTATGATAACAACAAACCGATTTTCGTTCTCTACAGACGTTTGAAACAGTTTGATTGTACCAATTGATTGGGAAGATCATTAATAATTTTATTAGAATGATGAATTACGTGTCTACTGTAATGAACGGGTGCAGTGAATAGGTTGACATAAAGAATTTTCATTTAATTTCATGAATGATCTATGACTAATTTCATTTCATACTGCAACAAAATGGCAACTTCATACTGCTAGTAAATTTCTTTCCGTTGATTTGGTTTTTCGTTGATTCGGCACCGACCCCTTGAGAGTGTTTTTTGTTTCTTTTTATTTGACACATATTTTCGTTTGAACCCTAATAAAGTTATAACTTCACAAGTTTTCCTCCGTTTCTTAGGCCTACATACAAGGAAAATACATAACAATTGGAAATATGTTTGTTTTTTTCGTTCGCATGAACAAGTACGATTTTCCCGGGGCTGGATTTTCCCGTGGATTGGGAACTGCAGCGGTGAAACGCTCATGAAACAGCTCCGTAAATCTGCTGTAATGTACACTGGAAAAAATTCTGGGACATAGACAATTTTGTATTACCATTCAAAACAAATTGTGGTAATTCCAACTAAATTGGAGTAGATTTGATGGCAATTGCAGTGAATTATACCACGAAATTTGAGCTGTCCCAAATTTTATTCCCAATTTTGAGCAATATAACGAGGAATTTTTTTGCGTGTATTATTTCATCTTAAAACAATTTGTTTACATACTGAAAACATACACGAAAACATACTTCGAAGCTCAATGGGGTCATTTCTTTTATTCTGTGCTGGAACAAAATCCAGAAAAAACGCTGTATTGCCACCTTCTAATCCTGGACGCCCAGTGACCTAGTATTTGTTTACTCGCAGTGTTGATATCCCTGATGAGAATGGGAGTGGATCATAAGAGTGAATAAAGCGTGACTGAAAACGTAACGGAAAAGTATAAGGAACGTATATGAAAAGTGACTGAAGCTTGGTCGAAAAGTATTTGGGGAGGGTATTGAAACAATTTAAGCGTATGTGAAGTTACTCTGCAGGAAGAGTGTCAGAAGAGAAAGTGACGCGTTGTTGTGGAAGTGATGGAAACATCACGAAAAAGTATCCGAAACGTGAAGAACCAATATCACTATTTCACAGGTCAAACCAAAATTGCATTAAAACCTATATTATAGTAATAAATAAATGAGATTCAATGTTTTATTGGAGAATCTTTTAATTAATTCCAAAATCTGGATCTGTCTTGATCATGGATCTAAGAATACTCTGGATGGTGTCTAAAGCTCCAATTCAGACGAGGAATGTCTCCGTATAGGCGGAAGGATAGGGGAATCAGTGGGTCGCCATTTTCACAGGGTCGTTCGTGGAATCCCACTTGCAGTATATTTACACTGATTATATGGACCCCGTTTATTCATTTTGTTGGTAAATTTGGAAATGATGTTCCTGTGTTGATGGTTATTACGTCGTCTGAATCCAAAATGGACGAAATGCAGTTATCGCAAGCGAAAAGACACTGATGGATATACCATGAACATTCATATAACTAATTATAGGATAAACACGTGGAACTTCATTATAAACACTGTTATCATATATTCAATTCTGAATTCATCTCAGATTTTTTTGATGAAAATACGCTGTTGAATGCTGTTATGATTGTTATGGTTAGGTCCATTTTACAAGCATCCAAATTTCTACAAAACGGAACGGGGATTTGCAGGAAGTTGTAGCTCTCGATCAATGAGGGCTCTCTCCCATGGAGCGGAAAAGTGGAACGTGGAACGCATGGGACTGGTTAATTCTTGGGTATTTTTGAATAGACTAGAAATCAACCAATCCATGCATTCTGCGTTGCACTTTTCCGTTCCAAGGGAGAAGCGCCTAAAGGCCTAGACACACAAACGCATCAGCGTGAGACGTAAACGTAAGCGGAACGCACAGAATCTAACATGTTTCCTCTGCGCATTGCGCTTATGCTTATGTATCACGCTTATGCGTTTGCGTGTCTAGGCCTTAAGGCGTCACACGGAGCTGATGCTGAAGAAGGGCGCGGAGGGCGGAACCATTGATTGAAAATAGAGGCAAATAGTCACCTCAACAACATATTTTTTTTCAACTCCCCAACAACATATATTGACGACAAAAACATGGTAAATCCACATTTCCATCAAATTTTATTCGGTAATGAAAAAAAAAAACGAAATTTCAATAAGAAGTGCGAATTGGAAGAAAAAACAGTGAGGCAAGCATAGTTGAGAAGTGAAATTTATACACTCTCTACCAAAGGTGTTCTACACGTTCAAAGAAGCGATGTCATACTTTTTACGAAACGTCACCAAGCGCTTACGGAAAGTGAATGAAGGGAATAACTTCAATACTTCTTAACGGGCGTCACATCTACGTTCGGCGGGGAGGGAATTGGAACGATTCCCGTTCGGATGGGGGCCAAATCAACGAAATCAGTGTTTGAGAAGAGAGAGTGTGACGTATCTCTCTTTTCAACCAACTTTCCGTTGATTTGGTTTTTCGTTGATTTGGCCCCCATCCTCCCGTTCCCTATACGTCTTGAATTCGCTTACTGGTTACGCTTCATTTTCACCAGGGATGAGCTGCCAAACGAGCTGTGACAAACTTTAGACTTCAACTGGAGTCAGTTTGGACTATAGGAAGTGAACATTGGTTCAGTACTTGGTTAGATGGATCTTTAGTTTGATTCGGAAGTTTATATTAAGGGCCATGAAGTCTTTGAAGAAATGGGACAAATTTTGCTACGTACTTTGTCAATAACTAAGCGATAAATACGAATTTTGAATATGTGATGATGAAATAAATTGCTGAAAGTGGTCTTTGAATATCGAATTGGAACTGCCAATGATTCCTCAGAATCATACAAACGATTTTAAACATCTTAACCTACAAATGTCAATAATTTTTATAACTTATTTTCTCATGTTTAGGCATTACTAGGGACTTTGGATTTATACCCAGAGTATGATCCCAGCAGTGCACGTTATAGCTGCATGTTGAAAATTTGCGATCATTGCTGAGTTGTTGAAGAAGTACGTGACGAAGTTGTATTCTTCTTCTGATGCTCCAGAGCCCTCAACAATTCTGTTGATTCTGTTGATGCGAGTTTTCGATCGATTAATACATCCTACGGCATGGGATGGATCTACCTTGAAACCAGTTCGATTATAGATTCTTTTGCAACTCGGCCCAGTAGAGATGTATATCAATCCAACCTTGCAAATTCACTCACGTCTCTATTAGACACAGGCCCAGACAAAAAAAGTTGCTGTGCAACTGTTGCTCTTACTTTGTTTCTCAAGTTTACGCAAAGTTGCTGGGAAATTGCTACGCACGTGATTAAGAGTTTCATGAAAGCGAGCAACTTCCCAGCAACATGAAAACAACTGCAGCTAAAATTCTAGACTTACAGCATATTGTTGTGCATTTGGCGACGCAACGGCCGTGAATCCAGGGAATTCACGGAAATTCCTCGGAAATTAGAAAATTCTTGAGGAACCGGAAATGGGAGGAAGCAGAATTTCATTCCAGTAGTTTTTATCGCAATCAAAGCGAGTTTTATACGATAATAAAGCAGTGAATATTGCAGCTCACTCATTAAAAGTAGGGCTGTACGGTTGATCGATTAATCAGATGGAACAAATAATTGTTCCCGGTTTATCGAATAGTTGTTCGAAGCCGATTATTCCGATTTTCATTCCCGATTATTCGATCAGTCAATTCGCTGTTAAATTCTGATTAACTGTGTTTTAGGTATCGACTCAATTGTGCAATTCCAATTAACTGGCTTCCCGTTTAATAGATTAATCAATTGATTGTTCGATTTCGATTGATTCGGCATCCCAATTAATCGATCAAACAACTGATCAGTAGATGCCGATCATCATTCTGTTTCTGATCCATTGATCAGATTGATTGATGAAATCGATTATTCTGTTCACCGGAATGATACTTGGAATTCACTGATCAGTCGGTTGATTGATTGATCAAAATGCCGAGTATTCGGAATCGCACAATTTTAATTGATTGATTGAATCATCGTCCTGGGGATTTCAGACGATTAATTTTTGTGGTTTACTTTCGGTTGTTTCTTGGCAAGCTGAAAACTTGGTTAGAAAATGGTTACTTAATGGTTTTCACCGTAAAATAATCGATTCGAAACTGAAGAATAACGGTTCGTTCGTGCAATTTTTCTGTCAAAAGTTAACCGAAAAATGTAGTTTTTAGAATCTTTTTGATATTTTTGAATGTACGAATAATATACGAAGAATATATAGTAAACGTTCAGAGGAATCTGTCAAGGGATAGTATCACCTTCTGGTAAAAAATTTTTTTGTTATTTTCTAAGATCTACTATAGACGATAGAAACGTTTTGGAATATGCAGCACATCACGTTTTGGGATATGGTTTGGAATATGCAGCACATCACGTTTTGGGATATGGTTTGGAATATGATGCGTTTCATGGACATGAAAGTACTAGTCTTGGAGTACCAGTAACACACTTCATTATATTTTTACAATACAAAATGGTGGGATATCGGCGCATGCAAGAAAAGTCTGTTTAACCGCATGGTCGTACCGCTACGGGTAATAATTATGAATGTAGAACAAGAAACCGGAAACTTCCTTCAAATACATATATTTTTTGATAAATTGAATGTTACAGATTTTATGAGCGGTTTCTGATCGATGCAACAAAAAAAAATCGAAAAAAAATTCAAAGCAATGCCATTTTTTCCCAATTCATTTCTGGCAGAAATCCCAGAGTCCAAAATGAAGTAAAAGTTGTGGGATTTTTGCAAGAAATGAATTGGGAAAAAATGGCGTTGGTTTGAATGTTCTTTTTCGATTTTTTTTGTTACATCGATCGAAAATCGCTCATAAAATCTGTAATATTCAATTTATCAATGAACCTACGACGTTCACTGCATTTCGAATTATATCCCTAGTAACTTTTTGGTTTTTTTCTACATTCATAATTGAGCATAATATGCCCCCATTTTATATTGTAAAAATATAATAAAATATGTTTCTGGTACTTCATGACTATTACTTTCATGTGCAAAAAACCTCATTTCAGAAAGGTTTCTATCGTATGTGAAGGTCTTAGAAAATGATAAAAAAAAGGTATATAAAAACCCTCCTCGGATATTACTTCATAATGTTTGAACGAGATTTGTTTTTTAAATATACTCAGTACGTACATAGTGTATTTGAAATGTATGATATTTATTCAACGTTTGATTGATGTATCACCATTTATTTGACACGCACGTCCGATGAATGTGAATCTTGAGTAGCATCGGAATATACTATGAACGTTCAAATAATTTCCAAAACATGTATGAACAAAAATCCCCGCAAACAGCTACAGTTATGACAGTATACATGAATTCATTATAATTACTTTGCATCCAAATTGGATTTTGAATAAGCACTTCAGTGTTCAGGGAGGATTGATATTGCAGGTTCATAAATAATTCTTCGGAAATATATTCATTTTGAATTCATTGAATTCATATTGTATTCACTTCCATTGTCATAACGAGGACTGTTCAAGGATTCTTTAAGAAGTCTTCAAGAACTGAAATAGATTATTTGTGCTATCTTGGTAAGTGCGATGTATATTCATCGAACATACCCCATATGACAGTCGAAGAATTCTTTTTCAAGAACATGGAGAAAATTCTTGTAGAACTCTGTCTGAATCTGTGAAATTGATAAAAACTTTGACAGGTGCTCTATTTTGTTGAGATAAACAAGTTTTTTGAAAGCACTGAAAAACTCCGATAAGCGTTCCAGAAGAACTCGTTGATGTCAGCAAAATAGAGCTTTTTCAGACTTCTTGATGAATTTGTCAGTTCAAAAAGAATTGTACAAGAATTTTATTCGTGTTGTTGGCAAATAATTCTTCGTGTCTTATATGGGACATAATCGAATATACGACCATAAGTTGATCGAACGCCGATTCCTGCTGTAAAAAATTCTGATCAATCCAGATAACACATCATCCATCCTGTTTCAAATACACATATCCCATACAGCACACTAGTTCAGGAACACATTGAGAGAAAGATTTCTTTATAGTCAACAAATGTATATTCGCTTATGGGGAGATGAACATTTATTTCATGCAAATCTATCATATTCTCAGAAATATAATTTATTAACTATTAACAAATCTTCATTTCTACTAAATATCACTTGTTTATGATTGACAGAATATATTCAATTCAAACGAGTATTCATTCCCCCATAAGCAAATATACGTTTGTTAACTATAAATAAATCTTTCTCTTAGTGCAATTCATAAGGAGTTCGGTTGAGGGTTAAAGAATTCATTATGAGTTCTTAACAATTCTTTCTGAACTTCTGTGACGTGAGAGATCAAACCGCGTAGATTTTTTGGTTCCATCGGTTTCAATGAGATTTGGGGTCGGTGCCGAATCAACGAAAAACCAAATCAACGAAAAAAAATTTACTAGCAGTATGAAGTTGTCATTTTGTTGCAGTATGGAATGAAATAGTCATAGATCATTGATGAAATTAAACGAAAATTCTTTATGTTAACCTATTCACTGCACCCGTTTATTACAGTAGACACGTAATTCATCATTCTAATAGAATTATTAATGATCTTCCTAATCGATCGGTACAATCAAACTATCTCAAACATCTGTAGAGAACGAAAATCGGTTTGTTGTTATCATAAACATAACCATACCATAATCATAAACATAACAAAGGGAAATTAAGTTTACCGTGGGGTTGTGTTAGCAAATCAATGTTTTTTACTTTTCGTTTAATTTAATCAATGATCTATGACTAATTTCATTTCATACTGCAACAAAATGACAACCCCATACTGCTAGTAAATTTTTTTCCGTTGATTTGGTTTTTCGTTGATTCGGCACCGACCCGAGATTTGATGAGCGGTAGGTGCCACCTTGGATCCTATGAAACCTTATATGACCCATAAAATTTTACAAAATCTTATAGGTAGTGTTTTAAATCCATACATCGAACCTCATAAAACCTCATGGAACTGAATCAAAAGTCATAAAATTCGTCTATGCGTTTTTATGGGGATTTTACAAAACAGATTAGGTATGAATATCGTACCTTTCGAATGTACTATGTATTACATTCAAAACAGTCTCATTCAACCCTTTTATGAACGTTCACTAGTTGTTCCAAGTATTTCATTCGTACAGTTTCCGACCATTTTTATTTCGTATATATGTTGGAACATCCATTGCTACTTCGGATGATACCTACAAAACCATCTTATAGGAATGTGCATAGAATATCCCTATTAACATTTCATTTCTCAATTTCTGAAGATATACTTCAAGTATGTTCGACATTTTCCATGCGACACTTCCAAATATCTGGAAGGTATTTCAACATATCTTGAGATATCTCAAGAATGTTTTGGAGGTCTTGAGAGATGTGAGATCCGCAACAAACACAAACCTCCAGGAATGCTCAATAGACAGGTCTTCGGAAGGTCTATTAGATGTTAGATCCTTCCGTTGGACGTTCTTTGAGGTTTGTGTATTTTTTGGACATATATTGAAAATATCTCAAAATACGTTAGGGCATCTTTTAGATATCTGAAAGTGTCTCATAAGACATCCTCAAACATATCTAAAACCCACCTCCAGACATGAATCGTTCATTGGAATAATTCGAATATTCGTAGAACGTCTATAATTACCCTAGCAGCAAGCGAACGTTGTATATATACTAGGCTCGTTCATAGTATATCTAAATATACTATGAACGTGCATAGTATATCTACAACATTCGTCTGCGACTTGGATATACTCTGCGTGCGACTTATAGGTTGTAATAATAAATTCGTATTGAACATTGTTCTAATAGCCAAAAGTTCAGAGACCTCAGTAGACACGGAATCGGACGCTGATGGAAGCTCGACGAAAGTGAATGAAAGCTTTGATAAAGATGAGAGTGTACAGATAAAGACGAATATAGAAAGGAATGAGAATTTATTAGATGTAGATTCGGCAAAGGAAAAAAGTGATTCTGAGAACGAAAATGAGGGGGAAAGTGATGAAGAGAATTTAATTCAACATGTGATGAAAACTGAAACTGCAGGTGATAAGGAACGAATTGAAGGTGAATACTGAATCTTATAACAGCAAAAATAACATCTGAATGTTCATAGCATGCTCTGCGAATCTTCCTCGCTTATTGAATGTCCTATGCGAGTGTTTTTGGGTTTTTGATAGCAATACTAACTTTTTTTCTGAAATATAGGAGCAGAACCAGTTGAAAAACACTCCAATGAAGCTTGGGAGGGGGTGGATCAGTTGGAAATAACAAATATTAAGCCGCAGCAAGACCATTTTCTAAAAACTGTTACAATTGACACTGGTTCCCCCTATTTGTGTTGTCTGGGTGGATAAAAAGATTTCGAAATCTTATTATTTCGTAAAATTTCATGCGTCACTTTGGGAAAGTTCATATTTCTGTTCTATTTTTTGTAAAGTAATAATAATTGTTCTTTATTCTTCAAATAAAATTCAGCAAAAATGTGAACCGTTCAATCTTGCTTAAAAATTCAAGGAAAACTCACAGGTTTGAAGAAATATTTTCAAATATTTATCAGAGATTACTATATTTTCGACCTGTATTTTTCCCCGTGTTGGCACGACAAAAAAAATGTTCCTTCTATAGGCTACGTTTGAAAGTTGAGTTCCAATGATCTCATTGGAATTCACACAGAATATAAGAATTTCGAATTTTCTTCAAACGTTCATAGTATATTTTAGTTCTACTTGCGCTACTTGGGAGGGTTCTTACATTCGGAATATACGTTCATCAATTTTATCACACTCTGATGTGAAGTAATTGTAAAATTGATTCCAGAAACAATGGAGGCCAAAACTTCAATTGAGGACGAAGAATCACTGCGAGAACAAGTGCAAGACGAAATATCATCTTGTGAAGAAGAATCAACATAGGTCTATGCTGTGATTTTAGATATATTTTTTTCATTAAGAGTTTTATTTCCATATTGAGAAATGTTTTCTTCTTACAAATTTCACACAAAAAGTGAGTGTCAACGTCAATCTCTTGAGACTAGTGCCTGTGATAGTCCGTCAAGATTCTTTTTAGAGAATGCTTTAGAAAAAAACTTTCAGCACATGAATTTTTGTTCATTGAGCTCACGATGATGTATAATGTTTGTTTTTGTTTTTTTGAATGAAGCAAATAGCTTGAGGGGGTAAACCACTCTAGAGGCCGAGGAAAAAAGGAAATTCCAGGAATTTTTCCCCCAAAAACCAAACAACGTAACTCAATCCGTATATATTGTTGTAGCTGATATCATACCACTTGCACATACCATTGCCTGGTCACTAAAACATAGATACCTGAAGGACACTGAGAAACAGCCATTTTGTTGTTCGAAGTTCTGAAAACACTCTCCAACAGTCATATAATGGAGAACTTTTTACCAAATTTGATTATATGGCTTAGTTTTTTCCAAAAAAATCCCCGAGGTTTTACGGCCTCTAGGATGGTTTACCTCCTTAATTCATCCCATTTCATATTCTATCGATTTTATCGTATTTGTTTTTATCCCAACATTGTAATAAACAATCAACGTTTCACAACTATTTGTATAAAAGGATACCGACTCGCAGTGATATGATTGTGAAATGCTCTGCTCTACTGTCACAATCTGTGATTGTTATTAACTCTTTATATATTCTCAAACGATAGCAGCGCTCAATCTCTAGTGGAAATTTATTCAATCTCAACACTCTGCCTCAAGGGGATACTACCCCGTGACAGTAACCGAATCGTTTACGACACACTACTACGGGCAAACGCTTCAATTCAATCAAAATATCGCTCTGTACAGCACTTCTACTTGAATCAGAGAAGTCATGTACAGAGCGACATTTCCATTCAATTGGAACGTTTGTTCGTAGTTTGTCATGAACGATTTAGCTGCTGGCACACCGCTAGTATCACCTTGAGCAATTTTCAACGCCAATATAAGAACAGTACTTTACTCAACGGTCCAGTGAGGAAGTTGGCTGTAGACCTCACATAATCTGAATCTATAGGTATCAGTATTCATCCATTTATAAAGTGGTTCTCTTCATTTCAATATAGTCTTTGTTTTGAGAGAATTTATCATCTGCGTCATTTTCATAACATTGATGGCATTATGATCCATAAATAAAGTTTTTGGTTCAAATCAATTTTGTACATTCAATTCTTTCATAATTCGAATTTCATTGTGGATTTTATATTATTTTCTGATATTGCAGCATTATTTTGAGACATTACTACCCTAGCAGCAAGACGCCAAGTAAATATACAGCAAATTGTAGAAAACACAACAACAGTTTGAAGTAATTTGCGCGGACGTTGCGTCGCCAAATGCACAACAGTATGCTGTAAATTTAGGATTTCAGCTATAGTTGTTCTCATGTTGCAGGGAAGTAGCTCGATTTCATCAAAGTCTGAATTACATGCATGAAAAATTCCCAGCAATTTCGCATAAACTTGAGAAACAAAGTAAGAGCATATGTTGCACAGCAACTTTTGTTGTCTGGGTAAAACATTCTGTACTATATTATTTAGAACAACCATTGGTCATATCTGTTTTCATTTGAAGGCTCCCAATCAATTCTTTCTGACATGATTCAGTTTGTACATCAGCTGGAAGACTAATAGAACTACAAGACAAAACCTGACAGAAGCTGTCGGATTCGAATCAAAATCCGGTCTGATCTTGTTAGAAATCGTCAAGCTAGAGACAAAAAACCGAACAAATTCTGACAGAAAATTAGCTGTCCGGTTTCATCATACATTTGATACGTCAGGGAGAATGGATGAATTGCAGTAACCAATTCGTTGGTCAAATATGGTTTAACCAATTGATTGATCATTGTAACGGATTGTGTAGTTATTACGATCAATTCTGTTGATTATGATTACCTTGTCACAAAATGCAGTTAGATCAACGAACACAATTGATTGTCACAATCACATAGTTGATTGCAATAAACAATTAATTGACCAGACCATGTTTCACTCACGAACTGGTTATTGGAACCATCCATTTTTCTCCGTGTAGTTGATTGAACGTCAATTGAATGTGAATTCATCTAAAATCAATTTGAAATTGATCTGTGAGATTCGGATCGTATTCCCTGGGGGACAGTGTGAGTTTTCATTCAATGTGAATTTATATAAGTCATAGGAGGAGGAGTACGTTTCGGAAAATCAAGACGGACAGAAATTGATGAAAGCAGAGACACTGCAGAGAATATGTGATCAATAAAAATGGATATGACTCATTCAGTACAATCGGATGAAGATTTATTATGCTGAAAATACCATTTCCGGATAAAATAGGATACGCTATGAAGAATTTCAATGCATTGATATGTATGAAACTGGGGAACATTGTCGCGAATGTGTGATGGATAGAAATGGATTCGATCCATTTGATACAATAGGACGAAAATATATTGTGGCGGAAATACCAGTTTAAGATGAGATTGGATTTGTTATACAGAATACAGGTGGATAGGGACGGTTAAAAGTTGTCGGACAACACTGTCACGGATCCGTGAAGGATGATGAAGGATAGAATTCATTGGGTACAATTGGATGGGAATGCATTGTGGTGGAAGTACCTTCTTTGGATAAGGGTAAATACGTTATGCATAATGAATGAGGATATGAATGAATAAGAGCGGAAATCATTGCCGCGGATGCGTGACAGATAGATTTGGATGCAACCCATTCAAGATAATCGAATGAAAATATATTGTACTGGAAATACCATTTTTGTTATAGAAGAGAGCCATGGAAAAAAGCAAAGCTCTTGCCGTGGGTGCATATGGAAAGTGATAAAAATAAAATTGGATAAAGATACAATGTGACGGAAATACTTTTTCCGGATGGAATTGGACCCATCATGAAGAATAAATATGAATATGAATGAATAAAACTGAAGAAAACTGCCGCAGATGCAAATGGATAGCAATAGATACAATGCATTCAATGCAATTGGATAGAGATATTGGTTGGCGCATAAGTTCTAGTGTTTTCTTTTCTCAATTTTTTCGAGATTCAATCAGAACAAAGAGTATATAAAAAATCTATGTACAGTATTTTGTGGAGTACGGAATTGTCTATGGAATAACACAAATCCAATGGCATTGCGGGAATATTTTTTCTTTCGTCGAAATTTTCACTTAAAGGCAAACGCCAAGACTTATGGGCCAACCTGATAAAATGTAACAGAAATACCTTTTCCGGATGAAATTGGATTCATGATGGGGAATACACATGAATGAGAATGGATAGGAGTGCAGAAAACCGTTCCAGATGTGTGATGGATAGGAATGGATACACGGAGAAAGAAGATTTTGCTAATTTAACGAATCCGTCTTCGCTGAATTGATTGAATAACCTAACGATGACATTTCACTGTGTTAATGAACTAATCCGCTGTATTTACGAACTGATTCGTTATAATTATCAGTCCTTCGCTAATCTTGCGAAGCTTGATTCGCTTAATCAACGAATCGCCGTCCACTTCAGCGGACTTGCTTACTGTCCATATAATAACAAGCGAGTTTCGCTAAGACAGCGAAATTCTTGCCATTCCAACGGATTTTTTTTCTCCGTGTACACTCCGTCCGATACAATGGGGTGAAGGCACAATGAGCGGAAAGAATTTTCTTTTTTGGAACTGAATCCATCATGGGGGATAGAAATGAATAGGAGAGGATAGAAGTTGAGGGAACCGCAGCGGAGGCAATGGATAGTGATAGAGAAGATTCGTCCAATACAATTGGATGAAAATACAATGAGTGGGAATATCTTTTTCGGATGAAACTGGATCCTTTATGTACGATAGATATGGATGAGAATGGATGAAAGTGTAAAACACCGTAGATAGCTCAGGGAAGGAGGGAGGAACTGGTGCGCCAGACACTGTTACAGGTGTCGTCAGCCTCATCGTGCCTATAGCACCTCGGCACGGTGAAGCCCAGACACGCAGGGACAGCGTCACTAGCATGACCAGCACCTCGGGCGCTATCTCTGGGCTGAGCGCGGACACTACGGTGGAAGTGCGAGGCCCGAGAGAACGGAGGGAGGAGCTCGCTAATCTCCGCAAGGAGATGTGCAAGTTGCTCCCTCTGGTAGCGAGCGAGGTGAGGAACATGATCGAAGCCTGCGGAGTCCAGAGTAACGTCAATATGACGGTCAAGGATGGGCTCCCCAGAATGAGAGAATGGATGGATGCCATGCAGTGGACGCTCAAACGTATAGAAGAAGGGCGGAGTGTCTTTGATACAAATTTTGAGTAGGTGGAGAAGAACAGGGTTGCTAGGAAGGCGGGCAACCGCAATGGGGATTTCAGCAAATGGAGGACCTCCGGGCCCGCGACCGCCACCTCGCAAAAACGGCCTAAAACTCCCGGGAATAGCCCGGAGGGAAGGGTGAGAACACCGAAGCGAAAGAAGAACAAAACTCCCCCCTCAACTGAAGTCGCACCATCAGGGACGCGGCTTGAAGGTGCGATCGCTCCCCCGGACCCCGTTGTCCTACCTTTCCGGGAATGAACACTTGTTCAGTCACGGAGGGAGAGGGGCAGGGGAGCGACAGGAGACAGTGGAGGAGGGGGAACGCGGAGGAGTGAGGTCGCGGCCCCGCAGCTCCCTGATGAACAGTGCGCAAGGGCGGCAAAAAAGAAAGAGAAGGGGAAGAAGGAAGAAAAGGAGAAGGAGGGGGTATCGAAACCCAGGACCGAAGCTATCCTCACCGAGACTAGTCAGGAGAGGATATACGCTCAGGTCCTGGGTGAGATACGTAGGAGCATTGAACCCGAGGGTGCCGAAGCGGACATCAAGAGCATCCGCAAGACACGGGCTGGGGATCTCCTCATTGAACTTGGTCAGGGAACCAGAGACAAGGGGGAGTTTGCCGGCGTCCTGAAAGGCATTTTCGGAGAAAACGCTGTGGTGCGCGGTCTTCAACCTCGTGAGGCATTTGAGATCCGGGGTCTGGACTGCGTCATCGAGGTAGGATGTGATGATCGCCCTCAGAGGGATCTTGACGACGTGACTGGCGTTAAGGTCTCTCTGACTGGCACAAATGTGAGAGGCCAGAGGGCGGCCATCGTAGAATGTGGCCAGGAGACCGCCGTCAAGTGACTGAGCCAACCACCAAAGGAGATCAAGGTCGGTTGGCTCGAGTGCAGGATCACACAGAGGGCGGTAGTGGAGCGTTGCTTTAGATGGAACGGGTATGGCCACCTCGCCCGCTCCTGCACTGCTTCCGACAGGTCCACCCTCTGCTATAAATACGGGGGAGAAGGACACAAGGCAAGGGAGTGCACCGCTACACCAAGGTGCATGCTCTGCGCAGGAAAGAAAAAAAGAGATTGCTCGACTGACTCACGCTCCCGGCACCAGGGAGTGTGTGATCTTCAAGGAGGCCTTGGAGTGGGAGGAGAAGAAAGCGCGTCCAACGTCCTCCAGGCGAACTTCAACGGGAGCCTGGTGGCAAATAATCTCCTGCTCCAGATGTTGCGAGAGAGGCACGCTGACCTGGTGGTGATCAGCGAGCAGTACCGGAACCGAAACTCACCGGACTGGTACCGGATTGTGGAGGCATGGTTGTCTTCAGCTGCTATCTCTCCCCGAACGACCGTATGGCTGGCTTTCGACAGGAGGTTGACGCCCTGGAGGATGCGATCCTCAGCACAACCACGGAAGTGATTGGGGTTGGGGACTTCAACTCTAGGGCGGTGGAGTGGGGCATGAACTGCACCAACTCCAGAGGGAAATAGATCCTGGGTATGACGGCTAGGACAGGTTTGGTGGTCCTAAACGTTGGCAACATCTCAACGTTCCGTTGCCCAGGATACTCGGAGATCATCCCCGATATTTCCCTTGCCTCCGAGGAATTGACGCCCCGAATCCAGAACTGGAGAGTGGTCGAGGATTACACTAGCAGCGACCATCAGTACATCAAGTTTGGGGTCCACGAGAATGCACGGGAGGGCAGGGTGCCTCCTCGGCGGCCGAGAAGATGGAACGTCGATTGGGTCGACGTTCAAAGATTCTAAAAAGTAATATCCTCGGGGGCCGTGACCCCCGGTCGGCCGCCGGTGGGGCTCCAGTGGTCGACGTTCTCGTGGACTCGATCATGGGCCTGATCGCTTCCGCGTGCGATGCCTCCATGCCATGCAGGAGACCTCGACACGGGAAGTGACCCGTGTACTGGTGGACTCCAGAGATTGCTGATGCGCGGAAGGAGTGTCTCCAACTACGCAGGGCCGCTCAGGGGGCGAATAATCGTCCAGAAGCGGCGACCAGGTCGGCAGAACACAAGGAAGCGAGGAGACGGCCCCGCAGGGCTATCAATAGGAGCAAAGACTCCTGGTGGGAGAAGCTGGCGCTGACTGTCGACGCGGAACCCTGGGGTCTGGGCTGCAAAATTGTGACTCATTGACTGAGGGCCTGGCGATCGACGGTCACGTTGGATGGAGCCCTCGCGGAGCTGGTTGTTTCGGAGCTCTTCCCGGCACACCCTGTCCGGCTGCGCCGAGGCTTCGGTGACGTAGGCGACGTCCCGCTCTTCACCACTGGGGAGCTGAGCGTCACCGTAGGTCAGCTAAAGAATGACAAGGTTCCGGGTCCGGATGGTGTGCCGGGGGAGGTTTTGAAGAAGGTGTGCCTCTGTAGCTCCTGAGGATGGTGGACCACTATTTACAGGGCCGTGCTCTCGTTTACGAAACTACCGCGGGCTGGGGGAGAACTGCGGTCACGTCGGGAGTGGCGCAGGGGTCTATTCTGGGCCCCGATCTTTGGAACGTCGCTGACGATGGTCTGCTGAGGTTGGAGATGCCCGATGGTTCCCTCCTGGTTGGGTTTGCAGACGACATTGGCCTACTTATAGAGGCCCGCGACGTTGCGCAAGCCCAACCGGTACTCAACCAGGCGTTGCGACGCATCGAAGCTCGGATGAGGGAGCATGGGTTATCTCCGGCTCTCGGCAGGACAGAGATCGTGGTTCTCACAGAGAAGAGAATCCCTGCTGTCCTGCCCCTGCGGGTGAGACAGGAAGTAGTGGAGTCGAAGCCCGCGGCACGGTACCTGGGCCTAACAGTGGACCGAAGGCTCGGCTTCCGGGATCACATATGGAAGGCTGCCGACAGAGCCGCTCAGAAGGTCTTTCGGCTACAGGGAGGAAAAGGGCCCAGCTCGGAGTGATGTGATAAACGGTTCCGGGCTGGGTCCGAGGAGGGAGTTGTTGGGTTTAAGTGGGTGGATTGCGATAGGCGCTCAACATCCTCAGCTGAAGCAGGAGTCCCACACACCGGGGAGCAACAATACCAGCTCCCTGGAGGTGCATGAAGCATTCCCACCTCCATGAAGAAGAAAAATCATTATCATTATCATTATCAACTCCGCTGTGAACCGGTCCCAAGCCCGGGACCCCATCTTGGAATTGATGGGGGAGGAGGAGGAGGGATAGAAGAGTAACACCTCTCTGAAAAACCGCGGTCCATCTGGCTCCGGTTAGTAGCACCGCGTGAGGACCCCTGCCCAGGGTTACAGGTGACACCTGGTCAACCGTGTCGGCGGCGGATGAAGCAAGGAACTCCCCAACGGCGTCGGGGGTGGGGGAGCCACTCTCACAAAATTCCAGGCGCGTCTGTTCCCGTATCGGGCGGCGTCCTGGTCGACGTCTGTTTCCCCATGTTAGGGGCGGCCGTTTTTACAAAAGCCTTCGATACTCGAAAGCAATGATGGAAAGTTTAATGAGAGAAAATGAACTTACAGTGCAGGGGGATTCGGAAACTCCAGTGCCGGTGGCAACGGGTGTGCTATCGGGCTACGCGGCGTCGTTATCCACTGACCGCAGTACAATGTGGCCTTCTCACTTGGCACCCATTGTCATAAATGCGACAAGTGACACAGCGGAGGTGGTTCACTTGGCTTTCGCTGTGACGAATGCGCCGAATGAAGGTGTGAGACTCATTTTGCTCCAACAACTCGGCACAGTGAGGCCCGGACACGTGGGGGCGGCACCACTAGCATGATCAGCACCTCGAGCGCCGTTCGCGGTTTGAGCGCGGACACCACGATGGGAGTGCTAGGACTGGAGGAACGGAGGAAGGGACTTGCCCGCCTTCGCGAGGAGATGGAAAAGTTGCTCCCCCTGAAGGCGGGCGAGGTGAAGGACATGATCGATTCCTGCGGAGTCCAGAAAAATGTCAAGAAGACTATCAAGGAAGGGCCCCCCAGGGTGAGAGATTGGACAGACGCCATGCAGTGGATGCTGCGAGAGATTAAAGAGGCCGAGAACAACTTCGAGACCAGTTTTGAATGGGTGGAGAAGAGCAGGGTGGTTAGAAGGGCGGGTAAGACGCTGGGGAACCGAGAAAGAGCGGGGTGCTCCGGGCTCGCGACCAGCGTAACACCCGCGAAACGGCAGAGCACTCCGCGAAATAGCCTAGGGGATGAGCGCAGGAAAATGCCGAAGCACAAGAAGAAGAAGACTCCCCTTTCAACTGGAGGTGCACCGTCAATACTGAGGATTGAAGGTGCAACACTCCCTCAGGATCCCGTAGCTCTGCCCTCACGTGAGTGGACTGTTGTTCAGACACGGGAGGGGGAGCGGCCAGGGAGAGCGGGGGTCAATGGAGGAGGGAGGAAGATCGCGGGTCCGCAGTGCCCCGGAGATCATGGCCAAGGGGTGAGAAGCAGGAGGAAGAGGAGAAGAAGAAGGAGAAGAAGAAGAAGAAGACAGCATCGAAGCCCAAGACCGAGGCAATCCTGATCGAAACCAGTCAGGAGAGGACATTCGCTCAGGTCCTGGGTGAGATACGCGAGAGCGTCAAACCCGAGGACGCAGAAGCGGAAATTGAGAGCATTCGCAAAACGCAGGCCGGTGATCCCCTGATTGAACTTGGGCGGAAGACCAAAGACAATGAGGAGTTCGCCGGCACCCTGAAAGGCGTTGTCGGGGAAAACGCGATGTGGCGCAGTCTAGAACCCCGTGGAACCCTAGAAATCCGGGATCCGGACTGCGTCACCAAACCAGAGGACGTGATGGCCGCTCTGCAGAGGGATCTTGGCGATGAAGCCAGCGTCAAGGTCTCTCTGACTAGCGCAAATATCAGGTGCTGGAGGGCGGCCATCGTGGAGTGTCGCAGGAAGACCGCTGCCAAGCTGCTGGCCCTATCCAATCACAGGATCAAGATTGGGTAACTGTACTGCAGCATCAGGGTCAGGACGGTGGTGGAGCGTCGCTCCAGATGCAATGGGTATGGCGACATCTCCCGGTCCTGCACAGCCACGTATGGGTCCGCCCTTTGCTATGAGTGCGGAGGGGGAGGGCACAAAGCGACGGAGTGCACCGCCACGCCGGAGCGCATGCTCTGCGCGGAGAAGGGGATAGAAACTGCTCGACTGACTCACGCTCCCGGCACTAGGGAGTGTGCGGTCTTCAAGGAGGCCTTGGAGCGGGAGAAACAGAAGTCGCGTTCAACGTCCTTCGGGCACACATGAATGGCAGCCTGGTGGCGGACAATCTCTCGCTCCAGATGGTGCAAGAGACAAACGCCGACCTGGTGGCGATCAGCGAGCAGTACCGGACCCGAGAATCACCAGATTGGTACCGGGACCTGCTTGGCACTGCTGCGATATGGGTGACCAATCGCAGCAAGGTGCTTGTTCGGAGGCACGGCGCCGGCGAGGGCTTCGTCTGGGTCGAGTGTGGAGGGGTGGTAGTTTTAAGTTGCTATCTCTCCCCAAACGACCGTATGGCGGGCTTTCGACGGAAAGTCGATGCTCTGGAGGAGGCGATCCTCGACGCGACCGCGAAAGTGAATGTCGTCGGGGATTTCAACTCCAGAGCGGTGGATTGGGGCATGAACTGCACCAACTCCAGGGGGAAATATATCCCGGATATGATGGCTAGGCCAAAACTGGTAGTCCTGAACGTCGGTAACGTCACGACGTTCTGTCGCCCAGGATACACGGAGATCATCCCCGATATTTCCCTCGCCTCCGAAGAACTGACGCCCCGGAACAGGAATTGGAGGGTGGTCGAGGACTACACCGGCAGCGACCATCAGTATATCGAATTTGGGGTCCACGAGGATGCATGGGAGGGCTGGGTGCTCCCCCGGCGGCCGAAAAGATGGAACGTCGATCGCGTCGACGCTCAAGTGTTTGAACGGGTGATAACTTCGGGGTCCGTGACCCCCGAAGTTTTGGCCACCGGTGGGGCTCCCATGGTCGGGGCTCTTGTGGACTCGACCATGAGCCTGATCGCTCCCATGCCATGCAGGAGGCCTCGACACGGGGAGCGACCCGTGTACTGGTGGACACCGGAGATTGCTGGAGAAAAAATACGAGAATGTTTAATTAATTGTATCTCTGTGCCAATTATGATTTGAGATATGTGGGATTTATACTCTAACGGCACCACCATGAATTGAAGTAGGTCTTACTATGTATATTTGAGGCGGATGAGATGAATCGGTGGACAGAACGTAGAGGCGATGGAGAAATGATGAAGAGACGATAGAGAAATGTTTCCACCATGTTTCGGTGCGAACATTTCTCCATCACCTCTCCATTGCTCCCTCATCACGTTCCCGGTATGTTCATCGATCTCACTTATCCACGCCTAATCAACGTATCTAATCGGTGGCGATGCTGAACGGATGCTTATCATTGAGGGAACCCAAATTTTATTTACTTCTGTCAAGAACAATATTGTTCAAATTATTCCTGTAAAATCTTGAAGGACAGAGAGAATACCAGTCAGCGTTTTGAGAGAAAAATACGAGATTCCTTCATTTATTTTATCTCAGATTATGATTCGAGATATTGAGAATCTGTACTTCTTATGAAACGAACGGAAATTCCATCAAGACACCAAGCAGTGTCAGACCAAGGTTCTATCATAAAAATTGCTTCAGAACAACGAAAAATGATTTTTCATATTGTGTGCAAAGTGTCCATCATTCATGATTCCACACTCGTGAACTCACCAGGTTGAGTTAGATGAATCATATCAATGTGGCTTTTACAGAACAGAAACACTGCATGCGAATAAGATACTTTGTTTTTATGTACATCATGTTATATCCACTGTTGATTTCATGGGTGAAATCATAGAATTTGGAGTGATGGACGCGTTGTATTTACTCTGCTAAGTATGAAAACCACAATGGTTCAGATATAGCTACTTGACAGAATTTTATCCACAAGATGAGAATAACTTTATTTTACTTATTTTCTCAAGAGCAAGTTTTTATTTCATTCTCATGAAACCTCAACGAACAGAGTAAATACTAGTCAGCGTTTAGTTTTGACACAAATATGGACATTTTCTTGTTCATTGTATTTTTGTTCCAATTATGGTTGAAGATATTTGGGATTCATCCACATAACAACCCTCGACTTTAGTTTGTGATTCTTCGACCAGTTCAAGATGTCTCATGTTACATGTTCAGATATGTTGCTGACGTTTGAAACATCTCTTATGTCTGAAACAAATCTGGAAGTCATTTGTTCGACGTAAGAGATCTCTTACATGTTCAATAGTTATCCCAATATGCTGCACGAGACATCTTAGAAATCTCAAATATCTTGAGACAAAAATTTGTTATGTGAGTATGCTCACTTAGGAACCGCAGAGTATATGAAGATATCGAGCAGAGTCAGACCAACATTCAAATTCGAGATAAGATGAATGATAATGACTTTCTTGTTTAAACTGCAATCGTTTCCTGTCACTTGCGATATTCTGTTCTTTATTTTCAAATATATGAATGTATGAATATTTTACGATTAGAAGGAAACTCATTGCATCCATTGTTGATTCTCATTGGAAATATATGTATATTAATATATTTATGATGATAGGATAGGATACGTCAGTGATTTTTGTTGAAATATATTACGAATGTGAAAAAACTCAATTCTCGTTTCTGATTCCATCATTTCATTCGTCATGTTCGTGATGTTTACAAGTTGTTTCCCACTACGGAATATTGAAATTGATCGACTTGATGGATATTTCATTATCCATTCAAGCAAGGAATTTCATGTAATTTACGTCGACACTATCCCCGAGGGACGTTTATTCCACATAGCGATTCGTGTTTTTAGATATTTTGACGATATGTTGGAGATATTTCGGACAATACTGATAGATATCCAGTTGAAAATGGCATGGCCAATGGAATCATGGAATTCACCACGGTTTCCGTTCGCAACAGCGTTGGACGGGGTGCATTTCATTAGCATTCAACAGGGTGGATCAGTTGGATGTGAAATTGAATCTCCGAAAGTCCCACAGAACTGGAATTGAATCTCGCAAACGTGCATCGTGACATAGTATTTGAACAATCAAATCACTTGAAAATGTGTATGTGAAAACGTCGAATTGTGAAGGGTTTGGAACCTTACTCGAATGAACAGCGATATTGCTGTCCTTTTCAACCAAGGGTTCGGACCATTCACAATTCGGAGTGTGTACATAGGCCCAGTTCAGAATTATTCATTCAAATGGGCTCAATCAGGATGGATGTTGCATTACTTGATTTCAACTGCTAGATGCGAATGATATAGGTGTGTATGAATTTGGTTCCAAAATTTCCTATGATACGAACGACAATCCCTTTTCTAAAAGCGAAGGAACATATTTACGTCGATCAATGAAATAATCGATGCGTGTGTTGCTGATACAGCAAGTTGAAACACACCAACGGATCCATGTCTCTAACAACCACAACCCCTCACTCAGAGTATGTGGTTAGATGGAAAGAGATGATCTCCTGTGTATATCTTTTTCCATCTAACCACATACTCTGAGTAAGGGGTTGTAGGTATCAGGGACATGGATCCGTTGGTGTGTTTGATCCTGTTGTATGAGCGACACACGCATCGATTATTTCATTGATCGATGTAAATATGTTTCTTCGCTTCTAGTGAAAGGCACTGTCGTTCGTATTATTTGAATTATCGACCGAAGCGACTACACATGGTGTATTCTTGGAATTTCCTATGGGGAACAAGGGAATGTCCGTCACCATATAAGATTATTCTGTTTAGAGTGGCGGTTTTGTGGACAAAATGTTACCAGAACTGCCGTTCTGTGAGGATGTTCGTGGGAACGACCCTGAAAACCCGACGCGTCCTCGATTATGCCGGGTTGTAACTGGTAGCGATCTCAAAAATACCGAATCGTGTACATATCGGCGATGTACTCTCAGCATATTTGTCGTTCGTGAACTCGGAGATAAATCCAGTTCTCATAACCAGGCGACATAGTGAATTTTAACTTTGACAATTTTATCTCGTTGTGATAACGTGATCTACGAAAATTTGTCTCGTATTCCTGGTTATCGGTGTTACGTGACGATGAATTTCGTTCCTGGAATACAGAAGAATATAATCCCTATTCCCGCCTGTATTCCCGTACGTGGACAATTTCAAATCGAAGGGAAGTCAGATCCCAAACATTACTTAAAATATATGTTTGAATATATATATATATATATATATATATATATATATATATATATATATATATATATATATCGAACCATAGTATGTCAGAGAAAAAACGTACGCTCAAACAAAACGCTGAGCAGAGAGAAAGAAATCTAGGTCAGAGCTCGCATCGATGTCCACATCGATGCGTATTTTCGAGGCACCGTGAGGGAACATACCAACGCGGAACCAAAGTCCAAAACCCGCGGATTCGCTGTCTTCGTTCACGGTACTCAAGTGCCCGTGTCTCTCTCTCTCTCTTCCCAAATACCGAATTGACTAATCACTGCTGATCAGGCAGTTGAGTCGGCAGAAAAACCCCTCTTGCCAGGATCTGGCGTGTTCCATCACCCAGATGAAGAACACGTGAATAGGACGGACAATGAAAAATCGGCAGATTCGTTACGCGAAAGTTTTGTTGAACAGCCGATTTCCATACGCGAAGACAAGTCCGTCCTTTTCCGCAAGAGGGTAGAAACGAAGATACGATTGAAGTCAAGTTGACGATTAAATATTTCAAGTTTGCAATCAATCGTAAAAGTGTGTCCCTTTGGAAGGTTCCACGGAGTCTTTTGTGAGAAATTCATGTTCAAAAATCTTTTTCCAACGCAACGTTTTCTCAAATCATTTCCGTTTGCCTTAGTCACGATTGGAACTTAGTGGAACGTGACTTTGTAGAATAAGTCTATAATCCGACCGAGATTCACGAATAGAATCAGTTTTTTTGTTATAATAAAATCAGTGAAATTCAGTGTAATTAATTAATTTTGGCATTCAAATCGCGTTGAAAACTAATCGTCAACCAGCACGTCTTCAATCTTCGTCAGAGAGAGAGAGAGAAGAAGAGACAGGAGGACCACCAGAACCAACCATCACCTCGTTTTCTTTCTGTTCGAGGAGAAGTATCTGACGTGTACTCTCCTTTTTCACCACGGTAAGTCAAGAGCAGGAGAGAGAAAAATATCAGTTCTTCCTCCCTCCTCCGCTATACACACTGTACACACGACTCAAAGGAATCTCCTTTTTTTTCACTCTCTGTACATTACGAGTTTCTCTTCGAAAACTCTCGTAGAAATATCTGTAATAAACATATATCTGTGTTTTTCACTCTTTGTACATTACGAGTTTCTTTTCGAAAACTCTCGTAGAAATATCTGTAATGAACATATATCTGTGTTTTCCACTCTTTGTACATTACGAGTTTCTTTTCGAAAACTCTCGTAGAAATATCTGTAATAAACATATATCTGTGTTTTTCACTCTTTGTACATCACGAGTTTCTTTCCGGAAACTCTCGTAGAAAAATATGTATAAAAATTATATCTGGTCTACTCTTTGTACATAACGAGTTCTTCCCGAGAACTCTTGTAGAAATATCAGTAAATCAAAATTATATCTGATTTACTGATCGTACATCCAGATCCTTTTCGAAAATTCTCATAGGAAGGTTTCTAAACAAAAATCATATCCGTTTCCATGTTCTCCATAGTTTCTTTGCACGGAATGAAGCATTTGTTGAACGGATTCCTCCACATGTGAGTTTCTTTCCCGTTCACCTCAACCCCTACACTGGGGGTGCAAGATGAGAGAATCTATGTCTTATCGAGAGCTCAAAACCAGGAGCGGGTACCCACTCGCTTTCCCAATCGAGCCACACCGTTTGGGGAAGTGCTTCATTATTTTTACGTATATAACGAGATTTTTCATCTTCCACCTACGGAAAAACCCGTTATATAACATCGGGACCAGATTCCAGTTTACTACAATTACTAGCACTCAACCATGCAAAGATGTTTTATATGACAATGTCGTTTATCCCTCAGTGTAGCGATGATGGTCAAATTATCTTCATGGTCTGACTACTTGTTTGGGGATTACGTACTCCAGCCTTGTATTACATTTGGAACCACTCCAATCTTCTATTCAACAAAGAAACGTCAGTATTGCTCGGTGGAATAGACTGTACAGAGTCTTCGCAAGACTCGCAATTTACGTTGGGTTCCTATATCATAACGTGAACGATGAATAATGAACGACGGATGGAAATCTCCATTAATATGCTCATCGGAAGATCGGACACTGGGGATGACGAGAGTTATGTTGCCACGACAAATCATTCTTGTTCCAGTGGCACTTTTGGGGACAAGATGTCACCAAAAATGCCATTTCGTGAGTATGTTCGTGGGAACGACCCTGAAACCCCCACGCGTCCCCGATTATGCCGGGTTGTAACTAGTGGCGACCTCAGAATTACCAAATTGCGTACATATAAGCGATGTACTCGTAGCGCACTAGTTTGTACATCGGTGGGCCCAATATTCCGAAATGTCCTCGGAACTGCCCATCCATGTACATACAAGTGATTTTCCCATCGCATAATCATCGATTATATACGTGAGCATTGTATGTTGTAGTTTTTGTTTTGAATTCCTGCATGAATATATTCCCTTACGGTTTTGTCACCTTTCTATATCGAAGTCTCCGAATCTGCCACATTGAAACATGTGGAGACCCCGAACATACCACGTCGTTCACAGTCCCTGAATCTGCCAATGTATCATTCATTATCATGTCCCTCAAACCCCCAGTTCATTCGGAATTTCCCATCCAATGGCTGAGCCTCCGAACATGCCTGTTCATAACTGTTTTCTCGACTATCGAATTTTGGAAGAAACAGGTGAGTCCCACATGTTTGAGTACCCATTTATAACTATGATTGATAAAATCACAAACGTGTCCCCAAACATGCCCGATGAAGTACATATATACAGGGTGTCCCATTTTGATTTTTATATCGGAATAACTCAAAAACAAGGAGTTTTGGAGGAAAATGTTTCGGGAAAAAGTTGTGAGATTCCGAGGGGCACATCTGATGGTGACCTTGACTTTGGCCTCGGATCTCAACTTCGAGGTCATTCAGAGGTCAACTTCTGTTTCTTGAACGAAATCCCCTATTTTTGACTGCACATTCAGATTTCACGTTGCAAAACAAGAAACTTTTGTCCGAATCATTTTTCCTAATTTCGCACAGATGGCGCTCTAATCGATGAAAAATGAGTTTTATGAAACACTCGTATTGCTTTCTGTGTAAAACGACATTTGACTTCCCAGTGTTTTTTCGGCTTCTGAGGATTGCCGTCGCCATGAGAGTTACCCAATGTGCACCACGAAGAGGTTGGGCGATCGGATTTTGCACATCTTTGTGGCCCTGAAAAGGGCCGATTGTCTGGACTGTAGAGGTGTGTAATTTTTCACGTCGAACGCTCTGCAATATGTATGAAGATCCACCGTAACAAATGTTCGATAATTGCACCGTTGACCTGTTGGCATAACCTAATTCGTCTTTGAAAATGTGGTTCTAACGACAAAAGCACATGACATGGAATTGTTCAGCAGACAGTTCGTATTCGGCGTTTCACGTCATCTCTGGTCGTTGGTGGTCTTTCATAAACTACATCTTTGATGAAAACCCATGAGTAAAAATCCAAAGGGGTAAGATCCGGAGACCCAGCTGGCGAGGCGATGTATCCACCGCGACCAATCCATCTGTGTGGGTATGATGCGTTCAAGAAATTTCTGACAATTGCAGCGTTATGAGGTGGTGACCCATCATGTTGAAGTCACATTCTGTTCCGTGTGTAAGGATCTACATCTTCCAACATCCTTGGGGATTTGTCCCGAATCAATTGCAGATCATTTTCCTTCCTGACAGTATGTTAGAAGGAATGAGGACCAATGATCTAACCATTCAAAATCCCACACCACACATTCAGAGTCCAGCGATGTTGATTGTCAACTTGTCGATGCCATCTGGGATTTTCAATTGACCAATGATGACAATTATGTCTGTTCATAACACCGTTACTGCGAAACGTTGCCTCATCACTGAACAGCACGTAATTGCAGAAACCAGGCGGTTACTCCGAGGCGCATTGACCGAATTCAACCCTACGTCCAAGATCATCTTCACTTAATGCTTGCACCAATGTAATGTGGTGAGGATGATAATGACCAGATCTTAGTATGCGGTGTGCCGTTGATCTTGGGATACCTGATTGGTGCTGGATTTCTTTGGTACTGACGTCAGGATTCAGGTGCACCATTCCTAGAACGGCTACTGAGCGTGCATCCATACGATTTCCATCATAACGCTTTCTGACTCGTGGGATACTCATTCTTCTAACTCATCTCTCCATTGAGCGTATCGCCTGGAGTGAAGGCTGGCGTCTATTTGGATACCTCTCTCCATACAATCTTGATGCTGCAGCGTAATGACGTCGACATTCTCCCAGTATCAGGAGAATATTAAGTATTTCCCCCAAGAATAATCCATGGTATTGAGACCTTCACAAGACTGATCGAAGATCTTCTTCAAGTTTGAATCGTATATCGGAAAGAATTTGTGAATGAATCAAAGATACTAACATTCCGTTTCACTTATGTTTGTGAACAACGCTCTAGGATGAACTTTCTTGTTCATGATAAGCACAAGTATTGTTGTGTACTTGTGTTTGGCAGCAATTCACAGTACCGGTACTACGAACAGACATAATTGTCAATATTGGTCGATGGAAAATCTCAGCTAGGTCTCCGGATCTTACCACTTTGGATTTTCACTTATGTGGTTTCATCGAATTTTCCGGGCCACAAAGATGTGCAAGATCCGAACGCTCAACCTACTCGTGGTGCGCATTGGGTAACTTTGATGGCGACGGTGATCCTCAGAAGCTGAAAAAAAAACACCGGAGTGTTAGATGTCGTTTTACACAGGAAGCAATACGAGTGTTTCATAGAATTTATTTTTTATCGATTGGAGCGCCATCTGTGCGGGATTCGGAAAAATGATTCAGACAAAAGTTTCTTGTCTCTCAACACAAATCTGAATCTGCAGTCAAAAAAAGGGGATTTTATTTGACTGCAGATTCAGATTTGACGTTGAGAAACAAGGAACTTTTGTCTGAATCATTTTCCCGGATCCCGCAGAGATGGCGCTCCAATCGATAAAAAATGAGTTCTATGAAACACTCGTATTCCTTTCTGTGTAAAACAACATTCAACTCTAGTGTTTTTTTTCAGCTCCTGAGGATTACCGTCGCGATTAGAGTTACTCAATGTGCACCACGAGGAGGTTGAGCGATCGGATCTTGCATATGTTTGTGGCCCTGGGATTTTCCATCGACCAATATTGACAATTATGTCTATTCGTAGTACCGTTACTGCGAATTGTTGCCAGATGTATCATGTACACAAGTACACAACAATACTTGTGTTTATCATGAACGAGGGAGGTCGTATTAGAGCATTGTTTACGAAGATAAGTGGAACGAAATGTTTAATATCCTGTATTCATTCACAAATTCTCTTCCTAATTCTTTTCTTTTCTGGATTCTTTTCTTTTCTGGATTCTTTTCTTTTCTCAATACCATGGATTATCCTTTGGGTGAAATACTTGATTTTCTCCTGATACTGGGAGAATGTTGACGTCATTACGCTGCAGCATCAAGATTGTATGGAGAGAGGTATCCAAATAGACGCCAGCCTTCACTTCAGGTGATACGCTCAATGAAAAGACGAATGAGAAGAAATAATACCCGACGAGTCAGAAGGCGTTATGATGGAAATCGTATGGATGCAGGCTCAGTAGCCGTTTTAGGAATGGTGCACCTGAATCCTCACATTAGTACCAGACAAATCGAGCACCAATTAGAGATCCCAAGATCAACGGCACACCGCATACTAAGATCTGGTAAATATCATCCTCACCACATTACATTGGTGCAAGCATCAAGTGAAGATGATCTTAGACGTGGGGTTGAATTCTGTCAATGGGCTTCGGAGCGACCACCTGGGTCTTCAAATTACGTGATGTTTAGTGATGAGGCAACATTTCACGGTAACGGTGTTATGAACAGACATAATTGTCATTATCGGTCAATGGAAAATCCCAGATGGCATAGACAAGTTGACAATCAACATCGCTGGACTCTGAATGTGTGCTGTGGGATTTTGAATGGTCAGATCATTGGTCCTCATTCCTTCGAACATACTGTTAGGAAGGAAAATGATCTGCAATTGATTCGGGACAAATCCCCAAGGATGTTGGGAGATGTTGATCTCTACACACGGAACAGGATGTGGCTTCAACATGATGGGGCACCACCTCATAACGCTGCAATTCTCAGAGATTCCTGAAACACATCTTACCCACAAAGATGGATTGGTCGTGGTGGATACATTGCCTGGCCGGCTACTCTCCGAGTCTCACCTCTTTGGATTCTTACTTATGGGGTTTCATCAAAGATGTTGTTTATGAAAGACCACCAACGACCAGAGATGACATGAAACTCATGATACGAACTGTCTGCGGAACAATTCCACGCGATGTGCTTTCGTCGTTAGAACCACATTTTCAGAGACGAATTAGGTTATGCCAACAGGTCAACGGTGCAAATATTGAACATTCAATACGGTGAATTTTCATACATATTGCAGAGCGTTTGTCGTGGGGAATGACACACCTCTACAGTCTTTAAATACGGAAGAGTGGAAATTCTACTCGAACAGAAAGATAGGTTCCCTTCTGACTGCCTAAAGAGTGGAATTCCACTCTGTTGGAGTGGGAATTCACTCTTCAGCCAGCCAGGAGGGATCCTACCCTCTCATTCGAGTGGAATTTCCACTCTTCCGTATCCAGAGAGCAGTCCAGACAATCGGCCCTTTTCAGGGCTACAAAGATGTGCAAAATCTGATCGCTGAACCTCCTCGTGGTGCACATTGGGTAACTCTAATGGTGACGATAATCCTCAGAAGCTGAAATAAAATACTGTAGAGTTAAATGTCGTTTTACACAGAAAGTAATACGAGTGTTTCACAAAACTCATTTTTCATCGATTAGAGCGCCATCTGTGTGGAATTCGGAGAAATGATTCAGACAAAACTTCCTTTTCTTTCAACGTCAAATCTGAATCCGCAGTCAAGAATGGGGGATTTCATTCAAAAAACAAAAGTTGACCTCTGAATGACCTTGAAGTTGAGATCCGAGGTCAAAGTCAAGGTCACCATCAGATGTCCCCCTCGGAATCTCACAACTTTTGTTCGAAACATTTTCCTCCAGAACTCCTCGTTTTTGAGTTATTCCGATATGAAAATTAAAATGAGACACCCTGTATATACACCTATTCTTCACTTTTCTTCTATTTCCTTTGACCCCTTCCTTTCCTCTCTCTCTCTCTCCCTTCCTCTCTCTCTCTCACCCTCTTTTTCTCTCTGTACGTATACTCACCTTCATCGAATGGTTTCACTATGATTTCGATCAAAGACTAAGCTAATTCAATTATGAATCATTTTCGGAAGAATAATGTGAGGAATTCCTTTCTATATACAAATACTGCAGACCATGTCAACATCTGGATGACAGACTTGGGGGAAACCCTTCCATGCAATAGAAAAGCATGTATAAAAAATTGTGACTAGAACAATGGTCTGCCTTGTTTCGCTACCTAGCTATGTAACACGAATCTATGCTCTCCTCAAGTCTATATAGAAAAAACCTTGCACTTTGTGATGGACAATTCCTAATTCCACTCACAAAGGCGCCTCCACGACTCCTGTCGTGGATATTTATTCGCAACAGCGGGACCTGCAAGATATCGGAAGGGAACAAGTAACTTGCTCACGACAATTTTGAGGGGTTAAAGGAAAAGGAAAAGCTCAGGCAGAGGGGGCGGGTCGATTTGAATTCATACACCGAGTGAACAAACTCTGTATATAGTTGATGATGTGCCAGAGCACGTGTACTTTTCCAGATTCCGAATTTTACAAGTGTGGGACTTCGTCGCGCAAAGAAAAGGAAATACAAACAACTCGTTCGTTCGATGAATTGATTCTGGAGGAACACAGGGATTGAGAAATTCATGTGGAGGGCGCGGCCACGAGGGAACGTGTACTTACGGACTATGCCGTTTACATGAATAAGGACAAAGGGGAATATAGGGAAACCGCGACCATACAATTCAACCGGGGGAGGGCAAACACGGGCAGAAAGAGGGACACGTGGAGGAGGCCACGTGAACGACAATCTTTTACCACATGACCCCAGAGGAAGAAACACCGCACGAGCACTTCACACCGGTAAACCTTCTCGACAGGAGCGAAGAAGAGAATTTTAATGGGACCCCGATGGCACAGCACACTCACCGTATATCCAAAATCTGACAGCGCGAGTCTTCCGTAGAACGTTGCCGTGGCTCAGTTACATAAGTGACATGCAAGATGGCCACTCCCTCCTCCTTGCCCGATGGGTGAGTTCGCAAAATCATATACAGACCCCGTCAGAGCTTACTCCTGGAGCTCGTTTCACGGATTCGGGCGGTGGTGGCCGCTAGCTACTCGTTTAGTCAGTGTGCGCATGCGCGTCGTGGAGGTTTTCTGGGTGCGGGTATTTATGTCCTTTCCTATCCTTTGGTGGAGCCGGAAGAAGGGGTACAGCGTGGTCAGGTTTGTCTCTGCCGTTGTTCCGCCGATCCAGGGACGGGGTGGCATCTTCGGAGACGACTCATCCTAACTCTCTCTCTCTTTCTCTGTGGTCCGTGGTTGGAGAGAGATGGTGTTACCCACGAAGGGTTTCCAGCCTCCTGGGGGTTGCCGATTCAGGAACGGCCAAGACGGCGTCGATATCACCTCCTGGCGTTGAACCAATCCTTCCAGGCATCCGTGATATAGGTGGCGCTGCCTTCTTGGGGACGGGAAACCTCAACAAATAGAAGAAGTGCAGGGATGAGAGGAGGACAGGAATAGCAAGGGAGAGGAGATGTGTTACCGATTCTCGTGTAAGCGAGCGACAGCTATGTTCTTTCGGGTGAACTAACTCGTTATGAAAGTTTACGATCACGATCGATAGGGATTGTGCGCGGTGCCATCCCGCGACTCTTTTGTGATGATTCGTTACATCACAACTTTCAGAAATGATCGTGGTTACTGGAATATGAAATAACTTTTGATTGATATGATTCTGATTGAAAATCTACTATATACCCATATCTTCCATCCTAATCAACTATAATATATATTGATGTTCACATTCATTAGTTGAATGACAATCCCACAATCATTGATCAGTCGATATTAAAAATGTTTTGAACAAATTCAATTTCCTTCCACCACTTTACAAACGAGATTGAAAAAACAGCAGATTCTTCATAAATTCAACGATAGTTTTCACTCATCACACAAATAATGAATTATCCTATCATTATCGAATAATGATATCCATAAACTACGTTTGAACATTGATTTGAATTCTTGAACAATATTATTGATGAATGATCAATCTTGCGAACGATGTTTCAATGTAGTTATCCATGAGAATTCTGGCTGTCAAATCGTTGTTCGGAAGGTATAATCTATATGACATTCGAATTGCTTGACCATTTGTTATTATGAATGTCAAGACCTAATTGAGCCTTACACACCTTATTAATCATTATGTTATGAACTTTGGAGATATTGCTTAGCCTGAAATTAATTGAAAATCATCAGAAACCTCGGAAAATATCTAAAACCCAAGAGAATACGTATTGAAAAAACTCTTGAGACCATAGGCAGAAAGAAAATATTGTCTCTTCTCTCTCACACAATAGTCCACACTCAAAGGTCAGCTTCCAGAAGAGTATATGGAACCCAAGGGAATGCCCTTTGACACCTCACTAGTTTTTTCAAACTTCAACATACAGTGTCACATTGAATCTTAAACTTTTACAATTCGTACAATTCCAAATTTCGACGACAAACTCCACTTCAACAGCAAGTATATATATATAATTTTCCTCTATTTGAATCACTTGTGAAATCAAGATAGAGGTACTTTACCAACCAACCTTTCCTTCCAATATCTATGTTTTGGGTCACTTGTAAACCAGAACATTAGATATATCTCATTAGCGCCTGAACGGACAACTTCGGACACCAGATTTCAGAGATTCATTGTACAATGAATTTGGTCGGCGAAAAATTTTTGAGCCACTGTATCCTATGTTCTAAAGATCGTCCTTTCGAATGGTGATGTTCAGAAGTCCCTAAAATGAGTTTTTCCGTGTCAAAATTGCAAATTAGAAAAAAGCACTGTTTTTTTGAAAAGAAAAATTTTGCAAGATCATGTTTGTGTTTGCTTTTGCATTTTTCTACATACTTAATATCGATGCACATCGCGTCCATGGAACCTCAACTGGAAGTGATTGACTTGAGTTTAATAAGAAAAGATGTTGATTCATACAAAAAGGCGTCCGAAACAATCAATTTTCCTGTTAATGTTCAGCATCTTTTTTCTCGATTCCTAATGACTCCAGGACAAATTTCTTCGGAACGGAAACGTCTTGGAATCGGTCAAAGGATACCCTCAAATTTTTTCAGACCCGTAGAAAAACATTTTTGATTTTCCGGAAAATGGAAAAATTGGCATTTTTGAAAAATTGTTTAAAAAATCCGAAAAAATTTGAGGGTATTGTTTGACTGATTCTGACACTTTTTCGTCCCCACGGAATTCCCCCACAAGTCCATAGTTATTGAGAAAACAATCGCTGGATGGTTTCTGAGATCACCAATTACAAATTCAACATTTTCATTGTGTAATTATCAGTATGTAATGAATATCAAAATATATTTTCTCAATAAATCTGTGATTCCATTTATTTATTCCAAATTATGTTCGGACGCGTGAGGCGTGAGATGTAAGAAAAGAAAAAGAGAATGAGGAAGTAGGTGAACGTGAAGGGTTCGAAATCTAAGGAATCATCGTGAGACAAATTACCTTCTAAAACAAAGATTCAATAACACTCAATTATTACAATCAAATAAAATCATGCAACTGACCGCTGGATAAACTGTATGGCGGACGTCAATGAAAAGAAAATTCCATACGTTTTGAACTCAAAAAACAAGTGAAAAGAAAAACATGTGAATTTATGATGGGTAGAGAATAAAAGGTTCACTGCTGATTGCTTACGCACTGCAATCGGCACACTTGAAACTAAGATGAGAAGCTATCACGCTCTCACTGGAAATTCCAAAGCTAAGGGTGAGCAGATTGCCCCCAACACGCACATACGCACACACGAGTCTCCCGTAGTCACTCCGGAGCACAATTCGCGATAGAAAATGATAGTGAGATACGCGGAAGGGCGGTAAAAAAGTCCCGGTAGAGGATTGGAGAGCACATACGGTGCGAACACTGAGCAGAAGCTTCAGTAGCCAGGGAATTCTCAATTTCACGCAAAGATAATCACACGCACCTGTGCTCAGCAGAGGGACCATGCGAAGACTGAAATCGAAGACGATTTTACAAACGAGGTGTCCCGATGATGACCGAGAGTGATCAGGTGATCACCGAGGCCAGTGAACCCGGATCTAAACTCAAGTCGCAAATCATACCACACACCTCAAACTAACGCACTCACACCTACACACACAACCGGAACAGTTCAAATCTTGGCCACTGTTCGAATTGAGATGCAATCGAATCAAAAATTTATCACATAGAAATATTCATCATATATCAATATTTCACGTTGTTTACATCAATATACCACGTTACTCCGATATTGCACCGTATTATTTTAGGAGCTTCCTATCATAGTAATTCTTGGGTGTGTATTTCTATTCTACGCTTTTAAGTAATCAAAAGTAAATGAACTATTGTGATTCGCTTATTTACTCTTTCAAATGTCACATCCACGTCAACAGAAAAGACAAAAACGCGTTCAAGGAGAACTCATCGAAGCAGAGGAGAACGGAGATGGCATTGCGAATGCTATCTTCATTTCTTGTTCGAATGATTCTGGATCTTCTGATTCAAGTTCTGGATCTGACACAGAATCAGATGATTTCTCAAGTGACATAACAAATATTCCAAAAGTGCCCTATAGGGAGGTACGGATTAATTATGAGGAAAATCAGACAGAATTGTCCCCAAATCACGAATACGGATGAGGTCATATCATGAAGTACTAAAAAATAATACTTTACTTCCTGATAAAACAAAAAAATTGTTCAAAACTTCATCCTCAGTTCAGTTGTTTGAGTTATTTTTTTGTAGCGATATGAAAGAATTCATTATGAAAAGTACAAATTTTAACGGGTATCAGCTAACTAATAATGAATTGGATATCTCTTTGGGGATAATAATCACGACAATATTCAATAGTCGTGAATCCCAGAGAGATTACTGGTCTTCAGATAAGCTGTTACGCTGCAATCCGATTGCATCTGCCATGAGCCGCGATAAGTTTTTGAAAATCAAACGAAATATGAAATTTAGTAGGCCGCAAGATGAAAATGAACATGACAAAGTTTGGAGAGTGAGAAAAATACTGAACATATTTGGAAAAAATATTTTACAATTCGGTTTTTTCTCTACGGCGTTATCTATTGATGAGATGATGGTCAAATTTCACGGGCGAGCTCCAGTCTTACAGTTCATGCCAAATAAACCCGAGAGTTTTGCCTTGAAAATGTAGGCAATATGCAGTCCAGAAGGGTATTGATTTGATTTAGATGTATATTGCGGTCGAGGATCTGAAATTTATTCATCAGATAATGAAATGGAATGAGTTAAATGTGCTTTGGGTAGTCACGTTGTCATGCTAATGGTCCAACAATCACTTTTAACGGTATCTCCAAAGGAACTATGTTCGTATCACTTGTATTTTGACAATTACTTTTTCAATCTGGACTTTTCAGTTCACTTGAAGAAAGTTGGTCTAATCGCTACAGGCACTGTTTGATCCGAAAGAATAAAAGGAAAAAATTTACTGGATAAAGAAGCGAAAAGAGGTACTTACATAGTTGAACATGAAAAAAACAGTGGACTCAATTTTCTAACTGTTATGGATTCGAAACCCGATCCAGTTTTGTCAACAGCAGCTGGAGTCACCCCTATAGGTAGCGTTAGAAGATACTCGGAAGACAGTCACTCCAAAGAAGAAATGCCATTCCCTATGGCGTTTGGACTGTATAATATGTTCATGGGGGGCGTCGATCAACATGATGCTCATTGTAGCAATTTACTTCCTCAAATACGAGCGAAAAAATGGGCTTGTAGATTGATTGATACAATCGTCAATCACTAATGCGACTGTCATTCGAAATATAGTTCACGAAAACAATGTTGGATCCGAACAAATATCTTCGGAAATTGCAAAATACTATCTTGACGAGTGTAAGAATGGAAGAGCACACGAAAGTATCGTTGTTCTTTAAAAAAGGTACTGTAAATACGCCAGTAAATGTCACACAAGAACACAGAAAATGTGCAAAACCTGCAACATTCATGTATGCTCGTCATGCTTCTCAATTCATGACAAAAATTGAATAATGAAATTAGAAAATCAGGGAAATTCTTTGAAAAATCATAGAATACAAAAAAATTTGAAAAGAAAATCATAAAATACAAAAAAAATAAGGCTCCCAGAATGACGTTCACCTCCCCGTAGTGAGAGTCGGACAACGGCAACATTTGTCGGCTGAGCAACGTACGTAGTTTACTAAATGAGAATATTTTTCGATACTCCCAAGAGCTTTATGATTGGAGACCTCAGAAGCACTCCAGCGATTGTTTTCTCAATAACTATGGTCTTTTGGGCAAATTTTGTGGGAACAAATATGTCTCAAAATTGGTCAAACAATACCCTCAGATTTTTTTGGATTTTTTCAACAATTTTTCAAAACTGACAATTTTTCCATTTTTCGGAAAATCAAAAATGTTTTTTTACGGTTTTGAAAAAATTTCAGGGTATCCTTTGACCAATTTTGGAACGTTTTTGTTCCCATGGGATTTTTCCTAAAGTCCTTAGAAATCGAGAAAAGAATTGCTGAACATTAAGAGTAAAATTTATTGTTTCGGACGTCTTTTTTATGAATAAACATTTTTTTTCAATAATCTCGAGCCAATAACTTTCAGTTGAGGTTCCGTGAACGCGATATTCATCGGTGTTGAGTATGTAGAAAAATGCAAAAGCAAACAAAAATATGATCTTGAACAATTTTTTTCAAAAAAAACAGTGCTTTTTGTATCAATTTGAAATTTTCAAATTCCAAAAGTGTCCGTCCAGGCGCTGATGGGATATTGTAATCCAATATCCAATATTTCCTTCTGATATCTATGTTTTGGGTCACTTGAGGAACCAGAACATTAGATATACTCTAATCCAATATCTAATATTTCTTGCCAATATCTATGTTTTGGGTCACTTGTGGAACAAGGACATCAGATATATTCTCATCCAATATCTAACATTCCCTTCTAATATCTATGTTTTGGGTCACTTGAGGAACCAGAACATTAGATATACTCTAATCTAATATCTAATATTTCCTTCTAATATCTATGTTCTGGGTCACTTGAGGAACCAGAACATTAGATATATTCTAATCCAATATATGATATTCCCTTCCAAAATCTATGTTTCGGGTCACTTGAGGAACCAGAACATTAGATATACTCTAATTCAATATCCAATACTTCCTCCCAATATCTATGTTTTGGGTCACTTGTGGAACCAGAACATTGGATATATCCTAATCCAATATCTGATATTTTCTTCCAATATTCATGTTTTGGGTCACTTGTGGAACCAGAACATTAGATGTTTTTGAAGTATACTATCGAGTGTACTATCGATACACCTAGCTGATCTTAGATCGATCTTACTAACTTTACCGTACGTCATATTAAACAGGCCGTATTCATTTAAATATAAAACGCATCATGGCGCAGTCGTGGATGAACTTTCGTGGATGAATTTAGGTGAAATATAACGAAAAACAGTCATTACGTGTAACGGTAAGAATTTATCGTATCAATGTGTACATACATAACGTGTGAAGTCGCAGTATTTTATTGAAATTGGAAGAAAAAGTTTCAAACATCGTTTAGAATGGCTCAACAATTCAATACACCTGCAAATTTAAAATTGTCGGGTAATCTGAATGAAGAGTGGAAGGAATTCGAACAGTCTTTCAATATATATATGAAAGCGGCAGCTTATGATGAACTTGACAAAGAGCGTCAAGTCGGCATTTTTTTAAACATTGTCGGAGAAGATGCACTCGAAGTTCATAGCACTTTCAAATACGAAGAAGGAGAAGATCAAAAGGATATTGATGTTGTCATGAAAAAATTCGAGGAGTATTGTAATCCCAAGGAAAATATTATACATGAACGTTTCAAATTTTATAACAGACGACAAATGGATGGAGAATCTTTCGATAATTTCTTAACAGAAATCAAAACTCTCATTCAAGGATGTGAATTTCAAAATGACGATGAAATTCTACGAGACAAAATAGTGCTGTTCTCAAGTGATAGAGAAACTCGTGACATAATAATAAAATTGGGTACAATTGAATCACCTGATGCTATACAGCAATTTCGTTTGGCTGAATTACAACGAACACAATTAAAATAGATGAACTCAAATTCTAATCAAGGGATAGCGCGAATAGAAAGAAATTCTACAAGTAGAGGGAATTCTCCTGGTCAACTTCAAAGGGATCACCATGGGAAGCATTTTTCCAAGAATTTCCAGCAGAAGAGGAGTTCTACGATGAAGAATTCGTCTAACAAATACAACGATAACGTCAAACAACAACAGTGTCCTCAATCTTGTTCTAGATGTGGTAGTGAACATTTTGCTAATAACTGTTGTCCAGCACAAGGTAGAATATGTTCTAAATGTAAAAAAGCGAATCATTTCGCTGGTGTCTGTGAAACTAAAATTCAAACCGTTTCTTATGGAGTTAGTGATGATATGTGGAATTCAAATCAGGAATATTTTTGTAACCAGTTGGATTTGAATGCTTTGGGTTTGTCTGAGGGTTGGTTTGAAAAAATAAAAGTATAGGATTCACTTAATAATTTCAGACTGGATACAGGTGTGGATGTGAATGTAATATCTGAAATGACATGGAACAGAATAAAAAATGAGTCTTATGGGAATTCAAAAATCCATAAAAGTGATTCAAAGTTGTCAGCTCATGACGGATCAGAGATTGAAAGTATTGGTCAGGTTTATTTGAATGTTTTGCAAAGCAATATTAGTTATGTAGGGGAGAGTGGGAACACTTGCACCACTTTTTTTTTACATTGTTATAACTTTCGTGGTTAACTTCATTCGATATATTATTTATGGGATTTTGACAGAGCAAACATTCCTTTCTAAGTTGCAAATGATAGCAAGGTCGAATCTAACATCCTATCAATGATATAAGTGTTCTTCAAAAACATTGCGTTTGGTGCAACTCTCCCCACATGGCGGGAGACTTGCACCACCCTGTGGGGATATTTGTACCACCCTGCGAATTAGCTCTTTCTCCCTCTCTCTCTCTCTCTCTCTCTCTTTCTCTCTCCCTGAGTAATTGATCCTCTCCCTGCTAAATTTTCCCAATAAGGACCGATACAAAACGATAAATGTTTTCTATAGTTTTCAATGAGGTTTCTGAATACGGAATTTACGAAGTTATATCGTTATCAAACGATAGAACTCTATCGTTCTTCATCGTTTTCTATAAAAATTTAACAGATTGTATAGGGTTTTATCGTGGAATTCGTATAGGAGAAGTGTCAGTTATTTGGAAAAAAATAGTTATGTGTTCTAGAATGAGTAGTACTTTTCCAATACGAATTTCACGATAAAACCCTATACAATCTGTTAAATTTTCATAGAAAACGCTAAGGAACGATAGAGTTCTATCGTTTGATAACGATATAACTTCGTAAATTCCGTATTCAGAAACCTCATTGAAAACTATAGAAAAAATTTATCGTTTTGTATCGTTCTTTATGGGGATAATTTAGCAGGGCTAATTGAAATAATAACCACTATTTTCAAATCTATTTATCAGTATTTATTTGAAATGAATAATCAGATATACAAGTGAATAGCTGAACTTACGATCAAGATGGACTTTATGCAGTTTAGAGTTTGATACTAGCAACAACCTTTTATTGAAACAAGTGAAATTTGTCACTCCTACCAACTCATATCAGGAGGCATAAACGCAATTGAACGTTCTTGAGACTGATTTCAGCGCCGCCAAGAGGAAGGGTACTTGAACTAATCTCACATGAAGGCACTGATACTGTGTCACAAACTTTTATGATTTGTTGAGCATTTGTGTAAATGTATCCATGTGAGGTTAGTTCCAGTAGCCTTCCCCTTGGCGGCGCTGAAGTTCATTATGAAAATTCTCTCATTGAGTTTATCCCCCCTGACTTATATGAAGTGAGATCATTCATGGGAATAGCAAAGAGTTTCACAGAGTTTTTTATCAAACAAAAGAATCTTTCTCTCTCTCTCTCCTTCCTCTCCTTCTCTCTTCTGTTCTTCGGAAGAACATTCAGATTCGAACATCCGAGTGTACGGATCATTCTGAATACCTGTTTCTGTAAAAAAAATGAAACATCGGAAGTGGTGCAAGTATCCCCGCAATTTGTGGTGCATTGCACCCCTCACGGCATCAACAGACTACTGATGCTCGCAAAAAAATTCCAGATATTTTCAGTCAAAAAGTGGATCATGAAAATATTGTGCAACGATTGTACTTTCGATTGAGATTGGTTTCGTGGTGTTTGGGATCACTTACAGATCATGGGAAACTTTTTCTGAAAAACTAAAGAGACACAAATCAAACGATTTTGAGAGTGCCAAACCTTTTGATATCAATAAAAAAACAGAGATTCATTCCACATTCCTGTGAACTCGTGTGGAGTTAGGTCATCCATTCAGCAAACGCCACGTGCAAGAACAGTTCAGAAATTTTGGAGAATTAAGAGATATCTGCTGTGGTGCATATCACCCCATGGTGCAAGTGTCCCCACTCTCCCCTACTCGAATTCATGGTTGTGAAGGGGAATTCGAATCCTATATTGGGAATAGAAACTTGTGAATACTTGGGTTTAGTTGTCAGGAATGAAGTAAATGAGATTCGTGTAAATGTGTCAAGAGCACAGGTTCTCAATAATTTCCTTGACGTTTCCAACGGTATTGGTTCATTTCCAAATGTATTTTTTATTAAGTTGAAAGAAGATACAATTCCTACTTCTAAATCACCTTCTAGAGTGCCATTGAAATTACAAGTTTATAAAACAGAGTTAGAGAGGCTTTGTACTTTGAATATTATTTCAAAAGTTGAAGAACCAACGGAGTGGGTTGAAAAAAGCGATGGCTCAATTCGAATATGTTTGGATCCTCGAGATCTGAATGAGTGTATCGTAAGATAATATTTTTCAATTCCGACATTACAAGAGTTATTGTCTAAACTGTCCAAAGCAAAATATTTTAGCGTCTTGGATTTGAAGGATAGTTTCTGGCATGTTCGTTTAGATGAAAAAAGTTCAAAATATTGCACTTTTGGTATTATATTTGGTACATATAAATTTAATAGATTACCTTTCGGTTTGGATATTTCTGCTGAGGTCTTCTCTCAAGCAAATTATAAGGTTTTTGGGGATATTCAAAACGTATCCATTTATGTAGATGATTTATTGATATATGCCAAGGACGAAGAAGAAATGAACAAAACATTACTTTCTGTATTAGGACGTGCGAGAAAATTTAATATCAAGTTCAACGTGAACAAATTCAAGTATAATATAAACTCAGTAAAGTATTTGGGGCAGATTTTTGAGAACGGTTCGATGAGACCAGATGAGTCAAGAATTAGTACGATTATAGATTATAAAGCACCTGTTGATAAGAAAGATCTGCAGAGATTTTTGGGTTTAGTCAATTATCTACTTGATTATATTCCCAATTTGGCCGCATTGTCGCAACCTTTGAAAAAATTATTAAAGAAGTCAAATGAATTCATTTGGTTAGACATGCACAATAATTGTTTTGAAAAACTTGAACAAGTGCTAATATGTTATCCGGTATTAGAAAATTTTGATCAAGAAAAGGAAATTTCAATACAAACAGATAGTAATAAAGATTCTATTGGATGTGTATTGATGCAGGGAGGTAGACCGGTATGTTATGCATCAAAAAGTCTGACTGAGACTGAGCAGCGCTATGCGCAGATAGAAAAGGAGTTTTTAGTGGTTTTATTTTCATGCAAAAAATTCCATCAATACTTATTTCTATCTATCTTTATTTATTTCTATGGAAAAAAGTTTGTAATACAAACAGACCATTTACCATTGTTAAGTATAATGAGCAAAGACTTCAATACTATACCGTCCAGAAGACTATAGTGTACAAAATCCCTAGTAAAAATGAATCATATAAGAACATACATGAATCATATAGAAACCATACACGGTCATATATGACCATATATAATCCATACGCGATCCATATTAAATCCGTACATGATCATATATCCCATACAGAATCCATATGTGAGCCTTCGATGCAGGATTTTTTCATACACGTGAGAAAATTCCGTCACATACGAAATATTCTTCGTATATGGATTATATATGAGTCATGTATGATGATATATGGATTACATATGGATTAAATATGGATTGCATATGATTCCATGCGTTTTCATATATGCATCATATATGAATTTTATATGTATTATGTATGGTTTATGTATGAGTCATATATGTTCATTTTTCACTGGGGATTGAAATCGTCTATTTATAATTTTGATCTACTATTTGTATCAGGGAAAAATATGTTGATCGCAGATGCTATTAGTAGAGCGCGTATTACCAATGAATCAGATGGATTAACTAACATAGATTTAGATGTAAATGATGTTGTTCATACTATTAATGTAAGTGATAATCTACAAGAACAAATACGTATTGATACAACGAATGATGAAGTTTTGAAGAAAGTCTTGGAAAATGTGAACAGTGATAATTGGGGTACAAACAAAAAACTGGTACCATTACAGTGAAAATTTTTCTATAATATCAGGGAACAATTACATGTGTTCAATGGTATGGTGTTTATGGGAGAAAGGGTTATAATTCCAAAAGCGCTAAAAACCTCATATTACAGAGACTTCATAAATCGCATATAGGTGTTGTAAAAACAAAGGCGAGAGCCAAAAATATTTTTCATTGGCAAGGAATGAATAAAGATATTGAAGATTTTATTCTGAATTGTAAAGTTTGTGAAAAATATAGAGTGAAAAATATTAAGGAATATATGATCATACAAGAATGTCCTGAATATCCTCTCAAAAAAGTATCTTGTGATATTTTGGATTTTGGGGGACACTCATATTTAGTTGTCATGGATTATTTTTCAAGATGGCTTGAGCTGGTCAAAATGAATTCTGAAAATTCAGACAGTGTGATCAAAATTTTGAAAACAATTTTTTCTATTCATGGCATCCCGGAAATTGTTATAGCTGATAATATGCCTTTTGGATCAAAGACATTCAATGATTTTTCCAAGAAATGGAACTTTAAGGTGATAACTTCTAGTTCTAGATATGCTCGAAGTAATGGCTTGGCAGAAAAAAAAATTTCAAGGGTGATGACCATGTAACTGTTTGGAATGGAGAGAAGAGCATCTGGGAACCGGCACAGATAGTGAAAAAGCATCATACTCCCAGATCATTTTGGATCAAGGACAATAACAATAGAATCAAGAGGAGAAACACGTACCATCTTGGAAAATCTGCTAATTCAGATGTTCAAAGAGTACCAGATGATCTTCTAATACCTTATGATAATGAAAATTTCAATGTATATGCTAATCGCAACAAATTTTGATATGATAAAGTTGACTGGTACAACAATCGTATTGATAATATGAAGGATCAATTAAATACTTCTGAAAATGAGGAACAATTGTTTGATTTGGATGTGGCTGATAACATTGAAATGAATAATGATCAGTTGCAGAATCAAGCAAATATGTCCGAAAATGAGAACCAATCAGATTATATGAATGTGAATGATAACACTAACATTAATACTGAAGCTGGTCAATATCATACTAGATCTAGTAGAGTATCAAAGCTACCTAACAAACTGGATTTGTAATAACTAGTTGTAAAAAACGAAGATTTACATTTTTATATACCTTTCATTGCTTTACTTTATAATTGGCGAGATGAAGTATACTATCGAGTGTACTATCCACCTAGCTGATCTTAGATCGATCTCACCAACCTCACTGTACGTATAATGGTGACCGAGCCTCCTCAAGCGTCTCAGCGTTCTTTATAATATTTTCATATTAAATGAAGGTTGGGTAATTATGCAGATGTACTACCCCACCTCGAAGTTCTCTGGAACTCACTTATCTTATGTATTTTTTCGCGTAGATTACGAATCTGCATGTTGAAATGGTCGCTCGCCCTCAATTTCTGACCTACAGTCACTTTTTGATGCTTTTTTTGCATCTTTTCGACATTACGTAGCTGACAGACCTGCGTGTTCTCTTATTTTCACCTACCTTATGTACTTTTGTGCGCAGATTACGAATCTGCAACTTGGAATTGTCCCTCACCTGTAGTTTCCACGTGACAGTCACTTTTTTGTACATTTTCTGCACTTTTTCTCTACCAGGCGAACAAAAATCCTACGGTCTATATGTTTTTTTCCTTTTTTTTTATTCAACAAAAAAACGACGCGTGCTCATCCGCATCATGAAGCTGGAGCTGGCAGTCATGGACAACCAGTTCCAATCAGTTTCTAGTGTGAACAAAGGTTTTACAAAGTTTAATAAAAAAAATTATAGCAATCGGCTGCTAGTTTCAGCTTCATACCCAGAATATATATAATTCTTCAAGTTCATGTGAGTGTTACTGGAAATCATACTCAATTCCCTCAGGCTGGGGCAAGGTATTGCTTATTTCCGCGAGCGCCAACACAAAAATTGTAATAGCGAGCTCAGATTTGGTGATTTTTTTCCCCCAAGCGAGAAAAGTGATTTTCACATGGGAGCCAAACAAAAAAATAGTTCCCGAATTCGACACAGTCTAATGTCCATATATGGATTTCAATAATGCTTATTTGAACTTTAAAAACCATATATAGCCCACATTTACATATGATTCTTTTTTACCAGGGTTGTATTATGAGTTATCGTCTCTTGTTTTCGAATAGTTCTACTTTACGAATAAAATGGTTATCTTTGCAATCAAATTTTTCTCCGTGTGTATGTAGTTCCGATGATTAATCAGCAAAGTTGAAATTACTCGCGATTTTATGCACAATGAATGCAAATTCGAAGATTAGCGCATTGGAAGTGGAGCAAAGTATCTTCTCAACGTTCCCCACGATTTATTCATAATTCCGTGTAGCGTGTGCAAAAGTGAGGGTTGTTCATGAACATTCCAAAAGCACTTGAGTTCATGCATAACAAACCTTAACAGCACATCAGTTCGGAATGAATTCGTAATGAATCCTTTTGGGACTAGAAGAACTGATGAAGATTTCTTTATGAATTCATTCTGAGCTGTGGTGCTGTTTACCTCCTGCACATTATGCACGGTTTATTGAAAATCCAATATAGTTTGTATACAGTTTGTATATAAGTATCCCAAAATTAGGTGTAATTCTATTAGAGTTGACCATGGATGTTCAAAATTTATTCGATATCGTGCATAATGAATACAATTTCGCGAATTATTATTATTATAATTCCACTAGAAATGAAGAAAAGTCACTTTCCCAGATCATATACGATTCATTTATAATCCGGTATGGTTTGCATGTGGTTTCTATACAACTATCCGGGAATTGTATGTAATTCTAATGATTGATCGGCAACGTTCTAATTGTATTTGATTTCGTGGATAATGAATGCAATTCCGAAAATTGGCCCAATAGAAATGAAGCAAAACATTTTTTCCACATCACACATAAAATTAATGAGAATAGCTGAAAAGCAGGTTTGTCAGCCATGTAATGTCGAAAAGATGCAGAACAAGCAGCAAAAAGTGACTGCAGCTCATAAAATGAGGGCGAGCAACAATTTTAACATGTGGATTCGTAATCTACGCGAGAAAACACGTGAGGTGGGTGAAAATAAAAGAACACGCAGGCTTGTCAGCCATGTAATGTCGAAAAGATGCAAAAAAGCACCAAAAAGTGACTGTTGCTCAAAAACTAAGGGCGAGCGACAATTTTAACATGCACATTCGTAATCTACGCAAGAAGATACATGAGATAGGTGAGTCTTCAAAGAATCGGAGGTGGGGTAGTACATCTGCATAATTACCAAAGTTCGTTAATATTAAACAGGCAGTATTCACTTAGATATAAAACACATCAGTTTTCTTCTTGTTTCCTTTAAAAAATGACACTTGTGGTCATAGGTTTGGACACTTGTGGTTCGTTTGAATGATAGCACATGTAGCTATTATTTCAAATAAAATCATATTAAATTTGAACAGTTCGAAATTTGCACTTATGCCCATGAGATTCATTTCAATAATATAAACTTGCCCCATCAATCCATTTTATATAATCTTTCAATTTGGGATAGATTATATGGAAATATTAAGTTTCCTCTCTTCCCATTTCCAGTGATTCGCGACATCCAATTGATCGTCCATGATTTACGTGAAACAAAAAAACACATAATAAATAAGCAAAAACTAAAAAATACTCATGAGGATAGATTAGATAAAAAAGCTGCACGTAGGACGCGCAATAAAATAGTTAGGGAAGCGAAGGAATATACAGAACTACTCGAAGAATATAACGAAGCTATAAAATTAGTATCCAAAGAAAGGATGAATTTTAAGCTTGAAGATAATAATAGAAACAAACCTAACTCACCACGTAGGTGTGATGTATGTATCAAAACTAATCAAGAATATTTTAAATGTGTAGGATGTGAGGATTTCGTTCACAAATATGCTGAGTTTTCTTTAGATATCATTATGAAACCAAGTTTACCAAAGAGGAGAATGAAAGAATTATATGTATGAGATTATTTGGGGACCACCCGGAAAATTGGGTATATTGGTTTGCAATTTTAAGAGGATCAAATTTTCTGATGTATTTTCTATACTATTATTGGATGGAATTCCATTTTCATTTTGGCAATCAACATATGCTGGATTATCGGATTTGTTTGATTCTACTCAAAGATGTTTGATATGATCATAAGACAATAATGCTTCATCATGTCCAGTATCCATGGGTACATTGTTTTGCAATTCAGAGAGTATCGAATTTTCCGGAGTATTTTCAATATTAGCATTGGATGATATTATTTTCTCATCTTCATTTGCAATAACGTCACTATTACTTGAAATAGAAGAGTAAAGAGTTGTTTTCAAATAATTTTGAGTCTATCGTTGGTGACATAGTTCTTCCGCGAATAAATCTATTTGTAATTGTTTTCTAACTGCAAATATGTGACGACAAGGCAAGCGCATGGATAACCAAAAGGCACAATGACACAGAACATCACTCACTTCGATATTTCCTTGACTTGATTTGACAACAAATGTATTAGGTGCTGGACCTTCATTCAAAATGGTGACAATATCTATTCCTTCCATTTGATCCAATACGTGCTTGAAAGCATGTTCTGTTAATAACAAACAACATTTCTTTTGATGCACTCGGAGAAAGTCTAATCCGTAGGTCGTTTCAATAATTCAGTATACATATGTTGATTGGTTTCATCATTATGCATCACAAACCATTGAAAAAAGCATTGGATAAAACCAATTAAGGTATCATTCCTCTTTGCAACTTTTCTTATAGAATTATTTGAAGCTTCAAGGCGGTTGTTGGTGATATTCAATGAATTGCCTGCAGTCGGACTGTACCTAGCCCACTCTTCTCGAATATTGTGTCAATTATCATTAAAATACTTAATTGCCCGAGGAGGCGCAGTCTTTATGAATGTATCGTATTTTTCGTTGAATTGTTCTTCATAAAAGCTATAAACCATCTCTTCAATCAATTGCATACACTCAGTTTTATCGTCATCAGAGATATGGAGTTTGTTGCAGGTAATTTCTCTCAAGAAGATTTTGAGAGTATGGAACAAACAAATATACATCGGAACTTTGAACATTCCTTTCTTTGAATCACGTTGATGCAAATCCTTATCTGCCATGATACAATTCACAGTACCCATTACCTCATAATTTTCGTCGCGAAATTCCTGCAAGAAGAATGTGAATGCATCGGCATTTTCTGAAGCAAGGATTCTAATTGCTCCGACTTCTGTGGTGCCCATACCATTTTCTACGGCTATAATCATCAAAGTGAGGCCATACTTTTACATTTAACTTTCAATTCATAATACAAAAAATATTGAACTAAGGGATGCATATTGTCCATAATAGTCTCGATAAGTTTAAACAATGCTAAAAAATTCAACTGAATCCCTGGATAAAACCATACAGATATCAGAATAGAGGGGGAATCATGGAGATTCTCCATAAGTGGAAACGTCATCGAAATAAACAGACAGAAGAGATGGGAGAGTATCAAAGTGTCACTGTCTTTCATGTGATGACGTATTGAATGAAAGAGAGTGACACTCTTGCAATCTCTTCTCTCTGTTTAATTTGATGACGCGATCAACTCCAACATGCCTTCTCTATTCTTATATCTGTATGGATAAAACACCATTCGGAACCATAATTTCAGACGTACACTGTGAAAAGAATTTTTTGTAAATTTCCTATACAAGAATTGAAAATCACAAACATTTTGTTGAAACGCTACGTTCAGCGTAGGGAAAATGCATATTCACGACGACTAATTAATTGTTTATACTCAATACAGCAAAAAAAATTACCCATACTGATTATGAACAATTCACTAGTCGTCGTGAATATCACTACTCTGAACATAAAACTTTTGCAAGTTTAAATTCATTTCCCCTACGCTGAACGTAGTGTTTTTACAAAACGTCTGTGATTTTCAATTTTTGTATAGAAAATTCACAGAAATTCTTTTCACAGTGTATGCACGAGGTTTTGGTGGGCCCTCGATACACCGGAAATTCATTTTTTGAATGCTCATGGACCTAAGGTTCGTTATATCGAGAGCAATCAGATCCATCATTCTCATAGAATCCACAAGAAATCAGAGTTTTCATCCAATGAAATATATTCATTTAATAAATTAAATATAGGCATTTGTTACCACTGAAACTCCATGATATTCATGAGTGTCTTCATAACTTTTGACTTCTAAATTTTGCCCGTCCTGGGAGGCTCTTAATTTGATGGGAGCAGGGCAACTTCGTTTCATTGTTCTGTAAAAGAAGGAAATCATGTGACTTTCATAGACAATTCCAAGGGTATATATTATAAATGTTTATTCTATACTGTACTTACTCAGTTGTGCGCTGTCCAGTACCTTTGGCTCGATGTTTACCTCCAAACACACATACGTAGTGCAGTTCATAATATTTCAGGGAGGGTTTTATGGACCGTTTGACGACAACTGCTCCAATAGTTCTGCTATGCGCTTTCGCAAAAATTTGTTTTTTTCATAGGTCTTCAAGAACTTGCTGAAAGTTTTGTAATCTGGGGATAACTGCCCTTTTGTGATTTCAGCAGTCATCTGAACATGTAACAATTACATAAGAATTTCTATTAGTGACTTCAGATTATACAGGTCTTGTTATTATTGGAATTTTCATCTTTTGAAATATTTAATACATCAATAGAACTGTTTAAAATTCAAGCACGTTTCCATAGACTGTAGAAAAGATTCCTTATAAATTACCTACATGAAATTGGTGAATTAGAGTTTTCTGTTAAATTACTACGCTTAGCATAGAAGAAATAAATCTTTATTGAAGCAATCCTATGTTTAGCATGGAAGAAAACGATTTCCATTGTACAAGTTCTACATTCAGTGTTGTAAATTGTTCATGCTTAGCATAGGAAACTTCATAATCTACGTTAACTGCAATGAACAAGTATTTCTCCCACGCTAAGCATAGTAATTCCACAATAAATATTGATTGTTCCTGCGCTAAGTATAGAACTGCTCCAATATTTATTTCTCCTATGTTTTCACAGATAACTGTAACTCAAGTAGCAATGCAGCACTTTCAATGCGAATTCATTCTACATTTTCATAATGGCAATGTATACTAAACGCGCATTCAAAGTGCTTTAAAGCACTACACTGCTACCTGGGAACTTCCCAATTTCATGTGGATGGTTCATATTGTTGGTTTTCCTGGCAAAAATGATCTCAAAATTTCTCATGACATATTTATTAGAATTATGGTGGGAATTCGAACTTTAGAATTGATGATAAAACATTATTGTACGATATTGTGAATAAGTTACTGGATGAATTACTGCTCACCTTTCTTGGATATGAGAATTGAAAGTGAAAGAAAAAACAAAAACATTCTATGGCATTGAGCATTAACATTCATTTGTCATTACATGTTGAATATGTCTGTGGCAAATACATAATTTGGTAACATTCCCAAATAAGAATTGAACATTTTGCAAAAAGTAAAATACAATCCGGCTTTTTAACTAGGAGACCAGTACTGTTTAATTTTGATGATTCTTTTTACAGTGAACAAACATGCTTATGTCAAGAGAAATTTTGAATGCGGATTTGCCCTGGTCAGTCGGATTCCATCTGAATTATGAAAATTAATTGATCTTGTGACTTACCTTGTTTCTTCTCCAAACTGCATCAACTCACTGTTACACTTCATTCATTATACCATTTGGATATTTCTATAACTTCACCGAACAACTCTGAAATATGCAATTTGCCAATGATCATCAATCAACCGCCCGCATCCGTACCAGGAACCGAATGGACTCTGAACAAGTAAGAAGAAACTTCGTTCCGATTCCTCCCACCAGGGGAGGGGTGCTAGGAAGAGTCGCAAAATTGATATTCATTGGTGGTTCTTTGAGAATGGAGAATATGATTGGTTGGTTATGTAAGAATCTACCAATCCGCAAAGTTGGGCACCTTTTCCCGGCCACCCGCCGAAATACCCCGCTAGAAAGGTGATGAGATGAAATGAAGGCTAGAAATAATCCTTTTTTTTGAAAAAATAAATGGATAAATGGATATTCTATCATCATAAACATAGGTATACCTGGAATCAGAAATGAATGATTTTATCACCTTCCATCTTACTAAAATATCTCTAGAGTATTTCATGCTTCACTTATTCCAAGCGCAGTTTGAATTTTTTTTTATAAATATAAATGTTTGAAAAGACAGGGGCACCCAAAATGACAACGCTCGGTCCTGCTTTGACGCCATCTCTCGGTAAAATTACTCGTTTCACGTGTGCGTAGACGATACGTCTAGGTTTCGCTGTAGACACGCTGAATTTGCCTGTCTGCAATTTATACTTCGAGACAGGCTATATTTCACCTGTTTCTAATTCTTTTCATCGGTGCACGTGAAATTTCCCGTGTCTCGAATTCTTGAATTGAAGACACGTTAGCGTGTCTCTAGTCAGAGCCAAAAGAGAAACATTTTGATCGAATTCAGTAATTCACAATCAGAATAAATTTATTAATGAATAAGAGAAAATTGAATTATACTTACATTACATACATTCATCATTTATTCTCACAACACTTTCACTTTATTCATCATTCACTTCAACTTAACTTTGTATTGATATACTATATTCATATTGTTTACAAATATGTCAAATCATGGAGGCAGCCATATTGTTCCGATCTAAGGGCTGGATTATAGTATTGAGCACACCTCCTTGATCGATTACGGGGTGTGTTCTAACGTAAGGAGATAAAGAAAGAGAGAATATTACTAGAAAATGCATTACTGAGAAGGATAGAGAAATGTTGAGGTGTCTTTATGGGTGGAATACAGTCTTTTTCGGTTTTGTTGTTCTCACCCTATAGGTCCATATTTGAGATAGCTTTTTCTCTGTCTTTCACATCTATTTTTCTTTGCGAATGATCTGTCGATCTTCTTGGTTGGAAGGGACAAAATGGTGCTGAATAGAGCAGAATCATATGATGGAGTACAACCCTCTCTAACTCCCCCACTCTTCGTGTTCCTTAACATCGCCAAATGGAACTCATCCGCATATCACGCTTATGGTCTTGGTGGGCTGCATAGAATATACTCATTATTCAGTCGTCCAATCAAATTGGAAGGGATAGCCCACCAACACAAGTGGCGCAATCTATCGGTTCAATGTTTTTGGCTACACTAAGAATATCAAGTCTTCTATAGTTCAGTCAGGGAGTCGGATGCTGATGAAGTATAAGTTAACGAAGATCATCTGATAAATGAATAACCAACACAATATACGTTGGATAACGCCAATGTTTTTATCCTGCGGAAAATTAGAATAGAAAAAACGCAGACGTTCTATCCTGCGGCAATTAAATGGAGAAGAAACAAACAAGAATTAATTACATCAACAAATGACACTAGCAAAATGCATAACTCGAAATTTTCTTCCAAGCAACTAAAACTTCCTTTCGGAAACTATTAACCAATTCTCATTATAAATCAAAACTAAAACACCAACTTTTGTTCTACGAAAATTGAGGAAGACTGAATCGCAGACGTTTATCCTGCGGAAATTATTGAGAATCGAAACGCGAACATCCCCCTTACGGAAATTAATGAAAACAAAAACGCACACATTCATCTTGCAAAAATTGATAGAAAACAAAACGCAGACGTTCATCCTACGGAAAAATAAACGTATGCATTTGAATTTGCGGAAAATAAAAATTCTCGCATATGAACGTTTTGTCTCGTGGAATCCAACAAGACGTCGACATTCAACCCGCGAGAAATGAAAACGTGATTATGGACATAGTTTTGACGGGCTCACAGGGAATCGAATTATTTGTTTATCTGGACGATGTTGTTATTCACGCGAGAACACTTTCCGAACATAGGAAAAAGTATTTGAACTTAGCTCATGGACTACGACAAGCAAATTTGGAATTACAGCCCGATAAATGTGAATTTTCACGACACGAAGTTCCCTATTTAGGCCATCAAATTACTGGAAACGGGTTGAAACCAAACAATAAGAATCTTGAAGCGGTTGAAAAATTCCCGCGACCTAAAAATGTGAAAAATATCAAACAATTCTTAGGATGAGCCGGTTATTATAGACGATTTATACATAAATTTTCAAAAATAGCACTACCATTGAATGAACTCCTGAAAGAGGATGCTCCGTTTCAATGGAATAAGGAACAAAATGAAGCCTTCAGAATATTGAAAGACAAATTGTGTCAAGAACCTGTTTTACAATATCCAGATTTCGATGAAGCTTTTCAACTCACAACGGATGCTAGTGGCTATGCCATTGCTGGCATATTGAGCCAAGGGCCTGTAGGTGAAAATAAACCATGCGCTTACACATCTAGATTACTGAACGAAAATGAATGTAAATATAGTACTCATGAAAAGGAGGCACTCGCTATACTATATAGTGTATCACAATTCCGACCTCATCTGTATGGACGCAAATTCACGATTGTCACTGACCACAGACCTTTCATATGGATGCGTACAGCGGAAGACTCCACCTCTAGATCAACTACGTGGCGTTTGAAGTTGGAAGAATATGATTTTGATACCATATACAAAGCAGATGAAACTCATGTAAATGCCGAAGCTCGATCTCGTAATCCATTAAATGAGTTAGGAGAGGTTGATGAACAAATAGAGAAAAATATGCAAAACACCCGTATAGGAGATGAAAACTCCGATTACATAATCGAAGACGTTGAAGCAATCTATGAGAATACAGCAATAAGATCCAGGAGGACTCCGAAACTAATGGAGGAAGGTCGTCAATATCGCGAACAGATCAAGAAGAAAAGAAAAAAACGTTTGACCGAGAATAACAAAAATCATGATTATCCTGATTCGAGCGGAGAAGATGAACTTATTGAGAATGATAAACATAATGAATCAACTCCTGAAGATATCAGAAAGCCACCCGAAAGAAGAACAATATCATATGACAATTCAATTTCCGGTGATTTCAAAGAAATACGCGATAATAACAATGAGTCAAAATTTAAGAATTATGAAGAAATGAGTGATGAGGAAGTGGTATCAGAAAATGATGACCACACTCCTCGCGATGATTCCTTATCCAAACATGCCAAAAAACTATTAAATACCGAAAATTCCTTATCACAGAAACATAACGACTCGACGCAGAGATTTTTCAATGAATCTCCCGATAGGAACATTACTTCACCAAATGAAGATAGTGAGCAATCAGATTCAGGAAACGATTCGGATCATTCTGTTAACATCGACGGAGAAGCTGATACGGATGAATCAATAATTGATAGAGAAATTGAAAATTTCGAATCTAATAAAAGGAAACTACGATACGGGGATAATATTTCTGAAAGTCGAGACCAATTGTGGATGAAAGAGGACAATTGGCTGTTTTTCATTGATGATGAAGGAAAACCTATTAATGATGTCACAAAATATTTTGCCAAACACCACTATATAGATTATTTTAGAAAACTAGATGTAGGAACCTGCAAAGAAATAACTAGGAATAATGAATGGTATATCGGACTATGTCTAGCACCCTCAAGGATAGTATCAAATACCAAAGAAATATTTGAAAATTTAGAAACCTCATTAGTAGAATTGAAAGATTTAATCCAAGAAAATAAAAATACTAGTTTGAGTGCATCAGTGTTAGAATTGGAAAATATATCTTGGATCAAAATAATTAACAAATTTAGACAAGCATTTGCAGAAATCAATATTGAAATAACCTTCTGCTTGGGAATAGTAGAAAAGCCACCAATAGCACGTAGAAATTCAATAATTGAAGAGGCACACTCCTCGCCTATAGGCGGACATGAAGGAGTCACAAAAACTTACAAACGGATCAGAACAAATTATTTTTGGGAATATATGGAGGATGATATCCGAAGCTTCATACAACAATGCTCACAATGCAAATTGAAAAAATTAAGCAACCCATGACAATTACTGACACACCGAGTTCAGCTTTTGAAAAAATAGCCCTAGATATAGTGGGACCATCAACCCTGACTCTGAGTAATGAAAATCGCTATATGCTAACTATGCAATGTTCACTCACTGAACATTGTACAGGCGCTGTTTTGCAAGATGCAACTGCACTTTCAATCGCAGATGCCTTCTCAAAAAAATTCATTTGTATTCATGGAATACCTAAAGTCATCCTGACTGATCAGGGAACAAATTTTTCATCCACATTGATTGAAATTCTAGCTGAAAAATCAAATATTCGACAAATTAAAACAACCGCATTCCATCCACAAACAAACGGGTCACTCGAACTAGCACATATAGTTCTTGTAGAATATTTGCGACAATATATTAGTAAAGATTCCGAATGGGATGACTGGGTAGAATTAGCTATGTTTCCATGTAACACTAGCGTTCACATAGGTACATGTAGGACACCCTGAGAACTAGTCTTCGCGAAGAACCCCATAATACCGTATAGTCAACCCTCACCGGAATACGAACGTTTAGACACTTATGATGATTATTCAATTCGTCTCTTAGTTAGATTGAATAGCTTGCAAAAAGAAGCCAAACAAAATTTAGAGATAGCCAAACAAAAATCTAAAGAATATGATGATAGTAAAATCAATCCCGTAACATTGGAAGCCGGAGATTTTGTATTCCTCAGGGAAGGGATGGAAGCAGGGGAGTTATGAGACCCGAATGAGGGACCATACAAAATTTTGGAGATAATCGACGATCAGAACGTGAAACTGGAAATTGGGAAGAAAGAAAAACTGATATCCATTGATAGAATCATACCCTCAGTAATTTATATAACTTGATTCACTACCGTCCCCCAACTGCCCCAACAACAATTTGAATTTACAATACTCCGATTATCAAATTTTCCTTTTTTTTTTACTAGAACATGTCTCAACAAAATATCTTGCCCGGCGAAGGATATCCACCCTCGTCGCGAAAAGGCAAACAATTGCATAAATGGCATTTGCTCCACTTGCAAGGCCAACCTAGGGCTGTACAAAAAGCTGCAATTGCCGGAGCGGTAGCCCGCGACGCGTATTTCAAGAAACATCAAAAGATCGCCAAACTCGCTGCCGAAGAACAGAGAGAAACCTTGGAATACTATGCACAGAAACAAAAAGAAGCTTGAAACTTGAACCTGAGGAAAACCGGAGGAGGAACTTCCGGCGCTCAACCGAAAATTCTCTCGGAAATCAACGTTCCGACCCCAAAAGCCAGGAAGATGGAAGAATATGACCCAGCCCATAACTGGAGAATGCCTTCCACCTCCAAGGTCACACAAACCCCAACTATCGCTCCTCTAATGACTCTGGGAATTTCAAGACCAGTCATCGATGGAACTGAGGTTTGCAATTATTGCGGAATAAACTCGGAGAATATAAGAGATTATATCGGATCTCTCGATTTCTGCTCAAAATGCGGCCGTGATAGCCAAATCTATTCACAAATCAATGGAGAATCGAGTTTTTTCTTGTTTTTCTTTCATTTTTCAAGTTGATATATATATTTTTCATTCCTCTTCATAGACATATATTTTTGGAAAAGTGCTCATATACCCCTTCTATAATACCTAATCTTCATATACTGCTCATATATTTTTTTTGAATGCTCAATCTTTGCTTCAGAGAAAAAAAAATTTCCTTCATATATCCTGTATATGATAGGATTATTATGAATTCATTATTTCTGCAAATTTTGTTCACTTTCTTTTCAACCCTAACACAGCCCAACCCATCTCCTTGCCATAGCCCTAGCCATGTGTTATCAACTATAATCCCACCTATGAAAGACACTATATATATATAAACTACACGCAATGTGTGTATTACCTTATTGATTTTAGTTTTTTTCCCATTCAGACAAAACGAGTGATAATCTGATCATTGATTCGAACTTGGAACATCTAACCGAGAGTGCAGGCCACGAAGACCCAAAGCACTCCCGCTTATCCATAGGCCATCCATTACCCTTCTATTCTGTCAAATTTCCCCGGAAAATTTCAACTTTGGTAGTAGACAGGGGAATATGGAACAAAATAGAACTGAATTCTGCGCAAGATTCATTTGGCAGTGAACGAATATCAAAGGGATGGATGATGAAGAGTTTTATTCATTTAGATGTACTAACACAGATCATGATGAATGGACGAAATCACAAAATCGAGCGAATTATCATGATCTAGATGCATATGATTTTTGCTCCGAGTGCGTATGCAAGAAGGATCCACAAGAGTGGGAGTTCTGCAAAGAAGTCTTATCACTAGCAATAGTTTATACTTATTATTTGAAATCTAGACGACTCATTGATAACTGACTCAATTTAATTGATAAGGCTGAGTGAATGGACAAACATACGTGAATTGGAGTATAATTTATATATGTGAATGAGGTTATGTTAATCGTATCTTGAGCGAAATCGCACTCTCACTTACTATTTATTTTCATCGAATTCATTCGTGAATAGAAAAGCATCTTTTTTCATCATATTTTTAGTCTCAACGACGAGTTTCCTTCAACCAACATCATGTTGTCACCATGGGAGATACCCATTCTTATCTCAACGAGGTTCCTGCTCACCCAATGTTTGGTTGGATATGATTGTGGTACCCCGAATCTGAATATTACGACCCTATCGTTACTAAGTGTTGAAGAATGTTCGATTCCCCACATACAACCAAATATTACCCGCACCAACATTCAATTGTCAAAATTTGAAAAAACTCTCGTACGTCAATGCAAAATCACTATTCATACAACTATACAGAGATGTGGAATGTTTCCTCATACCTCTGCCGTTCACAATGGTATTGCTGAATACATTTCTGAGATCGGAAAAACTCAATGCGAAGAAATGCACGAACTTGGAACTCTATATCTCTCCCATAACGATATCATTGCTGGATTGAGAGTCAATGCAACTAGCGTTAGACAAACTCTATTGGCAGGAAGCGTGAGTTCTGATGGAAAATGCGATGGATCCTCTTGATCAGACTCATACGGTTCCTGGGAAGACGTAATCGTTCAAGCCCCAATTAAAGTTACACCAGAAACGTATCGAGCATCTGTAAATTCAGAAGACAACAAAATCCATCTTCAATCCGGTGTAACTTGTCAACATACTGAAGGGAGTTGTATCAACAGCGGAGGAAGTTACACATTTTGGGATCCAATCCCACGAGATGTCTGTAATTTCAACGATTATGATATCATATACGAAGGGCCCGCTCACAAAATGGAGGACGAAACTACCGATGGAATCCGAACTGTATTTTCCCTAACGACAAAAGATACCACTTTTGCACTTGCGAAAATCGGTGGAGAAATGTTATGTGGATATACATTAATCAGAACTGAACATCCTAAACTTTTCTTTCTGGAAGGGAGCAACCTTCTTACCACTAAACGACTCGGAACCAAAGATTTGGACATGTTCGCATATATAAATTTCAAATTTGTATATGTTGAAAAACATATTCGTACACAAATGAATAGTTTGTATACAGATATACTCACACATCGTTGTCAATTAGAACAACAAGTATTGAGGAATTCTTGAACCAATGGAATTCATACACCTGATGAATTTGCTTATCATCTGATGGGAGGACTAGGTTATATGGCTTCAACATCCGGAGAAGTGATTCACATCATAAAATGTACTGCAGTAGAAACTGAAACAAGACATTCGAACACCTGTTACCATGAATCACCAATTACTATTGGTAATCATAGTCTGTTTTCAAAATCAAGGACTCACATCATCATCAGAGCTGGTACACAAGTCGATTGTAATCCATTCGTACCTTCTATGTACTTCATAGGAGATGGATGGTATCAAATGATACGAACACCTACAAGAACACTACCTCCGACAACTATCAAACCAATGACCGAACCAACATGGGAATACATTAGCCCGAAATACTTGGCTAACAGTGGCATTCATTCTGATAAAGATTTAGAACGATTGAGAAACAATATACTGTTCCCCATTGAACGAACAGCAGTACTCAACGCGGTAGCACGAGGCCCAACGAGACAACCAACCATCACCAAGGGAATTTCCATGACTAATCTACTCGACGAGGAAGCTTCGCAGAAAGTAGCCCGTACCACGTTCAATAAAATTTGGGGCTCATTTATCACTCTCGGGTCAGCGACAGCTGGCGTATTTGGTATCTGCCTATGTTTTATAGCGATCAAAGCAGCCGTAGATACCTTGATTCATGGATAAACTCTCCATGCTTTTTACGGATGTTCCTTCGTCTTGATCGGTGCAATTTGGGACTCAGGCACGAACTTACTCCTTCACCTTGGACGACGACGAGAAGATGGGAATAAAACGCATCAAGAAGTACCACAAGAAGATGAAAACGACGATAAAAAAAAATTAAAGCCCATCCACAATGTATCCTACCTTGACTGAAAGTATAACCCTGGGACCTCTAACAACGTCGTCGAAAGGAGCTGAACAATACCATAAACGACCATATGGATTAGACTAATGTTTTTTATATATTATGCCAAATCTCCCCTGGAGGTCTGTCAAAAAAGGGGGGAGGTGTAACATTCTCGTTACATCCTCGTTACATATTCAAATTTGAATACATATGGATATATATATATATATACATCTATCTGTTGCGGCTATCCTAAAGAAATTGAATTGCCCGGTCATATGAATCTCATGCCGTGTGCGCGAATCTAATTTTGTACACACGCAACTAATGTAATGAAGTGTCTCGTGTATTCTCCCCGTCCATGCTTTCCCTTCTGTTCTGGATCATTGGGTCGTGTTTCGATCCACTCTGTACGAATGTCTGATTTCCCATAGTTCGGTCAAGTTTTTGGATACTGTTCGAATCGTCTACTTATTATAGTGGCCGGGGCTGTTCAATGAGTGCATGTTTTGAGCTGGAGTTTTTAAGGAGCGTGTTGTTTTCAAGGTTTTTAGTCCGTAAACTTTGGAAGTTTATGACAGATGACCATCGTGCATATGTGGGTTTGCGCATGCTCCATAGAGCCTAGTTGAATGACTGTGGGACTATGTGAGGCAATTCACTCTAATTGCAGTGGCAGCACCTGTTTGATCCAACACTGTCGATGTCTACGCAACCACACGGCGGCAAAGAAGATTGCGCGGCTGTTATCAACACCAACCAGGAAAAATCTTCAACGAGCAAACACGAGCAATTGCCCGTGTCTAATAAATCACTGAAGGCTACAAGAGGTCTTCCAACCAATGCGACCTCGTTGAACCACGGAAAGTGCAATAGCTTGAATCCAATAACTGCATATTCCCAGAGTACCAATGAAAGGAAGAGAGAAAACCCAGAAACAGAACCAGAGGACTATGAAAATATTGTGGAACCCTACACTACCTGCTCAGATGAACTGACACAAGCTGATCTGAGTGTCCAAATGCCCTCTGTCAAAAGACATGCGAACAACTCTACCGTTGACAACTCGACTCTCAAAAACAACAACACAGAAATGGGACAGATGCTTTCAAACTTAGAGAAAGACATTTTTGGAAGAATTGACGAGTTGAGAAAGGAGATGAAAAAGGGAGGCGAAGAAATGGAAAGTCAGTTCAAGTCCATGAGAACCGAGGTGACTAAGGAAATTTCTGCCTCAAAATCGGACGTAAAAGATATGAAAACCAGTATCGCTGAAACAGACAAACAAAATCAACAGAGACTTGATTTGGCGGAAAGAAAAATCCACAACCTTGAGAGAACCATTGAAAACCAAGAAAGACTGCTAAGGAAATCCAATATTATTATTGAGGGCTCAGCTGTCACTGAATCAGTTTGTTTAGAAAGTTCAAGCCATTTCCTTGAATCGGAATTCGGTCTAAGAAATGTCGTGTCAGAAGCTACATCACTCGGACCTGGAAGAAAATGGATCTGCGTTAAGCTTTCCGATTCGGAGACGAAACAGCAAGTCATGACGGAAAAATCAACCGTATTGAAAGGATCATCCATTGGTATAAGTCATGACCTCACTCTTGAAGACCAATCGATTATGAAGAAAAGCCCGAGCCTGAGCAAAGAAAGAGTCTGATAAAGGGCATCGGACTAAAATAGGATACCGAAAAACGCGAATCGATGGCCAGTGAAGACATTGGTCAGATTCTACTGGAGATTTTACTTGGTATACCATTGGAAGTAAACAAGGCGTACCCCAGACAATAGCTGCGGTTTCCGGAACAGAAGTCAATTCACAAAAGGCCACCCAACCGTCGAAAAACTAGATGAAACATCCACAGGAGAATGACCCACCCGCATGAACATCTATGTAGGGGTGCGAGCTTATAACGACCCCCTTCCTACTAATAGCATACAACAGAAACAGGACGCGACCTTGACCTTCGGGATGCAGCATCACCAAAACAACATTATACAACAGGACAGGAGTTCGCTTGCTTCAAATGTCATCAACATTCTCTTTTGGGACGTGCACGGCTTGAGTATGTTACGAAGTGACAAATGGCAAGTGTGGTTCATATCACTTCGTAACAAAATTGGTGCCGGGTGTGAATAGTTTGAAGGATTCGGTGGTGGAGTTTGAGATCTCGGTTGACATCGCGAACAACAAGTCTCTTCCGTTCGGGAATAAGGATTTCTCTCTGGACGAAATTCTCGTCCTTCAGTGAACCTTTCGTGATTCATCTGTGTATCGGAATATTCTCGCCGAGAATAGTATGCGCGGTCTCTGTCTCTCGATTCTCTATAAGGGGGATTGTTCGTGTAATTTGGATCCCTCCAACGTGTTGGAGACGGGCTTTTATTGATTCTCCAGCGGGGATCCTTTTCGGGGGTATACATGGCATAGGATTGTGGAGAGTGAGATCTGGAATACCTTGGATATGGTGAGTATGTGTCGTTTGGATAGCGCGGGGGTCCGTGAGATTCTGGACGGGGTGAATTCCTTCGCGCTAGGTCGTATGGTGTAGGATATTGTGGATATGGGACGTTTGGCGAGTGATATGATGTAGATGCTGGATTAGGGTCGTATGAGAACGGAGATCTATGTTCATATCGATAAGAGAGGGATGGATAATATTCTTCTGGTTGACTAGGATAATGAGGAGGCTGTGTGAATCTATTGTCGTTAAATTCCTTTGAGGATCCACCGTAATATGACTCTGCTCCGATCGCTCGATTACAGACGTCATCATAGTCGGCAGGATTCCCTAGCATAACGTATCTAGCGATTTTATCTGGAAGTCCATCCAAACATCCAGTTTTCGCGGCTCTATTTATGTGATCCTTCATCCCTTGCGTGAGTGTAGTATTTTCCTTTATGTACAATTTAGCGTCACGCACCACATAACTATATCTATTGAGAAAATTCCTCACTGTTTCGTTTGGCTCACTGGCCGTAGTTTTCAAGCTCCTCATTATTTCTTCGAAAGATTTTGAGGTGGAAAACCTACTTCTGAGTTGTTTTGCTGATGCAGCTAAATCCTCGAACTGTTTTCCATCTACGAAATCTTGAGCAGGGCCAGTGAGTCGCGTCTAGATTTTATTCACTATATCTCCTTGGGCGAGCCCAGGATTCATTTTATTGAATCGATCGACCTCCTGTAAGAAAATTTCGAGCGGAGGTGACTTTCCGTCGAACAGGGGTATGCGAGCTAGTTGTTCGCAGACTCTGAATTCTGAGTTAGATCTCGCGAATCCAATGAGTGTTTGAGAGATATCTATTTCTTATCTGGCATGATGTGTTTGAAGTTGAGTTCGGAAGAAGAAGAGGAAAAAATAGGGTATTTTTCTTTCCTTTTTTCCTTCAACGAATGGATGTTGTTCAGTGTGAGTTTGGGGACTTTTCTCCTTTAACGAGGGGGAATAAAAAAAAATCAGTTTGGATTCTAGTTAGATCGACACGGACCGGGATTGAAAGTTTTGCTAAGTTCAGATTCTGTCAAATATTGATTTTGATACAGTTGTCTCTTTAATCCTTTGAGGGCTGCTCTTCGACCGGATTTAGGCATTGACAAACAGAATGTCAGGGGATGAGAGTGGACGGGAAACAAAATTCTTTTGTTCCAGAGAAAAATCTACCACAGCATGCGGTCAGAATTTTCTCGAAACTGAGGTAGTGAATGTATGTAGAAGGAAAAAAAAACGTGGTGAGAAATCTCTTTATTGAAAATTTCGGAGCCTAACTCCCTGTTCAAGAGGAAAACTCACCGCAGGCTGCAGTCAAGCTTCCTCGAAAGCAACGACATGGCTGCAATTCCTAATAAAAGATAAATGCACCGTATTCGGTTCTAAAGGAGTTACTTTGATATTCTCGTTGTACTATTATTCACAACCTCAACAACAATCAAGCACCACCGCAAGAGGCAATCACCGACGATTGGAAAGATTCGTAAACACAGTAGAAAAATTTCGCGCTATTGCTCTCCAATATGAAACACTCACCGCTGAATGCAGTCAAATCCTCCACAAGAGAGAGAAAATACCGCAGGAGAATCCAGGATCGGATCGAATTCTATAATCTCAATCTGTTTACACCCCTATCAATCGTTTCACCACCATTACAGTCGGTGTTAATTAGAAAGATCGGTAAACAGATTTTCATCCCACAAATGCGAAACAATCACCACTGACTGCAGTCGGAAGTTTTACGAATGAGGAAAACAATATCACGCACAGACTCCTTTGATTTGAGGATAATATCACCATTAAACATCCACGGGCCTTAACAATGAACCAGCATCGCATGAAAGGCAGTCACTGACCATCGAAAGAGTCCGCAGAATGCTCAAAGTCCCAAGTTATTATTCTCCTCTCGTGAAACACACACCACAGAATGCAGTCATATGTATCACAAGCAGAGATAAAGAATAACCTAGAAGAACTCAGTGATTTGATCCAGAATTTTACGTGAACACAAACAGTATGATCGAGCGAACGGAGAGCAAGCAAATCTATTTCTTTTTCCACAAATTTATTGAAAGAGAACCATCTATGTCCAAACAAAACTCAAATTCCAATGCCGAAGACCGTGTTTTAACCGTTTGCGGTATACGAAGCTACTCGTATACTTCCTGATCGCGGATGATATAATTCCCGAAGTCCTCGACTGTGAAAGATTGGGGTTCTCCGAGAACTATTTGTGACGTAAAAATGCGATAAATTAGGTATGATTGCCGTTCGCAATCACACTACATACATATGATACAAGAAGAAAAATAACAATTGAAGAAAAGAGCATGGAGAATTGCATGTGAACAGATGAAGCGGTGTAACATAGAGGAAAGAATTGTGTGTATCAGTTCAGAGTATCGCGAAGAACTCGTGTTGTTGCGTGATGTCAACATGCAACGAAACGTATGCAACGTTCGTCGTCGTCGACGACGTTGAAAAAGAATCGATTGTTTGACACAGTAACGCGAGAAAAAGGATTCTCACAATGAGATATCTTCCGTCGCATATGAATGTTTAATTGGAGGAAACTCTTTTGATGAATGGAAAGTTAGATTTGAAAGGAGAAGAAATTAAAATTGGGAATGAATCGAATTTCGTAACGTCATTGAACAAACTACGTTATTGAGCAAAATCTCATCAACTCGATAAGTACCCTTATTGAATCGGATGAAGAAAGAAAAAAAAAGTATTTACTGTTGATGAAGATCTCAAACCCCACACCCGGCACCAATTTTGTTACGAAGTGACAAATGGCAAGTGTAGTTCATATCACTTAGTCACAAATCATTTATTGTTCGAAACGGCCCGAGCGGCTAGACCGAATTGAATGTGTGGGTCTGCTCACGTTTTAAGCTTGCCGAGGAACTCCAAATTCCAAGGCGGCACCCGTAGATATGTTCAATGATTTCGTTTCAATGATGAAAGGGAAGAGAAATCAACTAATAGATTGACCTTTAGTTTTTACTGCGAGGGTTATTCGCATTGATATTTATTTCTCTTGGAGGGAGAAAGAGAGAGGAAACAAATGAAAGATATTACAATAAAACGATTCGAATAGAAGGGAATAACAGATACAATGACTTCGAAATTGCAAGATTTTTAACAGTAACATCGAGATAGTTTCTGATGGGAGAAAGTATGTGTATGTGTATGTGTGTGTACATATGAGAATAATTCACGAACCTCACTTCCGTTCAAGCTGACCTTTGAATATCTGGCTGCGAGCTGGATCCAAAGTGAGCGACCAAGATCATGTGGATGGTGGCAACTGGGTCAGGAGTTTGGATACGGTTTGGATGCACTGAATTCAGTGATACTCTGACTTAAGAATTTACTCGGGAAGTCCGAGTGCGAAGATTCAAATAAGAGAGTGAGAGCGGTACAAACGGGTTTGGCGGAATAGGTATTCCGTCAAAAATTGTTACCGACACGTGGAACTTGCGCGAGTTCGATCACGGTACCAAACGAGAACTTTGTTTCGTTTAACTTGGTAAATCCGCGTGTTATCGAGCTTGCTTTCGCAAGGCATGTCCCTGATAGATCCCGAAAGTATACCTTGGCTTTCGATCAGGATCGCTCTTATTTGAAAGAGCGAATGATTTCTTTCTGCCGTCGGGAGTAGGGAATAACGCGGTTGGATTTATGCCGATTTTGAGTTTGCTCTAGTTACCATGCTCCCTAATCAATGAATGTGTGTCAGAGAGAAGTAATGAATTAGGAAGGGGATGGATGGAAGGTGTGCGGGGCACCTTGGACTCAGCTCGATGCAGTTTCAGCAAATTCTTCGCACATCGAAATGTTGCAAGTGACCTAGTCTTTATATGAACAGAAGAATGTCAGCAAATTCTTCGCATAACGATATGTTATGATGATTATTTGACAAATGTTTAATGAGTTCAAGAATAATGACAACAGGAGGTCCAATGATAGAGAATCTTAGGTGAATTCGTTTGTCCTTCCTCGCATGTATGCGCGCTTCCATTTTCGCTTCGGATAGATGCAGAGGGGTTGTTCTATGTTTCCAATATTTCGTCTCTATCCCACTCTCTCAAGTGTTCTCTCGAATTACATGTTATCACTTTCTTCCGAGAAAACCATTGCGAGGAATCGTTGATATTTTGACCTTGCGAGTTCTCTATCAGACCTCCCATGTCCGAATTATCCAAGTATAGCTTAACTGTATTAACTTCAGTGAATCTGATGAATAAATGGATAGCAGTGATATCCCATATAACGAGAGAAGCCCTTGGATTCATTGTTCATTATTGGAAGTAATTTCACTGTTATTAAAACCTATGTTCTGGAAATGTTTTGATAATTTTTGTATTAAATTCATTGACAGTGTCCTCTGAATGAATTCGAATCCTTATCTTGCTTATGGGTAAAAGGTTTCATATAATTAGAAGAGAATGAGGGGGGCAAGTTTTTGGTAGGCACATCACAAGTCATTTGACATTTAACCGACACATATCCGATAATGCTATAAATTGTATCAGTGAAACGTGGTGCGATACAGAAGCTAATAATCGTCTCCCTCATAATCTGAAATCTACTTTCAACGTGTGGTCTGTGGCTATTCGAGAGAAATCAGTCGGTGGGGCCAGTGGTGGCTTATTGTTATCAAGTGAAACTCAATGTGAGAGTAAGGTTTTAGACGTGACCCCTTGGTGGATATTTACTAGAATGAAGTGCAATCATAGTTCACATATCATAGTGAGGACTTTTTACTTTCAACTCTTCCTTGATCTACCAGCTATGCTGGAATTACTACAAGAAACCTCAAGCGATATACGCGGGCGGTTCGAGGGTGACCCTATTATCATGGGTAGCGACTTCGACGCGAGGGTGGGTAACTTGGACCTAACTCTACCCGAGATACTTGACTCAACTGCTGGAGAGATCCTCTCTGGATACCGTGGTCAATAAAAATGGCCACCTGTTATATAACGTTATGATGGAAAATAGTTTTATTCCTCTCAATGGTAGAACGAATAGCGATAAACCGGCACAACATACATACGTTGGTAGAAATGGGCTTAGTATAATTGATCTGGTATGGATTTCAGCAAATCACGCAAATATAGTAAATGATTCAATAGTACGCCATGGTATGTTGGGATCAGACCACCTTGGGGTCACACTGTCAGTTATTGCAGGCTCATGTTCTGATGATAGGGAAGAAGGCATAACCGATCCCTCTCATGGCACAGCACCCCCGTTAGAAAGAATATATTGGTCCCTAGATCAACAAAATGAATATCAAAATTACCTATCAAACACTGATAGTCACGGAATCAATATGTTAAACGCTTCCACGGACAAAATAAATAATAACCTCACTTACGCTATTTTAGATGCAGCAAAATACGCGGGTATGTCCCGAACAATATTGACGGGTAAAACAAAAAGTAAATCAGGGAAAGTTTGGTTTGATAGGGACTGCCTCCTTGCGAAAAAAGAATTAAGAAAAACGTTGTCGAGTATAAAGCGATCTAATTATGATACAACTCAGATTGAGAACTACTTGAAGATTGAGAAATCATATAAAGCGTTATTAAGAAGAAAAGAAAAACCTTTTACACAGCAAATAGTTGAGGAATTTGCAAATGTACGTAATCCCAAGGTCTTCTGGAATGCTATCAAGGGCTGCCGTGCAAAATCATCAATTCAAACTGATAACATTGCAATCGAAACCTGGAATGAATTTCTTCAACTGAATTATCAAAGCAACCAGCTGAAGAGCTGTACTTACCTTGGCCTTCTGGATCCTATCATGGATTATTGCATCACAAGAGCAGAAGTTCTTACGTCTCTAGGTGAAATTAAAAGTTCTAAAGCACCTGGCCCCGATGGCATCCTGAGGGAACTTATCAAATCCTTGCCTGACAACTGGATCGGTTATTTACAAGACCTATTTAATGAAATCCTTGATAGCGAAAATATTCCAACTACTTGGGCACAAGTGTCCGTTGTGATGATACATAAAAAAGATTGTAAAAAAGACCCATATGATTACCGAGTTGTTACCTTGATAAATAACATCACGAAGCTGTTTACACAAATCATTCACGACCGCTTAGTAAACTGGGTTACTGAAGCTCAAATACTGCCAGAGGAGCAAGCCGGATTTCGTCAAGTTAGAGGGTGTATGGACAATGTTTTTGTTTTTTATTCGACTATTCAGATGAAATTACGGCAAGAAGGTTCAAAAATTTACGAACTATTTGTTGATTTTAAGCGGGCTCTCGATTCAGTTCCACGAAGCTTGTTATGGTCGGAGTTGCATCTGTTAGGAATCATCCCGAAGATTATTAGACTGTTGAAAGCGCTATATGACCAAGCCACGCTTGGTATCCGTACAAACGTAGGGAATACGGAAAGGGTCCAAGTGAGTCAGGGAGTTTTACGGGGGAAAATATTGAGTCCTCTTTTGATCCTGTTATTCTTGGCGGATATTGTGAATTTCTTTCGGGATAGGGGCGTGAGAGGGGTTGATATAGATGACCTTGCTGATCCTCTCATGTTATTGTATGCTGATGACCTGGCAATACTTGCATATTCACCAGCAGATATGAAAAGTAAGCTCAAGATATATTATAATAGTAGCAAGATTGATAGTAAGCAAGATTATTGCACAGAAAATGAGCTGAGCGTAAACACCTCAAAAACGAAGATAACGATATTTGAAACTCCGGGTAAAACCGATAGATTCTCACAAAACTTTACTCTCGATGGTACCCCGGTAGAGATAGTGGAAAAGTATACCTGTTGAGGAGTGAAATTTTCTTCATCGGGCACGGGACTTGCAGCGGCAAATACTGCCGTGATTAAGGCGGGTATGGCCACGTCTTCAATTATATCCATTCTGTCAAGAGCCGAGGCTTTACTGTACACGGCTCCAATATGGGGTCTCCAATATCTGGACGTACTCGGAAAAGCCCAGCAGTTTTTTTTCAAAAGCCTCCTCCTTTTACCAAGCAACACAGCAGGGTACATACTGTGACTAGAACTGGGCATACTCCCGATTGCGTACCGAGTAATTAAACTGACACTCGGATGAATCATGAAAATATTAGGAATAGACGACTCGACATTACCAAAAATTTGTTTCATGCGACTGGCACGATAAGCCAGGACGGACGTAGGATAACACTCCTTATAATTGGGTTTCAGCTATACAGCAGGCACTTCGCGATACGAACTCATCGGGGCTATGGAGTAATCTTGAGTACAATCACTGGGAGGACAGCGTGAGTCCGATTATGACACTCCTTGCCCAAAATATGAGAGAAGCAGATCTCATAAAACTAACGCAATCAAACTGCTTGAGGGTCCCTCTTATGAGGTCTTTTGCTGATAATTATTGAAGCTTTTATCCGCCTAGATGCAAGTTACCCTTCATCAGAGCAAAGATACAGGTGTCTGTTGCAAACGCATACACAAAACGATTTTTTATTGATGGAATCACTTTTAGTCTGGATCATCCTATGCAACCATGTACAGTTTGCAACCTAAATGGAAATGACTCCTTGATGCATATTCTTTGGTTTTGCCCAATTACCAAAAACTTCACGTGATCACCTGCTGGGTAGTTTTGGTACCCCTGTTCTCTCGCATGAGGAAAACCTGCTGTATATCCTTGACAGGGATGATATTGCAACTCTTGAGGCTTTGTACAGATTCATAGGTGAGAGTTTTAAAACTAGAGCTTTTGCTATAGGAGAATGATGTAAAACTCCCTAAATAGGCGATCATTGTTATGTTATCAGAAATACATCGCATCTATAAGTTTGTAGGAATATAAATAAGTGCCTACTAACGTAATCCAAAGGGAATCTCCCTTCCATAAATGTATGTACATCTCATATGTGGGATAAAACTATACTACTACTACTACACATACATATAAACGTATACACACCTTCATCAAATGTTTGCACTCTCAATTCAATTAAAGAATAAGCTCATTCAACTATGAATCATTTTTGAAAGGATAATGCGAGGAATTTCATTCTATATACAGACACTGCAGACTATGTGAACATCTGGGTGACAGACTTGGGGAGACCCTTTCCATGCAATAGAAAAGCATGTATGAAAAATCGTGACCAGAACAATGGTCTGCGTTGTTTCACGACCCAGCTATGCAACATGAATCTAGGCTCTTCTCGAGTCTATATAGAGAAAAACCTTGGCCTACGTGCACTTTCAGAAATGATCATGGTTTTTAAAATATGGAATAATTTCTGATTGAAATAATTATCATCGGAAATCTATCATATATTCATATCTTTCATCTTGATCAACGATAACATTCACTAGTTGAATGAAAATCACATAATTATCAATTAGCTAATAATGAGAATGTTTTGAATGAATATTTCCTTTTACCACCTTACAAACAACATTGGAGAAACAGCGGATTCTTTTTGGATACAACGATAGTTTTTACTCACCATACAAGTAATGAATTATCATATCACCATCGAATAATAATAGGGGAGAGTCACCGGGTGTGGGATACCTCCGGTTGTGGGACAGTCAATTTTTTTTTGACATGTCGTAACAAAACTCAGGATGTTTGGAGCGTGGAATTTTTCTCACATCATAAACAAGTTTTTGACATGGAAAAAGTCCATCAACGCACGCGTACACCCTCGTATAAATAGCGCGTCAAAATCAAGGAGAAGAAAACAAGTTCAAATATTCAAAAGAGGGCTTTTATTTCAAGTGGATAAAGCAATGACGGAAAGTTCAATATACGTATGTAGTGTTTTTATCACACTTTCGAATACCATAGGCAATGACACGAGAATTTTTTATTCGTACGTTTTTTATGCGTCATTGGCGATTGAGTGTCATCCCCGGTTGTGGGACGAGAAAGTTCCCGGTGATGGGACGCCAATTTTTTATGTTTGTAGCGTACGTATGACATGAATATGTATGACATAATTATGATCGAAAATCGACTTTTCTTTGGGAAAAGTCTTGATCCAGGTTTGTGTGAATTTTTCAGATCATTGATAACATTTTCCATGGAATTCCTTGTGTTTTTGAATCCAATCGATTGTGAGCATCATTTTTCCTCTGGTGCTAACGTGTTAAAATGGATGATGATGATGTTTTTAGGCAGAAAACATGACAGATTTGAGTATTCGTCTCCTTTTTCCCCATAAAATGCACAGTGGGGCATGATTCATTCCGCCTGGCTGAGAAGTGAATTTTTCGAAGTTGACTGGCTGTCTCCGCTACTTTCCCAACTTCAAAAGAGTTTTAGTGCACGTTTGAAAAGGTATTTGATGAATTTTGAGATTTGAATCCGCCATACTGGATCCACCATTCTGAATTTGCAAAATCTGACCCTGGATTCGTAATCAGCGACCCAAAAAACTCCCAGATACAGGGTTTCATATGAATCAGCAAACGCCTCACAACGCTTGAGAATTTTCGCCACGATTTTTGAATTTTGACCCATTGTGAAATGATCACGGACCAAGTGAATATTGATAATTATTAAATTCTCGATGGTTTTGCTTCATATTTCCCCATTGACAGCCGGTTCTGTACCGATATACGTTGATTTTCGTGGGGGTCCCATAACCGGCGACGTTTTTTTTTCGCGAAAATTCAACATTTTACAAGAACGCTTGTAAAATTTTCCTCATCAGCGAGATCAAGGCAAGTCTTTCATGGGAAGTTTGGGTATGAATCCACCTTCAAAATGAGATATTATTGAGCAGATTATATCGACTCACAAAACAGTTATGGCTGCGAAACAAAACGGGTCGCACACCCGGTGGCTCTCCCCCATACATGAACTACATTTGAACATTGATTTGAATTTTGATAATATTATTGATAAAGATCAATCTCTCAAACAATGTTTCAATGTAGTTATCCATAGGAATTCTGACAACCAAATTGTTGTTTGGAAGGTGTGATCTATGTAACATTCAAATTATTTGATCATTAGTTATTATCAATGATAAGACTCAATCAAGATATACAGGGTAGAGCAGAAGTCTGGAAACACCCCCATAACTTTTGAACGGGGCATGATAATAGGATCAAATTCATCTCGAATTGAAAGAGGGGTCAAGGGCTATCTTAACGGGGGACTTTGAGTTCTCCAGCCCTGTAGGGGACGATGAGAGGGGAAGGGGGGCGAAAATCTCGAATGAGACGGGAGGGCTTGTGATACGTCGTTCGATAGGGTTTCCCAATCCAAATCCAGCGGTTCTTTGTTTTTTGAAATCGAATCATTTTTCGCTGAGTTATCGTAATTTTGATACCCTGATGTGGCAAAGTCTGGAAACACCCCCATACCTTTGAACGGGGCATGATAATCGGGTCAAATTTTTTTCATTCAAAGGAAAGATCAAGGGCTATCTTAACGGGGGACCTTGGGTTCCCGAGCCCTGTAGGGGGCGTTGGGGGCAGGGGGACGGGGCGAGAATTTCAAATAAGACGGGGAGGCTTGTGATACGTCATCCAATAGGGTTTTCTAACCCAAATCCAACGGTTTTTTGTTCTTCGGAATGGGATCATATTTCGCTGAGTTATCGTAATTTTGATACTCTGATGTGGCAAAGTCTGGAAACATCCCCTTAACTTTTGAACGGGGCATGATAATTGGATCAAAGTTTTTTCGAATCGGAGGTTATTTCTATCCCAATCTTGGCACTACCCGGAATCAACGGCGTGGACGGGTCGGGAATCTGATTCCTTGTGTGTGTAGTGAGTGTGTTGTTGTGTGAGTAGGTGTGTGTGGGTGGTTGTGTGTGATTGTGGGTGTGTGTGTGCGTGCATGTGTGTGGTTGTGTGGGCGTCGGTGTGTGTGGGTATGGGTGGTTGTGTATGGGTCGCACAGGCCCATACGACCGAACCACCCACCCACCCTCACACACGCACACACATGCACACACACACGAGGAATCAGGTTCCCGCCACGTCCACGCCGTTGAGTCTGGGTAATGTGAAGATTGTGATGAGAAAACCTCCGAATGAAAAGAAATTTGATGTCATTATCATGTCCCGTCCAAAAGTTATGGGGGTGTTTCCAGACTTCGCCACATCGGAGTATTAGAATTACAATAACTCAGCGAAACATGATCCGATTTCAAAAAACAAAGAATCCGGTCATAAAACTATGATACACGGGGGTCGGATGATTCTGTGGATTGGAGGATGCAATTGGAGCATCTCGGATTAATCTCATCCAGTTGAAATATTGGAATTGCAAATGGTGGATCCAATAAAGCGGCCGGAATTCCGGAATCACTCCGGATTCTCTGGAACGTGGGGGAAGAGGGTTTCTGGGGTCGCTGGCGACGAATCCGAACTAAGATTTCCGGAATCACAAATGGCTAATCTAATGTGGCGGTCGGAAAAATACTAAATCTCTCGAATTTGTGAAGACATTGTCATACGGGGGCTTTGGGTTCGCTGATCACGAATCCGGACTCAGATTTCCGGAATCGCGTATGACGAATCCAATATGGCAATCGGAAAAATTCGAAGTCTCCTCAATCTTTGAGAGCATTGTCATACTGAGGTTTTTGAAGTCGCTGATCAAGAATCTGGACTCAGATTCCTGTAATTACGATTGGTGAATCGAATATGGCGTTGGGAGGAACTGAAAATAAGGGAAATTTGGGGGAGGATTGTCGTACGGGAGTTTGAGGGATCGCCGATACATATTCAAATCCAGATTTCCGGGATTATGAATGGGAGATTAGGTGTGGGGATTCATGACGATCTGGATATGAGAAATCATCCGCCCTCTAAAATAAATCTTCGTTCAGAAAAACTTCTGGTCGTCGATCACGGAATTGAGGTCACATTTCTGAAATCGGAATGGACGCATCACGTACAATTATCGACAAAGACATTCAATATGATGGGAACAAATATCATAATCATTTCAGGAATCATTCGAGGACTGGTCACACAAATTCGCGAACTTTCAATGGGTTCCATTCCAATAAAACTCCTTGCAAATCTTCTCTGAGCCTAACCATAAATACTGCTGGTTTTTAGCTTGTGGATTTGTGTATTCAGGCTCCAAGCTGTCGGCATAAGCATAACCCAATGTGCACCACGAGGAGGTTGCGCGATCAGACTTTGCACATCGAATGGCCCTGAAAAGGGCCGATTATTGTAACATGTCTTTCAATTAGCAATTGTCCAACTTAGCGTACGTACCTCATGGTTGTCCATCTGACTATCACACTCTGTTTGTTGAGTTTCTGTCTCATCTTCTCGTGATATGTTTGATCATAGTACATAATGCCTATGGTTTCAAAATTACTCTTTACCCAACTGTAGAGTTTTTGGGGTGTCAATATGGCATTTTGAGGTTCGGCAGTCAGACTCGCTCTATATGCTCCTCTCTTGAATGTAGCACCAATCCCGTCACAAGCACCTTTACCGTGAGCAGTTGCGCTGTAATGCGATTTAGCGTCAATACTGAAATCTTCTTTGTGCTGAATCAAGTTCGCGATTTCAAATTCATTTTTGAAATGCTGCTCCGCTCCGTCACTGGTATGAATAATCTTGTCAACTTTTTTCACATTTCGTTGGGTTTGAGGAATTAACAAAGTCTGAATAGCATAAACAGCGGAGGTGTCGTGTTTTAAATTCTCATATAAGAGAATAAAACTCTTGTGCTTAACAACAGGTCCTCCCTCATGATAATGAATGGCAGGAAATACGGTGCATCGATCGTTGTTGAAATGGGATGCTTGTGAAGCATCCTGGCAAACATACGCGTAGTTTTCAGAAAAATCAAACGTCACCAGTACTTCGCCATCGCGGAGATTGTGTTTTCTTTCTTGGATGGAAAGTTTTTGTTGCTTTGAGATGAATGAATGGGGTTCCAGAATTGTTAGTATATTGCACAATTCGAGTATGAAATCATCAATTTTCATGATCCCTGTTCGTAGAGTTGAACAATCCGTTGCCGTCCAAACTGAACATTGAATGCCTGTGATGGATGAATTCTCTAGTAACAGGTTGGCAACGGGAGATTTGATTCGAAATGATTAATAACTCGGAAGAATCGACCTTATTGATCATCGGAATTCTAAATCAAAGGGGGAGCACAAAAATATGGAACATGGGAAGTGAGGAGAATTTTTCACTTGGAAAGGTGTAGAAAATCACATTCCGAGTTTCTCACGGAAACAGAAAAGTCGCAATTTCGCGATTTTACACGGTATCCCACCGCTGTCATCAGTTTTGTCACGGCGAGAGCAGGACTGTGATTTTCGAGTCCTGTGTGCCGCAATTTTCTCCTGATTTGGAGGAGAAATCGTGGACGCATCAAACCCGGGTGGTGAGACCGGTGCTGTTTCCAAGAGAAATTCTGAATCATCCGGGAACGGAATCAGACGACGGGGGATTGAATGATGATAACGCAAAATTGAGATCACTCTATATAACCTCCCTCCACGTTTGGAATACTTCTATTCACAAATGAATTCTCCTTAACTATTTCACCGAACATTCCATCTTATATGGTGTATTTCACAGACTACTGTAGAACGAGGGTTACAATAGATTAATTCCGAAGTGAACATGGAGTATCGCTTCTGAATTATGTGATACATTCCTTCAGCTTCCAATAACTCGTGATCTCAAAATATTCATATCACCTCGCAGGAGAGTACTCGGGAAGGAGTAATTCATATATGGTTGTATATGAGCGTTCATGAATCATATATGAATCATATGCGAACATATATGAACATATATGAGATCATATATCAGAATATATGGATTTTGGCCATATATGATCATGTACGAATGAGACTGTACATCGCCATACGTGATCATATTCAATCATGCATTATCATCTAAATCCATACATGGGCAGAAGAATGTCACAATTTTTCATGGAACATGATGAAAAACCAAAGGAAAGAGAAGTGAGATCAATGCTGATAGATTCCCCACTTTCATATATGACCAAAATCCATACATGCTCATACATGAATGCGTATATGAATCCATATATGGGTCCATATATGGAATTTTTTCCCCCGGGTATAGTATTTTGTCTTCCATTCGAATGACAAGAAATGTATCTGGACCTATCGACAAAGCATTTATATGCTCGCTACCAACTGGATTATCCCAAGTTCAATACACAATACTAAGAGGAACAGAAGTTCCCGCTTGTGACGAGAGGAACTACGATAAGGAAAAGAGAGAAAGTGAGTGAGGTCACACAGTAAGGAAGGGTTCACTGATCGATCCCGATGCAGGAAAAAGAAACAACCCAAACGTCCAAGGGAGGATCCAACGTCTCCATCCATTGTTATCCGCAATTCGTTATAGTCACTGAGCACGGGAAATTCACTACATCCCGATCACAGTGGTGAAATCGCGCTTCAGTCGATGTTCTTGGATCGTACCACTGATGTTAACCAATTATTGAATGGAACTGAGAATGGATTAGAAGACTTGGGCACACTTTCGCAATATAACTTCCGAACTCGCACAACTCTCTCTCTCTCTCTCTCTCTCTCTCCATCGCTCCCGGAATAATCACAAAAACCCCCAAGAGACTTGATACGCCAGGAGAGAGTTCCGATTGTCCACATCCATCTCGTAAGCGGAAGAGCCCAGAATTTTCCTTGGAAAGATCCATCCCTTCAGGGGTTGAGAGGTAGATGCGCGGGACAAATTCCTTGTTCATTCAGACAGGGGGAAACATGGACCCCTGTTGGAAACTTCGTGACGGTCATAGCTCCCGGGCCATGAAAATTCTCCAGAGACAAGGGAGAAGAAGCGCGAACTCACTGAGAAAAGGAAACGCGAACGGTTTCAGAGTTGAGGAGGAACTGATGTGCAGGGTGGTGTTGAGTGGCGATCTCTAGTCTTGGAGGGGATAACGAGATTATGGGAGAGGTTTTCAGGAGGAAAATGGGAGGTAAGTTTTTCCTGACGTGGTCAGCACTTCAACTCAACGTTGGAATTCGAAGAAATCCGCTGTCGGGTTTCAGTGTCGATGAGCCCCACACGTGGCTGATCGCTGTCGAGGACAGATTTCTGCTGGCCTCAATATCAACAACGCACGTATGCAAACGGCCGGGAACAATGTATAGTATCCATAAGAAGAAAGTTGAAATATTATTTCAAAGTTGGGTGTAATTGAGAGGATGAACCACCGGGAATTCCAGAAAATTCTACTCGAGATCGCCTCTCGACAACACTGTCAAAAAGAAGGGATAAGGTGTCGGAACAAAAGGATAGAGAAGAAAACAATAGAGGCATAGTACGTCCGTAACGCGTGCAACGAAGATTCACACGCACACATGGATAATCGTGTATGCGTGAAACTCCAAGCCGCAGTACGTAGGAGTGCGAGAGTGAGGGAGGATGAAGGAGAAAATTTCTCCACTTCGCATGTGTGTATGACTACAATGCTACGATGCAGAGAAGGGAGGTAAGTAAACAAAGAAGGAGCAGGGGAGAGAAGAAGAGACGGTGTCAAAGAAAAATGAAGTCAAAAGATATATAAAGTGGTCGCGAGAATGATCAGACGATGGGGCGAGCGGAAATCACGCAATCCACCCCGCGACATTGCATTCGAAAATATAATGCAAAGGGCCGAAAGATTGCGGGACGTGACAGTATCAAGCGCCGTCCACACTCCGAAGGTTAGCCCTAGCCAAATCGGCGCAGTCGCTTGCGGATTGATCCACCGCATGGTTGCGCGCTCCTCACCTTATCATGTGGTTACTTTCGTGTGGGTGTGAGTGTAGTTCTTCATTCCTCTTTATAATAACAGATTAATGATGGCACTGCCATTCCAGCAATTTCATTTTTATGAAGTGTGTGAATGCCGCGATATAACGTTATATATTCCTCTTGTGATTGCAACCTTTAATTGGTGTCGTTATTTTTGTGGAAATTTTCCAAATTTCAATATTTTAGTTATTGTTCATCCCATTGTATCATCTCCACTTTAAGAAGACGGAGATTTACTAAATGCAGAGATTTATGGGTGCACAATGTTCTTGAATCCATTTAGATAGAAGATCCGAGGCATTTAAACTTTTTTCTCAGCGGTATCACAGACCGCGATACCATTTGAGGGTTAACCTGTCCAATCGCGGATGACCCTAGTGTGCTTTTCAACTATCAGTTCATGCTGATGGAATCTGTGACATGGCTACTAGGGTCGAGATTTCAATCGAATTTATTTATACTACTTTATTTTCATATATAAACGATTATTCATTTATTTGTTGATTCAGCTATTCATTATTTGAACTCTTCCTTTGATTGTCAGTACACTGTGAAAAAAATTTCGGTCACTTTACCGAAAATATTCGGGAAGCAATTGACCCGAACTTTCGGTAAAATTGCAAATTGGTATCGAGAATAATTTTAAATGTATTCGATAATTTTACCGATTATTTTCGGGAATGACATAAACTCGAGTGACTTGAAATTACCGAAATAGGATGGTAATTTCACCGGTTATCCTCGGAAAAAATATGGAATCGAATGGCTCAAAATGGCCGAAATAGTATGGTGAAATTACCGGAATTCGTGAATTTTCTGCAGTTTTGTATCACAATTTACATGTGCTGGAAAATTATTGCTCAAAATATTCATAAAAATTGAAAAAAAATTCTCATACGCGAACTGATTTTGCGTATTCCTTGTGTGTCAAGATCACTGAGGAACTTGATCACTCATCTAGATGAAGAGGAAATCATACCTACCTAGCGGGGTTCGAACCTACATTCCTCAATTTGTTCGTAAATTTACCGAAGTTGTTTGAAGAAAATCCATCTGGGAATTTTTTCCAAGTCCTGATTCGAAATAAAGGAAGAAGTGAAACAAAAATTGTTTTTCCCATATGGACCATTCGATTCCAAATCTGTTGAATCGGATAAGAAACTCGTTTCTGCCAGTACGTTTTTTTTTCAAAACTCGGAATTTTTTCTATAAGTCCTGGTCTAAGATAAAACGAAACATGAAAAAAAATGTTTTCCTCGTATGATCCATTTGATTCCAAATCGTCTGAAATGATTAGAAACCTGTCATTACGAGTAGTTTTTTTCCACCTCGGAATTTTTTCTAATTCCACATATCATGGACAATAATTTCCCCACACAACATCAGTAAAATCATGGTACCTGAGTTTTACCGAACTATCTTCGGTAAAACTCTTTAACGAACCAGTTTTGGAAGATTCCCGAAGGAAGGTTCGGTAAATTTACCGATTTTTTTACAGTGTATGTCTTGAGACTGGCAACTGTGATAACTCCGTGGAAGCACTTGTTGATATTGTATGTGTAGTTTGATGTTTGGAGATCTGGTTGCTCCAGGGGGTACTTCTGAATAAGACTCAGCTATGTGTGTACTGAGTGGGCTGGTTGGTGTCACCCATCAATATGAAACCGAGCCAAATGTGCTGAGTGTTGAAAAGCTTCTTTGTAATTCCTCTTCCTGCTCTGAATAACGTTTGTTCTAGAATTCAAGAGCGCCTGCCTCATATCTATCAGTTACACCGGCGCGTGTCAACTCAGCACCTGCTTACAAAGGGCGTGTCAATTACACACATTGACTATGCTGAGGTATGTGTAATGAAATTCGGCAATTGACGCCACCGCTCGTGGCTTTGAGATCACTGGTCGACAGCAAAGACGAACGGCACGCGACGAGTCAATCGACTCATGACAATCGTTCACACGTAAAGCTGTACATTACATCTGTACATCAAATTTGTCTCGTGGAATAATAAAGGTTACGTTTTTTGTTGAAGTTAAAAGTATACAGTTAACGTGCATCATTATTTTACTCGTTACCAGGTCATTTGTGCGCGTAATCTATCCACTGTCGCGAATAATCGCAAGGTACAAGCAAAAGATTAATTCTCGCTTGATACATCAACATTTTTGGTAACAGAGCGTGGTTGGAAAATAAATCCAACAGCAAAGGACATTGTTCGTGCAGTGACTGGATGTACTTCGGGTACGAGACAATTTTTTCTGCTCATCAGTGCAGTGCCATACATTTTGCTGCTGTTGGGTACAAATTTGTTCGTACACGAGAAAGAAAACAGACGTGAACGATTCGCTTTGACAGAGAAAGAACCATGCTCGGTTTTCCTCTATGTTGGTCTGACGATTAGCATTTGCTGCTAACGCTATTCTGGACCGGAGGAAAGTGCAATCGCCCTGATTGCTTGCTTGCGAAATTGCTGCGGACCGGAGATTTGAATGCTGGATGCCAGGGTACATTCATTTGGACTCAAATTTAGATTTGACGCTTGGGATAACTACACTGCAGCAATCGAGAGGAAGCTTGAGCTCTACGCCGATGCAGCAAAGCGGTTCCAGTGCATCATCAACCGTATCGTGAGCTACTCTAACATCTTATTCATAAACTTCGCTATTCTTCTCCATTTGCATTATTGAAAATTTATCGAAATTCGGATATTCGAATAAAATTTTCGTTCTCAATTGTTTATTTCAAGTAATCGGAAATCTTCAATTCGATATACGAAAAGATTCAAGGTCTTCGTTCGGTGACAGTTATGAGTCATCGTTGCTGACTTTTCTCTATTCATGTATATAGTAGCTTTTGTTCGTTATACCTTGTAACGGACGTTATTTCAGGACATAGGAATATCAATAAAATCAAGATGAACTTCTATTATAACATAATCCAAAAGAGTTTCGTTATAAACAACTTCAATTGTCATCAATTAACAATCATAGTGGGCTTAACATAAATGATATTGTCTAATCAAGTTTCGTATTATAATTTTGTTTTAATATTGACGTCAGCGAATGGGAGAGAGAGGAATAGAAAAATTAATCCTCATCTTGGCTTCGACGCTCTGGAATACCAATGATGAGACTGTCCTTGTAAGTCCTCGTGATCCTCGATATTCTTTAGATTTGAATCCTTTATGGTGCTTTTTGATCCTTCGTCCTCCTGATGTTTTTCCAGGATAATTCCCGCAATTCAATAAAAGCTCTGAGAATCTTCGTCAGGAACTTCGATGAATTAGATCAATCTCATACTTGAGAAATGTGACCGGTACTTTGGTCGTTTTCCTCATCCGTATATCTATAATTACGTGTGCACACTTCTACGGCCGATACGGAAGTGTCCCCTCTTTCGATTTCAAAAATCTCTTCTCCTCCCTTCAGCCTTCTTGGAGCTCTCTCCCTACTCTCATACCATCATCTCTCACTCTCTATTATCTATATGTATTCATATATATGCCCATGTGTATCTACATCAGCCCTTACAACCTTGATATGCTTTCTTATAACATCGATAAGATCATCACCGCGATTACGAAAAGAAATGAATTCGATTTGAATACCACACGGAATATTACTTCGAAAATAATGTAACACATGCTAAATCATATTCTCTTTGAAAAGTGAAACCCTAACTTTGGCATGGATAACAAGATATTCGTATATACGTTGACTTGTAATCGAAATTTATAACGATAAAAATTTAAACGTTTTTCGACTGACAATTACTTTCATATGAACGGGTGGTAATATCTTGTTGAATTTCAAACGTAATTTCGTGCGTATTTCAACGCAATAATTGTTATCTAAGCTTTACGGTTTTAATATGCATTGAATAAAACATTACCGAGAGTTGAAGAGAAGAATTTAGTTTTCACATGAGCATGGTACCAAGCGATCAAGATATCGCTCAGTGTCGAGTTTTTTCTACCAAGTATACAATACACAGTTCACTGTAATCAAATTCCTCTCTTCTCAACTCAAACAAATTTCATTGTGTCTCTCTTCTTATATATTCTAGCATAAGGAATTTGGGATATTTCACCCCAAAAAATATAAATATCTTCTGTTTGAATTATCTATGGGGAATTGAAGTTATACTTATGCAGTTTATTTAAATGATTAATAAGACAATGTGATTGAATTTGACATTTTATATACCAATGATACAGGTTTCCTGCTAAATCATAGTGTAATAACCGTAAACACACCACGGATAGTGTGCAGATTGAAGCTTTCCCTTGGAGCTTAATCAAAGCTATCAGCTTTGATCCGATCGCTTGAATAGCGATAAAAATTGTGAAATCAATTCGTTGGATGTGCTATCACATCAACACAACCGTTGCATTTTGATTTCTTGGATTACAAACATTGTTTCTTTTGATTTTCCTGCACACCATAGGTTATTTTGCAGGGACACGAGTTTTTTATCAACTTTTGCAGGTTTTGCCCCATTGAGAAAAAATGGATACTCTTTTAGCTGAGCAAATGTCCCTTATAGGCCGCATAGACCGTTCATTCTCAAACTTTAAGAAGGATGGGTCAGCGAGAATGACCTTAAGCAATGGTCAGACCAGACTCCAGAATTTGTGAGAGATATGGTCCAGATTTCAGACGAACGAAGAATTTCAAACTTTCATTGATGCTTGCACACTCCCCTGCGGCGAGTGCTTTGCCGCCAGCTGCCACTTCACCGTCTCCTTCGAGTGATGAGGCCAAACGACTTCCACGCGTTTCGTTGCCCAAGTTTAAGGGCAATTATCGGGATTGGGAGTCTTTCCGCGACTCGTTCACTACGCTCGTGGCCAATAAGGTGCAAATTTCTGATGTGACTAAAATGCACTACCTCAAAACATGTTGAGAAGGCGAGGCTGCCCAGCTAGTTCACCCTTTTCCCGTGACCGGCGATAACTTCATCTCTGCTTGGGCTACGCTGCAAAATAGGTATGAGGACCCAAGTAGGTTGGTTCATTCTCATATCTCAGCTATACATGCGATAAAGCCAATGAAATCGGAATCTGCTGCCGAGATCAGACGGCTTATAAACAAATTCCAAACCCCATATCGAACTCTAGGAGTCCTTAAACGGCTTATAGAGCAATGGGATGACCTTCTGATTTTCCACATCTGAACTTCGCTAGATTCGGAGACCCGGAAGCGCTGGGAGCTTCTCAGAAAAAGCTCTGAAAGGAAAACAAAGCCTCCTGAATTGAAGCCCTTGCTTAAGTTCCTTGAAAATCATGCGGTGGCTTTGGAGACTTTGGAAAAGGAGTCAGCTGAATCGCAAAAAGCCAGTAAATCGAACTCTTCCCAACTGGTTAAACCAGAAAACTATAAGAATTCAGGGTTCTCAATTCCTTGGGTTCACCATACTGACACGAGGCAGAACGCCCTTGTCACCTTTCCTTTTAACGCGGAAAAGTGCTTAGCGTGCGGGGCGAACCATTTCTTTCTGTTTTGCGAGAAATTCAGAACGGAGACTGTTCAACAGCGTAAAGATTTCGTATCTCATCAGCAGAAGATGCTTCAACTGTTGAGGGATGCATCGTTTCAAGGACTGTAAGTCCAAAAGAAAATACCAGCAATGTAAGAGGAAGCATCATACCATCCTTCATGGCAACAGCCCCACTCTTGGCGGTGTGCCAGACGGGAACGAGGGTACGACCAGCACTTCAAAAGATCAGACCTCAAAGGATATCGAATCAACCCATAACACTACCCCTTTGAAAGGCACACCTGTGTCCGTGCTGTTGTCGACCGCCCAGGTCAAAGTTTGTTCACCAATGGGGGGAATTTGCTGGGCCAGAGCATCAGTGGACCAAGGGTCCCAATCTTCGTTTATTACAGACTCATTATGCCAAAGATTGAGGTTAAATTATCAGGCTATTAGCGTACCAATATCAGGAGTAGCTGGCGAGTACAATTTCACGTGCAAAAAAATGGTGGAAATATCTATTAAATCACGTTTCGAGTCAGGTTTCAAGTGTGAAGTGCAAGCCTACGTCTTACCGAAGATCACTTCCTATCTTCTTGCAACAACTTTGGCTGTTCAGACTCGACTGAGACACCGAGTTACCTTCCGAGTTGAGATTGCGAAGGATTAAGATGGCAATGAGTGGTACAACAGGATTTCGGCTCTCAACGGATTAGGAATCTCTCGCTGGCTTGATTACCAGCCAGGTGCTACCGTACAGCTGCATGGGTTCTCTGATGCGTCCTCTATTGCTTATGGTGCTGTGCTTTATCTTCGAGTAATAAACGGGAATCGAATATCAGTGCATATGCTGCAGGCTGGAACCCGAGTTGCTCCGGTCAAAAGTGTTGTGACCATTTCAAAGCTTGGATTATGTGGAGCTGGTTCGCTGGCTCAGCTTGCCAAGAAAACAGATTCCATGTAGCTCAGTTAGTAGTGAGGAGCCAGCTATTTGGGACCTGATAACTGGATATTCATCGGTCACCAAACTTATTAGGGTTACAGCCTATGTATTGAGGTTCATACACCATTTGACCAAACGATCTCAACCACTTTCCTCAGACAAGAACAAACTGTTTCCGTACAATTGGTTCAGCTCAATGCAATACGGAGGGAATGATTTTCTACTCACCGGTGAATTGGGAAGATCTCGTAAGACGCTCACTTACCTGACACAACGCTACTATTTCGAATCTGAGGTGAAAACTTTGGTAGTTGGAGGACTGCCTAAATGAAGCCCTCTCACAAAGCTGGATCCTTACCTAGATGAGGTACTAATGAGGGTAGGGGGCCGACTACAAAATTCGCTCCTCAGCCATGAGGAGGCGCATCCCTTGATTCTGCCTTATGAGGCTCATTTCTCGCGTCTTCTTGCCGAATTCTACCACTACAAAACGCTGCATGGGGGGATCAGGCTTACGCTATTCACGATGAAGCGTGAATTCTGGGTCCTCCGCGCTGGCCAATTGGTCAGATTAGCAATAAATGAGTGCTACCCTTGCATTCAATTTCGTGGCAGCACTGCCTATCAGAAATTAGGTACCCCACCGCCGGTAAGGGTTGGGCCTGGCCGCCCTTTTAGCAAGTCAGGGGTTGATTATGCAGGCCCCTACAACATCAGAGTCTCTCCTGGGAGAGGTGACAAATCGTATGAAGGGTATGTGACCATTTTTATTTGCCTTAGCACGAAAGCCGTGCATTCAGAGCTAGTCTCGAGCTACGACAGCAAAGGCTCCATGGCCGCCTCCAGGCGATTCACATCTCGTCACGGTCACTGTTCAGCGCCATACAGTGACCAAGGAACAACTTTCGTTGGCGCTAACACAGAGCTGCAGGAAATGTATCAGGAGTCCTCCGAATACGCCCGAGAACTAGCAAACATCCTCGAGAATCAAGGAACTCCCTGGCATTTCAATCCGCCGAGTGCTCCACATTTCGGGGGAATTTGGGAGGCGGCAGTCAAGTCGGCAAAGCATCACCTCCGTAGGGTTATCGGACTAAGTACGCTGACCTTTGAGGAATTTTACACATTGCTCACTCAAATAGTGGCTTGCCTCAACTCGCAACCCCTTTTACCGCTAACAAGCGACCCTCCTGAAACTCCGATGCTAACTCCAGCGCACCTGCTGATTGGTTCAAGCTCGTTTATAATCCCCGAGCCATGCTCTCTAGACGGAACTATACCTCCATTGAAGCGATGGAAGTTGTTGCAGCAGATGTTGCAGAGTTGGTGGAAAAACTGGTTGCGGGAGTACCTCTAATCGTTGCGAATGCGCTATAAGTGGCCGGTTGCTCAGCCCTTCTTACAAGTGAGGGATTGAGTTTTGGAATCCGACGATACCATGAACAATGGTTAGAGAGAAAATGTCAAGATATAGAAGTGAGATTACATTGAGGTGGAATTGATGAGGCATATAGGATGGTTAAGAGTTTCTTCGGACAGATGAAATCTAGGAGCAGTAAGATTGAAAATTCTCTAGGGAGACGATAAGAACGGAGGAAAAAATAGGGCAATGGATTACTCATTTAGATGATCTGTATGAAGGGAGCGATAATATAGGATTCTTAGAGAGGGAGGAAGATATTGATGAAGAAGAATTGAGGGATTCAATTTTGAGATCAGAATTCGACAGGGCTTTGGAAGAATTGGAAAATAATAAAGCGCCAGGAATAGATAGCATGAGTGTGGACCTTATTAAAGCCCCCAGTCAGAGAACTCGTGACGTACTGTTTGATCTGGTCAGAGATATATACGAAATGGGCGAAAGATTTCCAGAAGGATAAAATTGTCGCCATTCCAAAAAAAAACAAGGAGCAGACAAATGCGGAAACTACAGAACGATTAGTTTAACTTTACATGCTTCGAAAATACCGACAAAAATCATATACAGGAGAATAGAGAATAAAATAGAGAGTAAATTAGCAGAAGATCAGTTCGGTTTCAGGGAAAATAGGGGAACGCGGGAAGCGATATTAGCACTGAGAACAGTAGTAGAGAGCAGTCTAGAGGTGAAAAGTCTGTGTATATAGGTTTTGTAGATATACAAAAAGCATTCGATAATGTTGATTGGGAGAAGATGTTTACGACTTTGAAAAAGGTAGGAATTGACTTCAGGGATAGGAGAATGATATATGAATTATATAAGAACCAAACCGCAATAATAGAAATAGAAGGTCAAAGAGGAGGAGCACAAATTAGAAGAGGGGTGAGACAAGGATGCTCACTATCGCCACTGATTTTCAATTTATACATAGAAGAAGCGATGAACAAAGTGAAGGAGCAAGTGCCATCAAAATGACAGATTCATGGTGGAAATGTAAACATGTTGAGATTTGCGGATGACACAGCTATATTAGCTACGAGGAGTGCTGAGTTATAAAATACTCTCAACACTATGAAGAAGATATTACTAGACAAACATTGTATGAATATAAATGAGGACAAAACAAGATTCATGATTTGTACAACAGCGAAAACATCAAGAAGAACGAAAATCAAAATAGATGCAGACACAATTCAGCAAGTCAAAGAATTTAAATATCTCGGAAGCATAATTACAGAAAACGGTAAAAGCGGAAAAGATATAAGAGCGAGAATAGCACAAGGAAAACAGGCTTCCCACCAAGAGAAACAGTGGCTATGTTCGAAGAATATTTGCTTGGCAGTAAGGGAGAAATTCTTGAAGAGTTACGTTTGAAGCACAGCATTATATGGTTGCGAAACTTGGACATTCGGAAAAACGGATCAATGAAGACTCGAAGCTTTTGAAATGTGATGTTATAGAAGGATGCTCAGAATAAAGTGGATAGAGAAAGTGAAAAATGAAGCAGTACTTGAGAAGGTGAATAAAAAAAGCAGTCTCTTGAGACAGGTCGTGAAAAGACTAAGTAATCTGATAGGACACACATTGAGGCATGATAGCTCATTGAAAACAATATTGGAAGGAAAAATGGATGGTAAGACTCGAAGAGGTAGACCTCGATTAGGTCATATGGAGCAAACAATACAGGATAGGAGTTGTCGTAGATATGCAGAAATTAAGCGGTTAGCAGATAATAGACAGGGTTGGAGGATGTCATCAAATCATCATAAGACTGATTACTTCATGATGATGACCCGGTCATTTGTGCTCGTAATCTATTCATCGTCACGAATAATCGCAAGGTACAAGCGAAAGATTAATTCTCGCTTGATACATCAACAGCTTAGACTCAGCTTTCCCCCTCAATAGCTTCCAATGAGGTGAGAAATATTTACTGTAGCAGCCACTGGAGCCAGATGAATATTGATATCTTATCATCAGAGGATTCATGCTCGTATTACTTTGTATCATTTTTTTGTATGTATTCATGCACGTAAGCCTAATTGTATTGACCTGTGGGGATTGAACCCTGGGAAGCATTATTTGGAAATGAAACTCAATTGATCAGCTCAATATCTCATATAGTAATTACACTTCGAAGAGTCAGTATATTGACCTGATTTTCGGGATCGGGCGACCGATCGGTGCTTGCACCGACCCTGTGACGAGTCGTCTGGATATTGCAGTGCCACCTAGTACGGCTCAATTTGAGGAGGAAGCAGCTCTCTCCCTATCTTGATTTTTCTCCCCCCTCTCTTTTCCACTGCTTTCCTCCTTACCCGCCGGAGAACACTGACCCCTCGATACCTTTGATCTTACTAGTACGCTCCCACATTTTCTAGTCTAAATCTACTCTTCCAGCTTCGTTTCCCTCCATCCGCCAGTGATTGTGTTAGTTTGTATCAACTCTTGGAGACAACTTCAGAACGGACTAGCGGAGTGCGACGCTGAGACGATGAGTGAAGACCCGACGCCAAACCCTAACCTGCCACTTGGTACCCGTCGGTGAGTCTTGGTAAGGACTCGCCTCTACTTCCATCCATCAGAGTCCTCCCCAAACAGTATCGAGAATTCTCAGAACGTTTCAAAAACGTGTCTGAAGTCCCACAGATGTTGGTTTCCAAAAGCACATTTTCCAAACATCTTAGGAGCGTTCATTCAATGCGTTGGGGAGCACGTTTTGAGAACGCTGTTGACACATTCTATGGTACGTCCCCAGAACGTTTCCGAAACGTTATATGGAAACCAAATATTTTATCTCATACCAATGTATTGGGAGGACGAATTAATTTGGTCCATTTCTTCACAGTTGAAGATGCGTTCATTTCAGAAGAACATGAATTATCGAATTAATCAAAGTATTGTGCATCGCTGGCTATACTACGTTCTTTCTACCATCTCTCGGGTAATTTCTGAATCCCGTTACAGGCCAATGTCTCGTCTTCCAAGGCGATCCAAGTTAGGAGCTCGAGTAAGAATTTGGATTCTAGGAGGAACTCGGAGTGATATCAACTGCATATTATTCACAGGTGTCTGACCTCTCTGGAACAATTGAAATCGGTTGTGACTATAAACCATTCATGAGAGCGAGAGTCATCTTTTCAAACCGGACTGAACTAATTTCCACTCCCAATATATTCATAGTTTTACAAGGAAAAAAAGTACCGGACAACCATGAAAATATGTTTTGTATTGGATATTTGGGAATATTCCATTCCAGAAGTTCAGAACTATTGGCAGAATGTGAGTTATCAACAATTAAGTCAACATATTAAGATTCACATACCCTAAAAATTGACGCGAAACGAAATCCCACTACCTGCAATGTATCGAAGAGATGCGAATGTCATTTATCACAACTGTCGATACAGGCTTCACCACAGTCCATTTGCATCGCCTCGAAATGGAGAGTATTGAAAGATATGGCACAAGTTTGATCTTTAACAAATTCCTATCCAACATGTTCCATAAACATTCTATGGAAACCTGGATGAGACTATACTCGACATTTGTACATCATTGGAATGCCTATGCGAGATGTTTGGGACGTCCTGGAACATTTTTTGAACGTTTTTTTTGTAATCAAGTACGTCTTCTGAAGATGCAAACAATATCCCAGTGCATTCTGGATTCTCAGAACTTTGATTCTTCTTATACCTCTACTTCCTACCTTTCTCGTCTCCGAGCACAACTGGGGCTCGTTGCAGGTGTGTTTGAGAACACTCTTCCATGAGTCCTGATGGGTGGAGTGAGACGGCTTCCTGAGGCCTCACTTCTCTCCCTCGTTGGTTCAAACATTCCGTTGGATTCTTCTGTGAGGAATTTTCTTTGGGACTGAACCCCATTTGCATCCGACACAACCCCACGCTCTTTTTCCCGCTGTTCCCGTTGTATCTGGCTCACGTGGACCTTTCGTTTGGACCACACCGTGGCCGCTGCCAACGCCATCTTTTCCCCGCTTCCCTCTCTGCCTCTTCCCATTGACCCTTTCTTCTTCCCCCTCTGTCCGTTGGATTCACTCCAAGGGGAATTTCCGTTGGAACCGGACCGCGGCTGCTTCCGGGACCCTCTTTCCAACTCTTTTCCCTTACCCTCATTTACACCTTCCTTTCCTCCTGTCTCTCTACCCTCATTCCCCCCCTCATTTCTACCCTCCCCCGCCATTTGATCCTCATCTTCACCCCCTTCCTCTAACCCTCTCTTCTTCACTCTTCCCTTGCATTCTCCATTGAATCGAGGCTGTGGGGAGTTCCCTTTGGTTTCGAACAACAACTGCTTCCAACGCCCCCTTCCCCCTTTCTCACTATCTTCTTCTCTCCTCATTGGGCACGCGTCATGTTGACTACGACGACACTAAATATATCAACAGTTCCCATCCCGTACGAAATATACGGCGGAAAGTACCCGGCAGGTAACCCTCGTTCCTATTGCATGCCGAGTTGCCGACCTTCACGTGCAGTTGGAGAGCAAGCGTCCAGGAGAGGTGGTAATCGCAGGTTCACAGGTACATAGGGGACGACGGGTGATCTCGCGAAGCACGTGGGGAAGTACCACCCGGGGGTTGAAATTGATCATGTTCGCGGCCACTGCGGGTTCCGGAGTACCGGTGCTAAGACGTGTGAATGGAGAGTAGTAAGAAGACATCCCAAGAAGATGCACGATATGGAGGTTCTTGTGCCCTCAGCTGACAGGAGTGGCCAATCTCAAACTCCGAATGTAGCTGACATGATCCCACGTGATTCACCAGACGCTGTCAGGTCTTCGAACGTTGGCAAAGTCGTGCGTGCGGTGAGAGCGTCTGCCATATTGTCGGCTTCTGCACGCCGTACTCCGGCAGCATCTTTGGTGTCTGCTGTATCCACAACGTCATCAAAATCGACGATGAGGCAAGTCGTCGTAAGTGGGGCCACAACTCAGTGTAGTCTGCGAATGACAACAGGGGCAGCAGCAACAACAGCAGCAGACAGAACCGGATCGTCGTCGACTACTGCACCACCATCAGCGCAGCGGAGGAGGTTGCCACCTCAAACCAACACCACGACGTTCAACAATAGCAACATCTCGGCCTACTGGAGAGGCAGCAACCCACCGGCACGAAGGAGAATGTGAGGCAACAGTAGCAGCATCGTCACCAAGGACACCACCTCAATGGACCGCTACAACAACAACATCCACTCCTAACTATGGGATGGAGTAAAACCTGTGGCGGGCGAGAGCAGTCAATGTGTCGGTGAAGCCGATAGTCACAACCCCCAACACCACCAGAGGGAAGGGAACCAGTTGGGAAGTGATCCCGGGGAGAGGGGGGAGAGAGGGGTCAGCCTCCAACCAAGATCCTCCCTCCAACGACCACCTCCGTGGAAGCCACTGGAGGCGTGGTGAGGTTAGCGTCGAACACATCAAGTACAACAGTGGCATCGGTGACACGCAGGGGGGCAGGAAGGGCCATCACGACACCACCTCAAGCTGCTTCTCCATCGGGGAAGTCACACCTGTACTGCTGCAGCTCACCCGCATCAGTCGACTCACGGCAACCAACCAGTCAACATACAGCGTCAGATCCTCGTCAGGGGTGACAGACAGCGGACCACCCATGATCTCGATCTACCTCAACAGTTTTGACGTCAACGTGCGCCTCAATTGCGGCCACGGGATCTCACTTGTCGGGGAGGGCGACAACCGTCGCAATTTCACCTGCTCCTCCCAACATCCACAAAAGAAGGCTTCCGAGTGTGGTTCTCGAGCGGCTCGGAATCCCACCCATGGGGACAACAAAGGCATCGCCCATAACATCGGGCCAGTGGGGGGAGAGTAGGGTCGTTCACCAGCGGTAGGCCAACGAGCGACAACAGCAACGAGGACGGCCATCCCTTCATGGACCAGCAGGGCTGGCAGCTTGCGGCGACGAGGAAGCGACGGAACAGGATCTTGGGATCATCCTCCACATCATTATCACCAGCGTCAACAGGTGCAGTTCCGTCACTGAGGGATCGGACACAATCTGACGGGCAAACTTACAGGGACTCACGCAGCGGTGATCCGGTGTCGCTGTTGCTCGTGGCACTGTTCAACGCCCGTTACAGAATAGGCCGTATCCCGGGTACCTGGAAAACATCGAACACCATGTTGGTGTTTGGTGGGCACATCACAGGGTGATCAATTTCATGGAAAATTCATGTGTTGATTGAGACTGTGATTCTAGGAGAATGCATGAGGATACGCCTTCTTGTCTGATTCTTCAGATAATCCATCTGTGATACATTGTCCCGTTTGATGTCGGGAAAGTGCGCTGGGAGTATGTAATTTTATTTGCAGAGGAGGTACGAATGGTCTGTGTATCATCCACAAATTGGCACGTGATATATAGCCACGAGCATCCGCGGGGTAGCACCATTGCAAGATCCTCGTGGAGTTCACTCGCATGTTCTGGGGAACGTTGGTTCTCAAGGAAGAACAAAGTTGTCGCTCGCTCGCGCCGAAGTCGGGAACACACTCCTGTTCCTCAAATATTCCTGTTCCCCTCTAATTCCTGTCTCTTTTCTATTTTGTTGAGGTTCCGCTCTCCAAGGGGGCGATGCCACTTATACTACGAGCACGAGAAGGGCCGGTCCCACACCGGAAAACATCACCATCATCATTCCGATCTCTTCCCACTTGACCACCTACCAGAAGGCTGGGAACGACCCGCGGGTATCGCTTTCTCTTTCTAATCCGAGGTTTGAGCAAAAAGGAACCTGGTATCCCCCAGCCTACCAAAGCTTCAATCCGTCGGAGGGAGAGCCGGAGGAGAAAAGAGACAACCTTTGACAAAGCACACCACCTCACTCTCGCCTCAGGAGGATTAGAAAAGAATGAGAACACCCATCCCCGAAAGGATCCCATAGCGCATGAACACACACTCACCTATCGAACCCGCGTCCGAAACCCCACCTGATTTGATAAAGGAACTCGTAGAAACGAGCCCCAATGGGACGTCACCGATGGAGTTCAATGAATTGCTTTACGAACTCACCCGTCGGTGAAGAAGAAGGGAGTGGCCATCTCGCCTGTTAATTCTGCAACGATTGAACGACACCCGAGTTCGTGATTGAGAGTTACCTCGAGAATCTCAAACAACGGTGATTCGGTGCCATGAGGCCCCTGACTTGGATTTCTTATCTGCGAAGGCGTTGCTACCCGTGTGGAAGTGCCAGTGCGGTGACCTCTTCATGTGGTTTGATGATAGTGAAATATCCTCCACGTGGCATCTTCCACGTGCCCTTTCCATTTGGTTTCCCCTCCAACCTTGTATCTTGGATATTAGGTCCTCCCCTCAGACCATGTTAGCCCTCCACTGGATGATTTTCATGGTCGCGATTTCCCGGTGCCCTCCCTTTGTTTGTTCAATGTAAATGGTACCTCCCGTATAGTATATTCATCCCGTGGTCGCAACCTTCTTGTCGTTTCCTTTTCCCCGTGCTCCCCTGATTCTTCCACAAATTCGCATTGTTCACTGTTCTTCCACCTCCACGACGAAGTCATGTGAGTTGTGTACAAACTCCGATACCTAAAATATACTTGTGTAACCTTGAAATTCGAGTACAGTTCTTCCGTAATCTCAGGGGTGACCGCCCTCTCTCCCTGAGCTCTTCTCTTTCCCCTTCGACCCCCATATTTGTGCATGAAATCGTCACTGCTGGTTTTTGATATTTTCAGATCCCACAGTCTATTATGGATATTCACGACGGAGGGTCGTGGAGGCGCTCAACCCATCTTGTGCCTTGTGTGAGGAAGATGGAATCCTTCCCTCACAAAATGTTGGAACGATAGATCCATTCGTTTCGCCTGTTCCGAGTTGCTTCAACTTGTACCAAACCGATCATTTTGTTTCTATAACTGGAAATAGCGAATCCAAAATACTCGGCATAAGTTCGGGTACCTTGGGACACCATTAAACGGACTCAGCTAATGTATGCAATACTTCGCATCATGTGAGAACAATGTTCACCAATAATTTCGAGAGCTGAATGTGCTCAGTAAGCTGACGCATGCCACATTGAGTGAATAAACGGTATCAATTTTAGAGAGGATTCGAACTATGTTATTAAGAGAAGGATTCCTTGGAGGAACCGAAGTAGATCAATCGATCTAAAGAACCCACAGCAAAATTAATCAATAAAAAAACCCTTCAATAAAACAAACCCTCAATGATTGCCTAGACAGAGCTGCACAGCAGACGCCTGATTAAGGAAAAGGAGTAGCAGTTTTAATGTTGCTCAGAACTGAGTTACAATTCAAATATGTCGTTGATTATAACGATACGAAGAACCGACGTTCTCGGGAGGCACATTCACTCAGAGACGAACAAATCGTTCTTCACAGTAAAACTTAAGCCTTGAAGCTCTTCCACGACCGTTCAAACGTCATTCACACACTCGTTTACAAACTAATGAGCTTAGTATTTGAACTAATGATAATCCTAACGCATGAGCACTTCGCGAAGCACAAACAGCACGTAGCAATCGAAAGAACTGTGAGGACCGTACACTCACGAGAATAACACGTATTCAAAGACGAGATCAAAGAATCCCCGAGAAGCTTCTCAGAAGGATTTGAAAGATTGAGCACAACGACTTGAAGAATTATAGACGTAACGAGAGTAAGGGACTGATCACCGAATCAACGCATGAGATATTGCTACCGTGTTGAGTGCTGCGCGAAGACTAATTTTCAAACGATAATTCGCAAAGCCAGACCCCCTCTGCCAACTGCCGAAAGTCAGGTGACCGTGCGAGCAATGAACCCGGATACAACGCCGAATCTGAGTACATATCACCTCACAATTACACATACATATCATATCTAACACAAACATCTCCAAACAGAAGTTTTAAATGTATACATATCTAAATGCGAGGCTTCTCCTCTCAGAATCCCGAACATTCCGCCCGCCTCTTTCGGTATCGAGACGAACAAAATAAGAGGGGAACAGATCACTTACTTATATCCTTGAAGCTATTCAATTTAACCGGTAGAACACACAACTTTGTGATTGGCCTCTTATAAGTGCCAGAAACCGTTCTGACGGTTACCACGCGGACCAAATTGTCAGAGCCAGGGTGACAATTGATAACCCGAGCCATTTCCCACTCAGAAGGGGGCAGGTTGGGGCTGCTAAGGAGAATCAAATCTCCTTCCTCGACATTCCGCTGCCTGAGAAACCAACGTGAGCGCTGCTGAAGTGAGTGGAGATAATCAGCGGACCAAAGTTCCCAAAAACCTCCTGTAACCCGCTGAACCGCCTGCCAACGCAAAAGCCGATTCTCGCTGGCATCCAGCACCGAAGGCCTAGGAACCGAGTTCAACTGAGACCCAATCAAGGAATCACCGGGAGTAAGCACTCCTAAAGACTCAATGTCATCATGAAGTGGGGCGATCGGTCGACTATTCAAACAAGCTTCTATCCTACAGAGGATAGTGGAGAACTCTTCCTTCGTAGGAAGCATCGATCCTAACACACGGCGTAAATGGTGCTTCACACTCTTCACCCCTGATTCCCACATCCCACCGAAATGCGGAGCACCAGGGGGAATGAAGTGCCAACGTACCGAGTTGCTGGCCACGTGATTCTCTATCGAGGGATCCCGAATCACAGTTTCCAGAGCAGATACAAGCTCTTCCTCAGCACCTACGAAATTCGTCCCATTGTCTGAGTAGACGTCACTTGGCAGTCCCCTACGGGACACAAAACGATCGAAGCCAGCAAGAAAATCCCCAGATGAGTAACCATCGACGAGCTCCAGATGAACTGCCTTGGTCACCAAGCAAACAAATAACGAGATGTACGTTTTGTACGATTGATGTCCTCGCCCCTTCCAAGGACGTACCGAATAAGGGCCAGCAAAGTCCACTCCAACATGAGAGAACGGCCACGAATCATTCACGCGGAAAGCAGGCAATGAACCCATGAGCTGAGACGCTGGAACTGCTCTTATGCGGGCACACCGAACACAATCGAAGACACAGCGCTTAATGGCAACCCGGACCCCAACAATCCAGTATTTCAACCGCAGAGCCTGCAGCATCAGCTGCACTCCTCCGTGCAAAGTCCTGAAATGAATATCACGAATAATGAGATCAGTGATCTCACGTTTGGGGAGAATAATAGGATGCTTCTAACAGAACTCCCTGCTCGTTCAGAAACGGATCCAACCGCAGCAAACAACTCCGCTTTGAAATCGGTCGATCATGGCCCAAGTCTGTGAGCTCAGATGCGTAATAAACACCCTGAAGCCGCTTAACTCACCATAATTCAGCATCCTAAATTTCGGAAGCAGAGAGTGAATCATCGAACGAGCCTGTAACCTCCTTCTGAGCAAGATGCATGAACCTCTTACAATAACAAAAAACCCGCGAAAGCTTAGTCCAGGAAGACACTGGACGGAATGGAGACCAAACATCATCTCTCGAAACCACAAGAGTAACCGGTAGATTTTTTTGTTCCTCCAAATCTCTTGAATCAGGGTTGAACGTTGCCGAGGGCCAAGCATCTGGAGACAACCGAATCCATACGGGACCCTGCCACCACAGCGATTCAGAAATCAAACCACCGGCTGAAACACCGCGCGAAGCCAGATCGGCTGGATTCTCGACTCCAGGGATATGTCTCCATGCTGGAACACCAACTAAAGATTGAATCTTCGAGACCCTATTGGCCACGAAAACCTTCCACTTCGAAGGCGCTTGTCTGATCCATGCGAGAGCCACGCTAGAATCTGTCCAGCACCAAGTCTGAATATTATCCGAATGATTTGAGGACTTAACAAAAGATACAAGTTTTGCTAGCAGATAAGCAGCACACAGCTCCAACCGCGGGATGCTGACCACTTGAAGCGGAGCCACTTTGGTCTTCGACATAATGAGCGACACATGCGAATTTCCAAGGTTATCTTTGATGACCAGATAAACCACTGCAGCATACGCAACATTAGAAGCATCTGAAAACCTGTGCAATGTCAGATGCTGCTGGGTGCAAGACAAGCCCGTCCAACGTGGGATCGTGACTTGTTGTAACAGAGAGAGTTCTTCATAATAATCTAAACACTTCTCATGTAAATCGATGGGAAGATCTGCATCCCAATCAATTTTCTGGAACCAAATCTGTTGCATAAGAATCTTTGCAACAATTGTGACTGGAGATACCCAGCCCAATGGGTCAAAATTCCGGAGCATGAATGAAAGGAAAGACCTCTTCGTGAAAGAAGAAACCTCAGAAAGAGTGATCTGGATACAAAAAACGTCTGAGAGTGGATTTCAAGAAACCCCTAACACCTTCAGACACTCGTCCTCTTGTAACGATTTGTCGTTCAGAACTCTACAATCAGATTCGTCGACATCGTCTAATAAATCTGGAGAATTCGCAGCCCACTTCTGGAGCTGGAAACCGCCCGCCATGAGCTAGTCTGCGAGCTGGCGACGCGAAATCTTTGCTGATTCAATACTATCGGCGCCAAACATGATGTCGTCAACGTAAATATCGTTCAGAAGAATGACAGCTGCATCGGGAAATTCATGAGCCTCATCCAAAGCTCATTGATGGATAACTCGATTCGCCAAGCACGGTGCACATGCAGTGCCATACGTCACCGTCGATAACGAGAAGGATTCTACACTAGAAGGAGCATGAGGTCGCCAGAAGATTCTCTGCATGTCTGCGTCACGATCATCAATCTGAACTTGACGGAACATCTTCTCTATATCGGTGCAGTGAACAAACCGATGATTACGCCACCTACAAATTAAAAGAGGCAAATCCACCTGGAGTTTGGGACCGATCATAAGAAAGTCGTTCAATGATTTATCATTTGCACATTCCATTGAAGCGTTAAATACTACCCTAATTTTAAGAGATGAATCAAAACTTCTCCACACAGGATGGTGCGAAAAGTAATTTCCACTAGGCGATGCAGCGGCATCGCAGGAGAGACGCATATGTCCCAAATCAAGGTATTCCTGCATGAATTTATTATAGGCATCGAAATGAACCTCATTGGTTCTAACACGAGACTCCATTCTATTGAATAATTTTCTGGTGATCTCAGATGAGTTGGGTAACTTTACTGGCCTATCCGTTTTGAAAGGTAGTCGTACAACGTATCGACCGGAATTTCCACGCGAGTGCGTACGGAGAAAGTGCTCCTCATACTGAACTTCCTCTTCGGACAGAGGAGAAGATTGAGGGAGACCCCCCAGCTCCCAAAAGCATTCATTTCATGACAAACACACGAGAGATTTACCGAGAGTGCGCATGAAAGAGCGCATGCAGAAGCCGGGCAGTTACCAAAAACAACCCAACCGAAGATCGTCTCCTGAGCAACGAGAGCATGGTCAGGACCCTTCTTCAAGGTACCGAGGAGGATCTGCCCCAACCCATCTGATCCGATTATCAGATCTATAGGATTATTTTCCTGGGGTACAGGATCAGCTAGTGACAATTTTTCTAAATGAATCCAAGGGGTCTCGATTCCTACTAACCCGGATAAATATGATGTGAGCTTCGGAAGCACAAACGCCCTGAGTCTGACCCCGGCTCCCCCAGGTGAACCAGACGAGACAGCAGAACTCGTCGCGAAATTGACTCTACTTATGTGTTCCCCACGCATTACACTCACGCTGGCCTTGACCTTTCCCTCTTTTAATCTTGAGAGATTCATAATTTCCCTTGAAAAGAATGAGGCCTGGCTGCCTTGATCTAACAGCGCCCTGACTCGACAAAATCGTCCATTATCGGCTTGAATCAGAACGATCGCTGTTGGCAGCGAAACCTGAGAGCGTGCTTCATTCGCCGTAGAGGTCGAGCACAATGATGATTGCGCGTTAGAGCTGTGAGCCATTGAAGAGTCACGAGATGGTCCCGTTTGGTCGTTCACCGCAAGTTGTGTGCTCTGAGCTGGTGCCACATTCCCTCCCTGAAAAGATTTGTGCAATAATGAGTGGTGTTTCCACTTGCAAACTACACACAAATTCGAACTATTGCATTGCGAAACACCATGTCCAAGATTCAAGCAATTGAGGCAGCATCTATGCTGCTTAACTATATTCAACCGAATCTGAACAGGCTTGTCTTTGAATCTTGGGCATTGGTATAATCTGTGGTTGCCATGACAGAGAACGCAACTGTCATTAGAAATGCTAGTTTGCAATGCCCAAATGGGTTTCGAATTGAATTTATGATTTCTCGCTGAATGCGATTGATTCAACAATTTCTGTGTATTTGTAGATTCTAAAGCACGGACAGTGGCCGTCAAGAATGATTTAAGTTCCGCAAGAGTAGGAATTTCTGTTGAATCCTTCAATCCGAACTCCCACTCAGTTCTAGTTTGTGAATCTAATTTATCTGTGATAATGAAAACAATGATTGCATTCCAGCTGTCATTGCAAACCTCCATGTTTGTCAACGCAGTCACTGCGTTGTAAGAAGTGTCAAGCAGGAACTGGATCTCCTCCGCGCTGCGTGATTTGACAGGAAGCAAGCTGATGAAGCTATCCAAAAAAGCGTCCACGATGAGCCTCTTATTCTCATATCGCTCCTTCAAAGCGTCTCAAGCGGTCTTATAGCTCCTATCCGTCATCGGGAGACTTTCTTTTGAAGCCAAAGCCTCTCCAGAAAGACATGACTTTGAGAATTGAAGTTTTTGAACAGCTGACGTGTCCGGGAATGGATTGAAGATAGACTGAAACTGGTCTTTGAACGCGTCCCACTTCAAGTAGGAACCAGAGAACTTTGGAAGGTCAAGCCGAGGCAAGCTGAACGGCCGAGAAACTCGATTCTGGCTTTGAGTTGAAACCAATGAGTCCTGCATTTCAACAGATGAACCATCCAACTCCGCAAGCATACTCAACAAACCGCTTACGGCTTCCTCGTATGCCTCTTCGAACACTTGAAAGTGATTCAAAGTGAAATACTGCAATTCCTTGCGATGTTCTTCCGTCGTGGCAGCGGACAAGTCTGAGTGAAGTGCTCTTGCCTCATCCCAATAACCTTTAACGAGCTCCATCCTCTTACGCACATTCGCTATGGTGAAGTTGGCTGAACCAGTCTCCTTAAAATTTGATACGCTGCGCTGTATCAGCCCCAGCGTCGTTTTCAAGGATGCTAAAGCTTTATGAACATCCATTATGGACAATGAATACTATCAGCAAGATACAGGGTGCAAATTTTGAATAAAAACTTTGAATAATGATTTCAAATCAGAGTTTTGTCGCACAGCTGATTAGAAGTGCCAAACTTGTGAAGATAATGACATTTCAAACAAGCGATATACTCATCTTCCTTGTATAGAGACGATGATATGTCGGATCCCGGTGAACCGTACGCGCCGCTGAGTTGACGCAGCCCGAAGTACGACAGATACCGTGGAGCGAGATGTTGGAAGGAGGAACCCCTCTTCCATGTGTCGAGGAAGGAGAATATCCACGACGACGAAGACGGCTGATGACGGCACGGTGATTTGGCGGGAATTGTACACATGTAGCTACCTTTGAATATGCCCGTGCTCACTCACACAAACGAGTCACACACAGATTTTCAAATTCGGTTTGAACGAATCAAACAAGCGGAAGAAACGACCTTGTGATGATACAAGGGTCGCAATGAACAATGAAATTATGCGAAGAATTCGCGAAAAAACTGAAACTCGTTTTCCTTAATTGCAGCTCTATCCGGCTCGAAGGACCAGAAATAGAGAGGATTCGAACTATGTCATCAAGAGAAGGATTTCTTGAAGGAATCGAAGTAGATCAATCGATCTAAAGAACCCACAGCAAAATTAATCAATAAAAAAACCCTTTAATGAAACAAACCCTCAATGATTGCCCAGACAGAGCTGCACAGCAGACGCCTGATTAAGGAAAAGGAGTAGCGGTTATAATGTTGCTCAGAACTGAGTTACAATTCAAATATGTCGTTGATTATAACGATACGAAGAACCGACGTTCTCGGGAGGCACATTCACTCAGAGACGAACATATCGTTCTTCACAGTAAAACTTAAGCCTTGAAGCTTTTCCACGACCATTCAAACGTCATTCACACACTCGATTACAAACTAATGAGCTTAGTATTTAAACTAATGATAATCCTAACGCATGAGCACTTCGCGAAGCACAAACAGCACGTAGCAATCGAAAGAACTGTGAGAACCGTGCACTCACGAGAATAAAACGTATGCAAAGACGAGATCAAAGAATCCCCGAGAAGCTTCTCAGAAGGAGCTAGCTAGCATCGGGCTAACGGATTTGAAAGATTGAGCACAACGACTTGAAGAATTATAGACGTAACGAGAGTGAGGGACTGATCACCGAATCAACGCATGAGATATTGCTACCGTGTTGAGTGCTGCGCGAAGACTAATTTTCAAACGATAATTGGCAAAGCCAGACCCCCTCTGCCAACTGCCAAAAGTCAGGTGACCGTGCGAGCAATGAACCCGGATACAACGCCGAATCTGAGTACATATCACCTCACAATTACACATACATATCATATCTAATACAAACGTCTCCAAACAGAAGTTTTGAATTTATACATATCTAAATGCGAGGCTTCTCCTCTCAAAATCCCGAACAAATTTCGTTCCAAAAATCACTTCAATAAAAATAATCCGTTCATGTGCGCCTCAAACCTGATGCGACCTTGGTGGGAATTCCAATTTTAAGAGTTTTTTTAGAAATGCGAAGAATATTTCCAGGGATTTCCAGAATTATTCTAACCTTCATTGAGATTAACAGAGAATGTTTGAATTTTGAGGAATATGTCTACCAAAGAATGTTCAAGTGGGCATAAGGAGTCATCCAATGACGCAGGTTGAATTAGAATTCATGGATACATTTCTGGGGTACTGAGTGAGGAATATTTTGTTCCCAGTTATTTATAAAAGAACAACAACTTGGAGATTCAATCCGTGAATCAAACTTCGAGGGCATAGGTCCACAGATATTGCATAAAAATTTCATGGGCTCCTATGAAAAATCACAGGATGTTTGAAACATTTTGGGGATACACAACTTTTCCGCATTCCGAAGTGGAGATTCAAACAATCGCTTTGCGCACCATCTGAAAATCAACCGATTTTCTTTCCTTGGATTCCATACTATCCTCGAACTCTATGGAGAGGTTTCCAAGCTGGCACTCATTGTAATTTGGGAATCATGTCTTTCTGATCACCCTACCGAAGCCTGTAACAGTACGGAATTGCAATAACGCATTCAAACGGGCATAGTGAAGGATGAGGCATGTAAAGAATCCATCATTTGAAATCAAAGTATCGATCGCGAAAGTCGATACAAAAGATTTGTCGGTCAAATATTCGTAGAAAAAACATCGACGCCGCGACCGTCTGAACGGCTCGTGTTTTAGTATGGACACAAACTCCATGTGTGTTGCATCGATGATACAAGCACGTTTGATCGACTAAACAGTGGGAATGAAAATAATCACGTGCGAATGCATCAGATGGATTTCGTCGTAGGAGAATAAAACACGTCAAAATGATAATTTGCAGTAGCAGGAAGTTCAAAGAGCCCTTTACACTTTCATCGGATATTTCCTATTGGATTCAAAATCAAATCACAATTCGATTTCGAGTGGATCGGAGGAACCGTACGGCATGAATGATAAGCCAATGGGTGCTACCGATCGTCTCAGGAGCTTGCTCCGGATCAATTTCTTGATTGGTTGAGGAATTCCGGTTTCATTTTATACACCCACCTGGACGAACTACACCACTCTCATTGGAAGTATCCTCCCAAATCGATTACATGAGGAGCCAGAGATGTATTTCACGTTCCTATTGTGAAGAAGCTCATTCGATTTGTGAAATCATTTTCGAAAGATTTTTTAGAATCAGATTTGGAGGATATTATCTTATTCAGAGGCGCTGATCAATCCATCGCCACCCATCAAGGTGGGAGAGTTGTGAGAGAAGAATTTTGTGATAAACGAACAGTAAATATATTTTTTCTCCGTTATTCAAATTACAACTTGCTCTCCCGATGCACTCTAGAAAATTCATCACCTTCCTCTCGTTCATTAATTTTCAAATCACCCCGAGTTCCATCCGGATTGTAATCTTCCAAAAAAGAGTCTCCAATGCGAAAGCAAGAGGGCCAGTTTGAGAATATTATACGGAGGAATCGTTAAAAACGTCATAAGCGTTGAACAAGAGACCCGAATCTCATCGGGAATTCAAAATACTTGGGAGACCCGCATTTTCCTTCAAGAATTCTCAAACCCTATGGAGAACATTGAGGGCTGTATACTAAATTTCAAGGCATACCAAGAATTCATTGCGGAGTAATCGCAAAATTTAATTTGAATTGTATTGATTTTGGGAGAATGAAAATTTTCACTTCCTAATTTTTATTTCACACGCCATTGACGGTAGAGAAACATTTTCCATGACAAAAATGTTTATTCTGATGGGTTCTAACAGGCTATATTCTTTTATTCCTCATTCCGATGAATTCTCTCCATTCTTGTTCTACTGGTCTCCTGGATCAAAACTAAAACGTGTTCGAGCGCTTTTCGAGTTATTGCGCTCAACCCGTCAATTGCAGTCTCGCAAGTGTCACAAGATTTCTGTGTCCTCATAGGATCGATGCCTTTTTCTGTCAGGGAATGAGGGTGGATCCGAAAGTATGTGTTCTGGATTTGGCCTTGGTTTCGCACCTGCAGGTTGCCTGACGTTTGAACGCTCATCACCAAGATTAATGTGTGTGTGTTACGAGAGTTGTTCACTCGCAGTATTCAAACCAGTCGTTACGAAGTGTTCGATACAATACCGTGTGTTTGCTTTGCGTCACGAGGTGGTGATAGGATTCACAAGCGTGAATGTTCCGTTATGCTGGTACTTTTCGCACGCATTTGTGTTATTAATTTTCGTTAGAGACCAGCGCAGTTCCGCAGTTTCCGCAGTTAACGCGGTAAAACCGCTTCGTGCGCGGGAACGTGAAGTGATGACTCATCACTTTCTTTAATTCATAAAAAAACGGTTTGCTTGCGGTTTCAGAATTGTTTGCTTCGTAATTATTGTTAGTTCAGTGATTAATCTATCGTGTGATCAGTTGTGCTGCTTATTGTAAGGGAAGAGCCGGGAATTGGCATTTTGTTTAATGGACTGAGAGGGGTAGAAATTTGAATCTATTGAAGAATTAGTTTACATAGCTGATTCATTCCTTCTCTTCTTTTTTCTTTCCCGATTCCATTTCAGTATCAATTACAGCATTCCGTAATATTTTGATTGTTCGAAGAATCTGGAAATCTTGATATTCAAAAAACTCAGCCTCAAAGATGTTACGTCAAAAGTATTGAAACATTCTTTCTCTGTAACATTCGGTAAGTATTTTAGGAAAGATATCAGATCATCGAGTCTGATACTCCCTAGTACAACCCCACTTTAGCTAGAAATATTAATCTAGACAAGGACTGGGGAAAGGATATCGTCAAATGAAAATTACTTCGTTTTTGTGCTGAAATGTACGAAACATATATTCAAAAACTTTATGGGTTACATTCAGAATGGGGACCTTAGGACTCAATTTTCTTTTAACTTTATTCAAGTATAATGCCTAATAGTTATTGAGGTTATTTTACCTTCTTAAATGAATTTATTCTTTACATATTGGGTTAATGAGAAGTAAAAACTGTGAATTACAATTAATTTGTGAAGAGAAAGAGAAGTTGGGTGGCAATTTGTTTGTGAATTTTATTTCTAAAACAAAGAGTTAGTTCGACGTGAGAAGAAAGAAAACTTCACAGGCATATCCTCTGAGGGTTTCTCAGTAGGAATTTGGTGTGAAAATTGTCATTAATTCAATAAGGTAGAAGAAGAAAAGAAAAGAAAGGTTAAGAAATGTTATTTGATATTGATGAAAATAAAATGACAGTTCAATGCTTTTAATCACTATCGATTAATTTCTGTCATTTTCTGTCATCGAATAGGGGATTTTGGAAAGGAAAATGGATATTCAGTTCCACGATGAATTCTTTCAACACGAATAGGAATTCATTAATCATCGCTCTTCATCATCATGTTCAGATAGGAGAAGGAAATCAGGATAGGTAGGATGTTTTAGATGAATCTATTTGAATTTAATAGGGTTTGAATCTACTTTTACAATTTGAACATTTGGCATCCTTATACAAGGTTACGCGAGGGATTTCTTCCTCTGTAGGGGATCGAGGACTGTCAGTTAGGTTATTTCTGATTTTTAAGGATTCAGAAAACAACTTCAAATGTTTTAATTTTTCAGAGGATTCTTGAAGGGCATTTTGGTCCTTTTTCAAGTTTGTAAAAAAGGTGTTTCTCTTTTTTCCTGGAGGAGGAAGAGTATCCGCATTTATATGCTGAGCCTTCAATTTCAACCTTTCCTTGGCGGCTTGGACAATGTTCTCTAAATGTAAAATTTGTCTAGCGATCTCAAAATCCACTGGAAGGAAGAAAATAAAAGGATATATTAAAACTCTCGTTAGTCACTTTAAGTAAAAGAACTATACGAGTTGAATTTTTGCACAACACAAAAGAATTCTATAACTTGTTCTAAATTTTGAAAATTGTCAATCTAAAAACTCACTGAAATGTCAAAAGAAGTAATCTAAGAGACAGAAAGAAAAAAAATACACAATGACTCTTTTTTGAATTTTTGAATATGTTCAAATTTTAGGTGTCGCAAGGCTACGCAACCAAATTTCTTTATAAATTTTTCTAAAAAGGGGTGGCTGTTTGTTCAGAATTGTTTTTACGGTTGTTGCTTTGCAAGGGTCCACTGACAGATGTAGTACCTGTCAGTTTAGAGTATCTTGCAAAGATTTTGAAGTTTTTGTTCTGTTCTCAAGGAACGTCGGAGAAGAATTAATTTTGGAAATGAATCTCTTCCAGAGCTAAACTCGGTTTTTAGTTTGGAAGGAGAAAAATTAGAAGGTGGTGGAAGGGTGGGTGCATGCAGAAAAATCTATGGGTGTGTAAAAATTATAGATTGGTTAAAGATTTTATTTGAGGGAGGTCTAAACATGGATTCGTGCATTACCTGAAGGTAGGCATGTCCTTGAGAAGGAAATTCTCCATTTTCTTCAATTAGGACAACCCACTCACCCTTTCTCTTGAGCATAATGCCCAACTTATGCTCCCTTTCTAAATTGTATATATATCTCTTTCTATATGTACAATTTAGAGAATTCTCATTTATAATTTAAAATCAAATATTAATTGAAAAATTTGATATTTATTGATTATTGCTTATATTATTCACAAAAAAAAACATCAACAATTGTTTCTTCAAATCATTTATTTAAGTATGAATTAAATTGTTTTTGTAAGAATTTGAATGGAATTTATATGAAAATTCTATAATTTATGAAAGGTTTGTTTCATGAATTTTACATAAAAATTTCCATATATAGAATTTGATATTCTTGATGAATTTTAATTATTCTGGTTCATTATTTACTACGTTAATTTCTTTTGTTTAAATCTATATTCCTAACATCATAAAGCTTAACCTATTGATTTTACAATTTATTAATATGTTATGTATTATTGAGAATTATTGAAAAAGTATTTAGTTGTGAAAAATCTAGAATGAAAAGTGAAATTTTATCAAAAGTTATGATTTTCTATTTTAATTATCATAGAAAGTATTTTAACATTTGTATTCTATTTACTTACCTTCAACTTACCAAAACTTACCATTTCAGAGATGTGAAAATTTTCATTATTTCAAATAATGCTTCATTCTGGTTCAAACTCAGAATTCTGCATTATAGGAATGCTAGATTGGGCCAGCATTGGCAGCCAATCTTCAATTTCAAAACCAATGATTAGATTGGTGTTGAAATTTGAATTTTCATGTGTATTAACACAGTCAAGGCTGAATTTAACCGGGATCGACGAAGATCGGCAACCGATACTTCGCCAACCCTGGACCAGCCTTGGCCCAATGAGGACTATCGGGGCTTTTTTATTGTAAAAAGGAAACAAATTGTATGTTTTCATATTCTCAACAGAATTGGTGACACGATTCTTCGCTCTAATCCTGTACTGTCTGTGTTTTAAATGAGTTTTTATTACATGGTAGTTTGGAACGTGCTTCTATTTGGAAAAGGAAGCAATAAAGGATAAGGAAAGGGGTCTCTGTTTTTCCAGATTTACTTGTCCCTTTTAGATATGATGGAAACGTAACGGGAACACAAGTTGTTCTCAACTTGTGTTTTAAAGGAAAATTGATTTTTCTCTATATTCAGAGTGTACAGAAATCTTCCTTTACCGTATGTGTCTGTTTTCTAGGATGAATTTGTCAACAGGGCAACAGGTTTCTGTTTTACCCTTATAGACAACTCATCCATAGAAATTGAATGGAAAGGAAAGATTGAGAGAACAAAATAGGAAGAAGAAAGAGAAAAGGAATAAAATTTGAAGAAATTTTACGTTCTCGTTACAAAGATCAAAAACAACGAAGATAAAAAATCCGCGTCATACTGGCCGTAAGATATGCCTGTGCAGTACGAGATACAAATCCTGAACACTCTGTATACTCAATCACATTTGTGAACATCACTTGTCTCAATCAAGTTTTGTTTTTTGCGTTTTCAGGATTCTTGGTCTCTTAGAAATACACGATTTATTCATCAAATACGGTAAACATATATATTCGTATGGTTTCCACAGTACTTAAGTTGTTATCTCGCTATCATATGAATTCCATAGCAATAAAAATTTGGATTATGTATCACAAGTTACACTACTCTCAATAACAATTGGAATCCTACATAAATTCACTCAATCGCTGTCATCCGCGTGTCGAGGGGACCGAGTCAGAGGTCGCCGACTTTCTTCGTCAGATCCATAAATCACCTCTTCGTCGGAATCATTGATCATCGAGAAAGCAGGGTTGTCCTTTGTGATCGACGAATCTGAAAATGAACCAATTCTGAGTAGGAATATGCAGGCAATCACTGATCTAAGCTGTAATCCCAATAAAAAACCTCCAAGAAGTAAAAGAATAACGCCGAGTGCATGAAAATACGGTAAATCGTGAAAAAATCTATGAAAACATTCAAACGAAAATTCTCTTACAATAAAAATTTCGATAAGATACAACAGGATATGCTTCACTTGAAAAAAAAAGATGTGAAATCAATATCAGCTGCCAAGTACATTCGGTTATTCAACTGGTGTGTAAACGTTTCCTCATATATTGTAACTCCAGTTTGTTTAAATTGTATTCGAAGTGATTTATGATCGTATTGAATTCAAAATATATAGTGGAGTCGAACAAAAAGTAGGTTCAACCATTAGACATACTCCAAACAACTCTGACCTATTTGAAGTTCAACGTGTTGATCGTTTCTGATATGTTTTGGAATTTTTCACATACTAGAAACAGCGCTGAGCCTCTCCAAACCAAACGAGCGAGTCGTTTCGAATAGATTTTGAAATCCATGTCAATGCGGAACACTTGGCGCGTCCAATGAAGATTTTATTATCCAACTTTTTGATCACATACTTTCAATAGAATTGTTTGAATACACTTGAGGCTCAAAACTCACGTAATCGGCCGCACCAAGTGTTCCGCATTGACGTGGATTTCAAAATCTATTCCAAACGACTAACACGTTTGGTTTGGAGAGGCTCAGCGCTGTTTCTAGTATGTGAAAAATCCCAAAACATATCAGAAACGATCAACACGTTGAACTTCAAATAGGTCAGAGTTGTTTGGAGTATGTCTAATGGTTGAACCTACTTTTTGTTCGACTCCACTATATATTTTGAATTCAATACGATCATAAATCACTTCGAATACAATTTAAACAAACTGGAGTTACAATATATAAGGAATCGTTTACTTACCAGTTGAATAACCGAATGTACTTGGCAGCTCATATTGATTCCACATCTTTTTTTTTCAAGTGAAGCATATCCTGTTGTATCTCATCGAGATTTTCATTGCAGTAGAATTTTCGTGTGGATGTTTTTTTAGATTTTTTCCACGATTCACCGCATTTTCATGTACTTGGGGTTATTCTCTTACCTTTTTGGAGTTTTTTTGGGGAGATTTCATTTCTTCTTCTAGGAGTGTCCTTAATTAAACATGAATAAAATTTGAACGCTCATGTCTAATTGAATAGCGATCGTAGCAATGAAGGAAATGTCCTCAGATCATTTATGATACGAAAAACCCACTTGGGTTTCTATCAGTCATCTCATCATTGGACAGCAATAGATAATCGACATTGAGGATGCAGCACAAAAGTGAAGAAGCGTGAATTCTTCTAAATCAATACATATGTGAAGGATTCCGAGAAGTAAATATTAGTTGACCGATGAGTTGGCACTCAAAGCAGCTCAAAGCACTCGAAGCAGCACACGATTTTGTTCCAAACATGTATTGTGCAAGAATTCCCATTGTTTCCAAAATACCATTGTTAGGAAAACGAAACGGAACAGATCTTACAGACAGGGGAAACTTGGAAACAATATGTTCAATTATTATTGGTTAGAAAGTGCCTGGTATGCAAATCGTTGATAAGAGGGATAAGACAGTTCCAAGACCAAGGCAAAAATTGGCGTTTGTCGAAACGGAAATTTATTGAAAAATCCTTCAGCTGCACGATGTTTCGAGTTGATTCAACTCTTTTTCAAGTACAAGAAAAGGTTTCTTTGAGTATATTGGAAAAATCCATGGAATCGGACGACAGACCCATCGAGTCGAACGTGGGTTGTTTTTTATTATTGGTTGGGGAGTGCCTGGTATGCGAATCGTGGATGAGAGGGATCAGACAGTTCCAAGACCAAGGCAAAAATCGGCGTTTGTCGAAACAGAAATTTATTGAAAAATCCTCCAGCCGCACGACGTTTCGAGTGGATTCAACTTTTTTTTCAAGTACAAAGAAGTTTCTGCAATATACACGTGGAAGAAACATTTTTCTCAAAAACAATGTTCACCTTTTTCCTTTCGGATCTTATAAACTAGGCATTTTTTCAACAGATAGTTCGTTATAAATAACAATAATAAAAAAATAGATAGTGGGACAAGCCAACAATTTCAATGACAATTATAGACAATTCAAAAAAGTAATAGTGATAGTGGTCATGGTCATTCTCACAATCACCGTTGTGTCATGATGGAATTTAATTGAGTATATGTGAAGAAACTAGTGTATAATGGAGAAAATTTGATTACAAAAAATCGATAAAAGAAGAAGAAGAAGAAGACGTGGTATTAAGGGAGAGAGAGAGTGCGTGTGTGCGTATCACTTTGAATGATGAGACAATCACCGTTGAAAAAACCAAAGAAAACTGAGAAAGGACGATGGAGAAAAAAACCAACAAAAATCAATTATTCTAATACAATCTGATGATGTTGGGTCCGGATTGGTATTCACTTTGATGGTTTGGTATTGGTTCGGTTTGGTTTGTGCCAAAAAGAAAAAACTGGGATTACATGGATAAGACAGTCTATTGGACACTAAAGAAGAAAACACTGTTCCGTTGAATCATGACTCTTCTCGAATGGTATGGAATCATGGAGTTAATATGGGGTGTAGTTTGGTTATGGGGTTTCAATGAGGTTTGTTATGGGAAATGGAAAGGAATGGATGTGAATCGATAGATTTCTATGGGAATCGGTGTACCTTTTTTGGGACACACGATTTCAACTCGAAAAATTATTTTTACAAACATTATGAAAAACGATGTGATTGAGTATGAAATGTTGTATAGTGAGGGAAAGATTGATGTCAAAGGTCAAGAAAAGGGATAAGTCAAGAAAAAGTCAAGAAAAAGACAAGTTCCGAAATTCTGTGAAATTTCGATGTTTCTATAAATTTCAAGTCGTTTGGCGAGAATTTGTGGAAAGTCATAAAAAAGTCCCCAAAAGTCATTAAAAAAAGTCATGAAAGTGATGAAAAAATGATAAAACGATCCCGAAGGTGTCATCGAGTGTCATAATTCTATGGGAAGATCGTTGAACATATCAAAGAAGCTGGTTTCATTGGTTGAAATGGGAGAAGAGAAAACTGCATTGGGTTCGATGAAAATTATGATAAAACAGTCTGGTAAAGGAAAGTTATGGTAAAAAAGGAAGGAACAGAGCGAGAGGGTATGTCGCAAAGACGAGGACCTTGATTTTTCCAGGAGAGGCTTGGTTCGCAAGGCCCGAAGGGACGAACGAGCCAGCCTCTATATGAGAAAATCAGCTCCGAGCCAAGCGACGACCCTCGAGTGAGCGAACGAAGCCTTGGAGTGAGGTGGACGTCTTGAGTGAGCCACTCGCTTTCCCTCACTCCGAGCTGGGAAAAATCCAATGTACCTCAAGTATGATTCTCAACCAACGGCCAGGGTTCAAAAAGGGAGACTGTACAGATCAAAAATGTGAAGCATGAATCACTGGAACCAAACGGGAAAACGGATACCACCCGGACCCCTTGATATCTTTCTGTGGGAGATACGTTGATGATATCATCATCATCGTCCGCGAGAGCGTGGACATCCATGAGATTTCAAACGCATTCAATAACTTCAATATCAGATTGAAGTTCACTATGGAGGAGGAAGTCGATGGATGTCTGAACTTTTTGGATTTAACCATTTCCAGGGAATCCGAGAATTCACTTCCCTTAAATTGGTTTAGAAAGCCATTTTTTTCTGATAGAACCTTGACTTTCAATTCGTGCCATCCTTTGAGTCAAAGAATTGGGATAGTTTATAATCTCTTGGATCGAGCCGTGCTCTTGTCGGATGGCGAATTCCATGACTCGAGTAGGTAGGCAAGGGGAGTTCTAATCCAAGATCCCTACTCACCGGCATTACCGACCTCCCACCACCAAATTTTTAGCGGGGTCACAAACCCCCCCGACCGAATTTTAGCGGAGTCACGAACCTCGGAAATCTGTGCGGATTTTTTTTCCACTCCTCCCATTGGTGCATTGTTTTTTTTTGTTCGATTCCGAGAATAAAAAAAAAAAAAGAGGAGGGGAGAAACATCTTTTTTTTTATGATTGTGATTCCGAGAATCATGCGGTTTACATGTGTGATTTTTCCCCCCTCCCCCAACCCTCCGATTTCTGTTCTCTCTAATTTCTTTGTTTCTGTCACTCTCTAAATTTGGAGGAGTGAAAAATCACGCGGTTCACTCCGCTGAGTCTCAGAAGTGAGCCAGTCCGCTTGGAGTGAGATTCTCACTCGTTTCGAGTGAACTCTCACTCTTTTAGAGTGGAAAATTCACTCTAAACTTAGAGTGGCTGTGAGTTTCTAGCCTCAAACCTGAGACTTCCACTCTAAAAGAGTAGGAATTTCACTCGAAATTTCGGAAAGCTCACTTCTGGCTGCCTGAAGTGAAATCTCACTTTAAACAAAATTTCAGAGATCAGAAGAATTTTTGTAATTGTAATCATCATATTGGATCCGTTATTTTGAATTTTGTAATTTTCGTATGAGATTCTGAATCACCTGCACTAAAACTCATCTGGAAGTATTTGTTCTTCTGAATTGAATGACTATTCCCTGTCTATCAGGTAAATGGCCATGTCTTCATCACTGGATGATTATTTTGTTCGAATGTTGATAAAATCAATAATCAAGCAATTGTGAATAAATTGAGCATATTTCGTATAGTCATGAGAATAATTTGTAACCTTCCGTATCGAAAGAAATATTCATTACTTGATCACAGGTGCTTGATTCATCAATTTTAAAACGCCCTGACGAAGTCATATTTGGTGACAAAAATATAGCCATTTACCTTACTCGGAGCCCATCTCTGACATTCAAAGGGTCGTCATTACCCTTGAACCCATGCCACTACCGAAATAGAAGAAAAACGCGTCGATTATTTTTCGATGATCTACCTGCAAAAAAAGCAAAGTTTTCATTAAAAAATTAGTGGGTCACACTTTCTCAACTCTTCTTCTGAAACAGGAGTGAAACGTGTGATTTTTCACTCTTCCAAAAACGGAGAGCAATTGAATTTGAAACATCACCATTTTATTCGTGAACTACACTGTAAAAAATTCTATCGGAGAATTCGTATATATTTATGTGAAGTAATTAACACATGCATGCATTAGGGATTTTCTCAACTTGTCCGGAAATTTACTGTGAAATGTTGGGGAAAATCCCATAAAAAGTTTGGAATTTACAGATATATATATGGGAAATTTCATATAAATGTACCGGAAATTGATTTCCTAATCAGTGATTGTACACGGAAAGATCGGATCTATTAGTATTTAGAAAGAATGTATCAACGTTTCTGGAAAAATGACTGTCAATTCAGGGAAAAAGAGGATCGCTGAAAAATATTCGTAGCGAGCCTACCAAAAATCCGTAGTCAAAATATTAACAGTTGATAGGCTCATTGGTATTTTTCACAGTGAAACTATCAATTGTTAATATATCGACTACGAATTTTTAGTAGACTCACTACGAATATTTCTCCGCAATCCTCGTCTTCCCTAAATTGACAGTCATTCTTCTAAATATTAATAGACCCGGTCTTTCCGTGTAATTTTCCGGTTGATGTACACAGGAAAATTCCGATTATTTTTTACAGTGTAGAACTATGCGGAGAAATTGGACAATAACTTGTAACATAAATCAATCTCAATCTTCATCATCACAGCTGGCAATGATTATGACTGATGGTACAAGTTACTGTCCAACTTTTCCGAATAGTTCTAATTTGCGAATGAAATGGCGATTTAATTTCTCTTCGTGCAGATTGAGAGAGTACTTTGTATAGGGAGGATTTACTTCAAAAAGTTACTTAATCGGATCCATCTTTAAAATTACTATGCTTGTTGAGAAAATATCAGAGAACCATATACTCCACATTTTTTGGAGTAAGAATCCACTCATGAAGAGTGAAAATACTGCAACTCCGATGACAATAAGACACTTCTTAGTGGTGAATCTTCACTGCAATGAAATGAGAATTCCCTGTTATAAAATAGTTGAAATTTTACTCGAAGAAATTTAGAGAGTATCATTTGATCGTATAGGCCATTGTGTGTTTGAAAAGGTGCGACCTCGTTGAGTTGAGTCTGCAATGTCCTGATCGTATTATACTGAAAGAGAAGTTTATCTGTATTCAATAAAACTTGTTCTGGATACGTCCAAATAGATATTTATTACATACAAACATGAATCACTACTCTCAGATGAGGTTCATTGACGCAGTCGAGAAATGTCATATGAAATTTGCACTTCAAAATTACTAAAAGTGGATACGTATTAACACGGATGAATAATTTTGCATGAATCAGAGATACTTCTCTGGGAAGGGATGATATGTGTACTAGCTGCACCTTTCAGATTTAAGTATTCTGCTGCAACAATCAAGTAGTGCCTTTTTACATCGTTCAAAAATACGTTTCATTGAATTTACATTATTCTGAATAGTTATGATAAGAATTCAGCTTTGAATATAACAGGCATTTGACTTTGGGTCTAATTTTGAATGCAATACAATAAAACGGTGAATCGTCATTAGATTCTGAAGTACAAGGTCGTAGGAGGTGGTTCGATTGTATCATTGAAGACAGTATCCACCGGTCCTTGAGATTCAACGGAATTTATTAATCATACGTTTTCATTGAATAGACTGACCAATGAGAGGAAGAGGAATTTTCAGGGAGTAGACACCAGCGGTTAAAATTTGAATCGTTGATTCAACCGGATTTACAGCAAAATATGAAAAATCTAATTTCAAATTCATTACGATGTTCGAATTTATTTCTTCTCTATAACAAATACTGGTTAAATTTTATGGTCCAGAAAAAGTGGAGATCATCATACATTTCAATATTTTTGTATTTGGTTACGTGGAGAAAGGAGATTCGTTGGAATAGCAAGAATTTCACTATTTTAGCGACATTTGTTCGTTATTATTTGTTAAAATAAACCGCGATTCATTGTTTCAGCGAATGACTGATAATGATAACGAACAAATTCGTAAACACAGCGAGTCAGTCCGTTAACACAGCGAATTGTCATCGTTGGATTATCCATTCCATTCAGCGAAGACGGATTCCTTAAGGGGATACCAGTGTACCGACTGAATAAACATTTTGTCGGTAAGAATTCTCCGCATTGAATTGATCAAGAGGTCTGACATTCTCAGGAAATATTCTTCAGTACTTTATCCATTCCGGTACATTGCCTAAATTTTGAATTTCGAAAAACAAATTGTTTTTATCGACTGAGAAAAAAAAAGTTTCCTTTCGAAATTCGGGCGATGTACTGCGATAGATAAAGTACTGAAGATCATTTCCTGAGAATTTCAGACCTCTTTATGGATTCAGTGCGGAGAATTTTTACCGAGAAAAAAGTTGATTCAGGCGGTACGCTGGTATCCCCTTAAAGTAGCGAAATCTTTTTCTCCGTGTACAAACTCATGTCGATAAATGACTGAACCTCCGAAGCCATTGTTTTATTATATCTATCAATTTGAAGTATATGCACAAAATTTAGCGTTGTATGGGTTATTATTAATTTGTTTGGACACCAAATTTGGAATCGTCAAAAGTGAGTGTTGAAATCTTGTAATCGCTTTCCAAATGTTTAATATTATTAGTGTTAATACATTCATAAAACAGATCCAATACTTCTTATCAAACGGTGGTTCATTCATTTGATTGATATATTTACCCATTTAGGAACGATACACTGAGAGGAAGAGAATTTCCGAGAACAATAAAATATTCAGTTGGATAGTCGCCATGAAATAATTGATTTGAATGAACTTCCACTGCACTGAGAAAAGAAATGTTTTGAACCGATGAATTTTTCTTTGAGTCTAAGAAATGAATTCATCCAACGGTATCGGTGGAGTTATTGCATCAACTTCATTTAATATGTGATTCACACGGAGGTGGGGGGGATCATAAATATGAATATGAGGTACTTAGGATTGATGAGAAAGTTATTGGATGGAAAATTTTGATTTTCGAATTCATGGAATATAATTTGATTCCATGAATTATGCATTTGATAGGCAGAAGCCATTCATAACACTGTAATAACCAACTGTAGTGCCAGAATGGGGTCGGTGCCGGATCAACGAAAAACAAAATCAACGAAAAAAAATTTACTAGCAGTATGAAGTTGTCATTTTGTTGCAGTATGGGATGAAATTAGTCATAGATCATTGATCAACTTTGTTATGTTACCTCAATTGATGGTCCGGATGCAAGAACCGACGATGCGCTCGAACTGCGGGATAAGTATTGTCCAAGCCGTGACGTCAGGGGTAAAAAAAAATCGGAATTCCAAAAATCTGAAAATACTGGGTGATAGAGCTTGGAAAATCGATACAAGTCTTCCGTCACAATTCTTTACTATGATCAATAGTTTTTGAGGAAAAAAATGAAAATACCTATTTTTTGCAACCAAAATCAATGTTTTTCAATATTAAACTAGTCATAACTCGGTCATTATTTTATGTATCCCAGTGAATCTCACAGATTCTGATTCGTAAGACTTCCCCGATGACAAAAATGTTGAAAAAATTTGTAAAAATTCATAACAAATTTATAATTTTTTAATCCGAAGAGAAAAGCATGTTTTCTATGCTTTGGAATCAAAAAGTGATGGGGGAAATGTGAGGTACGAAAAACTTCCAGCGATAAAGTTGTTCGAAATTCTCTTTTTTTTATCAACAATTTCGTTGTTTATAACGTTTTTATGGTCAAACTATTGACTTTGAAGGAAAATTGTCCCAATTAATGAAGTTTCTTATCCTTGTCAGGAAGAAGTTTCAAATCCGGGAATCAAACTATTTTGGCAAGGTTGCTCATTCAATTTCATAATAAACAATCGATTTGTTCAAAACAATGACATCTACAAAACATTGATTTCATGGAAAAAGTATTGGAACAAAAAAGATTTCTTATCCTGTAACTGATCAATTTTGCACATATCATTTTTCGGTATCCGAATTTTTTATTTAAATATAAATATGATATTTAAATGGGGATAAAAATAATCCTCATAATTTGGTTTCTTCACATAGATTCAGATTCTTTAGGTTGAAAAATTGGAAAATCGAACAATTCTAATGAGATCCAAAAACTGAATTATCAACGACGTCAGATCATCTAGTGCGAGCAATGAAATTATTTCAGTGAAGGAAAACCATGGGTATCTGCTTGTAAGTGAGACGAAGAAGTACTGAAAAATATACTGACTACGTGGAATTAGGGAGATCGAAGGTTTTCTTGAGATTCAAAATGTGAAGTCAGATACTCTTCTCTTTCCATACGATTTTGCGACTCATGTTGATTAACCTCAATCTCATTGTTTTCTTTCTTGATGATTCTTTCAGGCGAATTGATAATTGAGGAATCCATGTTACGTGTATATAAATTGATCAGTCACAAGATGAGAAATCTCTTTTGTGCCAATACTTTTTTCATGAAATCAATATTTTGTAGATGTCATTGTTTTGAACCAATCGATTGTTTATCATAAAATTGAATGAGCAACCTTGCCAAAATAGTTTGATTCCCGGATTTGAAACTTCTTCCTTACAAGGATAAGAAACTTCATCAACTGGGACAGTTTTTCTTCAAAGTCAATAGTTTGACCATAAAAACGTTATAAACAATGAAATTGTTGATAAAAAGAAAAAACAGTTTCGAATCTAGCAAATATAGTTCGATATTCGAATCTTATGACTCAAAAAACATAAATCCACAGTGAAAAATCGAACGATACAATTCTCCCCGTGGACTCTGATATTTAACCCGTACACATTGTAGAGGAATGCAAAATAACCGTTGCGCGCTCATGAAAAAATCGCTGTATTTTGCAAACTAATAATCCGATTGATCTGAAACTTCCCAAAAAGTTCGTCCATATACTAACGAACAACTTTGTCGCTGGAAGTTTTTTGTACCTCACATTTCCCCCACCACTTTTTGATTCCAAAGCAAAGAAAACCTGCTTTTCACTTCGGATTGAAGAATTATAAATTTGTTATAAATTTTTACAAATTTGTTCAACATTTTTGTCATCGGGGAAGTCTGACGAATCAGAATCTGTAAAATTCACTAAGATACATGAAATAATGACCGAGTTGTGACGAGTTTAATATTGAAAAACATTGATTTTGGTTGCAAAAAATAGGTAGTTTTCATTTTTTTTCTCAAAAACTATTGATCATAGTAAAAAATTGTAAAGGAAGACTTGTATTGATTTCCCAAGCTCTATCATCCAGTATTTTCAGATTTCTGGAATTCCGATTTTTTTTCCGACCCCTGACGTCACGGCTTGGACAATACTTATCCCGCAGTTCGAGCATATCGTCGGTTCTTCCATCCGGACCCTCAATTTAATATTCTCTTAATTTTCCATTCACCATGATAGAAGCTTATTCTGTGACGATCTCGTGAAACGTATGAGCTATGCTATAATACGTTTGTTCTTCCGTTTTGTATTCATCGTCCTCAACTTTAGCTCTATGTAGTGTTTTCTTAACTTTCTCTTCTTCTTGGTGACCAGATGATTTTTCTTTATGTTAACCTATTCACTGCACCCGTTTATTACAGTAGACACGTAATTCATCATTCTAATAAAATTATTAATGATCTTCCTAATCGATCGGTACAATCAAACTGTTTCAAACGTCTGTGGAGAACGAAAATCGGTTTGTTGTTATCATAAACATAACCATACCATAATCATAAACATAAAAAAGGGAAATTAAGTTTACCGTGGGGTTGTGTTAGCAAATCAATGTTTTTTACTTTCCGTTTAATTTAATCAATGATCTATGACTAATTTCATTTCATACTGCAACAAAATGACAACTTCATACTGCTAGTAAATTTTTTTTCGTTGATTTGGTTTTTCGTTGATTCGGCACCGACCCCCGAAATGATAATCTCTCCCTTCAATAAAATCTTTAATTATTTGAATAAAAAAAGTTTTAAAATAGGAAAACATCAATATAAATAATATAAATATCTCTTGCATTCGAAATAGAATGTTTTCATGAATATGGAATGGAAATTTTTTGTAAATAAATCAATATTTGAAACAATGAATATTCTTCCCTATCTGAGAAATTATTTCATAGAATGTACAAAGAGATTTTCTAATCCTTCAGAGAACTTATTGATATGAATAAATCTTTCTTCGACCAATGAAATTCATTTTGATTGGATGAATGATATTTCACAAAATTTTTAGAATAAAAAGAAATAAGCAGGAGTCAGAGCATTCGCGCAAGGGCGGAGCCGGCTTTTGTAGTTCCTGTGTGATCTGTAGTTTATTTGAAACAATTTGATTATTCGATCAGATGGTTGATATGATCAAGAAGTTCGGAGAAACTGTTTTTCTCTGTGATCAAGTCATATACGTTGATTATGTTCGATGCCGGAACCTGAAAGAAATATTTATTAGGACGGAATATTACTCACTATAGGTTTACGGTGAATAAATTCTTTATATGCGAACTGTACTGCATGAAGATCTGAGGAAGGATTTTCCGTCAATGAAGAACTGTTGATAGAAAATCTATGTGAAGAATCACTGATTGCACGACGAAGAGTTTACGATGCACTCGTATCGCATGGTGAAGTGCAAAGAATTGAAATTGCCAAAAACTTCATTCATGCTGCGTGAAATGCACATGAACTTTATAAAGAAGCTCTGAAGGAGAAACAAGAAGACTAAGATAAAAACAGAAGGAAAGAGCAGTGAAGCGGAAATCTCCAGAGAAAATGGAAGAGCTGGAAAGAAAGAAAGAACAGATGATCTTTGATAGAAACCGCCGAAAAATTGGAGAAGTGAATTTGGAATTGAAACAAAGATGATCAAAAATAATTAAGTGTCATGTTTCTTCAATTTTCCAGTTCCTGTTAAAATTTGTGAATTTTTTCTGATTTCATTTCACCAAGTCATATTGATATGATATTATTTTGAAACCATAAATATCTAATGAATATTATGAATAATTCAGTTACTTCTGCGAATTGCGATGTTATGATTGAGTGATACTGTAAAGTTGAACGAGACGAGGATAAGCTCTTTGCCGTCTCAACCGTTTCGATACCTAGTCTCATCCTTGTCTACGGTTAATATTATAATAGTTTATATTGACGGGTTTTGAGTGTGTGTGCAATGATAATAGATCTCATTTTCAACGTGTTATATGCTGTTGATTATTCTTGTCATTTAAAAACATATTGATTGGAAATCTCATTATGTTTATCATATCATGTTGCATTGGTGGATTTTTTCTGTAGCAATATAGTTTCTCACTTTTCAATACTGACTTCTCGTTTGTCGTTGAATCATTCGCGTCTCATCAATTTGTCAAATAAAATCTTCAGCTTTGAAATAGTAAACACGATTCCATTATGAATTTGAAAAACAATGAATACAAAATATGTAAAGCATTACCAAAACGTTTGACATCAGTTCTCAGAAGTATTCTCATGAGAAGAATTCAGTAGAGTGAGGGAAAAATAAACAATCATCTGGAAAAGTCAAGCAAAAGTCAGGGAATTCTGTTTCAGAAAAAAAGTGGCCACCCTGAAGCTGTCTCAAAGAATTCTGAGAGAGGCAGGTCCTTGAAATTTGAATCGTTGATAGGGACGACCCGAAAGTAAGTAAAACGTTATTCGATTATCAATTCGCCTCGAAAAACGAGTTCAATTGTCGCAGCATATAAGAGATCTTGAAGAATGCCATCCCACAAAGCACTACAATCCCAAAAGAAGTCTTGGAGAATTCATAAGGAACACAATCATTTCAATAAGAATTCTCTGTTAATTCTTTTGGGACTGTGGTGCTGTGTTGGATATGAGGTTGTGGATGATCCTAGGAAATCTTTGGAAGAATCCATTGAGACCCTCTAAAAACTCCTCAGTCCACCCGAGAATCCCAAAAATATTCTAGAAAATATGAAAGAATTTGTCACGAATTCATTGAAAAATTGGGAGTGAGTTTTTTTCTGAATCCAACTGAAGGAGATTTATTATGAATCCATGAAAATATCGGAAGATGTTACGAAACAGACATTTGGATACTTCTGTATGCATATTGCCAGTCAATTGATCGAACTTGCTGCGAAGTGCGGAATCTTTGACGTTCATTTTGATATTTGCGGCTCCTCAAGATTCTTTGCCAGGATTCCAAAATACTTCTCCAACAACGCTTTTGGAATTTCCCATGATCTGTTTGGAATTGTTCCAGAAGATTCCAAAAACTGGATAGTTTTTGTAGTAATTAGCCATGAATCAAGGTTCTCAAGTGAGGTGAATTATTGGGAGTACAAATTAGTTTGGTCTGGTTTGAAAAGATGACTCTCGCTCTCATGAATGTTGTATAGTCACAACCGATTTCACTTGTTTCAGAGAGATTAGACACCTGTGAATAATATTCAGTTGATATCACTCCGAGTTCCTCCTAGAATCCCGACTTTTACTCAGTGAAGTATGTCAAATTTCGTTTTAACTGAGCAGCATTTGCGGGAGGTGCTAGTTTTCTGTTGTAATTGGAAAAAAAGTGCAGCTGAAGCCCATCGAATGCTTGTGGGAGTTTATGGTGACAATGCTCCAACTGATAAATCAAGTAGGGAATGGTTTCGACGTTTTGAGAATGGCGATTTCAGTGTCGACGACAAGCCTTGCTCAGGACAACCACGAAAATTCGAAAATGAGGAATTGGAGGCTTTACTCGACGAAGATCCGAATCAAACGCAATAGGAGCTTGCGGAATCATTAGGAGTTACGCAACAAGCAGTTTTCGTACGATTACAATCCACGGGCATGATTCAAAAGCAAGGCAATTGGGTGCCTTATGACCTAAAGCCTAGAGATATTGAACGGCGATTTTTCACTTGCGAGCAGCTGATTGAAAGACAAAGAAGGAAGGGGTCCTTACATTGGATTGTGACAGGAGATGAGGAATGGATATTCTACGATAACCCCAAGAAACAAAAATACTATGCTATGCCCGGTCAATCGTTGCCATCGACTTCAACATCGACACCAAAGAGGAATATTAATGGTTCAAAGATCATGCTGTGTATCTGGTGGGACCGAAAGGGTGGTATGCACTATGAGTTGCTAAAACCTGGTAATTCTATTACGGGTGATCGGTATAGACTAAAATTGATTCGTTTGAGTCGTGCTTTACGAGAAAAACGTCCGGAATACAAGGAAAGACATGACAAAGTTATTCTTTTACACGATAACGCTCGGCCTCATGTCGCAAAAGTAGTGAAAACTTATCTGGAAACGTTAAAGTGGGATATTCTATCGCACCCGCCGTACTCGCCGGGCATTGCTCCCCCAGTAAAAATGGAAAGTACAGGATTGATCACTCCGTGATCAAAAGTATGGGATTCGGCCTAAAGCTATACATTGCAAGTATGGGAATAGGCCAAATCCCATACTTTTGATCACGGAGTGATCAATCCTATACTTCCATTTTTACTCGGGGATCCTTCTGATTACTGGTTATTCCGACAAATGCAGCACGATTCAGCAAGCCACCGATTCATTTCGTTCGAAGGAATCGAAAATTGACTCCTAACTTTGATCGCCTCGAAAGACGAGACGTTTTTCCGTAACGGGATTGAAAAATCACCTGAAAGATGGGGAAAAGTGATTGCCAGCGATGGACGACACTTCGATTAATTTGATAACCCACGTTCTTCTGAAATAAACGCATCTTTGACTGTAAAAAAACGGACCGAATTAATTTGTACTCCCAATGAGTAGTTGAATCCGGAAGTACTCTAAGAGTCCTCTAAGAATTCTTTCCAGAACCTTTTGAGGATTTTCAAGAACTCTCTCGGAATTCTTGAAGACTTCTCTCAGAATCCCTTGAGACTTATTTCCAACGAGAAACGGAATTCTCCCAGAGATTCATTCTGAACTGATATAACAGGGTTTTTTTTACGATACCTTGTGAATTCATTACGGATACTTCATGAACTCATAGATGTGCTCCATGGGAATTCATTGACAATTCAGTATGATTCTATTGTATTCCTTATGATCCCTCAAAAAACCCCGATAAAAGAATTCATAATGAATTCTCCTACAGGGGTTCTCCGAGAATTCTTTTTGGACTGTGGCGCTGTGTGGGATGACAATATTCCACAACTCGCGTACTTAATTGGTATTCTCAATCCACAATGCCGTACGAGTAGACCTTCGAGCACATACTACCGCCCTGTTTCGAACTGCTCTGTTACTAGCAGGGCCATTCGGTTCTTATACCGGCACAATTGAACAGTTTCGGGAATGTATACGGGTTGACCAGGACACTTCCCGGGAAAATGTATTAGAGAACGAAACTTCATCCGGGACGGTACGGACTGTATACGGGAAGTTTCCAAAATTCGGGAATGCATTCGGGTTCATTCGGGCTTCATACGGTCCATGAGAATATGGAATGGAACTTCATGCGAGGTTACGTGGGTTTCATCCGAAAAAGAGTGACCGAAATTGCGGCGTCTGGAATACTATCGAAGTTCATTCAGGTATCGTTCAATGGTTGAGTTCGATTTCGGAAATGTATCCGGGTGAATCAAGAGACTATACGGGGATATTTATCACATTCAGGAATCCAATCGGACGCATTCGGTATCTACTCAGACAGCACAGAAAGTTTCCAGAACGTTTTGAAAACATGCACTTGGTCCTGCGTGTTTTGGTCCTCGGGAAGTAGGTTCTTCAAACATTTAGGGTACCTACATTTTTTATGCCCCCGAATACATTTTCAACACATTCTTTTCATCTGCTACAGTCCTCATAATATTTTCTCAACGCACTTCCATGAAAACTAACCTTCAAGAACATGTGTGCAGCTTCGCACAACGTTATGAAAAACTTTATTGGACACCTTCCTGGAACGTCGCATGGTGCACATGAATAGAACTAGCCGGGACATTCGCACGTACCTGGAACATACATGTGACGTTCTCAGAACATCCTGAGACGTTATTTGCACGTTCTCTATGTGACCAAGCACGTTGTCTGAACGTTCCAGAGCTGTCATAGTGCTGTATGGGTATACGGTGCATGGATATATGGAATGGGACTTCATGCGGAGGCATACGAGATCCATTCAGAAGAGAGGAACTGAAATTGCGGCGTTTCCTATTAGGGTTCATTCAGTTATCGTTCGGTGATTGAGTTTAATTTCGGGAATTTATCCGGGTCAATCAGGGCACTGTACGGCATTCGGTTCTCAACATTCAGAAACGCAGTTGGTTGTATTCGGTCTCTATACGGTGCAAGAGAATATGTAACGGAACTTAATCCGGGTGCATACTCTCATGGGCACCCTTGTTGCAAACACGTATCAGATACATTTCAATCATGTCTTTATAACTACTCCACTGCAGATATCTAACTGGAATGTATCTGATACGTGTTTGGAACGAGGATCCTGTTTGTTGACTGATTTTGATTTCGGGAATGCACACGACCTGATAAAAGAATGCGGATAGGACCCGTTCTGGGTCCCGTACGGAATGGTATCCGGGTGCATACGATTTCATACAGGGGAGACTTCTCATTTCGGGTATATATATGGATTCATCTGAATACGATACCGGGACTGCGGAGTGAGAAACGCACACATATCCAGGTTTATTTAGGTCTTATCTGGAAGAATTTTCATGAACAGGTCTCGTATATGGGTCTATCCAGGTGCTATCTTGGGAAGTGAAGACTTCAACGCAATTCACGCAACAAGAAGCGACGTACCTATATCAGAATTTGTGTGCGATTCAAAAGCTCCAGTATCATGTTATTTGCTCGTGATTTGCGCGCGAAATGTTATCTGGGAAACACAACTGAAGAGAACAAACTTGTGCAGTGAGGATTTCATAATGAATTATAATTATTGAGATATTAAAATGAACATTTCCAGCCAAATCAATTAGGTTGACCTCTAGTTATCCGAAAACAATATCTATAATTATACGAGGTGTGTTCAAAAAGTAACGAGAATTTTTTAATTTCGCGGGTTTGGAGAGTCCGCCTGTGTGAAATTTTTTTTTATTATGTTGGTACACATGCCCCTGAAGTACGATAAAATTTTCAGCAATATTCATTGCTTACTTTTTGAGTGGCAGTCGCTAACGTTAGACGTGTTTTTTCGAGCTCGACGATTTTCGTTTGTGAAAAAAATGCATTGAAGAATTTGTATTCAATTTTGTGTGAAAAATGAAATAAAGTGTAGTGAAGTTTGTAAAATGTTAACAAAGGCATGGTGAGTCTGCTATGAGTGAAGCAAGGATTTACGAGTGGTATGAGCGTTTCCAAGATGGCCGCGAAAACGTTAAAGATGACGAACGACCCGGACGCCCAAGCACATCAACAACCGATAAAAACGTGAAAAAAGTGAAAGAAATGGTTATGAACGATCGCCGAATCACAATCAGAGAAGTCGCTGATGATGTTGGCATATCAGTCGAAAAGCGATCCGAAAACAACGCCCGGATTTGTGGCAAAACAATTCATGGCTTTTGCACCACGATAATGCACCTGATCACACTTCATTGCTTGTTCGTGAAGTTTTGGCCAAAAACAAAACTGTAACGATGCCTCAGCCTCCATATTCGCCAGATATGGCTCCATGTGACTTTTTTCTATTTCCAAAAATAAAGAGAACATCAAAAGGCCGTCGTTTTACACGCATAGATGACATTAAAAGCGAATCGCTGACAGAGCTAAAAGCTATTACAAAGATCGAGTTTCCAAAGTGTTTCGAGGATTGGAACAAGCGTTGGCACAAGTGTATCCAAGGGGGATTATTTTAAAGGGGACAAAATAAATATTAATGAATAAATAAATATTTTTCTCGTAAAACGAGAATTCCCGTTATTTTTTGAACACACCTCGTAATCTCATTTATAACATACGTCATGTTCCAAAATATTCTTCTCTTCAAATGCTCTTTCTTCCATTGTACGTTTGAGATTATTCTTGATCCTCTTCATTTTCGAATAATTCTTCTCTCAAATACCATTGTTAATGAATATTAATATTCTCACATATTCCTACTCTCACAAATCCTTGTTATTGGATACACGTTGAAATGCGCAGGAAAATTTGGTACTGAATAAGATTGTTGTAATTTCCAATACATATTCAGAGATAGTGATCTATCAGTGGCGAAATACATGGTGGGAATAGAGATATTTCATATTCATGATATTTGAGAGTTGAATCATTTGGAAAAAAAGGTGATCAAAGATAAGAATAGAAATATAATCCAGCTTGAATTGAATAACTGGAGAGATAGAACTTTAGAAGGGAACATTTAGAATGAATCATATCTCCAGTCACATCAGTCAGGTTGATCTGTAGATAATCTACAACGATTTCTATAACCGGAATACTGTCGTGTCTACTGGATTTCTGTCGAGTTGATCCTAAACTGTCTTTGGAGAGTTTTTCGCTGGATCTCTAAAAATCCCAAAAATTTTCAAAGAATTTTTTCCCCCATGGTGCATTTTGAATTCGGTTCATATTTCAGTGAAAATTGAGGTTTCTTCCTCACCGGGTGTTATTTCATACCAAGTCATTCGATATATCCGTAGGATAAGTAAAAGAATACAAAAAGTTTGACGAAACTTGATGTTATTATTGAACATAGTTGCTTTCGAGGGCGATACAACGAGTATAGCGATTTTCCAATTCTTCAATACCACTTTTATAGTACAATTATCCCTCTTTCTCTTCAAAATAGGTCTCAGCTTCAGCGGTTACTTCATCCCATTGGACTTAAATTTTTTTCAGCAAACATTCTCTCGAGGTCTGAAGACAGGAAAAATTCGCAGGGGGCTAAATTTGGAGAATACGGTGGGTGGGTGAGCAATTCGAAGCCTAATTCATTCAATTTCACCATCGTTTTCATCAATTTGTGACACGGTACATTGTCTTGGTGGAACAACACTCGCGAAAGTGGCCGTTTTTTTTGCGATTTCAGCCTTCAATCGATCCAAAAGTGCACAGTAATAGTCGCCGTGGATGATGGTTCCTTTTTGGGGATAGTCGATGAATATTATTCCCTTCGTATCCAAAAATACAGATGCCATCACCTCATCGGCCGACTGTTGCGTCTCTGCTCACTTTGGATTCGATTCGTCCACTGCTGTCCACTCAGCTGACTGTCTTTTGGATTCAGGTGTGTGACGGTGGAGCCATGTTTCATCCATTGTCACATATCGACAATAGGATTAGATTTTATTGCGGTTTAACAGCGCGAAACACTCCTCTGAAGCACCAATTCGTTGTTGTTTTTGGTCGACTGTGGACTCACGCGGCACCCACTTTGTACAGACACCCTGGTGGAAATGAGAGCGAGAAAAAAGAGTAAACGAAGCGTATGCTGAAGGGTAAGAGAAACGTAATGGAAAGGATACGAAGCTTGAATGGAAAGGATACAAAGAGTATGTGAAACGGGAATGGAAACAAAGACAGCCGGAGAAATTCAAGAAATCTAGACAAAAAAATGGAACCCTGTGGTGAGAATCGAACCGATGACTTTCACTATGGTAGGATCTTATTCACTGAGCTATGGATCGTCGTTGACATCGATCGCTGAAAGATGTTATTTGAAGTCAGAATAGGTATGACTCGCATAGGCTCCATATAACCTACACTGTTGAAAATCTCTGCGTTAATTTTGATGTTTCTACTGGAAGTTTTTCCCAAGTACGTACATGAATTCAGTTCCATGCACATTTTACATGAAATTCGATGTGAACTATAGCATAATCTATAGGCTTTTCATGATATTGTACATTAAATTTAATGCAGAATGTATATGAACCTGATTTCATGTGCGTAATTGAAAAAAACCTCCAGATACTTCTGACAGTGTACTATTACGTTACATGGAGCATATGCGAAACGGGATCGGAAGTTTATGGAACGTATACAGAACGTATGATTTGATGACTTCCCAGCAAGCGGGTATCATACGCTCCAGAAAGAGGGAGTTGAAACGTTTTTCGCTTCGTATAAGTTTCCTTCTCGCTTTGTGTATACGCTTCATTTCCACCAGGGGATCTTCCGCATACCCAAATTTTCGTGTGAAGCGGTGGAAACACTACCATATGATATCTCTACAATGTTAGCTAGCTCGTGCAACTTCAATTTGCGATAGTTCATGACCAATTTGTGGATTTTTTCATGTTTTCTGGAATAACAGCCTCTTTTGGGCGTCCACTGCGCTGTGCATTATTTGTGCTGGTACAACCAGGGTATCCAAGGTATAATGGGGGCTTGAGTTTCGACTAACGAGCGATTGTCACAGGTGGCGGTAATGTTCTCATTGAACTATACCCACTTTGGTATTCGTGTCACGTGGGTCTTTTAGCCGAATTGACGCGGATTGTTTATTTGTCTGCGTTGTGCCGTCAACCAGATTCACCAACGTAAGCCATTTGGTGCTTTTCATACGCAAAAAATATAATAAACAATACGTGAAATTTACAACTGTGCGGTTTTTAATCAAAAACGGACACCCACAATTGTGTTGGATAACATTTCCAATCAGAATCATCGTGAGAAACTGAAAATATTTACGATTGTAGAAAAGTTCAGAGGTTAGTATATGAAAATCTACTATTATTCACTATGAGAAACAAATATATATTGAAATTGGAAAATATTTTAACAGTTGATCTAATTATTGTTGATGAACATCTGTTTCAATATGTATTTATTTACACTTATATTATTGCAACATTTCCAATATATCAATAAATTCCATCCTCGCTTCTTACTTGAAACATTATTTCCACTTTTCTACCTCGGTTCTAATATTTAGCATTTTATTATTATTTAAATGTTTATCATGTATGTTGAAAAAAAAATCATAAATTTTGAATTCTGGTGTGCACAATAAAACTTGAATTAGGATGATTTTCCTCATAATCCAAAATCTAATATAATTGGTATTGTTATATTGTTAACATTCCATCAATATTCTTGATTTTTCGTTTTCCATTTCAGAATCAACATAGAGACCAAATGCTCCGTGAAGGATTGTTCTGCCCAGGTAAGTGAACAATTTTCATTTTCAGATCCACTCCACAATGGGGAACGAACAGTGGAATGGTTGGAGGCCTGTGGTAACGTAGAGTTGCTGGACGTTCCCCCTAACAAATTGAAAAAGAGGAATGTATGTCGAATACATTTTGAAGACCACTTCATCCTGAGTCAGCGATTAAGCCGGACAGCATTACCTACCCTCAATTTACCAGGTATAAATTTTTGTAATTCTTGAAATAATTCAATAAATATTATGGTTAATGTGTTGATTCTTCATTTATCATATTTGATCCATCTGTAATTCCTGAATTTTAGATCCCATCGATGCCTCAACCTATAGGGACAAATTGCAAGTCGAAGAGCAGCCGATGCCTAGAGTATTGCCATATGTTGACAACGACAAACAAGAAAATTTTCCTCTTGACCAAGTTCCATCGTGTCAAGAACAACGAACAAATATGGATAAGGAATGTGGTTCATCTGCATGTAAGTTTCACATTCAATTTGATATTTTGATAATTTCAAATGAATATCAATTGTTTTGCTTCAATTGTATTATGTGCATTCACAATTCATAGAGTCGAAGATAAAAAATGAAGGATCAGCTTCATCCTCAGGTATATTCTGTAAACGGTCTTTCAACAGGGTGTTGACTGATACTGAAAATACTTGAAATGTAGTGGAATTTTCTTTGCATACTCAGAATACTGGGAACACTTGAAAAATACTGGGATTTGAAATTTTGTTCTGAGGTTTTTCTAGTTATATCCATGATGAGAAAAATCGTTTGCAAAAAGTGTCAAACTTTCATATTATCCCAGTTTTTGTTTTAGAAAAATAGAATATGTGAATATAACAAAGTCGATTGGCGAGGCATAATTTTATGACGTCTTTTGAGAAAAAAATTTCAATTTTGCTGAATTTCATGGGGAATTATCAAGCTTGTGAGCTTTGATCAAATAACCTAATGAATTGATAAGACATTTTCCATTAGTATATCAGGATTATTGTGTTCTCTGGGTCCGTTTGAAACATCTCGATTTTCGAACGTACCCAGAATACAAAAAACTTGAACGAGCTTGTTTTATTTTGCTCAATAAAATCGTTGGAAACAATGAGAGCATTTGAGGAGATAGGCACGTGTTTTAAGTTCAAGAGATTAATTTTTCGTGTTGGGAAACAGCTATGAGGAGTCAATGTTATCACAGTAATAGTAACATTTTGAACAATTATTCTTGTATGTAAAATCAATTTGTGATCACTGTTGAGAAGATCTCATCAATTCTAATAAGATCTAGTTATTTTTGGGACAGAATCCGTATAAAATCTTATAACCAGTCTTGATTTTACAAGGTTCTATGAGCCTCTACAAATGAGTCTGATTGAATCTCATGACGTTCTTATTCTTAAATTCTAAACTTCATTAACACAGACCGAATATTCAATTTTGAATTCAATATCAATTGGATTCAATGAATATTCAACTGATTCAGGAGCCTTCCGAAGTAGCTGATCATCTGGTCTTGATCAGCTACTTCGGAAGGCTCCTCAGTGTACATTTTCCCAACACTGTGAAGAAATGTTTTCAGTAAATTTCCAAACAACTTTTATATTTGATGAGTTTCCAATTCATTGGAAAAGATGCTTCCCTCAAATTCTACCGATTGAACAGTAATGTTTTCAAAATTATCTACTTATTCCTCCATAACTGGAATTTCACGTCAACTTTTGAAGTAAATTTTTTTCAGTGTTCTCATCGATTATTCTTCGAAGTTTTTATTCTCAAATCATGTTACACATTTTGATTCTATCCTTAGTGTCAGTATTCTATTTAGTTCTTCAAAAATTCTCAGAGAATATTTTCAAATTCGGATATTTTTATTATAAATTTCCTTCGAGAATTTTAGTCAAATCCAAATGTACACAATTCCAAATGTTTGGATGAATTATCAATAAATATGAAATGAATTCATTGAACTTTTGCCAAATAAGGAATTCGGAATTTTATGAGACATATTTGTTCTATATTGACATTCTGAAATGTTATAAAATATATTATAAGAGTTTCAACTTCAGTATTATGCCAGAAAAATATAATCACATATTGACACATGTATATCTAATTAGTTGCGAATGTAATCACTCATCTTTCATTGATAAATTTTTTAGTTGAACGCATAAGATATCTAAGGAAATTCGCACTTCGTTCCATTATAAAATGATCATAAATCTTCACAACACTAAAGCTAAAACAATGTGTGATTTATAGAATATACTGGAATTTTGCCAAAAGTATACTGGAGAGTACTTTAAATATACTGGATTTCGACGGGTGGGGAATTTCAATAGACACCCTGTTTAATCAATTCGAAAAATCAAATGATATAGAGATAATAATATGAAGTTTTTTTACATACGAAATAGATATTAGAATCCATGAATATCATTTTCCTTCTCTACTTCATGAATATGTGCTTTTCAAATGATGGGGTTCTTATACTACGTGTGAACATATATATATATATATACGTATACAGGGTGTCCCAGAACAAAGTATCAACCTTTTATCAGAGTATTCCTGAGGGGAGACTGAACAACTCTTCCGTTTGACATTCCCCGAACCGAAGCTTAGTTTTTTAGTTATGAACAAAATAAGTTGACCATTCACGTGGCTAGTATATAGATTATTCCAATGATCGAAGAGTATACTGATGTAGCATTCACATGATTAGTTGAAATCAACTCTAAAACTAAGCTTCGGATCAAAAAATTGTATATAGAAAATTGTTTAGTTTTCTTCCAGGAATATGCTGGTGAAAACCTGACATTTTGTTCCAGTACACCCTGTATATATATATATATATATATATATATATATATATTAGAAGATATATTCAAGAAAGCAATTCGCTAGTGGTAATCATTGCTTCCACCCCGTGTAAAAAAATTAGATGTAACCATATCTAAACCGGGCATAATTTATGTGTGGAAATGGGTTCACAAAAACTATACAGGGTGGGGCATTTAAAGTGTCGCGGGCGTTTTTTCCAAAAATAAAATGAGATACGAGAAAATTTTTCCGACAAAAATTGTAGGGTAACGAGGGGGACATCCGATGGTGGCCTTGACTTTGACCTCAGATCTCATCTTCAAGGGCATTCTGAGGTCAACTCTTGTTTTTTGAATATCATTTCATATTTTTTACTTCAGATTTGGATTCTAGGTCAAAAACCAAGAAACTTTTGTCTGAACCATTTTCCTGAAATCCGCAAAGATGGCGCTCTAATCGATATTGTTCCATACTGAATCTGACATTAGAATAACTTGGAAACGAAGGGTCTTGGAGGAGAATGTTTCGGACAAAAGTTGTCTGATTCCAAGGGGGACCCCTTGAACTGAAACGGAGGTGATGGGGTATAACAGACAAAACACAACACATTTCAATCGTCTACATCACTTGGATAATTTTAATGCAGTAGATGCTCAAAATGATGGCCTTCGACTTCAATACACATTCCAAAACGTTTTACAAGAGATTGCTGAACTCGTGCTAAAATATCTTCATTGATGCTCGCGCATGCATTGATGATTCGTTGACGCATATTCTCAGGTGTAGTCGGTGCTTGTTGATAAACTTTATCTTTTATGTATCCCCATAAAAAAAAATCTGGAGAAGTAAGATCCGGAGAACGGGCAGGCCAATGAACTGGTCCACGACGTCCTATCCATCGTCCAGGATAATCTCTGTCCAATATTTCTCGAGCTGTGACTGCATAATGGGATGGACAACCATCGTGTTGATACCACATATTCAATCGTTCCTGAATAGGTATGTCTTCAAGTAATGTTGGAAGTACTTGATCTAAGAAATGTCTGTACTTCTCTCCATTTAGCGTATCTGCAATGAAGTACGGTCCAATTACTCGAGATCGAAAAATACCACACCAAACATTCACAGCCCATTGTCTCTGATGCTCTACTTGACGTGACCATCTTGGATTTTCTGTCGCCCAGTAATGCATATTATGTCGATTCACTTGACCATGATTGGTGAACGTCGACTCATCAGAAAATAATATGTTGATGAAGTTGTTATTGTGCATTTGCGCTAGACCCCATCGACAAAACTGTACACGATTTTCGAAATCATCACCGTGAAGGTGTTGATGCAAACAAATGTGATACGGATGGAATTTGTGACGTTTCAGTATTCGAAGAACACTTCTTCGAGAAATTCCCGAATGGAGTTCAATTTCACGAGAGCTCACGTGTGGATTATTGGCTACTGCAGCTAGTACATTAACTTCCGCATTTTCTCCGCTAACAGTTCTCATTCGATGTCGTTTCTCCCTTGTAACACTTCCCGTTTCTGAGAATAATTTTGTAATGCGTTGAAAATACCTAATGGATGACGTTGTTCTTTCAGGAAATCGTTCTGCATACAAGTCATATGCTTGTCTGGGGTTCTTATGCACTTCACCGTAAATGTAGATCATATCGATCTTTTCAAAAACCGTGTATCGGATATCCATGATTTTCAATTTGTCATGAACCAAGTAATAATCAAATGTAACTGACAAACTGACTTTCAAAATCGTGAATTTTCACTGAACCCCGTCGTTTGTTTACATCGCGTGAGCTCTGAATGGTGGTAATGTAGACGATTGGAATGTGTTGTGTATTGACAACTTTTGTACGAAACATTCTTTTGCAAGACCCTTCGTTTTCGAGTTATTCGAATGTCAGATTCAAAATGGAACAATATCGATCAGAGCGCCATTTTTGCGGATTTCAGGAAAATGGTTCAGACAAAAGTTTCTTGGTTTTTGACCTAGAATCCAAATCTGCAGTAAAAAATATGGGATGCTATTTAAAAAACAAGAGTTGATCTCAGAATGCCCTTGAAGATGAGATTTGAGGTCAAAGCCAAGGCCACCATCGGATGTCCCCCTCGGTACCCTACAATTTTTGTCCGAAAAATTTCATCGTATCTCACTTTATTTCTGGAAAAAACGCCCGCGACACTTTCAATGCCCCATCCTGTATATGCTCAAATGACTCACTTTTGTCAAATGAGTCATCTGAGCATATATAGTTTTTGTTAGCCCATTTCCACACATATATTATGCCTGGTGTAGATATGGTTATATCTAATTTTTTGACATGGGACACTTGCTTTCAGATCTTCCAGAGGACACTGACAATAGTAAACCTGCAGAATCTGTTTCAAATCTTGTATAATTCCAACTGTAGGAAATGTTTCAAAAACCTTGGAGGCTTCCGAAGTAGTTGATCCTGATTCTTGGATCTTGATCCGATCAATTTTCAACCAATCAAAAAGCTGGAAAAGTGATCCAAGGTTCAGGATCAACTACTTCGGAAGCCTCCCTCATATCACACTTGATATTCCTGATATCGTGAAAGTTAGAATCATTCATGGAAATAAATTCAAAATCAAATACGAAAGAATCCAGTAAATGTACGGATTAGACGTATTATTGGGAAAATCAAACATTAACGCTTTAGTGTTTCAGCAGACCATAAATTCGTTTTTATAAACGATTCAAATTTCAACGACATATTCCTAATATGCACAGCAAATCTGCAACGGTTTCTTATCCAGACCCACTTTTTTAATTTCCTGTTGACAGATCTGTAGACAAGTCAGGAAGCAGAGTTTGAAAGTTCTGTTGAAGAAAGATGATTGCCATTGGAGAAAATTTGAATATTCCAACACTTTTTAATTTCTTCTTTCAATGCAACATTACTTTCAAACATTTCATTCAACGTGAATTATTTTCAATGTGTCATATGTAATTTTCATAATTATGATATCCTATATAGCATAAAGACTTTTAAAAGTTATCTCGAAATACCTTTCCAATGAGAATTCTTAAGGATACTTTATAGTTTCCGAAGAGAAATCTTATGCAACACAATCAGAACAATTCAGATACAATTGAGTGAAATACAATTGTGAATGAATAAAAGATAGGTGAAATATTAGAATTATGAAAATTATATGATAGGCCAACCAAAATGAGAAAAAATACTTAAAAAATCAAAAATGCCAGATAACAACTGTTTGCATCCTCTCAGGTGCAGATACACATTCTGGTATCCATATGAGTCAGCCGGTCAATGATGTTCCAAAGGAGGAAAGATGCTCTCGTCGTAAAAGAGGCAACGTTATCAAAATTCATTGAAACGTGGATGAATTCCCAAAACATCCCTACGGAAAATTTCCCATAGAAAATGATAGAATTCGACAGATTTTATTATGAAAGATTTTTAGCAGGGATTTTCTTTATTCTTTTTAAATCGAAACCATTGGTACTCTCAAGAGAACACGAGCCGAATAGATCAATTTTAGATCGATTCCAGATGAACTAACATTCAATGGATGTTCAATAAATCTAACAAATGTTACATGAAATAAAAAATGTGCATAGCTCCATTTTAGATTCAATCAAGGTTTGTGAAACGTTTCTGTTCTCTTGGGGACCTGATCTCGCAAATACATATCAGACATTTTTTTTTAACTTTGCATTCACAGCTAAATTCAATTCAATTGCACGACTAATGTAACCTGTTGAACTTATCTGATACGTATTTGCAGTTCAAAACCCTTTGTTGAAACCATTTTCTTTTGAATAGAAATTTTCCGAGAAAAATGTTGAATTGTGGAACATTCATTTGATTAAATTCCTAGTGTATTGAGTGATAATATGTAGAAATGTATTAAAATGTATGGTTTCTCTTCCCTTACATATAAAGAGTATTTCATTTTTTCCCCTCCAATCGATTCCGGCATCCTTTTGACTTTCCCTTTTGAAACATCCTTCAACGAAAGAAGTGACGCGTGATCGAAATTATATATCAGATTTGTGAATTATAGCGAATTTTATAGATTATATCTCTTTTTTTCATATATATATATATATATATATATATATATATACATCTATCTTCTGCCCTCTCGAAACTTTTTCTGAGCTTACTGTTTGAATCTTATGGGCTGAATGCCGCCAACGTGTTTCAATTCTCCATATGTACATATTATGAGCGGAAGGGCATTGCATTAACGCAATACACCTCGATGGAAAATTATAGTGAAGTAAAGTATTACATACATCATTGAATACTATGTTGTTTCAATTGTTGTATTGTTATTATTGCTGTATACATTTCTTCATGTATTTTCTCACACAATATATATTTCATATTCATAGTTTCAATATTTTCTGTCATGTATCAAATATATAAAAATGTACAGATCATACAAGACACTGGATTCACCCAAAATAGCAAAATGGATGATAGACAAAATGGATGCTCATCGGAGTCATTATCAAAAGCATGCATGAACAAATTCGTATTCACATCACAACAAAGTACTCTATCAAAAATTAGCTAAGTTCTACCAAGTTACCATGCCAGGTATTCAAAATTTCTGGACCAGTTTTCGATTCACTTTAAAAATCTTTCTAAGCTTGGCAATGGAATTGCTCTCATTTCCTCCCAGAGCATGAAGTAGAACAATATCATTCTCCGTACTTGATGGTGATGTTCACTGCTATCTTTCTAGAAAAATCCATTTTGCATTTAATGATTCATGATAACACTGGTCAACAGCCATTTTGATGCCTGAAGTTTGAGAACTGATTTGGAGTAGTTTTAGGGCACTGGATACGAAAAGAACGTCTGATATGTTGGAACAGCTCGTTTTTTATAATCTTTTATATATAAAATTCATCAAATATACCGATTATATATGAAAATTATGCATGAAAGGTAACAGAAAGCGAGCTGATCCAAGAAATTTGATGTTCGTTTTACATTCAACGCACCAAAAGCACTCCGAATCAGTTACCAAACCTCGGGCACCAGAGACAAAATTTTTTGTTGTTGACCTGTGTAATCATATTATTGGGTGGATGCGAGTCACGCTACATTTCTGTCTTGTTTTTCAATTCATTGTCACAATTTCAATTCAACGCACAGATAATAAAGTTTCTCTTTTGAAAGTGCTCCATTTGAGAAGCCAAAAACAATTGAAACCTCATGAGTTGGTCACATATGATGCTATATGCAGATTAAAGTATACACTCAGAAGATGCCAGAAGAGAAATGCGGTCCTAGAGGTAGCCGCCCTAATGATCCTTGGATGTTTGACCCTTTCCAATTGAACCTGGGAATTTGGCCCAGGAAATTTGTCCCCGTGTCTTGTTTGGACCTTGGCTATTTGATCCTATACTTCTTGTTCCTCGGAAATTCCTTCCCATATACATTTTCCTTGTTGCAGTTTGACCCCTCATAATGCGTTTCAGTATGTTGAATTGAATTCGAATATTAACTTTTCATGTTTCGAGTGAATCCAATACTTGAACATTGAAATTTTAATTTTGATTGGAATTTAAATTATTTATTTCTGTGTGTATTGAAAATCGTGTCAGTTTGAAATCATTTACGGACTGTAAGATTGTGTGAAATGTTGTCGTTTTGTTCAAGGTTGTGTTTATTCCTTTTGTAGTAGGAATTGTTCGAAGTGTATGAATGCTGGTGATGTTTTGATGGCGTAAATCCGTTGTGTGTACATTCGTTTCGATTCTAATAGATATTGATTTCATATATCATCCAGTTTTGAGTAGTTGATCATCGTTCTTCCTAATATCAGCTTGAATTATGCCGTTGTCATTTATTAAATCTCAGAGAAATTGCCGCCAATCAATACCAAACGGTTTTATTTATAATAAGCATTCTGAATCCGAAGTGAAGGTAACTTGGAGATGTCTGCAATATCGGAAAAATTTTTGTCCAGGTCGTTGTTGGACTTCATCGAGTGAAAAAACCGGTGGGTGTATGCAATACAATTTTTTTTGTTTGATAATCACCAAGTGTTGGATCATTCCTTTGCTGTTGTCTTGTTCTGCCGTATCCACTCGCGTTCACGGGTTTCAGAAATGAGATTTTTTTCTTTTTTATTTTATTATTGACGTTATCCTAGGTTCTGTTCTGAAGGAGATTGATCACAATCATGGTCCAACGCCACATGTGATTGGTGTGAAGAAAGTGCTGGGAAAAATTCGGAAGGCAGCTGAATCATGTGGTGATCCCGCTGCTGGCCTTGTGGAGCGTATTATTGGGCCAGTTCTGGCCCCCGTGACCGCTAGTCTCCCTAGAATGGAGGGTTTACGGAAGTTAGTTCGGCGTACACGACAATTGAGAAATCCATTGCCACCAGCACCTACGTCGCTTGAAGAATTGCAGTTTCCTGGTGATTGTGTGATGAGTGCTAAAGGTGAAAATATGCTTTTATACGACTCTAAAGATAATCGTCGTATTATTATCCTTGGTACAAATGAGAATTCGAAAATATTGGAAAGATGTGATTTTTGGTGTGCAGATGTTACATTCAAAACGGTACCTAGTTTATTCACTCAGCTGTATACCATTCATGGAGTAGGAAATCATAAGGTCGTTCCTTTGGTGTACGTGTTGTTGTGTGATAAGCGTAAAAGTACGTATGTAACTGTGTTGGAGAGATTGAAATTATTGAATCCACTATTAGCTCCTAGGCGTATAATGATTGATTTTGAAAGTGCATTTATTTTGGCTTGCGAGCGTGTTTTTCCGGGAGTGATCGTGCATGGATGTTTTTTTCACTTTACGCAGTGCTTATATCTTCATATTCAACACTATGGTATGCAGCGTGTGTACGGGCGTGATTGTGAATTTGCTTTAAATATTAAAATGTTATCTGCTTCGGCTTTTGTGCCTCCTGATGACGTTGTGCGAGGTTTTGAAAGTGTTATTCAGTCTGATTATCATAAAGACATGAGTAGTGATCAAGTAACGGCTTTTCTTGATTATTTTGGAAGCACATGGATTGGCGTTTCATGTCGGCGGGGTAGAAAGAGTCCCGTGTTTGATATAGCCTTATGGAATCAATATGATTCTGTTTTGAATGATTAACCGAGGACTAATAACAGTGTGGAGGGGTGGCACAACGGCTTCAGTTTCAAAGCGCAGGGTGCACATATTTCTTTTCGGAAGTTTATTGATTTAATTATTCATGAGCAAGGGGCATGTGAGTTGAGTGTTGCGCAAAGTTGTGCTGGTATGGAAGGAACAAGAAAGCGCAAAAAGTACCTTGATTATGATGCGCGATTGGAAGCAGTTGTTGAGGAGTATGAATCTTGCAAGATTTTGGAATATTTGCGTCGCGTCGCTGTTAATTTTTGTTTGTGAGTTGATTGTTTTGGATATTAATATTGTTTTCATGGAATTAGGATTGTGAGATTTCTGTATATATGATCATGAATAAATGCAGTAGTTGAAATTGGGTGGTTTATTTTGTGCGTGTTCAATTGTTGGGGGGTCAATTTGTCATGGTTTGGTGGGGCCGTGGATGGAATTGTCCGTGGGTCAGTTTCAACAGGGTCAATTTGCTTGGTTCAAATTGGCACGACGAAATGTCCATGGATCATTAGGTATGGAACCGTCCTAGACACCAGGTTAGAAGAGGTTCAAAAGTTCATAGATTCAAATAGTTTAGAAAAGTTTTCAGATCTTCCTGATACTGTAAAGAACTTTTCCAGTTCTCAAATCCGGAATAACAAACGTAAAAAATATGGTAGATCCTTCACAAAACAGGATAAAATCTTTGCATTGGCTCTTTACAAGAGAAGTCCAGTTGCTTATAAATTTTTTGCTAGCGTATTTGTTGTTCCGTCAACCGAAACTTCAAGAAAACTCATGAAAACAATGCCTATGAAACCGGGGATTTGTGATAACATCTTCATGGATTTCAAAACTCGAGTTTCACTTTCTGAAGATGACGAAGCTAAATACTGCGTTCTTCTTTTTGACGAAATGGCTCTAAGTCCTTCTTTAGTTTATGATTCAGTTACCGATTCGATTGAAGGATTCGTTGACCATGGTTCCGGTGTTAAACCACAAATCGCGAATCACGCAGGAGTATGGATGTTGCGAGGGATTAACAATGCGAAACCGTGGGAACAACCAATCGCTTATACATTTCCTAAAGGCTCAACTCCGTGGGAGGATATTTGTCATATGTTCAAAAATTCGATTAGAAAAACCCGCGAAGTAGGATTACAAGTTATTGCATTCGTTTTTGATCAAGGAGGAACTGATTTGAAAGCCGTTAAAACAATGATAGCAGATTCTCAGCGTTATGCACTCAAACACAATATTCATATTGGAGATAATATAATTTCAGTTGACGATCAGGAGATCATTCCTATTTTCGATCCTCCTCATCTGCTTAAATGCATCCGAAACAATTTAACAACCAAAGATTTAGAGTTTATTTATGAGGGTAAAAAACGTAGGGCAAAATGGTCACATATTGAAGATGCATATTTCATTGATAAAAGTCATAGTAGTGCATTCAAACCAACAATGCATAAATTAACCGATTTCCATGTCATTCCTGATGAAATTAAAGGAATTAAAGTAAAATTTTGTTCTCAAGTTTTCAGCAATGGTGTATCAACATACATTCATCAAAAAGCTTCCGATGGGGGTGAAAGTCTTTGCGGAACGAAGCAGTTACCAGCTGAAGCTGCGGATACTGCAATTTCATTGAAATTTTTCAACGACCTGTTTGATTCCGTTAACAGTGGATTTCAAACAAAAGCTCAACGGAACTCGAAAAACATATAACAGAAACTACAGATGAGGAAGTTATATGGAATAAAGGCATCCAGATCATTTCTAGTACGCGTTATATTCCAAGAGAACAGCATGATCTTCCCAAACCCAACGTTTTGGAGAATTGGATTATTACCTTGAAAAATTTCAAAATTCTCAAATCGCGTTTAAAGGAACTCAATTTCAAAACGTTCGTTGGTCGACATTTTAATCAAGATCCGTTGGAAAATTTTTCTGGACACATTCGACAACATGGTATTCGCAATATCCGTCCCTCGACGCAACAGGTCGCTGGATTCTATAAGACTTTGCTCCTCAATTCATTTTCAAACGAAACGATTTTCGGATCCAATTGCGAAGTGGATTCTTCAGAATGCTTAATGGGAATAGAAAATTTTATCACAACTTCTGTTGAACAAAAAGATGAGAGTCAAATTCCGATCAAATTGAATATAAATTTTCGGAAAAATGCTGCATTATCTGAACCGGATTTGAATCACTTGAAAAAATTCCTTATTGAAGATTCTGAAACCACGGAACTTTGTTCGAACTGCCACATATGTGCACACAACAGGAGAATCCAAGATGGAGATTTATTATATACTATGGTTCAAGTAACGAATTTGTTCACCAACGCTATCCTTCACGTGTGACGTTTGAAATCCGTTCCTAAAATTTTCCATAATCTGATTTGTGAACGAATAAAGTTTGATTTTGAAAAGTGTGCACATAGTGACATTTTGAAGGAAGTTCTGATGAAAAATTACGTTTCCACCTTGATTAAGAAATATTTAAAGCGTATCAGGGATACATTCAGAAAATCCTTGAAAGAATTTGAACATCTACAGAATTCACTACCCTAATTTTCAGAATGCCTTTTTTATATTGAATGCAACCAGTCGAAACGTGAATTTTGATCTGATTTTTTTCAGCCGTGCAAATACGATTGTGCTGATACTTCAAGCGAGGTATTTGCGAGTTCGTAAACGATCAAGTCCAATTCAGTTTTTTGATTCGAAATGTATCTGAATCTGATTCATTAAATTCATTATAAAATGTTATTTCCGTTCTGCTAGAATTACCGTTATGCCATATTTCATGCCGTGTTCGTTATTATGTAATATCATTTATACCAATTTTGCATTCCAAATGATTCTATACTTGAAATGTCTGCCTGTTGATGATATAAACGTTCATGCTTTTCAACCAACTGTTCATAAACTAGCAAACATCTTTCAACACCATGACAAAAAAATATGTGAGTTTTATTTTCATAATTTCTGCATGAGAAGCGCTTTGTTTTGTTCTAGCACAAAAACGCACGGCATGAGCTCATCCAAATCCTACTCCTATAATCCTGACCATTCCAACACGAAATGATTTTCCAAGGTGTTATTGAAAAGAAAAAATTGTATCTGAGGGAGGTGATTATATCGATGGATCTAATCCGACGGGACTACGCAATATTGGACTACTCTTTGAATTACGTACCTTCATTTACAATTTTTCCATTGTTACATACAGGGGAAGGGAATGTAGGATCGGACACTTGAGCCTTTCCAAAATCACTAATGCCCTCAGGAATATATTTATATCAACTGCATCCACCATAAAATTCGAATACGTCATACAAACACCTCTAGAGCCTCATTTTTCTGAATAGAAATTCAACACTTTGCACTTAGTTTATAATGCAGCACTTGTCCGATACCACCCGACTTTTCCTTATATATCCATACATTATCCATGTATCCTTGCTTAGATAGCAAACATTCCGTGGACCTGATGGTTAGCAAACTTTTGCCAACAAAAACTGACTAATCATTAGGGTGAAGATATGTTTATCATCAGGGTTATGTAAATATGTATATATTATCATTTGAGGAAATATCACGTATGAACTTTGTACGTAAAATTAACTCCACAAAATTAGCCAGTGCACCTGAGATAATTTGCCATTTGTCAGGATATTTGCGATTTTTGAATCTCTGATAGTTATTTTACATATCAATATGAATGCAGTCAATTGATCCCCTATCTACTACATATAATTACGTACATACTGGAGTCTCTCGAAGTAGCTGACCTGATCATCTGATCAGCTACTTCGGAAGGCTCCACTATTCAACATGAAATTTTCTCAAAACGCATGTATTTGAGTCATTTTTTCATTCAGCCTGTTTCTTCGAGAAATACTTTAAGTTTGCCAATGTGGTGTTTTACCATTTTGTTTCCACAACTCTCCATCACGCATGTTGTTCTGTTATTTTTTTGCTTCACATTTTCCATTGAAAACTTATTGCAGGAACATACTTATTCATGATTCATATATATTTTATCTCTATAAATTTCTTCATCAAAGAATTTTTTCTCTTTTTGTAAATATTCATCCTTCCAAACTTTTTGCACTCGAAGTTCATCATAATTCAATTCATTTCATTCCGTTTGTTCAGTACAGATCTTCGTTTTTCTTGTAATGCTGTTATCGAGATATTTTCTTTTACTATATACTATTCGAAATGTATATATTCCGCATCCAGACCAATGCGTTTTACCACTGAATGTAAAGTCAGCTCCTTCCTTCATTTGCTGGTACAGATCTATTACTTCCATTTGATATTTCAATTCTTAATTCCCTTATTCCTTTTCATGGAGGGGTGGTGCCACGGATTTCTTACATCTGTTGTGAGATCTCCTCGGTATTTGGTTGCAGCTCACTTGGAGGGGGCGATGGTTGGGGCCCCTTCACCCTGATGGAAGAGAACCCACCACCTTCTCGTGGTTTCCATCGAGAGATGGCATATTCAATAATGTTCAAAATTTCAAAAAATAATCATTTGAGAAACATATTGAATTAGGGTATCATTATTACAACTGATTATTGATATATAATAACTATTTGTTCATAAATTTTCAACATATAATTTTTATGATTTTTCCTATGAACATTGAAAATGCCATTTGCTAAGAGTGGGTTATCTATTCTTCTTGAAAATTCTTTCCAATATATGTATGTATATGGAATGAGAAGTACAATTATATATGCATGTGTGTGTTGTAAAGTGAATATGAATCTTATGTACATTTTTGACATCACATATTCAAATTAAAGTTCAAGATATATTGAGTCAATTCATTGTTTTGATCCTTTTTTGATCCTTTGCATAGGAAATTTTTTCATCAGTTGGTAAATAATTGATGTAGAAAACACGAGAATACGTTCCCTATTGAAAGAAGGAAAAAACTGTATGGAAACAGATGGAGACAGGTCCAATTTCAATACGTCTTCATCTGGAAATTTCAACATGGGGAAGGAACCGCATCCAACCGAATGAAAGCTGATTCAAATCGAATGTGTTTTCAACAGGCAGTTTTGACAGGGTTTCTTCATACTGTGAGAATCAATTCATGAGTCAGATGGCAACATGTAATGTGATATAATTCAACACCCTTTCAAAATATTCCAATGTACTTTGTATTTCTTTTCATCAACAATCATTGAAGTTAGAAATATTTATTGAGACGAATTACAAATTCATCAGCCTATAGGAACTTATACACTGAAAAACCTATAGAAACAGAAAAACTTTCATATAATATTATAAAATCGTATAAGATTTCAGAGTCGTGTTTGTGTATTCATCGGATTTTTTCAACAGTTTAAGATCCCAGATAACAATTTTGTTGAATTATTCCTAAGTATTCTAAAAGGTGTCTCTCATGAAACACTTATGAGGATATCTTCAAAAGATATTTTACGGGACATATCTTTAAGAATTTTATATGAGGAACCTTCAGAAAAGTTTGAGAAATCTCACATGATAACTTGCGGAAAATATCTTTTGGTGTTCCATAAGACAATTTTTCAAAAGACTGATTCAAAACTTTCACGTGAGATAGAGTCCCATCCAAAATTCATGGCGAAATTCTAGAATTATTCACCCTGAATAAGTTAGACTGGTTTAACATGGTACTCCGGTTAAAAATGGCAGACTCAACGTTTTTGGAATTTTTTTTGTTACACTACACTGTACCGTGAGTATAATTGCCATCAAAAAAATAGATTCCCATGAATTCCGAATTCCGATCCTTCAGGGAAATTCACTTCATTCTAATCAGAACGCTCCATTTTCCTTCCAATTCTCTGGAGAAACAATGAAGCGTCTTGGTCGGAATCGCGTAAATTTTTCTGAGGAATGAGGTATCATTGATTCCAATAGGATTTGACCTATCGGCTTCTATTGGTTTTTTTTGCATAGGAATGGTATAAAACAATCTGGAATCCTATTGAACATTTTTGAACAAAACCCAGATAGCACAATGCCTTCCAGATAACACACGAAGTATTCTATTTCGAAAACAAGAATAGAATTCTTCAAAACTCTTTTCAAACTGATGAATTCATAAAGAGCTCTAGAGGAGTTCAATGTTTGGGATATCAACGAGTCTCTTGAGAATACTGAAAGTATTGTTTTGATACTCTCAAAGACCTCGTTGATGTCCCAAACATTGAACTCCTCCAGAGCTCTTTATGAATTCATTAGTTCGAAAAGAGTTCTTGAAGAATTCTATTCTTTCTTTTGAAAAAGAATTTTTCGTGCGTTATCAGGGTTCATAACAAATAAAAAACGATAGTGATCAAAGCCAGTTGTACAATATTTAACTTATTCTCGCTTCGATTAACTTCACTAAATTGTTATGAACTAAGCATTTTTTGTTTCTTTTTCCAAAAATTACACGGAGGAAAAAATATACTACTTTTCCCTATTTTGCTTGCTGAACCAGAAACAGTAGGGTTTGTGAAAGGAATTTCTACATCAAAATACGGGTGATTATGAATGAATAACTGAATTTTTCTATACGCTTCATAAAATTTCACGTTCAGCGTTCAAAATTTCAATCCTACTCATTACTTTTCCTACAATATCCGTAATCTTCCGTATTTTTATGTAAAAATTCATTTTACAAACCTTCCTTTTCATAGTTCACTAAGAAAAATAACAAAAATTCGTCTATTTTCGAGCGGCATTTTTCTCCGTGTATCACCAATTTTCCAGAATTTTCTCCACTATCCCAAGTAACGCACGAATATACATAGCATGTTCTGCGAGTCTTCTTAACAGATTGAATGTCCTTTTCATGTACTATGAATATTTCTAGTGGACTGTGAAAATGTTGTGTTACTACACAACATGCCTCTTGAATCTCAATTCAACTTTCCACAGCTTTTACATAATACCTAGATAGCACAAAATTTTGCTTTATCGAAAGATTTGTACTGATTGTCCTGATAAATATCTCTCATAGAAACAAACAGTTTCAATCCTTCTCAAGCCAGGTAACAAAAGTTCAAAGACGTAGATCTTAATGGATTCTTTCGGAACATACATATTTTTTGATGAATCTCCCACACTTTTATTGGAATTCAAATACAATATTATCTTCAAATGGATTTGGTCAGAACATTGTGCAGGATTCAATGAGATTTGACGAGAATCAATGGGTTTGTTGTATCAGGGATTGCTTGCAAATTTTGTGCATGGAAATCAAAAATTTTTTTCAACACTATAAATCTTTTGAGCAAAGCAATATGCGTGTTATATGCTGTGGTATTGACTACACACTGTGATGTTCGTTCTATCTTTTTAATTCAATTTTATATTTCAGTTCAAAAACTCCTCTTGAAAATGAAGCCAGTAGAGTCTCGAAACATTTAATTCACACAATAAAAAATTGAAAATATGATATACGTCCTTCTTTCTTCATATCAATCACATAATTCTCCTCTACTGTCTCATTGAAATGAAGAGTATTTTTAGACAGCAATTGCAAATTTATAAATTAATTTTGCCGAAAGAATTCTATTTCAACCGTTTCAGAATTTTAGAATTCTCACCCAGAAAAGTCCAGTAGAATTCAATTTCGCGATTTGGGCGATTCCACGTGGATTTGATATTAAATTTGAAAAAATGAGGTTTTGTCAAATTATTGGGAAAATTTCCCTCATCCTTGCCAAATTTTCTAATTTTTTCATATATTTCCCTCATTTTTTTGTTGATTTCAATATTGTCTACATCGACAAGAAAAATCAAATTTCATTTAAATAATTTTCTTTCCAGTTCTGGACTTTTCAAAATTTTCCTCTAATTAGAAAATTATCCATGATCATTGAATGTTTATTCCATGTTGTTTACATTTATGTCATATCCAAAAAGTATTTTATATCTTGATACTCAATATTTCTTTTTATATCTGGAGTGTAAAATTCGACGTGCACGGGGTTCTACAAATCCTCAATACTTTCCTGATCATAGTACATTTCCCCCCACTTCTCCTATCTATAGAAAGTATGACTTATGAAGAATTTACGCATCGGAAATCTCAACGTGTCGGTTTAGTGTAATCGGTGAGGTGGTTAGGTTTCTGATAGGTCGGTAATATAGGTAGGTAAGAAAACGAGGTTTCGAATCTCTGAAAACCATCAGTGAATTTTGATGATGAAGGTTTTCAGAGATTTGATATGGATTTGCCATTTGGTGGTGGTTGGTGGTGGTTGGTGGTGGTGTGCAATGAAATCGGATATGATTTCTCAAAGAACCACAATGATGAAATTAATTTCTTTATTTTGCAATCAGAAACAAGACTTTCTTCCCATCGATTTTGATGTCGGTTTGATTTTATGAAAATTTTACCCTACTGTAATCCTAAAAGTAATTAGTTTTTTTCTTAGCAACCAGCGAAAAAAGTGAGTATTTTTATGGTTGATTTCTTATTTCAATGACTCCCGAATTGACTTTATGAAGAAAATAATTATATTTCCCAAAATTATTGATTTATTTTGATTTTTATGAAACGTCCATTCGATCAATTATGAAGGAGAAGTTATTCGTTTGACTCTGTTGATATTTTCATATATTTTGTCACATGTACATGGTATGATAGATGAATGTGTGGGTTAGAAATAATGATTAGTATTAGATTATGAACGTATACACAATATGAATGTGTGTGTGGATGTTAGTTCGCGGGGATATCCCTGGTGGCGCTGTAATTCGTATCTCGAGCTCTTATGAAGCCTTGGGTACCCTGGGTACAACCACGTTTGAATTCAGCAATCAACTTCTCTGCCATTTGTCCCGATGGGACAGAGTCCGGATAATGTTCATCAAGCCATTGTTTGGTTACCACTGTTTTTTCTTCATCAAAAAGCAATGCTTCATCAGAACTCGAAATTCATGTTTGTCCATTTTTTTCGATAACAAAAGTTACTTCACACGAAATGCTATAACTCACGAATCAATAGTCAGATTGCTATCAAAATCACACACGTATCGTTTAAAGGTTAGTACTGAATAAAAATCATATGGAAAACATTCTAGTACCGCCATCTATGTGTTATTCTACGGACTTTTTGAATGGACTGTTAGTTTTGTTGCAATATCACAGCTTCTATCAGTTAATCTTGCATGTTTCAAATTCAAACCCTGCCAAGTGGCAAAGTCCATGTAGCTACCGTATCTTCTACGTTTGAACGCGTATTGCTCTACCAACTATTAATTTAATTTGCATACAGCGCTGGAAATGTGCTCTCATAAAAGAATACCTGCCATCATCATATTTTGGAAAAAAACTCAATAATACTACGTCAGTTTACTCACGCTGTCCATAAACTTGTTGAAGAGCAGGAGCATAAACATATGCCATTGTGTATAAATAGAAATTGAGAAGACCATATAGTGCCATAAATTGAGCCGAAGTTCGATAATAAGTAGATAACCGAGATGCAAAACTGTCCTCTAAAACTCCAGCTCCGAATTGTCGAGATGTGATCAGTCCACAAACAACAGCGACTATGATTGCAAGGAAGGTCAAGAATTTCAAACGTAGATCTGTAAAAGAAGATCAATCTATGATTATGGCTATCATTCAATTATTTTCGGATAATAGTATCGACCAATTTCTCACCAAAATACGGCATGGAACGTAATTCACTGTATGCTCTCAATATGAGTAGAAGGAGGTACGCGATGTAACAGCAACCAACAGTGAAGAAGAATACTTTGAAACCCTGAGAAAACAGAAAGTACAAAGTGGATATTGTCATCAATCATGTAGAAATTCTTTATAAATTCAGGATAAATATCAAATACAACACTGAGATACTAATCTCAGCAAGATACAATCATGGTTTTATTCAATTTTATCCACCCGGGAATCCTGAAAATATTAAACAAGAGTTGGAAGAATTTGTCACGAATTCATTGAAAAATTCAAATCGAATTGGATTGAAGAAGATTCAATATGAATCCATAAAAATTCCGAAGGATGTCATTAAACAGACATTGAGATAGGGGAGAGTGGGGACACTTGCATCACTTTTTTTTTACATTGTTATAACTTTCGTGGTTAACTTCATTCGATATATTATTTATGGGATTTTGACAGAGCAAACATTCCTTTCTAAGTTGCAAATGATAGCAAGGTCGAATCTAACATCCTATCAATGATATAAGTGTTCTTCAAAAACATTGCGTTTGGTGCAACTCTCCCCACATGGCGGGAGACTTGCACCACCCTGTGGGGATATTTGCACCACCCTGCGAATTAGCTCTTTCTCCCTCTCTCTCTCTCTCTCTTTCTCTCTCTCTCTCTTTCTCTCTCCCTGAGTAATTGATCCTCTCCCTGCTAAATTTTCCCAACAAGGACCGATACAAAACGATAAATGTTTTCTATAGTTTTCAATGAGGTTTCTGAATACGGAATTGACGAAGTTATATCGTTATTAAACGATAGAACTCTATCGTTCTTTATCGTTTTCTATAAAAATTTAACAGATTGTATAGGGTTTTATCGTGAAATTCGTATAGGAGAAGTATCAGTTATTTGGAAAAAAATAGTTATGTGTTCTAGAATAAGTAGTACTTTTCCAATACGAATTTCACGATAAAACCCTATACAATCTGTTAAATTTTTATAGAAAACGGTAAGGAACGATAGAGTTCTATCGTTTGATAACGATATAACTTCGTAAATTCCGTATTCAGAAACCTCATTGAAAACTATAGAAAACATTCATCGTTTTGTATCGTTCTTCATGGGGATAATTTAGCAGGGCTAATTGGAATAATAACCACTATTTTCAAATCTATTTATCAGTATTTATTTGAAATGAATAATCAGATATACAAGTGAATAGCTGAACTTACGATCAAGATGGACTTTACGCAGTTTAGAGTTTGATACTAGCAACAACCTTTTATTGAAAACTAATTGCACAAGAGTGTTTGCTATGAACGGAGGAAACAAGTGAAATTTGTCACTCCTACCAACTCATATCAGGAGGCATAAACTGAATTGAACGTTCTTGAGACTGATTTCAGCGCCGCCAAGAGGAAGGGTACTTGAACTAATCTCACATGAAGGCACTGATACTGTGTCACAAACTTTTATGATTTGTTGAGCATTTATGTAAATGTATCCATGTGAGGTTAGTTCCAGTAGCCTTCCCCTTGGCGGCGCTGAAGTTCATTATGAAAATTCTCTCATTGAGTTTATCCCCCCTGACTTATATGAAGTGAGATCATTCATGGAAATAGCAAAGAGTTTCACAGAGTATTTTATCAAACAAAAGAATCTTTCTCTCTCTCCCTCCTTCCTCTCCTTCTCTCTTCTGTTCTTCGGAAGAACATTCAGATTCGAACATCCGAGTGTACGGATCATTCTGAATACCTGTTTCTATAAAAAAAATGAAACATCGGAAGTGGTGCAAGTATCCCCGCAATTTGTGGTGCATTGCACCCCTCACGGCATCAACAGACTACTGATGCTCGCAAAAAAATTCCAGATATTTTCAGTCAAAAAGTAGATCATGAAAATATTGTGCAACGATTGTACTTTCGATTGAGATTGGTTTCGTGGTGTTTGGGATCACTTACAGATCATGGGAAACTTTTTCTGAAAAACTGAGGAGACACAAATCAAACGATTTTGAGAGTGCCAAACCTTTTGATATCAATAAAAAAACAGAGATTCATTCCACATTCCTGTGAACTCGTGTGGAGTTAGGTCATCCATTCAGCAAACGCCACGTGCAAGAACAGTTCAGAAATTTTGGAAAATTAAGAGATATCTGCTGTGGTGCATATCACCCCATGGTGCAAGTGTCCCCACTCTCCCCTACTCCTGTATACACATTCCGAGTTAATTGATCGAACTCACAGTGAAGTGGAAAATATTTGACGTTCATTTTGATATTTGAGACTCTTCAAGATTTTCTCAAAAGAATTTCGAAATGCTCCTGGAATTTTTCATGACCCGTTCGAAACTATTTCAGAAGTTCTTTCAGAAGAACTATTTTCGTTTTGATAGCAATTAGACATGGTCATCAAGGTTTTTAGACAAGTTTGTAACTCGATTAAGTTGGTAAATCGAAAAATATTCTGAGAGGAAGAGACGAAAAATGGAGGAAGAAATACTTGATAATAAGAGGATGCAGAGTTTAAGGACACGGACAATGTACTTAAAATATTTGGAGATAAAATGGGACTTCAGATCTAGCCGAGGTAAATTAGGAGAATAGGGAAGGAGGAGAAGGCGACGTGGGTAAGGATGGGCAGTGAGGGAGAAATAGAAATCATAATGGACAGAAAGGATATTTCTCAAACGTGGGGAATTCGTATTGATAAGGATTTGATCATTGAAGAAAGGTTAGAAAGGAAACGACAGAATTATAGAGAGAATGAGGATAGTGCAGAAGGATAAGAAGACAAATGGAGAGTGAGGTAGGGAGCAGGGAAGTGGAGGGTAATCACAAATACAAATGAAATTTGTATAGTTCAAAGGGAATGAGAAAGCGAGTATGAGTATGTTTTCCTTTTTCAATTTGAAGAAAATCGGTAAATGGCAGAATGGAATTTGATTTGATTTTGTTTGTCAACTTCTCCAAGTGTAAAGGATGAGGCAAAATTATGATTTGGTTGATATACAGTAATGTTTGGGTGTGTGGAAGGATATGTGCAGTGGATTGAAAGGAGGTTTATAATGAGCTGTATTTTGAAGTTGGAAAAGAAGAGTTTTATTTATGTTTTCTGTTCTGCTGGCTAGACAGAAAAGACTGTATATTTTAGTTCATTGTCACATATAAGAAGAAAGTTACAAGCAGGGTTGGGTAGGTATAATACTAGACGCAATGATACGTAGTGTATTTTACGTATTATACCTCGCACCAAACCCCTTCTTCAGGGTCTTCTCATGTAATTTACGTAATTTACGCATTATACATTACGTATCATACTTTCTAATAAATGGAACAAACCGTCAGGGACGCGTCATGACCCAACCCTGGTTACAAGTGTAAAGCGATGTTTTAGTTTTGTATCTGGTGCAAATTCTGTTTTGATGTGCACAAAAGAGAGGTTGAGGTCAGATGGATGGGTTTCAATGCGAGTATAGTGTATAAGTTGACTCAGTTTGAAAGGGAGTGCAAACTCAAGTGGCCTTATATTATGGGAAGAGGGAGGGTGAGGAGAAAATGAGGAGTGCTTGTGCGTGCTGGCAGGTAGGGGAAAAGAACTTATCAGTCTCATGAGCGGGAGGGAAATATTCTAGAATAAGTCGATATACGAGTATAAGAAATCAATGTGGAGGAAAATGGAGAGTTCATGGGAGATGGTGTTCCTGAGCCTTGGTTTAGAGAGCCAAGAAAAATAACTGAATATATTTATCTATCTATCCATTCATCTATCCACTTCATGAAATCTTTTAGGAGCTTTTTAGGCATTCCTCAAGAATTCCATGTGAACTCATTGTATTCTTCATGGATTCTTTAAGGATTGCCATGGAAGAATTCATAATTAATCCTTTAATAGACCTTCTTTGAGGATTCTTCTGGGACTCCCTGATGGGTTTGTTGGACAGGTTCTGGAAATGAGAGGATTGGTCCAGATGGACGTGTTTTGGACAAAATTTAGACCAACAAAATTGATCCGTTTGTTCCAGATTTTGGACCACTGTTGTGAAGTCATGTCTATCATTTGTCCTAATTGGTCCTAAGACGTCCATGAGATAGAGTTCACCTGCGTTCACTGATGTCCGATCGTGGACAGTTAAAATTAGGAATCCTCCAGAGGTCGTTCATTGGGATCCACTGATGATTTCCATCCACACGTGTCCTATTCTGTTCTGCCATGTCTAAGAATGTCTGTAAAGATCCGACAGTATCCGAAACTGATTCAATTGTTCCCGAATCAAATCGTCATGGGTCCAGATCTTGTTCCGTTGTATCCTCTGGGGCATTCGTGCTTTCAGAAGCTTGTCCATGGATTTCCATAGATGTCCAAGGGCCATAGGATACCGATCCGAACGATGTCCAGAGAGGTCCATGATACTTATTTCTGTATCCTCATCACGTCCATTCCAGTCCAAATTCATTTCCTGTGATTTTTCAACCGATCCACGTTACATCCCTCCGTGTCCAATTCTGTCCTGCAGGATTCGAGAATGTCTGGAACGATCCGACAGTATTCAAAACTGATACTATCGTGTCCAAACTCGAATGATACAAGAGGAGGTCCTGTTCTCAAAACATCCAGAAAACTCTTGGATTCAGTTAGGAATTCCACATCGTGGCTATGGACACATTCGAGAAACTTTGAATCGACTACGGAAGAAAAAATAATTCTTGGTATGAGAACATAAGGGAATCTCCGGAATACAGTTGAAAATTCAGCATCGTGACTGTGTACAAATTTGGACGATTTTGGCCAACTTCGGACACGCTGCCTGGACATCTGTGGACATTCCTTGGCCAAGTGATGAACGGATTCATTTCCGTTGGTGCGAAATTTGAAACAAATGGACATCCATGAACATTTTGGACCGATTTTCGACATAGCGCGAACCCTTCCAAACCACGAATGGATAGTTTTGAACATCTTGGACACATTTTGAACGAAATTCGGATGTCTCAAATTGGTCAAGACAACCCATCAGGGCTGTGGGGCTGTGTGGGTAGTTCAATGAAACCTTGATTGAATTTGAAGATTTGAATTGGGATACATATTCATGAAAACGAGTTCCAAATCAGTCTGTACTCGAGCTGATTTCGAGTCAATATTTTGAGCTGGACCTACGCCTTTTTATGTATAAATCAGTTAGAAATTCGAATCCATGAAACTGTGCGTTAATATGAACTCTCAAACCAGACTACAGGTCCTTCCAAACAAGTATTCAGGCAATTTCAATTTTTTATATTAGGAATTGGAATCAATTCGTAGCGTTTTTTTAATATGAAAGAATTATTTATTCCGAATGAAAATCAAAGGATACATTAATCAAAGTATTGTCCATCGTTTTCGACTACTTCCGACCATCTTTCGGGCAAGGAATGAATACCGTGTCGGGAGAACGCATCATCTTTGGATGCAATCCACGAATCGACCCATTTCTGGCAATCTTTGTGAGGAGTGAATTTTTGCTCGGACAAGCTATGAGTCATCGAACGGAACAAATGATGATCAGATGGCGCAATATCTGGAGGATACGGCGGGTGGGGTCAAACTTCCCATTCAAGTAATTCGAGGTATGTTTTCACCGGTTTTGCGACGTGCGGACGAGCATTGTCGTGCAGCAAAATGACTTTATCGTGTCTTTTGGTGTATTCCGGTCGTTTTTCTTCCAATGCACGGCTTAAGCGCATCAATTGTAGTCGGTAACGAACTCCAGTTATGGTTTCATTCAGTTTGAACAGTTCATAATCAATCGCACCCATCTGATCTCACCAAATACAGAGCTGGAGCTTGGACCCATGGTTTTCTGGCTTTGCCACTGATTGTGATGGTTGGCCGGGCTTAGCCCATGACTTTCTGCGCTTCGGATTGTCATAATGGATCCATTTCTCATCACCAGTGACAATTCTATGCGAGAAACCTTTTCTTTTCTGCCGTTGAAGCAGCAGTTCACGGGTCAAAAAACGCCTCCCAATGTCCCTTGGTTTCAATTCATATGAGGTCCTTCCTTCTGGATCATGCCCAAACTTTTCAGACGTTTCTCTACCGTTGATGAGTGAACTCCCAATGATGTCGACAATTCTTGAAGGGTTTGACATGAGTTCATTGAGCAACGTCTTCAAATCAGTATCTTCAAATTTCTTTGACTGGCCAGGTCGCCCCTTATCATCCAAGTTGAAATCACCAGCTTTGAAACGTGCGAACCATTTTCGACACGTCTGCTCAGCTAGACCACGTTCACCATACACTTCCACTAAAATACGATGGGCTTCAGCAACACTCATGTTCATATTGAAGTAATGGAGTAAGACTCCCCGCAAAAGCACTTTATTCGGTATGAATTTTGACATTTTCAATAAGTTATGAAGTGATATGTGAAGGTTATGTGAAACAAATGACGTCCAATAATAGCTGTTTTACGGTGAATAGATTATTGTAGGTAACAACGGAATATTGTACTACCTACGTCAGCTTTTGTATAACGCTACGAATTAATTTCAACACCTAATAGTTCTGATTGAATCCACTTGAATTCTAAAACTCATTACAGCTTTTATACTATGAGCATGGCTCATAGCAACACTACTTACAATGGCAAACAAAACATAACAAAAAGTCACAGATTCCATGACTGAAGTCGGGCGCAATTATGGTGTCTTTGACACGAAACCGGTACTTAGACGCAGAAAAGTGCCTCTCTGCAAAATAGCAGAGTCCAATACCACTAGTTTACAAAGTACAAGAAATTGTCCGTACATTCGATGCAATCATTCTTCCCTTATGCTCTTTGGCTCGCTGAATTCGAAAACTGCAGTGAAACATTTTTTCATGGGTAATCAACGAAAAGACAAATCAAAGTTCAGTGTTTGAGAAGAGAGAGTGTGACGTATCTCTCTATTCAACCAACTCTTCGTTGATTTGGTTTTCCGTTGATTTGGCCCCCATCCAATTCTTTCAATTTTACAAATCTTTTTCTGATGATACTTCCACTATTTGAGGTATACCTCGAGCTATGAATGGCCAATCTGGTTACATGAGGTGTCAAATTGAACATAATTGAATTGTCAATGAATACCATCGCCGTTATTACTAATCAATCAGGTAGTTTGAGTGCAACAAATCGAAATATTTAAAAACAATGATGTTTTTGACAAAAATGAATATAAAAAAGTTACTCTTTTGCTGAGGAAAAATAGAAATCATGAAAATATGTTTAGCTACGAATTTTCTACGTAAAGTTCGTACTCTTACGGAGAGAACGAGGTATCCACGAAAGAGAATCCATGCAGCAACATTATCAAAGTTACAACCATTTATTGACAAGTACCATAATTCAACGTTTCCTACATATTTAGAGTCTTACCTTATTCTCAGCTCATACTGAAGTTTGATTTGATTCATCTTCATTTCAATATTTTGATAGAATATAAGTTTATTCGAAATAATTCCGACTTCTCAATCATAGTTTATTTTTTGTTGCATCTGTGTTTCTTATGAAAAACCAAATAAAATCCCCCATCATTCTCTCATTCCAGAATGCTTGGTAACGCTACTCCATGGACTTGAGTTGTTGGTGAAATCTCTCACCATGCTCGTCATTCACGGCCCCCAGATTCTTCGGGAAAAAATCCAAGTGAGAATGTAAAGAATGGATCTTGAGAGGCGTATTTACTCTTGTCAGGGAAACTGAAGGGATACATGACATGTGACGAAAGATGCAAGAGAGGCAAGCACTCTCGAGTTGGACGGCAATGTAATAACATGCGCTTACACAGCGCACTAGGAAACCGTGTCGGGAAACGCTATACCATGCGATTGTTCCTTTTCTATATTTTTTTGTGTGCCAAATTCCAAAGTGTACCCACCCTGCTGGGATAATGACGGCACCCTTGATTCGGACCGCATGACTGGAAAGGTGAGCCAAAGTAGCTAGTCGAGTTCCGCTACCATCTCGCTCCTGTTTTCAGTTTCGAATCTTTCCCGTGTGATTTCCTGGAGTTACTTCAACTTCAATGTTCGCGATCATGTTGAAATTTCGAGTAACGAATTCTTACAGTTTCCTTTGTCTCTTCTCCATTTACTTCGAGACTATTCGTACTTTATTTCATACCAGTTGTCGAAAAATGAGTAGCCACGCATGGTCACGCGGTCCGCTCGTTCTGGATTTAATTCCAATACTCGATTGTGATGAGTTATTCTAATATACCGAGAGTTTCTCTGCTTGACTGATAGGCTGGAATAGAAATATATATTACTTTTCTTTTGGCTCAGTGAGGTTTTTCTTGCAGAAAGTATTCAATGTAGATAGAGTGTTTTTTTTCTTGGAGTATATGCCTAGTTTGAGCTGCGAGTAATACACCTTGTTTGTTGAAGTTTGTTTTGCGTTTATCAATCGAAGGCGTATTGAACTTTGTGAAATTCATGACAATTGACTCGAGATGTGCTAGTGATTTAACAAAAATTATATTGCTGTTGATTGTTTTACATTGTCTCTCTTTCATTTGAGGAGTTCTTTTGTTTCCATTCTCCTGTAACACACCCCTCATGACTTGCTAGTCTGGTGAGAAGGGCGAGAGAAACCACTTTTGAGATTCTTGAAATTCAAAATTTCCAAATGTGAAACCTTCATTGAAATTTGGTGGCTGATCTATCGTCACCTGGCGCCCTTTTTGTTGATGTCTGGTTTCTTGTGTGCTCCTCGGACATTATTCTTTTCTGTTCAGAAGCTATTTGATGCTTTCACTGGCTTTCTCTCTCCCCCGTTCGCTGCATTTACTCTGACTGCTTGCTATCTTCATTCTACTGCTTTGCCTCGCACTTTTTTCCGTTTTGCACTCACACTTGAACTTTTCTCCTTTCTATGAATTCATTCCTCGTGTGCGAAGAAGGCAAAGTATCGCAAGCAGGAAAGAGAGAAAGGATAAGAAAGGTATTACACATGTCACATATCGAAGGTGGCTGTGCCACGTGTGTGAGTGAGCTTTACTATTCTTCGAGGATCTCTTTTCCCCGTGTATACCTACAGACGCAACAATACGTGTATGTCTTCACACGTGCGTACTATCACATCACGGAATCAGTAAGCTTGATTATGGTTTTGTTTTTCGCATTTTTAACGGGGTACTCTCAGATCGGACATCTTTCGTTGTTGCATTGATTGCACACTGGATTAGACTCACCCTGTCAATCTTATCAGGCTTTTTGGATAAAACTCTAGATTCTACCGTTTGCAAAAGCTCTTGGCGCCAGGGGTTGGAATGCCTACAATCGGAAGCATTCCCCCATGTCAGTATTCATCATTCCAGTATTCATTTCGAAAAGTGAAAGAATGTACATGAAAACACAGCCACACACAAATACTTACAAACAAAAAAACCTCAGAATACGTTATAAAGAAAAACTGTATTACATTCAAAATTTCGATGGGATACAACAGGATGTGTTTCAACTGAAAAAGAAAGATGTATAACCAATATGAGCTGCCAAGTGCATTTGGTTATCCAAAAGGTCATCATGAAGTAATCAGTCTTACGACTGGTTTGATGAAACCCTCCACCCCTGTCTATTATCCGCCAAACGTTTGATTTCTACATATCTACTACATCCCTTGTCTTGTACGATTTGCTTCATATAACTTGCTCTAGGTCTACCTTTACCAGTTTTACCATTCATTTTCCCTTCCAATATTGTTTTCAATAAACTCTCATGCCGTAATGTGTGTCCTATAAGATTGCTTCTCCTTTTCACGATGTGTTTCAAAAGATTTCTTTCTTCATTTATCTGCTCGAGTACTTCTTCATTTTTGACTTTGTCTATCCATTTTATTCTGAGCATCCTCCTATAACACCACATTTCAAAAGCTTCAAGTCTTCGTTGATCAGTTTTCCCCATTGTCCAAGTTTCGCAACCATATAATGCTGTGCTCCAAACGTAACTTTTCAAGAATTTCTTCCTTACTTCCAAGCTTATATTTTTTGAGCATAATAACTGTCTCTTTTGATAAAAAGCCTGTTTCCCTTGTGCTATTCTTGCTCTTATATCTCTTTCCTTTTGCCGTTCTCTGTGATTATGCTTCCTAGATATTTGAATTCTTTCACCTGTTCAATTGCCTCGGTATCTATTTTGATTCTCGTTCTTCTAGCTGTTTTCGCTGCTGTACACATCATGAATTTTGTTTTGTCTTTATTTATATTCATACAATAGTTTTCCAATAATATTGTTCTCATGGTGTTGAGAATATTTTCTAACTCAGTACTACTCGTGGCCAATATAGCTATGTCATCCGCGAATCTCAACATACTTATATTTTCTCCCTGAATCTGTAATTTCGATTGAATTTCCTCCTTCACTTCGTTCATTGCTTCTTCTATATATAAATTGAACATCAGTGGCGATAATGAGCATCCTTGTCTCACCCCTCTTCTTATTTGTGCTTCCCCTTCCTGACCCTCTATGTCTATTATTGCACTTTGATTCTTATATAATTCGTATATTATTCTTCTATCTTTATAATTTATTCCCACCTTCTTCAGGATCGCAAACATCTTCTCCCAGTCCACATTATCGAAAGCCTTTTGTATATCTACAAAACCTATGTACACAGATTTCTTCAGCGCTATCCTTTTCTCTATTACTGCCCTGAGTGCTAAGATTGCTTCTCGCGTTCCCCTATTTTTCTAAAACCAAACTGATCCTCTGCCAATCTACTCTCTATTTTATTTTCCATCCTCCTGTATATAATTTTGGTCAGTATTTTCGAAGCATGTGAAGTTAAACTGATCGTTCTGTAGTTCTCGCATTTGTCTGCCCCTTGTTTTTCGGGATAGCGACAATTTTATTCTTTTGGAAATCTTCCGGTACTTCTCCTTTTTCGTACATATCTCTAATCAATTCAAACAGTGCGTCGCGAGTTCCTTCACTGGAGGCTTTTATAAGGTCCGCACTTATGCCATCTATGCCTGGCGCTTTATTATTTTTCAATTCTTTCAAAGCCTTGTCGAATTCTGATCTCAATATCGAATCTCCCAATTCTTCCTCATCTACATCCTCCTCCTTCTCTAATAGTGCTATATCATCGTTTCCTCTATACAAGTCTTCCAAATGATTGATCCACTGTTCTATTTTCTCTTCCGTTTTTATCAATTGTCGTCCTAGAGAGTTTCTAATCTTATTGCTTCTAGATTTCATTTGTCCGAAAAATCTTTTAATAATCCTATATGCTTCATCTATTCTCCCTAAATGCAATCTTATTTCTATTTCCTGACATTTCTCTTCTAATCACTGTTCTTTTGCTTTCCTTGATTCTCTTATTATTTTATTTCTCAATGATTTGTATCGTTGCTGGCCTTCTTGGCTATCATTATTCTTGTATTTTCTTCTTTCATTTATCAATTCTAAAATTTCTCCCGTTATCCATGGGTTTTGAGGTTCTCCTCCATCATTCTTCAAAATCTTATCCGCACATTCTCTTATATTCCCCTTCATCTTTGTCCATCTCCTCTCTATTCCCAAGTCTTTCTCTTTTTGATCTCCCAATTTTTCATCCAACATTTTCTCGAATGCCTCATGTGTTTGTTTTTGCTTGAGGTTCTTCAAATTCCATCTTTTCTGCATTTTCCTTTTCTTCTTCAGAGATTTGAATTTCAGAGAACATTTCATCATCAACATATTATGATCACTATCTATATCTGCACCGGGATAAGTTTTACAGTTTTTCACTTGGTTTCTAAATCTTTGTTTCACTAATATGTAATCAATTTGGTATCTTGCTGTATCTCCTGGCATTTTCCAAGTGTAGATTCTTCTTGGATGATTTTCGAATAAAGTGTTTGTGATAACCATCTTATGATTTTCACAAAATTCGACTAAACGTTGTCCTCTATCGTTCCTCCTCCCTACCGCGAAATCTCCTATAATGTTGTCCTCTTTTCCTTGTCCTACTACCGCATTCCAATCCCAAATCACTATCAAATTCTCTTCTCCCTTCACATATTCTATCACTTCTTCTATTTATTCGTACGTTTTTTCAATATCTTCCTCCGAATATGCAGATGTGGGCATGTATACTTGGACTATGACTGTGTCTACCGGTTTTGTTCTGATTCTAACCATCATCACACGTTCATTATGTTGCAAATAATTTTCTATTCTATTTCCTACTCTTTTATGCATTACAATTCCTACACCTGCTTGACCGTTCTTCGATCCTGTATGAATTATTCTATAATCCCCACTCCAGAAATCGCCCTCTTGTGGCCATCTCATTTCGCTAATCCCCATTACGTCTATATTCAACCTATTCATTTCTAATTTCAAATTTTCTAATTTTCCCGCTTGCCTCAGTGATCTAACATTCCACGCTCCGACTCGAAGAATGTTGTTTCTTTTCCCTATCCTATTCTTCGGTTTTCGTTCCTTGCTGATGAAGCTTCCTCGAGCAGCCTCCACCCGGAGATCCGAACGGGAGACTAGTTTACCTCCGGAATATTTTACTCGAGAGAGCGCCATCATGTATTTATTAATTCGTTCGTTCGTTTTTGTTACATAATATTCCAGGTTAGGAAAAAGGTTTCATTTCCTCGGGAAGTATTGAAACATGTCAAGGAAGGTAGTTTCCCCTTGCTTTCCTTCCGTTTGATTTTGCCGATGTTTCTGGCATTAGGATGATTTCGTTTCTCTCAGTTTGTATTGTTTCTCTTGAGTAGTTTATTCCACTCAAAAAAAAAGACCCAACTCTGAGATACTTATCCTCCCCACCACGTAAAGGAAGCAGATACTACCAGGGATGGATAAAAAGGATATCAAGGACAGGTATCATGAATATCCCCCTGGAAGACCCGCAATCATCCACGGGAAGGATCCAAAAGGTAAGTAAACGTTTTGGTATATTGTACCTCCAGTTTGTCTGAACTGGGCGTATGGCCTAGTATCCTTATAGCTCATTTGGGTTCTGTAATATGGAATCAAATGAAGCAACTTGTTTGAAGTTCATTTCTAGAGATCCACGACTTTTCAAAACAATTATAGTATTTAAAATATCAAGTAGAGGAGAACAAAAATTAAGTTTAACCATTTGGAATACCAGGAAAAAACTGAATCATTGTCAATCAAACGTGTTACAGTAAGAACCCACAATAAGAAACTAAAAGTCCATCTAAAAACTATCACAATCACTACGGCTATTTGGTGTTCTATATGAAGATCTTGAGATGAATGTGTTCCAATTTTTAGAGATCCTATGTTCGTCATTTCCGAGGATATGTAATATAATATTCATATAATATTCCTTTCATTTCGAATGAATAAGGTGAAATGATGATTGAATATCACTAAGGTTATGTTTCAAAATGACTTCCAAATCTCTCTAGAACTCAACATCCTTATTGTGGGGTTCCACGTAGAAGAAATCAGAGCTCGTGATCGGTAGTGGAAATGGGGGGAGACTCGCGAGCGAGAAAGTGGGGAAGTTCCTTATTGTGAAGTTCCTCATTGCGAGGTTTCAATGTAATTGTTCCTGATAGGTTCTGAAATTCATGTCCATACGAAACACTTGACGTGGCCAATAGTGAGTTTTGAACTTCCCTTATGAAACAGAAAGTTGAATCATAACATCTTCATTGACCACGTCAAGTGTGCCGCGACGACATAAATGTCGATCGACGGGGTTGATGTCGAGGTTTCAAAACCTATGAGAAACAACCAACACGTTTGGTTGACAATAATCCAGTTTTTTTTAATATTTCAAATGGTTAGACCTGGTTTTATTGTTGATACTATAATTGTTCTCAAAAGTCATGAATCTCTTCAAATGCACTTCAAACAAGTTGCTCAATTTGATTTCGTATTACAGAATTCGAATAATCTATAAGGATACTAGTCCATACGCACAGTTCAGGCAAACTGAAGTCACAATATACCAAAATCGTTCACATACCATTTGGATAACCAAATGTACTTGGCAGCTCATATTGATCTTACATCTCCTTTTTTCCAGATGGAAAACATCCTGTTGTATCCTAAATTTTCGAATATAGTAGGGGAAGGTGTTGTACCTTTGACCACTTTGGACATTCACATTTCTGTATTTTTCACAACAACATAAATTCAATTCTGCACCATACCATATCAAACGTCAGTCTATTAGGCATATACTAAAAATTCACGAAGAGTCTCATTCAACTGCTTCTTACGTCTTATCATTCTTGAAAATTAGCTGACCACATGGTCAAAGGTGCAACATATGTTCCGGACTCAGATTTCTGAAATTACGAATGGTGAATCGAATATGGCGTTGGGAGGAATTGAAAATAAGGGAAATTTGGGGGAGGATTGTCGTACGGGAGTTTGAGGGATCGCCGATACATATTCGGATTCAGATTTCCGGAATTATGAATGGGAGATTCAATGTGAAAATTCATGACGATCTGGATATGAGAAATCATCCACCCTCTGAGGTGAACCTTTGTTCAGAAAAACTTCTGGTCGTCGATTACGAAATTGAGGTCACATTTCTAAAATCGGAATGGACGCATCACGTACAATTATCGACAAAGACATTTAATATGATGAGAACAAATATCATACTCATTTCAGGGATTATTTGGGGACTGGTTACACAAATCCGCGAACTTTCAATGGACTCCATTCCAATAAAACTCCTTGCAAATCTTCTCTGACCCTGACCATGAATACTGCTGGTTTTAGCTTATGGATTTGTGTATTCAGGCTCCAAACTGTCGGCATTAGCATAACCCAATGTGCACCACGAGGAGGTTGCGCGATCAGACTTTGCATATCAAATGGCCCGGAAAAGGGCTGATTGTTGTAACATGTCTCTCAATTAGCAATTGTCCAACTCAGCGAACGTACCTCATGGTTGTCCATTTGGCCACCACACTCTGTTCCTATCATCATTCGAGTACCTCTTGATGAACACTTCATTATTGGATCACAAAATCGTGGTCCTTGAGAATCTCAGGTACAGGTTGGGCATTCTCGAATCGTTTGTTGAGTTTCCGTCTCATCTTCTCGTGATATGTTTCATCATAGTACATAATGCCTATGGTTTCAAAATCACTCTTTGCCCAACTGTAGAGTTTTTGGGGCGTCAATATGGCATTTTGAGGTTTGGCAGTCAGACTCGCTCTATATGCTTCTCTCTTGAATGTAGGAGCAATCCCGTCACAAGCACCTTTACCGTGAGCAGTTGCGCTCTAATGCCATTCAGCGTCAGTTCTGAAATCTTCTTTGTGCTGAATCAAGTTCGCGATTTGAAATTTATTTTTGGAATGCTGCTTCGCTCCGTCATTGGTATAAATAATCTTGTTGACTTTTTCCACATTCCGTTGGATTTAAGGGATTAACAAAGTCTGAATGGCATAAACAGCGGAGGTGTCGTGTTTTAAACTTTCAGATAAGAGAATAAAACTCTTGTGCTTAACAACAGGTCCTTCCTTATGATAATAAATGGCAGGAAATACGGTGCATTGATCGTTGTCAAAATGGAATGCTTGTGAAGCATCCTGGCAAACATACGCGTGGTTTTCAGAAAAATCAAACGTCACCAGTCCTTCGTCATCACGGAGATTGTGTTCTCTTTCTTGAATGAAAAGATTTTGCTGCTTTGAGATGAATAAATGGGGTTTCAGAATTGTCGGTGTATTGCACAATTCGAGTATAAAATCATCAATTTTCATGATTTCTGTTCGTAGAGTTGAACGATCCGTTGCCGTCCAAACTGAACATTGAATGCCTGTGATGAATGAATTCTCTAGTAGATCATTTAATTTCTTCGGAAACTGCGGAACTCCTGGACAATCATCACATGCATCAAGATCGCAATCAGCCCCAGGTCCTTCACAAACAATTTCATTGAGGCAGTCTTCGTAGTTCGTTAGTGGCTTTTCTGTATTCAAGGTCAGCTTTTGAATATCAATTGCATCCAACATCAATTTCGCATTTTGATGTGTTGTGCAAACACAAACTGAGTGTGTTCCACAAGCTCCAGGGAGTATGCAACTTTTCGGTCTAAGTCTAGCGAACGCGCTGAAGCTGATATTATCTTCTGAGTGAGACTGTTTGAATACAGTGTAAAGTTCTTTCAAACCCACAAGTAAGAGACGTTTCTGTTTCAACGTTCGCTCTGCATTAATCTTCACAGAAACGACATCTTTCTTTCTAGGCATTATCCTACTGTTTATGTCACTGGTATAAAATCCATTTACTTATCGTAAAATTGCTTGAGAGAGTTTTTTCCCTCCCTCGCAATGCTATCAGGTGAAATGCTGGATTTGGACTTCAATTTCTTCGATTTGTTGGCCAAGTATCGCGATGTATCGAATTCTTGGGCGATTTTTCTCACACTCCAAGGTGATGGGGCGATAGTCAAAATTTGTAATCTCAATGGATTGTTGGATTCCAAGGTTGAAAATTCCTGCTTGAGTTCATCCAGCATTCCTTCCAGTTCAATTTCTCTGTTTGAGTGTGTATAATCAGAACCTTCGTATGTCTCATTCTGCACTGGGACATCCATTTCCATCGACCTCTCAATACCATCAATATTTTCACCGATATCATTTGATTTATCAACCACCTCGTCAACTCGTAATTTGTACGATGAACCCTTTTTCATACATGCATCACAAATTCTAGAATTCGCGAATAGGTGAGGAAATTTCTGCAACATAACCTGCGATATCTTACTTAATCTTCTACCAATGTGTCCGGCTTTTTTGAATGGATTTGCACATCGGTCCGTTCGAATAATACGCGGCATCGTGTGTGAGATGATCGAATAAATCAGATGACAATATGCGAACTCCTAATAAGGTCTTATCAGTTGAAACACACAAACTTTGAGGTTTAAACGTCGCGAGTATTCATGAAGTGACAACGTGAAACAATACAGAACAGAAGACGAGAAAAACAATTGACGTTACAACGAACCAACTTGAAATTAGGTTCAGAGATCACAGAACAATACAGCATCAGTTGATAAGAATCGATTCCATGCATCCGTCTGCTTATTTTCATCTGATTTATTCGATCTCCCAATACATGATGCCACGAATTCTTCCAAAGGATTGATACTTAAATTCATTCCAAAAAGCTGGACACGGTGGTAGAAATTTACGAAAGATATCGGAGATTATGTTGCAGGAATTTTCTCATTCAGGTACGAATTTCCGAATTTGTGTTGGATGTATGAATAAAGGGTTCCTCGTACAAATTACCAGATAACGAAGTGGTAAATGAATCAAATGATATGAGTGAAGGAATTGAAAGTATTGAGAGTTCGATGAGCATGGACTCTCACTTGGAGAATGAGACACTCGGAGATGTCAATGAGACGCGCTTGAACAGGGAAATTGAACTGGAAGGAATGCTTGATGAACCCAAAGAGGAACTTTCAATCTTGGAACCCAACAGTAGTGAGAACCCAATAGTGAGATTTCCATACTTCACACAGTTCATCAAGATAACATACGTCCGAAGGACACATCAATTGAAATTAGTGAAGTCTTTGTCTACTGGGAAATGCTTAGTGATGTATAGTGATGTGCAGAAATTTTTTGATTCAAAAATCAGGATAATGCAATAGTGCAGGATAATGTCAATTCCTTTGCACATCCTGCTTCACACTGATTGCTTGCATTAGAAACATTGATACAACAGCGGTGCACTGAGAGAACGACTCAATTATAGTTACCAGCATTTGGAATAATTAACAAATCTCGTAGTTGGATATGGCGAAATGAATATTTAGTTATAATTACCGATGCACAGATCCACAACTAAGACATCTGGTTATAGTTACCAAACTTAGGTTATTATTACCAAATCCTGATAATAGTTACCAAATCTTGGTAATGATGAACCAATCACATATTCAAGGGGATCAAATTTATTTTATAACTATGACTGGGCTCTTTTTTCACTGTGGCGAATTCGCGGAAGAATTAGAACAGTTTTGAAGAGATTTTGGCAAAACCGCTCCGATATTTCCGCAAGCTTGGCACCCAACTTTTCACCACTTCCATTCGATGTACTTTTTTTCGAGATAAATCTAACTGGTGGATTTTATTTCTTCCCTGATATTTACTTAGGTCTAGCTGATGAGGATGCATATTAGACCAAAAGTAAATCAATCAATAACACGAATATCAAGTATTCTTATGTCGAAATCACTACAGCTTCAATTCAGTCTCGAACGTCAGATGACAAGAGAACATCAGAAAATCAATTCCAGTGCTACAAAAGATTACATGCATGGTGAGTTGCCAACAAACATCACCGTCACTATTGTTGATTACTCAAGAAGTTAAAGTGCACGGAGAGAAATGGATTCTAAGGGGTATAAAAAATATTATAAAGACAAGAATATTTTATACTAAGCATGAGGACAAGGATCTAGATTCTAATCACAAGTATACATTTATTATAAAAATGTCTACTTCGAGGTAGTAAATGTATTTTTTACTCAGTAATATACTATTCCATTGAAGGCAAGTAAAAAGGTTAGTTCCTATTATAATATAGGATTCTCACAACTACTATCTCCGGATGCTTACAGAAAAGAAACAATATTATGGAAAAAAAAAATTATTTCGCCGGATGTGAACTCGGGCTCATAACGTCACAGTCGGTCACCTTGAATGCTCAGCTACCGACGCTCGCTGGAGTACATAAGAATTGTAGCTGTACTTGAAGTACATCAGATCTTCGAACGATGTAAATTTTAAGAAACTTATGGTTTGCACTTGATTTCCGTTAAAAAGGGAGATTATAATGATTAATGAAAGATGGTCATTCATCGTAACTATATATTTTGTTGGTCCTTATGATACTATTGATGAAATATCCATTTGATCACTGCAAGTAACCGAGATTCTTATGGATAAAATATGGATTCTAATGATAACTATTAGGGGTGTGCGGGTAGCACTTTTTATCGGGTCGGGTCGGGTTCGGGTATTTGTATTTCTTTTCGGGTCGGGTCGGGTCGGGTACCCGATTAAATCGGGTTTTCCAAGTCGAGTACCCGAATATAATAAAATCGCTTGAATTTAATATTTTCAACTTCTATTCGAAGTTGCCATTGCCGTTGATATTTTAAGGACAAATTGTCTTGAGCGATTGTAGGAATGAGGGGATTTCATATGAATTCAATTCTAATATGAAGAATGCCATATTCACTACAAGTCTATTAGGGTTGTTACTCCATGTAATTGATTATGCAGCGCATTAAGAAATCTCCAAATTGCTTCATGAAATGTTTATATTTATTTTTTAATTCAATTAAAAAATATAATCACATTTATATCTCATAAATAATATATTATCTATTTTCTTATTTAGTAACCACAATATAGAATCTTGAATATCAATGAAAATAAATATTCTTCTTATAAATATAATTCTTTTTTCATATTTTTAAATTTGAATGGAGGGAGCACAACTCTTCCACATGTTTTGTCAGTAATCTTGATCGAGTTGCTGTCACAATATTTCCTGCTGAGAAAAACGTTTGCTATATTTGAATTACCCGAATGTAATCGGGTACCCGAAAAACTCGGGTAATTGAAAAACCCGACCCGACGGGTACCCGACCCGACCCGACCCGATAAAAACCCGATGACTCGGGTACCCGCACACCCCTAATAACTATATATTTTGTTGGTCAATATAATACTATTTTTAAAATCTGCATTTCATTACTGTAAATAACAGAGATTTTTACGATCAAAATACAGATTTCAACGGTAAGTATATTACTTTTATAATAAACATATTTTGACCGTAAGAATCTTGTATTTTAGGACTAAAGAAATAATTAATACCTCTAAGCATGCAGATATTAACAGTTAGTATCCAAATTTCTATAATACGATTTGTATAATCCATTTCTCTCCGTGTGCAATAAACTGAAATATTTGGAAAAAATACTGTTTTTGACAAAAATGAGACAGAAGCCACTTGTTTGCCAAGAGGAAATAGAAAACGTGGAAATATACCCCGTACCAAATTTCCTATTGGGAGTACAAATTAATTCGATCCGTTTTTTTACAGTTGAAGATGCGTTTATTTCAGAAGAACATGAATTATCAAATTAATCAAAGTATTGTCCATCGCTGGCTATCACTTTTTCCTATCTTTCGGATAATTTTCGGATACCGTTACGGAAAAACGTCTCGTCTTTCGAAGCGATCCAAGTTAGGAGCCAATTTCCGATTTGTTCGAACGAAGTCAACCGGTGGCCTGCCAAATCGTGCTGCATCTGTCGGAATAACCAGTAATCAGGAGGAGCAATGTCCGGCGAGTACGGCGGGTGCGGTAGAATATCCCACTTCAACGTTTCCAGATGATTTTTCACTACTTTTGCGACATGAGGCCGAGCGTTATCGTGTAGAAGAATAACTTTGTCATGTCTCTCCTCGTACTCCGGACGTTTTTCTCGTAACGCACGACTCAAACGAATCGATTGTAGCCTATACCGATCACCCGTATAGAATCACCAGGTTTTAGCAACTCATAGTATATAACACCCTTTTGGTCCCACCAGATGCACAGCATGATCTTTGAGCCATGAATATTCCTCTTTGGTGTCGATGTTGAAGTCGATGGCAACGATTGACCGGGCATAGCGTAGTATTTTCGTTTCTTGGGGTTATCGTAGAATATCTATTCCTCATCTCCTGTCACAATCCGATGTAAGAACCCCTTTCTTCGTTGTCTTTGAATCAACTGCTCGCAAGTGAAAAATCGCCGTTTAATGTCTCTAGGCTTTGAGTCATAAGGCACCCAATTGCCTTGCTTTTGAATTATGCCCATGGATTGTAATCGTACGGAAACTGCTTGTTGCGTAACTCCTAATGATTCCGCTAGCTCCTGTTGCGTTTGACTCGGATCTTCGTCGAGTAAAGCCTCCAATTCCTCGTTTTCGAATTTTTGTGATTGTCCTGAGCGAGGCTTGTCTTCGACACTGAAATCGCCATTCTTAAAACGTCGGAACCATTCCCTACATGATTCATCAGTTGGAGCATTGTCACCATAAACTTCCACAAGCATTCGATGGGCATCGGCTGCACTTTTTTTCCAATTACAACAGAAAACTAGCACCTCCCGCAAATGCTGCTCATCTAAAACGAAATTTTACATACTTCACTAAGTGAAAATCGGAGTTCTAGGAGGAATCCGGAGTGATATCAACTGAATATTATTCACAGGTGTCTAACCTCTCTGAAACAATTGAAATCGGTTGTGACTATGAAACATTCATGAGAGCGAGAGTCATCTTTTCAAACCGGACCGAACTAATTTGTACCCCCAATACGTAAAGTTCGCTCCTTTACGAAGGAAATGATGGATTTATGAAAGGAAATCTATGAAAAATTATCAAAGTCACGTCCATTTACGTAGAAGTACAAAAATCCAACGTTTTTTCAATTCTTGAAGTTTCACCGTATCCATAGCCTGTATACTTGAGTGTAATTGATTTGATTCATTCTCATTGTGATATGTTAATACAAGATGAGTGTATTAGAAACACCGTCGTATATACAGGTCTGGAAACTCTCGCAATTATTGATGGTGGGAGTGACTTATACTGCATATACGACTGTGATGAGAAATAATTTCAGCTCATTGCTCGTCTTCTGTTTCTTTGCGGCCTTCGTTTTCCTGACATTTAATATACATCTGTTTTCAGGTGTTGTGGAATTATTTGATTCGGTATTCTGCCTTGTAATTATATTAGGGCCTTTTTTCGATTCATTCGACGTACAATGAGTAGAAGAAAACGAAGTTTCAAGTGCACAAGCCACCCAGATAATTTCTACTATATGTGTGCTACTTATGCGGTGAAAAGGAATCGACGTGAATTCACCAATCCTCTCCAAAAGCATTATCTTCAATACTTCCGAATAACACCTGAAAGACTCAATGAAGGATGGACACCGAGTATCCTATGACTTTCGTGTCCTTAAAATCTTGTAGGATGGGCTTCCGGTTCAACAGAATATGTATTGGGTGATGGATGAATCTCAAATCCATACACAGTTGAAAGTTTTGTGTTAATAACGGTCCGCTCAAAATTTGTGTTCGAAATCAACACAAGAGAGTATTAAACTGCCGAATTTTTCATGTAAACTTAATACTCTTGTGTTGGTTTCTCGAATGCTTTGTGTCAATGTTTAACACAAATGAGAAAAAAATAGTGTCATCAAATGGACAAAAAACTTTTTCTATTTTGTAGACTAGTAGTTATTTCAATGTTTCATATTTCATATCTGCTCAACTTATCGTCGAGGCAACCCCTCCCCCGTGTATTGCTTGTATTGCAGGAGCCTTCATATCTGATGAACTGTGTATGTTACAGGTTTTGAAATCAATCTGATGATATCATTTATTATTATTCTGTGTGAATGAAATCAACAGACCATCGAATGGACGACTTACCGGGCAATAAATTAAATAATGATATTCATTGCTTTTGTTAATATCATAGAAAATAAATTGATTAGTCAGAAATTTGAGTCTTCAGTTATTCCAATTATTCACCCCGGGAAGAAAAATTCCATATATGGACCCATATATGGATTCATATATGGTCATATATGAAAGTGGGGAATCTATCAGCATTGATCTCACTTCTCTCTCCTTTGGTTTTTGATCACGTTCCATAAAAAATTGTGACATTTTTTCGTCCATGTATGGATGTATATGATAATGTATGATTGAATATGATTACATATGGTCATGTACAGTCTCATTCATACATAACCATATATGGCCAAAATCCAGATATGCTCATATATGATCTCATATATGTTTATATATGTTCATATGTATTTCATATATGTTCATTTATGATTCATATATGATTCATATATGACTCATATACAACCATATACAACCATATATGAATTATTTTTCCCGGGACGTGCATTTTTCCCCGCATTTCCAAGAGGATACAAACCTCTGAGGATGTCCATTAGACGTCAATGGACAGTCAAAAATGTTCACTGAATCTTTCTAGAGGTTTGTTTTTTTTAGGGTTCCGTAGTTTATCGATTATGTATTTTACGGACACAATAATTCGTGATGAACACGTTCTGCAAAATTTCCCTCGCAATCCTCTTCGAAGTTCTGAATTTCGGAGGAAATTCCTGTGGAATTTGCAGAGCTCGTCTCTCGCTCGCATATCCTTATTCTCTTCCTTTTCCACTCTAGGAATTTTTTTTCTTCCCTCTTTCTTTCTCTACATTGCTGCGTTGCTTGAGTGCACGTATCACGCGCAATGTAGAGAAGTCTTTTATCCTCCTTTCACTATTCAACTTTCTCTGCTACCTAGCGTACTTCGTCTTTTTCTCTACGCCGCACGTTATATGGACGTTACACAAACGTTCCTCCTTTTCTTTTCTCTCCAACCTTCCTCTTCGCTCTCTTTGCATGGAAAAGCTATGTGTGTTGCTGTCATCAGCTCTAATAGACCAGCACTTGGCAGTCTGAGAACAAGAAGGGTATCGTATTAAACGGAATCATTTTCATCTGAATAATATTCATTAGGTTCAAAAAGAAAAGATGGAATATTTTACGGAGTACACATACACGGCTCGGCCAGGCAATGCATCAGAATCTCCTGCTTCCCGTTTCAGTTTTCTGTTTGAACAGCTGTCCAGTGTTCATCTTGAGCCCACCGGAGTCCCAACATTCCATTTTTTGTTTTGAACATAGTGAATATTATTCAGATAAGAATTATTCCGTTTTACACAAAAGCCTTCTTGTTCTCAGACTCTCCAGTGCTGGTTCATCAAAGCTGATGACAGCAAGTTGTTGTACTTCGGTCCCGATAAACTACGTTCCTGGTGAAAATTAGGCGTATACACAAAGCGAAAACGAAACGTATACAAGGCGAAAAACGTTCCAACTCCCTCTTTCTGGAGCGTATGACACCCGCTTGCTGGAAAGTCATCAAATCATCAAGTCATCAAATCATCAAAATCATACGTTCTGCGTACGTTTCATAAACTTCCGATTCCGTTTCGTATATGCTTCATGTAACGTAATAGTAGGTTATATGGAGCGTATGCGAGTCATACCTATGCTGACTTCAAATAACATCTTTCAGAAGCCGATGTCAACGGCGATCCATGGCTCAGTGGGTAAGACCCTACCATAGTGGAAGTCACCAGTTCAATTCTCACCACAGGGTTCATTTTTTTGTCTAGATTTCTTGAATTTTTCCCGCTTTCTTTGTTTCAATTCCCGTTTCACATACTCTTTGTATCCTTTCCATCAGCGTTTCTGTTACCCTTTAGCATACGCTTCGTTTACTCTTTCTTCTCGCTCCCATTTTCACCAGGGGTACGTTGGCAAGTCAGTATCGAAACCTTACACCGGATTCCGTAAAAATCCTGTTGCTAGGTTGAAATGCTGATTGAGATGAGAATATTTGGCCCCCTACTTTTTCTTCACTCCTACTATTACGAATTTTTATCATCTCTCTGAGCCCAAAGTCGACGCTGGACAACGTCTAAAAATCGGTTTCATTCCAACCTTCACCTCGTCCGGTTTTTCCAAACGTAAGTGTTCTGGAGAATTCTCTCTCCCTCTCTCTCTCTAAAAGGGTGTTGGTGACTGCTGGGCCATGACGGCTAGAAGGGTTTCGACATTGGTCCATACTTCTCCCTGTGTCAATAAATCTAGAAGTCGTATTTTCAAATGTATCTCTCAAACTGTGAAGGGATGAGAATCCCTTGGTGGAGGTTTTCAGGGCCTTTCCGTTTGTGAGATCGATGTGACCCAGAAATCCTTTTTTGATTTGTTCCGTGCCCCATGCGGTCCTCGGGATCTTTCTCAAAGAGGGGGGGAGAGTATTGAGTTCACGAACGCGAGTGGGTTTGAAATTCTATTTTATCCTTATCTTTCCTTATATTTCAGCTGTGTTATTAGGACTAATCTATCAAACATAAAACGAAAAACTCTCATTGAATGTTCATTCGTCATATTTTTATACGAAATGATCACTTGAGTTTGTCAAACCTTTAATCTACTCAACTTTCCACATGTACGTGATCTGTTCCTTCAATGAAAGGACTTCTCATTTGCCACTTCCACACTGAGAGAAATGGATTGGTGAAATACAGCATTGATTTTCATATTATTCAGTAGAATTATCAATTGCTGAAATATTATTAATAGATCTTATAAGTTCATCCAAATTTACCCAACTTATGCAAAACCTTGATAAAATGTTCAATAAATATTATCATACGTTCCGTTTTGTAATCATTACATATTCAAAAAGGATGTACAACGATATTTCTTATAAACTACAGTGAACACTCCATCAATTGATAGTCTCATGATGTGAGAAATAATAGGGTCACATAACTACGAATAATAACTCCATCAAAAAGTAAAATATTTGAATACCTTGTAGCTTTCATTCCTACTTGTGAAATGATTTTTCCCAAATGACTGAGCAATGTTTAATGTAAACATTATATATTCATGTAGCTTTGTTGTGCGTACCTCTATCGTATATAAATATGTATTGTCTACGACACGTATTTTGGAAACATTAGTGAACTTTCAAGAACATTCTTGTTTTCATATTTTCCAGTGATTGATTCGTAACCTTTTGAATACAGATTACTGTCTAGTTCACTAAAATCTGCGCTCATCCCCACTACCACCTACTCTGGATCAACGCTTGTGCGTGCTTCTAATTCATTTCTCATCGACTTGTGTTGAATTTTGAAAATATTTCCCTCTCATTCTCAGATCTTCATTTTGAATTGACAGCATATTCTCAATTTTTTTTAGTGTAGCATATAAATTTTTGGCATATTTTAGATGCAATCTATGTGAAAAGTAGGGGGTAGTCTTGATTTTAAAATTTGATTTTCTCGTTGAAATTTATTTTGCTTATAACTTGAAGACGAAGCCTCCCACAGTATTTCACCAAAGGAAGATTTGCTCAATTCTGCTTTGACAATCACGTACTGAAAGAATAGAGTTGGTTTAACATCTTATTGAAACTTGAGCCGTTTGTTTCATTACATATGACGCAATATTAGGGTTATTTCAAACCCATACAACACAAAAATTCCACCTGTATTCATATAGAATTCTTCATGAATTCTCAGAATTCAAAGAGTATTGAATATGAATTCTCTCTGAACTGTATTGCTGTCTAGGGGTTTTCAGAATATGATTTGAAACACTGAAAAAATGCTGTACGGAGGAATATTTTAAATAAACTCACGCGTTTTTGTGTACATTATTCACAAAAAATTTATTTGAGTCCTAGCGCTTGTGTCACATTCATGCAATTATTATTATTCGTTTCAGGAAATCGATCTTTTGAAATTGATATTCAATTACTGAATTCATTGGAATTTCACCTTTCTTACTGCATGATATTGGTTGATCAAATATGCCGCAAAAATCAACAAGTAGACTATTATATTTCAATAAATAAGGATCGAAATATCTGACAGGCATAATGGTGAAATTTTACTCAACTACTTAGTAAGGATTCGTTCAACCGAATTTACATACTTCTCTATATTGTAAAGTGATGGACAATATTTTATTGCGTAGCCTATCCCGTGTGGAAAAATTGATCAAGATTCAATGAAGGCCTAATTCAAACAAATCAGGGCCAAGTAAGGAATCGATGTAGAATGTGACGCATGAACCATCAGGTCCTAATCGGGTGCCCATGAGGGTACAATCAGGCCCAGTGATGCCAGATTCGAGACCGAGACCGCTCTCACCCTCTCCATCGACCGCTTCCCCTGTCTCCCACCATGCGGAACAAGTTGGGCGAGCGAGAGAGTGATAGTCACTCTTTCTCTGTCGTTCAGCCGTCTTATTCCGCATGGTGGGAGGAAGGGGAAGCGGTCAATGGGGTGAGTAAAAACGGTCTCGGTCTCGAATATGGCATCACTGATCAGGCCCATAACAATCATCTTACATCCAAATATAGTGTCCTAGCTAACATGATTGATGAATGAATTTTGGAATGACTTCAAATTTTCGAATATTATCGAAGCAGATGTAGTTGATTGATTCATAAACAATCGATTCTATTTTTTCCGAAAGAAAAGGGAGGTTATTTCCAGTCTCTGAAGTATGAATCAAGTTAGATGTTTCATAATTCACTGAAAAAACTTCACAGGCGTTATTCTGCAGTCAAAATGTAATGATTTCCTATTTGGCAAAATTTTTTCGAGGTTTAGTTTTTGAGATATCAGAATTTTTATATTTTTTTTTTCGAATCCACATCATTCAAAAGCACTGTGTGTTACATACTTGAGCTTGACACCATTGGCTAAGTTAGGAAACGGCGGATCTCTGGAAAAAATGTACTATTCTGTAATTTTCGATTTAAGGTTATAGCAATTTGAAATTTTTTGGCTTGCAGCCGATCAGAATCCAGCAACTTTGAGTTATTATAGCTACAAAACATGGGATGACTGGATACTTTGATTTTTTTCTCAGAGATCCACGATTTTCCAACTTGATGAATCGTGTCAAGCTCAAATATGTCACACACAGTGCTTTTGAATGATTTGGATTTGAAAAAAATTCTAGTAATGCTCCTATCTCAAAAACTAAGACTCAACACAAATTTTTCAGACCGGAAATACGCCTGTGAAATTCTTTCAGTGAACTATGAAACACCCGGTATATAGATATAAACATGGATATGGGTATGTATATATGCGTAAATAGATGTATGAATGAATTTACGTGTGTATATTTGTATATTTGTATATGTATATATACATATATGTATGTATGTATGTATGTATGTATGTATGTATGCATGATCCACTAGAGCTCCCGGATATATTGTAGCAAATTTTGTATTCAAGATATTCCAAAATTGGTAGGGGGTCTTTTGGCCAAATCGACATGATTTGACAATCACTAATCGATTTCAGAGAACACTAAAGAATGACTAGCAATTGTCAAATCATGTCCATTCGGCCAAAAACTTTTTTGGTCAGAAGACCCCTTACCTCCAAAATTCAACTATAATTTCATTACTTTGTACTTTGTTCTATTGGACAGAGAAATACTCTAAAAATAATCCTTGATTGTGAACATTATTATTGATCGTGTATTATTATTATTATTGTTGTTGTTATTGTTGTTTTTATTATCATCATATCTTATTACCTATTCATATATTTTTATTTGTACACGGAGAAAAATTGTCTATTATAAATTACTCGACTCGCTAGTATATTGCGGATATACTTGCATTCTGAAGGTATATACCAAACATTCTCTTCAAAAGTACCAGACTTTCTGGGAGTTAATGGTAGGATGATGACATTTTATAATAGAAAGTCTGATGCTTCTGATCAGAATGTTTGGTATATAACCTTAAAATGCAAGTATATCCTCAATATACTAGCGAGTCTAGTAATTTATAGTAGATAATTTTGCTCAGTGTTAAATCATAAAATCGAGACATTTTCCATAGATATCACTCGAGCTTATACAGGGCGTCCCATTTGAAACAGGACAGCTGAATAACTCTTCAGGGAATGGAGGGGGGAAAAAATTGTTCGGATAAAAGTTGTAGGGTTCGAAGGGGGCCATAAGATGGTGACCTTGAATTTGACCTTGAGGTCAATTTTGAGCATAATTGATGGTCAAAGTATGTTTTTTCAAACGGAAAATCCTACGTTCGTCCTCAGAAATGGAAAGAGCAGAAGATTTTACGTCCGAATATGTGAACATATCAGGTCATTTGGGGGTCATTTGAAGGTCAAAAAACCATTTTCTATGGATTTTCACGGAAAAGCCTCAAACGAGTTGTTTCTCTGACCAAAGTTATCAAAGTTAAAGTGAAACCCCACGTTTCGACCTTGAATTCGACCTTGAGAACGATAATGAATACCAAATTTGAAACAATAATTCAAAAATTATTTATTTTTCCAGTTCGTCGTTTTATAATTACAGATGGCACAAATCCGTTGACGGGTAAGATACACTCATTGCAGGGGATGTTCGAATTGACCGCCATTTACTTCAATACATCACTCCAGCCGGCGTCAAAAGTTCCCAAGAACAGACTGAAAAACTTCTGCACGAATATTCGCAATTGCGTATCTGATGCGTTGTTGTAGATCCACAGGTGTTGTTGGTCGGTTGATATAAACGACATTTTTTACGTAACCCCACAAATGAAAATCTAGAGGGGTGAGATCAGGAGATCTTGCCGGCCACAGTACAAATCCACCTCGACCAATCCAACGATTGGGGAAAAGGATATTTAGATAATCCCTCACACATCGAACAAAGTGTGATGGTGCACCGTCTTGCTGATACCACATCCTCTGCCTAGTTGCTAATGTCACATCTTCCATGAGAACTGGTAATTCATTCTGTAAAAACTGTAGATAATTGGGACCGTTAACAGTTCCATCAAAAAAATACGGCGCAATAACTTGATTGTCTAGAATTCCACACCAAACATTTATACTCCACCGATGCTGATGATCAACTTGTTGAGTCCAGTGCGGGTTTTGTGCTGACCAATAGTGGCTATTGTGACGATTTAACAAGCCAGTACTCTGAAACGTTGATTCATCACTGAAAAGAACACATCGAAAGAAATCGGGCGCTTCGTTCAACCTCTGTAAAGCCCAATGGCAAAAGTTAACCCGATTCTGCATATCTTGTTGAGATAATTCTTGGGTCAGTGTGATGTGGTACGGATGATATTGAGCAGCTTGTAGAATTCTGTGTGCCGTACTGCGTGGGATACCCAAATCGCGTTCAATATCACGTAAACTAACATGAGGATTCATGTGTATTATTGCTAAAACAGCAACGCATCGAGGGTTGTTAAAGTTGAAACCTTGATTGTTTCGGCGTTGACCAATCCTTCCTTGTCGACAATTTCTTTCAACTTGGCGAATGACTTCTGGAGAAGGATGATGCTGCCGATCTCCAAACCGCTCTCTGTACAATCGTGACGCTCTTTGATACACTCCGCGACACTCACCCAAGATCATTAAAATATCAACACATTCGTTAGGTGAATAAACCATTTTGAACCCGCACTTACACCGTAAACGATGAAAACTTCCTAATGATCATTTTCGTACTGATATGAAGAATAAACTCTGAAGGTTAGTTCTGTTTACTTTCAATTCGAGGTCGAAACGTGGGGTTTCACTTTAACTTTAATAACTTTGGTCAGAGAAACAACTCGTTCGAGGCTTTTCCGTGAAAATCCATAGAAAATGGTTTTTTGACCTTCAAATGACCTCTAAATGACCTGATATGTTAACATATTCGGACGTAAAATTTTCCGCTCTTTCTATTTCTGAGGTCGAACGTAGGATTTTCCGTTTGAAAAAACATACTTTGACCATCAATTATGCTCAAAATTGACCTCAAGGTCAAATTCAAGGTCACCATCTTATGGCCCCCTTCGAACCCTACAACTTTCATCTGAACAATTTTTTCCCTCCTCCATTCCCTGAAGAGTTATTCAGCTGTCCTGTTTCAAATGGGACGCCCTGTATATGTTATATGATTAGTATTCACAAGCTTTCATGATTCTTCGATTTGAAATGTTCCTGTTATGACATTTTTTAAATAAATTGATATGAGATCGATGATTTATATTCATTCATCAGGAATTCATTTTTATATCAACAGCGTTGCTCAAATCTGTTCATGGGTCACATTTCTAGTCCTCAATTTCAGTCAAACCAAATTTCTAACGGAATCAACCCACCAAAAATTCACGTTGAATAGAATAACCAATGACACACAGAATTTCTAGCCGATACACACCCTGAAGAATACGAATGTTACCATCTGAGCATGCTCTCTTTCTACCAAAATACTCTAATTTGAATTCATAGGAAAATCCATACTTCCGATCGTTCGGATAACCACACACTTTTTTCGGTAGAGTGTCTCAGTCCCGAAGGTGAATTTTCCCGAGAGTCCGATACACCGAAATGCAAAATCCTGTTGTGTGTTGAACATCTACAAATCCTGGTATTACCCATACAGCACCGGGAGGTCTTTTGAATGTTCAAAAAACGTGCTTGATTACACAGAGAACGTGGAAATAACGTTTCGGGATGTTCTAAGAACGTCACATGTATGTCCCAGGTACGTGCAAATGTCCCGGTTCGTTCTATTCATTTGCACCGTGCGACGTTCTGGAAACGTGTTCAATAAAGGTTTCCACACTGAAAAAAAATTTATTCCAGTCAAATAAATATTTATTTGTCCTTTACCAAAGAAATATTTATTAGAATTAACAAAATATTCTTTGGAACCAAAATAATTTATTCGAATCAAATAAACGAATCAAACCATCTATTTAATTCAAATAAATTATTTTGGTCCCAAAGAATATTTTGTTTATTCTAATGAATATTTCTTTGCATCGGGACAAATAAATATTCATTTGACTGGAATAAATTTTTTTGCAGTGCATTACGTTGTGCGAAGCTGCGCATATGTTTTTAAAGGTTAGTTTTCATGAAAGTATGTTGGGGAAACATTATGAGAACGGCCCGTAGTAGATGAAAAGAACCAGTTAAGAACGTATTCAGGGGCATTCCAAATGCAGGTACTCTGAATATTTCAAAAACTTACTCCTCGGGGACCAAAACACGCAAAACCGAGTGCATGTTTTCAAAACGTTGAGAGAATTTTCTGTGCTTTCTGGATAGTGAAACCAACGATGCCCAGTTGGCTTGGAACACCCTAAATCTTATTTTTAGAAATCCATTGTTTTCATAGGTATTGAACACACGGTGGAAGCTGCAATGTCGCGACAAAATTTCAGTACCTCAAAATATAATAGTTAGATGGTTAGTAACATCTAGGAATATTTCTGTATATCGAACTTCCGGGAAAATGGACCTTCGGAACTGCGACACTCTACCATTTTTTTCAATGCACGAAGCACTTGCAAGTGTCTAGTTTTAGGCTAGTCAAGCGTCACAAAACTCACGAATCCTTAGATCGTTCCAACTTGGAAATATTTGAAAAAGTAATATTTCTGATCCTTATTACACTTGTACTTGTTGAATTGATTTACCGATGAAAATTTCATGCTTTCGACAATTACGCAACATTCGCTAGCTCCGCAAAAAGAAATAGACGCAACCCACATAGGAACAGAGGCTATGTCGTTCCAAAAGTATTCCAAAAGATATCTTCAAGATGTCTTATGCAACATAAAAAGGAGAATTTAAGAAAGATCCTTTCTCAAGAACAAATGTTTCTCAAATCGTTCTTTTCATGTTGCATAAGACATCTTAGAGATATCTTTTAGAATACTTTTGGAACGACATAACCTCTGTTGCTATGTGGGAATCATTGGTATTAGAAGTATGAATGATGGAAATACTCATTGTTAGATGTAGATTTTCGATAATAAGATTTGTTCTTCGAAATGGAATCTGACTTATTAATGAAACTGAAACTGGCACCCGTAAAGCTGGCAGCCGATTATCATAACTTTTTCCACAAAACTTTGATCAAAGATTTAAATATCTGAGACATTTAGTAGAATGCCACTCAATTGATTTTTGACGTGAACACAGCTGGAACCACATTGAATCAAAAGTTACAACAATTAGCTGCTAGCTTTAGGTTGCTGGTTTTAGCTTAATGATTCATAACCTCCATTCGTATCATTCACAAATTTGGATGAGTTTGAATTGTAAATAAAAGTATGAATTACCCTTCAACTGATGAATCAAATTGTTTTTCTTCAATTTTCTTCAATTTGATTCATATTTTATCAAATTTTCTCCATGATTAATGAAAAAAACAGGTATAAAATGGAATTATTCCGGCCCCGATGGGAGCCCTGTTGATACCCAATTAGGTTGTAATGATTTCTGCGTCACATTCACCATTTAATCCTTGTTAGGCCCCGATTATTATTATGGCGTTACTGATGGAATTTCTACACGGGATACTCCAATGTATATAAAATAATCCTTTTTTCTCTTAATATCGCGTGGTATATTAGATATGGGATGATTATAATTGAGGAGAAAGGAACGTTTATCTAAAATCCCCATGTGTCATTCAATTATCATACTTTTCAATAACTATAACTGGAATTTTGGTAATGTTTATATAATCCCTTCTCTCGGTGTATTTGAAAAGTTCAGATCTGTATTCAATTCCGTTTAAACCCAGATAGAATGATGGGGGGGGGGGGGTGGAGTTATCCACGTATTCTACTACCTTGATAACACACGAAAAATTTCTTTTCAAGAACAAGAATAGGATTTTTCAAGAACCCTTCTCGAACTTATGGATTCATAAAGAACTCTGGAGAAGTTCAATGTTTGGGATATCAACGAGCTCTTTGACAGTACTAAGACAATACTCCCAGCATTTTCAAAGAACTCCTGGACATTTATCGTCCCGATCGTCTTGCGTATATCATTTGAGTTGCCACCGATGCTCTTTTTCTGGTGTATAAATCCTACGACGTAACAGCTTTTTGACTCATCAGTCATTCGTTAACTGAATAATTGATTTCGAAAGGGCAGGCCGTTTAAAATGAAGTTGGGTCAACGTAACTTACAATCCCTTGTTAGTGTAAAGGCCAAGAAACGAAATCAATCTTAGATTTCCCAAAACCGGATTCAAATATCATATCCTCAATTTGTTCCAATACTCTCTCATTTGTTGAGATATGTGCAGGAACAAATTTGGCATTCAATATGCCATTGCATTCAACACAGCGTTGGTGCGTAGGGTAGAAAGGCGTACGGTTGTAACATTACGAATAACTGACGATGAGATTCTGATAGCTCAGATCACCTGACGAGAGAGGGGGTGTTCTCGCATGTAGAAACTTGTGTGTTGATTGTTTATTCCATATCAGGTATGCTCGTAACGTCAGGAAGAACTTTTGTCAATTCGCGACTGAAAGAAAGTATTCAATGCTGAACTTTTCATTTCTTTGTAGCAGTGTGCATACTAAGCATATTTGTGTTATTTTCGAACAGCAGGACATTAGAGAATGAATGAATAATGGTTTTGGTTCACGAATCTTGTCCATTGTTGTGAAAAAATGAAATAACCTCGAGAAAACCTGACTGAGGACGATTGTAACAAGTTTCCTGTAGTCAACTGTCACGTTGGAACTGACCTCACACATGCATGTTACTCAAATCTCGTATTACATTTGCCACTTCAGTCAATTTCATTCTGTAGATGTTTTGATGTATCGGGAAGAGGAGAACACAACATAACCTCTTACGTGAAGGCGTCCCATGTGGAGGAATGATGTATAGATTATATATACATATATATACTCCATATATTTCAAATATATATATAATCAATATATCATTCCTCCACATGGGACCCCTAGTGAAAATCGAGGATAGAAATGGATAGAAAAATTTATATTCGCTTCTATCGATTTTCAACGTCATTTTCTGCACCGCTTTTTGACATTGACCTGAATAAGAATCTGGTTCATCCATTTTAATCCACGGAAATGGATTAGGAAAAGGAAAAATCCGACAACTTAGTATTCATTTCTATCCACTTTCAATGTCATTTACTGCACCATTTTTTTATATTCACAAGGATAAGTATTTGCTCCATCCATTTCAATGCATGAAAAGTAGGGGAAAAAAATTGATTTTGGTGTCTGATGATGGTCTATTGGCGAGAAATGTGGGGGTTTCAAACACTGAAAATCTACCGTACGTGCGTGGTATCTTTCATTTACCTATTTTTCACCGTAACTGACCGACCAACCGATCATCCATCCGAATACCGAACTTGCCTACTTAACGCTTAACCTATTCTATTAACTACCTAACGCTCAACCTACGCTGCTGTACAAGAGTACATGTTATGGCCTGGATAAAGTGCGTCTATAATTACCATGCTTCTCTAGTGGAAATCGAAAAAGGAATGAATTGGATTTCTATCAACTTAAAACCATACGAATCTATTTCTGTGGGGTTTATTCCAAGACGGATGAAAATCATATCCAAATCAAGCCAAATTTGATCCTAATATAATTGTATTCCTGAAAATGCAATCCATTTGAATCTTCAATCCTTCCGAATACTGAATTGAGTATATCATTTTGGATCCATGTATTGAATTTTCAAGTCGTCATCATTCTATTCATTTCCATACTGATTGCGGTATAGACATTGAATCCGGTCCAATTATTTTTCATTCCCTATCCATTTCGATCTGAAGTTCGAAATACGTTCCTTTTTCAATCGGATTCCTTGAAATCGATGATCTGTATGGATTCCAAGTGAAGAGAAAATTCTATCCAATTCAATCGAAATTTCATTTCAATATACCTTTGTTCATGAAGGTGTAACAAAATTGATTACATTTTTATCCATTTGAATCTTTATCCTCGATCCAAAATTCGGTATATGATTTTTGATCTATGTATTGAATTTTCAAGCCGTAATTATTCAATCTATTCCTATACTGATTACGGTATAGACATTGAATCCGTTTCAATAATTTTTTATTTCGTATCCATTTCAATCATAGATTCGGAATACGATTGTTTTTCAATCGAATTCCTGAAAACCGATCATCCGTATGGATTCTGAGTGTAGAAAGAGCCTATCCAATTCAATCCAAATTTCATTTCCAATACAAGTGTATTGTTGGAAATTCAATGAAATTTGATTTATTTGTATGTATTTGAATCTTCAATAATTTCTCATCCTGAATTCTGTATACAATGGAATCTCGCAATGACACAACTCTTCTTCTTTTTCATCCACGGTTTCTGCCGTGCGTTGAAGAGAGCGTGGTAACATTTCTATTGCGAGGTTCTATAGTGTATACTTTTTATTCCATGTAATGAAATTCAGGATTGGGAATGAATTGAAGACTCAAATGAATACAAATGTAATCAAGTTTCTTACGCTTTCAAGAATGAAGTGATATTGGAATCAAATTTTGATTGAATTGTATAGAATTTTTCATCATTTGGAATCCATACCGATTGAAGGTTTTCAGGAATTTGATTGAAAAACAATCTTATTCCGAATCTGTGATTGAAATGGATAGAGAATTAGGAATGATTGAAATGGATTCAATGTCTATACCGTAATCAGTATAGACATGGATTGAACGATGACGACTTGAAAATTCATTACATGGATCAAAAATTATATACCAAATTTTGGATTAAGGAGGATAAAGATTCAAATGGATGAAAATGTATTAAAGTTTGTTACACGTTCATGAATAAAGTTGTATTGGAATGAAATTCGAATTGAATTGGATAGGATTTTCTCTTCACTTTGAATCCATGCGAATCATCGGTTTCGAGGAATCCAATTGAAAAAAAATCGTATTCCGAATCCAAGATTGAAATGGATAGGGGATAAAAGATTATTCAAACGGATTCAATGTCCATATCGTAATCGGTATAAAAATGGATTGGATGACCATGACTTGGAAATTCATAACATGCGATAGAAATTATATACTGAATTCAACATTGAGATGGATTACAGATTCAAATGGATAAAAATGTATTGAATTTCCGTACACTCCCATGAATATGATTATATCAGAATGAAATTTGGATTGTATTGGATAGACTTTTCATTCATCTTGGAATAGGCGTCATAGGAATGAATTTGGATGGATTCAGTTGGATAGAATTCCAATCCATTCCAATCCATTCCTATTCTCCATCTTCACTGGAGACGCCTCCACGTGAGAACCCGAGTATTACCAGAATATACTATGAACGTTCTTCGAATATTCGAAATATGTTCTATGCATATCCCAATTGAGTGGAATGAACTACTCAAGAGAAGGAATACAAACTGAGAGAAACGAAATCATCCTAATGCCAGAAACATCGGCAAAATCAAACTGAAGGAAAGCAAGGGGAAACTACCTTCCTTGACATGTTCCAATACTTCCCGAGGAAATGGAACCTTTTTCCTAACCTGGAATATTATGTAACAAAAACAAACAAACAAATTAATAAATACATGATGGCGCTCTCTCGAGTAAAATATTCCGGAGGTAAACTAGTCTCCCGTTCGGATCTTCGGGTGGAGGCTGCTCGAGGAAGCTTCATCAGCAAGGAACGAAAACCGAAGAATAGGATAGGGAAAAGAAACAACATTCTTCGAGTCGGAGCGTGGAATGTTAGATCACTGAGGCAAGCGGGAGAATTGGAAAATCTGAAATTAGAAATGAATAGGTTGAATATAGACGTAATGGGGATTAGCGAAATGAGATGGCCACAAGAGGGCGATTTCTGGAGTGGGGATTATAGGATAATTCATACAGGATCAAAGAACGGTCAAGCAGGTGTAGGAATTGTAATGCATAAAAGAGTAGGAAATAGAATAGAAAATTATTTGCAACATAATGAACGTGTGATGATGGTGAGAATCAGAACAAAACCGGTAGACACAGTCATAGTCCAAATATACATGCCCACATCTGCATATTCGGAGGAAGATATTGAAAAAACGTACGAAGAAATAGAAGAAGTGATAGAATATGTGAAGGGAGAAGAGAATTTGATAGTGATGGGGGATTGGAATGCGGTAGTAGGACAAGGAAAAGAGGACAACATTATAGGAGATTTCGCGGTAGGGAGGAGGAACGATAGAGGACAACGTTTAGTCGAATTTTGTGAAAATCATAAGATGGTTATCACAAACACTTTATTCGAAAATCATCCAAGAAGAATCTACACTTGGAAAATGCCAGGAGATACAGCAAGATACCAAATTGATTACATATTAGTGAAACAAAGATTTAGAAACCAAGTGAAAAACTGTAAAACTTATCCCGGTGCAGATATAGATAGTGATCATAATATGTTGATGAAGAAATGTTCTCTGTAATTCAAATCTCTGAAGAAGAAAAGGAAAATGCAGAAAAGATGGAATTTGAAGAACCTCAAGCGAAAACAAACACATGAGGCATTCGAGAAAATGTTGGATGAAAAATTGGGAGATCAAAAAGAGAAAGACTTGGGAATAGAGAGGAGATGGACAAAGATGAAGGGGAATATAAGAGAATGTGCGGATAAGATTTCGAAGAATGATGTAGTAGAAGCTAGAAACCTATGGATAACGGGAGAAATTTTAGAATTGATAAATGAAAGAAGAAAATACAAGAATAATGATAGCCAAGAAGGCCAGCAACGATACAAATCATTGAGAAATGAAATAATAAGAGAATCAAGGAAAGCAAAAGAACAGTGGTTAGAAGAGAAATGTCAGGAAATAGAAATAAGATTGCATTTAGGGAAAATAGATGAAGCATATAGGATTATTAAAAGATTTTTCGGACAAATGAAATCTAGAAGCAATAAGATTAGAAACTCTCTAGGACGACAATTGATAAAAACGGAAGAGAAAATAGAACAGTGGATCAATCATTTGGAAGACTTGTATAGAGGAAACGATGATATATCACTATTAGAGAAGGAGGAGGATGTAGATGAGGAAGAATTGGGAGATTCGATATTGAGATCAGAATTCGACAAGGCTTTGAAAGAATTGAAAAATAATAAAGCGCCAGGCATAGATGGCATAAGTGCGGACCTTATAAAAGCCTCCAGTGAAGGAACTCGCGACGCACTGTTTGAATTGATTAGAGATATGTACGAAAAAGGAGAAGTACCGGAAGATTTCCAAAAGAATAAAATTGTCGGTGTCCCGAAAAAACAAGGGGCAGACAAATGCGAGAACTACAGAACGATCAGTTTAACTTCACATGCTTCGAAAATACTGACCAAAATTATATACAGGAGGATGGAAAATAAAATAGAGAGTAGATTGGCAGAGGATCAGTTTGGTTTTAGAAAAAATAGGGGAACGCGAGAAGCAATCTTAGCACTCAGGGCAGTAATAGAGAAAAGGATAGCGCTGAAGAAATCTGTGTACATAGGTTTTGTAGATATACAAAAGGCTTTCGATAATGTGGACTGGGAGAAGATGTTTGCGGTCCTGAAGAAGGTGGGAATAAATTATAAAGATAGAAGAATAATATACGAATTATATAAGAATCAAAGTGCAATAATAGACATAGAGGGTCAGGAAGGGGAAGCACAAATAAGAAGAGGGGTGAGACAAGGATGCTCATTATCGCCACTGATGTTCAATTTATATATAGAAGAAGCAATGAACGAAGTGAAGGAGGAAATTCAATCGAAATTACAGATTCAGGGAGAAAATATAAGTATGTTGAGATCCGCGGTTGACATAGCTATATTGGCCACGAGTAGTACTGAGTTAGAAAATATTCTCAACACCATGAGAACAATATTATTGGAAAACTATTGTATGAATATAAATGAAGACAAAACAAAATTCATGATGTGTACAGCAGCGAAAACAGCTAGAAGAACGAGAATCAAAATAGATACCGAGACAATTGAACAGGTGAAAGAATTCAAACATCTAGGAAGCATAATTACAGAGAACGGCAAAAGCGAAAGAGATATAAGAGCAAGAATAGCACAATGGAAACAGGCTTTCTATCAAAAGAGACAGTTATTATGCTCAAAAAATATAAGCTTGGAAGTAAGGAAGAAATTCTTGAAAAGTTACGTTTGGAGCACAGCATTATATGGTTGCGAAACTTGGACAATGGGGAAAACTGATCAACGAAGACTTGAAGCTTTTGAAATGTGGTGTTATAGGAGGATTCTCAGAATAAAATGGATAGACAAAGTCAAAAATGAAGAAGTACTCGAGCAGATAAATGAAGAAAGAAATCTTTTGAAACACATCGTGAAAAGGAGAAGCAATATTATAGGACACACATTACGGCATGAGAGTTTATTGAAAACAATATTGGAAGGGAAAATGAATGGTAAAACTGGTAAAGGTAGACCTAGAGCAAGTTATATGAAGCAAATCGTACAAGACAAGGGATGTAGTAGATATGTAGAAATTAAACGTTTGGCGGATAATAGACAGGGGCGGAGGGTTTCATCAAACCAGTCGTAAGACTGATTACTTCATGATGATGATGATGCATATCCCAATGAGACTGTTTCATAGGTGCTATGCATATTCATCGAACGTATGTAATCGAATATACGATGATACGTCAATCGAACGCCGATTTAATGAATATCATACATTCAGGATGTATTATGTACGTTCCAAGTGTATTTAAAACAGTCTCATTCGAATATTCTATGAACGTCCATTATATATTCTGCGTATCTCATTCATATATCCTACGAACGTTTCTATTCCGTATATACTTTGAACTTCTGTTGCTGCTTGGGAAGTTATGTCGTGTTCTCCTATTCCCGATATATCAAAACATCTACAGAATAAAATATGTTTATATTCACAGTCTACTGAGGTGGAGACGATAATTCATTTTCAATGCTCCAATCAACATTCACCCCTAAAATAATGCTGTATCCAAAACATCATCTTCAGTCCATAGTGATCGGCTTCATCCCAGTTCACGGTATATGTACCAGGTGTGTGAGTATGAAACCGGAATTTGCCCATAGGTGGCGCTAGATGTCGTTGCAGTTACCGACACAGCACGTCAGTGGTGTCTTGTTATTGTATTGATATCCGACAAAGATTTCCAACTCACAATAACACGAGTTTCATTCAGTAGCATCAGTTTATCAGAGATAAACATGTCGAATTTTGTGCCAACAAATTACGATTCGCGGACAGCACTACTTTTCTGTTTTCATCTGAAGAAAACCGCAGCCGAATCGCATCGGATGCTTGTGGAGGTGTTTGGCGAGCATGCTCTCGGTGAGACACAGTGTTTCGAGTGGTTCAAACCGTTTGAAAGTCGCGATTTTGACGTCAGGAACGAAGAACGTGGAAGACCACCGAAAAAGTTTGAAGACGCTGACCTGTAGGCCTTGTTGGACGAAGACGACGCTCAAACACAACAACAACTGACGGATCAGTTGAAGGTGACCCGAGAAGCCATCTCCCTCCGGTTGAAAGCCATGGGAAAGATACAAAAGGTGGGGAAATGGGTTCCACATGAACTTGTGATATGGTAGTTACTTTGCCCGCTCTCGTCGGCGCCTCGCGATTTTCGTGAGGAACAATGAACCGTTCAACTGCGGAGTCCCAAAGGGGATTGTCCTTCGGACATAATATTTCCAGGTGTAAACATCTTTCGTCTTCTTCTTAGCAACACAATTGGATTGGAATGATTGAAGGAGTGGAAGTATGAGATTCCCTTTGGAATCCCGAATACCTCCGACTGTTAAAGATGAAATGCTTAAGAAAGAAAAAAAAATAAGTAATCGTACGTGTGACTTATTATAGGAACTTTGAATTAGAAATTGAACTCCGAAAATGAAGATGAATTAGAAATCCAGACAGGTATAAGAGAACTGTCGATAAACGCGCGAACCGGGTGACCAACCGTGGAAATGACTATTTGATTTTCTATAACGACGGAATTCGTATGATTTTTGTATGTTGCGAGCAAACGAGAGCGAGGAGGAAGGATGTATACACCGGATACGACCTCGAGAGAGAAAGGAAGGACGTAGCTGCCACCACCATCGTACATCACAGATGAATTTCCATCCTTTTCCGCGTCATACCAGCTTATTGGGACTCCTCTTTCTATTGGCACGGAGAGGAGAAAAGCGCCAAAAGACGACGAAACAAATCATTCATGATTATGCGAAGCAACGAGCTAAACTCGTGCGAACAGTTAAGAGAATCCTTCAACGATCATTGAAGGAATAATTAGTCAATCATCTCCCTAAAAAAACTCATAGAGAGTTGGAACAAAATGTAAACGTGCACCACCTCGGGCACTTGCAAGCGCAGCACGCACGGGCGCGACACGAATCACCCGTTGTCTCGCACCGTACAATGACACTCTGTAGTTGAACAGCAGGTCGAACACCTCGTGTCAGTGCAGGCGATAAGAAACCGTCCGCGACGATAAGATTTTGGGTGGAAATCTCGTTTAAGACTTTGAGTGGAAATCTCGTTTGTGCGGGGAAACGGAGGGAATTCTGGGCGAATTGAATTACCAGCATGGCAACGCCGAGACGTTCCCACGAGTCCAAAGGTGTGCGCCTCTAGTCGGCCCATCAGTATGAAATTCGTCTCCCGTCGCTCCTCGTTTCTCGCGTCGTGGCTTTTTCTCCTTCTTCTTCCATTTGAGAGTATCACTTACCTTTTCTTTCTTTTTCGGTTCTCCGGTGACCGGGTCAGAAGTATTGAATTAGCCGTGGTGGTCACGCGGTTCGCGTCATGCCTATAGAGTCACTCTCCACGTAGTTCTTCATGTACTCAGTAAATTAAACTCGTGATTGAAGTGAAGACGCCCGTGCGTCAACTATTGTTCATAGTACTGTACCATATCTCGTTGTATGCTTGAATTCCGATATTCTCTTTTCTTTTCTTGTACGAAATGCAGACAAATCGTCCGCTCCCTCCCTTGAATTATATCTTTTTATTTTACATTCGAATTCTCACTGTTTTTTCTTGTTGTGATATGCTCTGTTTCTCCTAATCCCAACCCACCCCTCACAACTTGCTAGTCGACAGGAAGTACGATAGAAGCCTCCATCTGAGATTCTACACGTTGAACTTAATTTCACCGATCTTCATTGAGATCGGGTGGCGTAGAAACCGTCACCTGGCGCCCTTCTTGAACTTCGGGTTTCTATTGTGCTTTTTCGGAATCTGCTGTATTTTCTTTCTTTCCAGAAGAATCATTTCAATACATGAGTTGCTTCCTCTCTCTCTCACTCGCTTGCTCTCATAACGCTTGCAATCTTTATTTGGTTTGCTTTGCCTCGCACGTTGCTTTTCTTTACCTTGAGCTTGGAATTTATTCTTCCTCGACATAGCGTGAGCGTGTGTGAAGGCAAGGTACCGCAGGCTAAAAGGAGAGAGCTGGCAATACGCGTTACAAACTCAACGAAAGACAGCAGGGAAACCGCAAAACATCATGCGAAATGCTGCTCGCCAGGTTCCAAAGAAAGTCATTTCTCCATCGAATTGTGACTGGCGATGAAAAGTGGATATATATTTCGAGAATCCTAAGCGCAAAAAGTCATAGGTTACCCCGGGTGAACCATTAACATTGACGGCAAGACCAAACCGCTACGGACGGAAGACAATGCTGTGTGTTTGGTGGGTTCAGAAGGGCGTAATCTACTACGAGCTGCTGAAACCTGGGGAAACTGTCAATACTCAACGATACCGACAACAAATGATCGATTTGGATCAAGTTCTGCGTGAAAAACGACCAGAATACCAACAAAGACAACACAAGGTGATTTTGCTGCATGACAATGCACCAGCACACAAAGCAAAACAGGTCCAGGTAACGATAGAGTCGTTCCGTTAGGAGATTCTTCAGCACGCGCCTTACTCACTGGACCTTGCCCCATCCGATTACTACTTGTCTGCATCGATGGGACACGCACTTGCTGAGCAGCGCTTTACGTCTTACGAAGATGTACGAAAATGGCTCGATGACTGGTTTGCCTCAAAAGAGCAACAGTTCTTTTGGCGCGGAATCCACAAATTGCCAGAAAGATTGAAAAAATGTATAGACAGCGACGGACAATACTCTGAATGAGTTACTTTGTATCATATCATCACAATAAACGTGTTTTTTCTGTACAAGAATTCCGGTTTCATACTCACACACTTGGTATATACTTCAATAGGTGTGTGCGAGTATTCGAAATTTTCGAGTATTCTTGAGCCGAGTCGAGTATTTTGTACTACTCGAAATTTCCGAGCTACTCGATAATCTCCGAGTAATTTGTCGATTTTGTTATAATTATCATGAATCATTATTTGCAAAGAGTAGAATATTCTTAGAGAACATAAGGAATCGTTATCCACTATCACATACAGATTATATTCACATTCATATATATTATATACTCTTCACGTTCTCGAAAATCTACCGGATATTCGAAGAATTTTCGAGTACTCGGCTCGACTCGACTCGGAAAAATCACCTCTTGCACACCCCTAATACTCCATATATCCCAAATCTATGTATATTTCTATATGTATATCTATATATCATCCTTTCACATGGGATGAACTTACACAAAGTGGGATATCAAAACGGTCTATATGTTCCTTCTGTTGTAATTTAATATATAACACGATGAATTTCAACTGTGACTGTTCGCCAATAAATTGTATTTTTCTATCGATTTTTCAATATTTTTTCATAAGTGTTACGAGGGTGGATTGATAAGTTTCCGGCCTGACCAAGAAAAACAACGTTTTTAAGAATTTTTTTTTTTTTATTTCTCAACATAATCTCCTCCAAGGCTGATACTTTTCTCATAGCGGTGTTCTAGTCTAGTAATGCCATCTCTATAGACTGATTCGTCAAGCTCCTCAAAATACCCATTTACAGCTTCGATTACTTCTTCATTGTCCGCAAATCTCTTACCGCCAAGCCATTTTTTGAGGTTAGGAAACAGATAATAGTCACTCGGGGCTAGGTCTGGAGAGTAGGGAGGGTGCGGCATTAATTCAAACTTCGGATCGTTGATCTTAGCCATCGCAACGATTGACGTGTGCGCTGGTGCGTTATCGTGATGAAACAAGATTTTTTTCTTCGCCAGATGAGGTCGTTTAATTTTCACTTCGTGGCTCAAACGTTGCAATAAGTCTGCGTAGTATTGACCAGTGATAGTTTTACCCTTTTCAAGGTAATCAATGTATATAATACCTCTTGCATCCCAAAAAATAGTAGCCATAACCTTGTTCGCCGAAAAAATTGTTTTTGCCTTCTTTGGAGTCGGTTCCCCTGGTCCAATCCACTGTTTAGACTGTTCTTTGGTTTCAGGAGTGTAGTGGTGGACCCAAGTTTCGTCAACGGTTACGAATCGACGCAAAAATCCGCTTGGATTACGCTTATACAACGCCAAATTGGCGGTAGAAATGTTCTTTCGAATCAATTTTTGGTCGACTGTTAGCAAACGCGGCACCCATCTTGCACAGAGCTTTTCCATATACAAATGTTGGTGCAAAATATTTTGTACACGTTCATATGACATCTTACAGGTCTCAGCTATCTCACGAACTTTTAATCTGCGATCTTTCAGCACTATTTGATGGATTTTTTCGATCATATCTGGAGTTGTGACCTCAATGGGGCGTCCTGAGCTAGGCTCATCAGAGGTGCTCACACGACCCTTTTCAAACTCGGAAACCCACTGCTTAACGGTTGAATATGATGGGGAGGATGTCCCCAGTGTTGAGTCCATCTCTTCTTTAATTTCCTTCGGCGTTAACCCCTTCAAATAAAAGTATTTGATGACAGCACGATTTTCCAGCTTTTCCATTTTCACGAAAAACACAGAGGCGTCTTGGTCAGCGTGCTCTCAAAACTAAACTAACATGGCGATTGGACTGAAACTATAGCTACAAGCTATCTAAGGATGGTACTATAGAACGCCACCTCAAGGTAGGCCTAGTGGCGCCATCTCTTGGTCAGGCCGGAAACTTATCAATCCACCCTCGTACATTCAACTCCGCCCCTTGTTCTGAGATTGTAGTCGGTTGTAACATTCAAACAGCTATCATAATTATTCCTGTTCTGAAGCCTAACTACATTCACGTGGAACAAATACATTCGCATTTGATAACCAAATATATGTCCCAGATAGCAATTTAGCGTTGCTGCAATGCTGCCAGGGAAGCTTGTGACAAGGTTTCCATAAGCTTCTTAGTTGACATATGACAAGGGTATAAGCTTACAACACCCTTGCAGCAGAGTTGTAGCAACTCCACATTGACAAGGTTGTCAATAACAAGTCCAAAACAATCGAATGACAAGTCTGACAAGCTTATGACAAGCTTACATGTTGTCTGGGGTGCTACTTTAAACACCATCTCGCTTTCATCTGACTGTGGGAATCAAATTTTTACAATAGATTGAAGTAAAAATGTGACAACCGTATCCAGTCTATCCTACGATTCAATGCGGTTTGTATGCTAGATCCAGTGCAGAAGCCGTACAGATGAATATTCACGAATGCTACTTTGCTGAAAAAAAATATCAAGTGCCAATTTTTTCTCCGTGGGAACACAAGAATTCTCAAACTCCTTTGGAATCTGTGAAGGATTTCCATTTAAAATGAAAGACTCACGTGATAATTTGATGAATCAAATACGTGATTGTACGTTGGATCTTCTAGTTCTGTACAACGGAGCCACGTAGCCAAGATGAGAGCTGTACACCATATTGAACCGACCACCAAGAGTTTAGGCAAATAAAACGGGATTAGTCGTCTCTCATTCTGCAATTAAAACTGAGCTTCAATTTCTGTCCTCTGGAATTGCGAGTTGATTGAAAAAAAATTCGCTTCGCTTAAATGATAAGTACGTCCATTTACTTGCCACAAGATCTCTCCATTTCAAGATCAAATTCTATGAAAATGGACCACACATGATATTTTTTGGTGAAAACAATATGGATTTTCATGAATGACTATAGTGCTCTTTTTCATAGACGATCATTCGAGAGCCTCTTTGCACCACGAAAGATTCCTCACCAATGAGCAGGGATGTAGAGCAAAAGTTTTGATCTTTTCGAGTTCGCATCGTAGAGCGAGCAACCCTCGAAATTCATAATGGTAATCCGCTCGGGATAGGAGCAGGTAACAAGTACTAAGGATTGAATCCGAGTGAGAGTCGAAGCAGGTTCTGATACAATGAATCCGCTCCCGAGTTGTACCTGAGAGCGGTCATATACTTCAGATCCTTGAGCGATCGAATCCTAAGACCATGCGAGCGGCTCGAATCATGAGTTGAACTCTTCAAGGAGTTGGGACTTTAACTCAACTCGGGAGTCGAGCCGAAGAGCGAGCGGATACTTTAACTCCTTGACCGATCGAATCGTTGAAAGATCGAAACATTCGATCAAGGAGTTAAACTCCTGATCGAAAAAGAGTTTCACTCGTGTCAGAGGATAGTCTATAAGCTGAATATGAGAGTGCGTATGGAAATTATGTCCATGGGTTCTGTGGATGGGGGTTTGAATTTTTTTGGTCGTAGAATCCGAACTTGAAATTATTGTCGTAAGATTCGTGATCTGAACAATTCAATTGTTTATAACAAAACACGGGCTATAAATTCCCAAAAAGTCATCCAATAATCTAGATTCTCCGACCAATTACACTCAAACCGCCGTTGAAAGATCCAGTTCCGGCGACCTAATTATTTATTTAAGAAATGCATTTGGATAAACAATCGAGAAATCGAAAAAATAGTTCAGATAAAGTGTATTCTCCGATGAGAAATGAATAATTGTCGTCTGAACAATTTTCCGATAAAAACAATAGTTTGACCGTCGATGCGTTATAAACAATTCAATTGTTTATAACAAGACACAGATCACGAATCTCACGACAATAGTTTCAAATTCGGATTCTACGACCAAAAAAATTCAGACTCCCATTCACAGAACCCACGGACATAATTCCCATACGCACTCTCATATTCAGCTGATGGACTATTCTCTGACACGAGTAAAACTCCTTTTCGATCAGGAGTTTAACTCCTTGATCGAATCCTTCGCTCTTTCTACGATTCGATCGCTCAAGGAGTTAAAGTATGCGAGAGCCCGGAGGTTCAACTCCTCAAAAGAGTTGCTCGCTCGGGATCTAAAGTGTCCTCGCTCTTCGAGGGATCGCTCTTTGGAGTATCCAGCAGGTATGAATCCTCACACATTCAGATCGCAGAAAGAGCGATCCTTTGTGAGAGTTCAGGTAACCGGCTCTTTATATGATTAGCTCTACATACGAGCAAACATACAGCACTCTTCGCAAATCCTCATCCCGCAGGTATCGAATACTTAAAGAGCCAGAAACCTTTTACTCATCGACCGAAAGTTCTTCTTACGATCGATACGTGTTTTGATCGCGAGCGATTCAGGAGTTATATTGCCGCTCGGATTTAATCCTCATCCCTGCCAATGAGTAGTGCAAAGCAGCATCAATTTCCGCTCGGTGCCCCATAATTACATTCATAGAAGAAAACACTATATGATAATAGGTTTGAACTTGGAAACGCATTACAAAGACATCATGGAAACATTGAAATTTTCCAGAATTGCTCGATTTCAATACAGCAAAACCCCGCAATAAGGAACCTTGCAATAAGACACTCCCCAGTTTCTCGCTTGCGAATCTCTCTTCCCCCCCCCCCCCCCATTCCGACTACCGATTCCGGATTCGAGTTTCTTCTGCATGCAACCCACTAATCAAAACATTGACTTTCGGAGAGGTTTGGATATCATTCTGAAACAAAACCTCAGTGATATTTCATTATCATTCCATTTTCTCCATGTGTAATCAGATGAATCTCACAAAAGTATTAAACAAAAGTTCAAGTTATCCTTAGGAATAATGAACATAGGATCTCCATAAATTGAAACACATTTATTCAAAGATCTTTATACAGAACATCAAAAGCCGTGGTAATTGGAAAAGATTCGGAATCTTGTTGTAAATCATTTTCAACTGTGATAGTATGGAACTGGTATTGGTGAAGGCTGCATTCATCCAGAGAAATAGTATATTCATTGGAAGTAACGCAGTTAACTTTTGGAAATAAATGAGAACTTTCAGACTCCTCGACCCCCTCAGTAATGAGTATATTTGATATTAATTTTTCTTCTATGTTGTGAATAAGCGTAAATGAATAAGCATAAGCGCAGATAAATGAACGTTGGAACAAATGACGGGCGATCACAGCTCGAACGACTGAAGCAAAGTTCCTTAAGGTGATACTAGCGGCGTGGCAGCAGCCAAATCATTTATAACTATACTATAGATGCTTTCTCAAACAAACTTTTTATTTTATCAGCTACTTTATGAGCCACGTTTGAAAAACTGACACTTTTGTTATTAACCTTTACAGATGAATTATACTGTTCTTGGAAACAGCACCGAATCACGTCTTCATGCGTGGGAAGTATATTTTGCAGAAAATCTCTGGGTTTACCAAATATAGGGCACTTAAAGACATTTCTTGTGATCATTTTCTTCGAAGCTGCCATTATGTATCTCAAAAACTTCACAACACAACACTGCATAACACTAAACGTGGAATAACATGGAGATGTGAACGCATGAGAGCTTCAGCAAAAATGGCCTAATGATAACAAAAGAAGGCAGGAGCAAGGGCGTTTATACATTTTTGGCGCTCAGGGTTTAATCGTATTTTACCATCCTCAACCTGAGCTGGGTCAATATTCTCAATTTTTTCGCGTAGTAATATATTTATATTATGTAGTAACAAAACAGGAATTCCTTACAATTTTCAGATTAATAAACACGGCAATCACACATTGAGAAGAGAATGCAATCGAATTTGAGTTTTGTAGTTGCGGAAGTCATGTTCTTATTGAGGTTACTGTGGAAGTGAGTGCAACATTCATAATCATAAAGACATAGAACAGAGACAATCAATTAGAATTGGGTAAATGAAGGCAATGAATAAGAGAAATAAAAAGAGTCATGTAGGAAAGAGATAAAATATTTCAACAGAAAGCACTCAGACTAATAAAGGTTTCTTTATTCTATACATTTTATTAAATAAAGAAAGTAATACTAATTCCATTTTTCTCCTCTCTCTGAGGGATCCACACGAGTTCGGTCATATCTATTGCACATTTTTATGGTCATAATACAGTGACAGTAACTACAGAATGGACTCGGACTCAAATTCAGCTACATTGTTTCTGTCAGTACACGCACGCACTTACTTCCTCAATATTCCGCATGAATTTCATGCTAATGGGTAAACTGAATGCATTGAATGATTCCGGTGATTTTCCACAATTGTTTACGATGATTTCATCATTGATCAATTACAGCTATAGCGTTCGAATCATAATATCTCTACTTATTCCGAAAATTCGCGTGAAATGGTGGATTTTTACCTATTTTTATGAACTTTGGGGGCTTTGCGCGACTGGAAGACATCGATATTTTTTATTGATTTTTTTTTTATATTCTTTGTCATTCCAAATCGCAGCTTTTCCGCGGTATAGCGACTCGAGAAAAAAAAGTTGAGTTTTTTCGGCCCACCCTAGCAAACACGTCATATCAATGAAAATATCGCTGTGTATAGCACTTCGACTTGAATCAGGGAAGTGCTGTACAGAACGATATTTTGATTAGAATGAAGCGTTTGGCCGTAGTTTGTCATGAACGATTCAGCTGCTGCCACAGCGCTAGTATCCCCTTGATGCGGGGTCGTTGCCGAAAATGCAAGAGAAAGACAGGAAGAGCGAGGAGTGCTGGCAATGTAGAAGTAGTGAGGGAACCCTGATTCACGAAAAAACTCTTCCCCTTGGGGACTTTTAGTTCCTTATTGCGAGGTCTTACTGTAGAGGGATTGATATGAAATTTTGTACGTGGTTATTGAAGTAAAAAATGTTTTTGGGAACTGATTATGGAATCAAGAATATATTATCAACATCCTGGTGAAAATGGAGACAGGAAGAAAGAGTGGACGAAGCATATGTTGGGGCATGATAGAAACGTTGATGAGAAGTATCTGAAGCTTGAATGGGAGAGACACAAAGATTTTAGGGAGCGGGGATTGAAACAAAGCAAACGTATAGAATTCACGAAATCTAAATAAAGCAATTAGACTCTATAGTAAGAATCGAACTGGTGACTCTCACCATGGCAGACGAGAGTCTTATCCACTGCACCATGGATCATTGCTAATATCGACTGGTTAAAAATTTCATTGGAAGTCAGAATTAGTATGATTTGCACACGCTTAATGTGATCTACTCGTCACATCAATCGAGCGTGAAACGAGATTGGAAGCTTATGTAGCATATATCGGACGTTCGTTTTCATCATTTCATGGCAAGTGGGCGACACACGCTTCAGAAAACGGGAATTGGAACTCTTTTCGCTCCATATGCGCTTCCTCCATTGAGAAAAACATATCATAGATCTTCCTCTGAATATTAGAATATTCTCCACTCATGTTGAGAGGAAGATATTCTTGGCGACTATTATAAAGGAGATTCTCATTCTCAGAATATGATTTTTTAGGTGTTCGTGCTATGTACGCTTCATTTTCACCAGGGCATTTGAGGATTAGTTATAAGATTCAAGAAATTCATTATCAAAGTGATTCAGATTGTTTGCTGCGAATATTACACAAAAATTTATAAATTTGAGAAACCATGCTTATGTAGTTTCATAAAACATGTTGAATTCCAGTTGAATTCTTCTGACAATAATATTTATGACCAAGAAATGAGCACAGCTTCTAGATCATGATCACCACGACAGAGGACAAAATACATTGCACTATGAGAGATGTTACTATAAAGAGGAGCATGGCATGGTTATCACTGATGATTGTCATCATCACTTTGAGTGAGGAATCTCATGCATTCTCCTTGGAAGTACTGATTACTAGATCACTTATTCAATTTACAACCGCTCTAATGGCAAAAATGATCTAAGTGAATTCAATTTCATGAACTTCAAGATTCATCAACAAACAATCTAAGAAAAAATCTTCAAAATCTCAATTCCGTTTACAGATTTTGGACAATCAAATTCAATGGGATACACTATGAATACACATGGGAGAAGGAATATGAATAGATCATTCACTTCCGCAATTTTTAGAGGATGACAACTCCACAGCAAGGTATTCTCATTTGGTTACTCCAACCAAGTTGGTCCCATATTGTTAGGCCAGCTATCATGGTTTGTACACAGTTGGAAATTTTGTGTTAAATTCAACACATTTCACATGTCCCAAACGGTCCACACATATTTTTGTGTCGATATCACATAATGTACTTGTGTCAGCTTATAACTCAAGCTTGATGTAAATAATATAACACAAAAAGATGTTGATAAAATTTTGATTGGAATTTCCGATCGTGTAAATTCAACACATAAGTACTGTCAAATGAAATCCAGAATAAGGAATGAATCAACAGTTCACAAGTGTAATTTATGGATTCTTTTACATCAATCAAATGTGAGAATCACACTTTTCTCGTGTTGAAACAATGCATAAGAATAAATTGAAAAAAACAGTACTTCAGTAAGCATTGAACATGGATCGTCGGGACCGAATGTTGAAGCTGTATCACCCAAGCCACTGCCGGTCCTTTGATTGAGTGTACTTTCTTCGCGTATATCAACTCGCACTTCATCTTCAAATTCACATATATAGAAAACGAATTTCCATTAGAATGAAAGCTAAAACCAACATGAATGCATAGTTCTTCCGACGACTACTAAAGTTACACGTACATAGAAGTTCCATAAAAAAATAGCTCCCACCACTAGCGATCTCCCCTTGGTAGTTGAGAATAACACAATTTTTATGTTCAATCTTAAGTCGAATAAGATTTGTGTCATTTTGACACTTTTTTTTACTTGTTTGAATGATTTCACATTATAAATCAGTTGAGACCTGATTACACAAGGACTGTCTGTAGAAGTTACACCTGGTTGTGTTGAATATTTAACAGAAAATTCATGACACACGGATTTTTTAACACATTTACACAAAATTTTTAACTGTGTAACTGGCACCAGCTGGAACCAAGTTGATTCTTCCTTTGAATAGGCTGGGTTTGTTCAATGATAAATACAATAATAAGTGGGGTTAAACTTTTTTTTTTCATAATAAAAAACAGTCATGTTAGACAAGTGCTTACTAATGTTCCGTTTTCTTCATGTGAATCAAGATGAGTTAATGTGAAAGCATCAGATTATGACATTTCAAATGTGTTGAATTCAAACATCTGGAGCGCGTTCATTCACGCTACTTGATTGTAATCCACACGTTGAAATAAATCCGAATCATATTGTGTATTGAAAGGAGGGACATAAAAATGTGTGGAATCAAAGCTCTTGTGTTCACAGTTTGTATCATGAAACTAACCAATAAAATCACATGAGCAGATCTAAGTCATGAATGATAATGTGATAACCATGTATTTCATATTTAAATATATAACATACTTGTCGTAAACCATGATACACGCAGAGCCAAAATAAAAGTATGGCGCACAGAAAAGTTGTCTGCAAGACTGCATCCAGGATACCAGGAATCCAAGAATTCATCAGGAATATCATAGGAAAAAACGGATCTGTAAAATCAATAACAGTTCCTAATTCAATAATCTAATTACAGGGTGTGATAATCAGAGCGAATGAAATTAAGCATAGAAACAACAAAAATCAAATAAATCATTAGTTGTTTCAGCGGTAGTTCGCTGACTTGTCTCTCGTGATTTTCAAGAAGATACAGATTTTGAGCTCCCTGAGCGGAGCCGCGTCTTGTATCGGTTCGTTGCCGATGTTTTGCCATTATTGCACCTGGCTCCTTCAGGTCGATATGGAGGAGCCAGGGGCAATAATGGTGAAACGTCGACAACCGACGGATATACAGGAAGCGGCTCCACTTCGGGGGCACAAAATCAGTCGATTGAATTTTGGTTCATAAAAATATTATCAATCATGAAGGAAGCCGGTTTAAAATTCCTTATACATATATATATATGGAGTATGTCCTTTGGAGAAAATTCAATCTCCAGCTGGAGCCTGACTAAAATCCGTTAAGTGCTGCATTGAGTTGAACCCATGATGTTTTTTAAGTTTTTTGTCAATGGTTCAAAAATTCGCGTACCTTTGGGGATTATTGTGCGGGGAAATGAGAATACATGTTCAATAGAACGATTCAACTTCGAAACGTTCTTCTGTTCTTCTCTCAATCATTCGCTCGCTTGTGAGTTATGTCATTTCTCATGGGAGAAGTGAGTGTTCAGACAACGTCCATTAACCCAAACTACCAATCTAGTCAACAACTTGTAACGATAGTATATATATATATATATATATATATACAGGGTGATTCAAAATTCGCGCACTCTTTTTTGGGAGTAGATTCCTGATGAAATTCTAAAACGATTTGTCCTTTTGCACAATGCTCTGCGACGCATAATTTCCGAGATATAATTAATTAAAGTTGACTAATTATGGGGTGGATCCATCGGTCATTCAAGAGCGTCATAACAGAACAAGAGAGGAAGGTGCTTGCAGAGGGCGCTCATACGATCAGCTGATCGGTATAATCGATACGATTTACCAACATACAAATTGGTAAATTTTCTCTGTAGAACGATTGAATTCGTCGACACTGTGGAAAAATTGATTCTTGTCATGAATTCTTATCACGATATGCTGTAGGTGAAAGTTGTAATTTCAGTAATGATTTTTATTACGCAGACAAATGTAAAATAGTGTTATTTCGTAGGGATAGGAATTCAAGTTGGAGAAAAAAGTATAACTACTCGTTTTCAATCAGAATTTTCATGTAAAGAAGAAAACATGAGAATTTTCATTCATCCGATACCCAATTTGAACGGTGTGATTAGTAAGTTTAACACAAGAGATTGGATTTCGAATCCTGTATTCTGATTGGTCGAGAATCAATGTATGTTAGATCAATCCTTGGCCGTTTCAAATGATTCTTCTGAAGAATGTGTTTTCGACTTATCACAACCACAACATTGAACAATGATGAATTTATTCGAATTCACCCTTTTTACATCATTCGATGATTATAAAGGGTTTATTGAACGTTAATAACTTACTTCAACTTGCAGAATCCATCAATTTCGACGAAAATACAAGGTGTGACATCGTATACGACCCAATCATTGCACTTGATTGACATTGTAATCACATACGATTTGTTGAGCTTAAATCAACCATTCGTGATACGAATCAACCAATCAGGTGACAGCTCGAAACAGTTTCATTTAAAGCACGTATGACTTCAAAGGGCATATTGTTATTTCAAATGGAAAAAGAATTGTCCTTGAAGATTAACCAAATCCGTCCCTTTTAGGACGAATACATTTTCTAAACGTAGAAACGCGCTCGAACTTGCACACAATTTGAATTAGATTCTGATTTAAACATGAATGATCTTGAGTGATCTCAAGTAAGTTATTAACGTTCGATAAACCCTTTATAATCATCGAATGATGTAAAAAAGGTGAATTCGAATAAATTCATCATTGTTCAATGTTGTGGTTGGGATAAGTCGAAAACACATTCTTCAGAAGAATCATTTGAAACGGCCGAGGATTGATCTAACATACATTGATTCTCGACCAATCAGAATACAGGATTCGAAATCCAATCTCTTGTGTTAAACTTACTAATCACACCGTTCAAATTGGGTATCGGATGAATGAAAATTCTCATGTTTTCTTCTTAACATGAAAATTCTGATTGAAAACGAGTAGTTATACTTTTTTCTCCCATTCGAATCCCTATCCCTACGAAATAACACTATTTTACATTCGTCTGCGTAATAAAAATCATTACTGAAATCACAACTTTCACCTACAGCATATCGTGATAAGAATTCATGACAATAATCAATTTTTCCACAGTGTCGACGAATTCAATCGTTCTACATAGAAAATTTACCAATTCGTATGTTGGTAAATCGTATCGATTATACCGATCAGCTGATCGTATGAGCGCCCTCTGCAAGCACCTTCCTCTCTTGTTCTGTTATGACGCTCCTGAATGACCGATGGATCCACCTCATAATTAGTCAACTTTAATTAATTATATCTCGGAAATTTTGCGTCGGAGAACATTGTGCAAAAGGACAAATCGTTTTAGAATTTCATCAGGAATCTACTCCCAAAAAAGAGTGCGGGAATTTTGAATCACCCTGTATATGGGCATGTCCATTACTTTTCGACGAAAGTGTGCCCCCTGGGATCACTGATTTCGCTGGTGACTTTTGATATGGAAGATATGGGTTTTGAACCAATATATTACTAGTTTTATTAACATCTCAATTGGTCACATATAGATGCGTTTTTGGTGGAGAAGAGAAAATCCTGGTTTAAAAAAGCATTGATTCTCGCCAAATCTCACTAAATTAGAGTTGAACTTGGACAACGTACTAACCAAATCTCATCCGGCAAATGTCAATTAAATTTGGTCAGAAAGAACAGTTGATTCTCGCCAAATCTCACTGAATCTCGCCAAATCTCATTGATTCTCGGACAATGTTCTGGCCAAATCTCGTTGAATTTCATTTGTCAGGAGTAATGGATTCTCTTAACTAAGGAAAGTACCGCTAATTCGAAAGCGTACTCATCGGTCGAATTTCGGTCCGTATAAGGCTGGCCTCCCATGGACCGGAATTCGTTCCGGCGGAATGAAAATTGAGCCAATGCACAATTTTTGATAGATTTCTGATAGAACGCTCTAAAAGAAATTGTGGAAGCGATTGGTTTAAAGTCATTCCGCCGGAACGAATTCCGGTCCATGGGAGGTTAGCCTAAGGTTATAAACCAAAATATTACCACTTCCAGAAAAATTCCTTCCAATGGCATTCTGGTTGCGGCTTGGTTAGGAAGAGCGAAAGAACTAAAAATCGCAAAGTGTATTCCCTACGGAAAATTTTTGTCATAATTTCTCATAGTCCCAATTCATGGAGAAAATATGAGAAATTCTTTTGCTCTTCCTCATTGTTTCCTCCATGAATTGGGACTATGGGAAATTATGAGAAATTATGACAAAAATTTTCGCCAGGGCTACTCAGTCAAATTTTCGTGCGTATAAGGTTATGAACCAAAATATTACCAGTGCCAGGGATATTCTTTCCGGTGGCATTCTGGTTGATGTGTGGTTTGGAAGAGCAAACGAACTTGAAATCGCAAAGTGTATTTCTCAGTCGAATTTCCGTGCGTATAAGGTCTCGAACCAAAACATTACCAGTTTCAACCACATCTCGTTTGGTGGCATTGTGATCGCGTTTTGGTTTGGAAGAAAAAATGTACCACTAATCCCAAGGCGTACTTCTCCGTCACATTGTGGACCATATGAGGTTATGAACCGAAATATGACCAGTTCCAACCAAATCTCGTTTGGTGGCATTTGGGTCGCTTTTTAGTTAGGAAGAAAAAAAGTACCAATAATCCGAAGGTGTACTTCTCGATCACATTGTGGACCATATAAGGTTATGAACCGAAATATTACCAGTTCCAACTGGATCTCGTTTGGTTTCATTTTGGTCGTGTTTTGGTTAGAAAGAGAAAATATACCACTAATCCGAAGGCGCACTTTTCGGTCACATTGCGGACCGTATAAGGCTGTGAACCAAAACATTACCAGTCATAGAAAAATTCCTTCCGTAGGCATTCTGGTTGCTGTTTGGTTAGGAAGAGCAGAGGAACTAAAAAACGCCAAGTGTATTTGTCAGTAAAATTGCCGTGCGTATAAGGTTCCGAACCAAAATATTACCAGTTCCAACCAAAGCTCGTTTGATGGCATTTGGGTCGCTTTTTAGTTAGGAAGAAAAAAAGTACCAATAATCCGAAGGTGTACTTCTCGATCACATTGTGGACCATATAAGGTTATGAACCGAAATATTACCAGTTCCAACTGAATCTCGTTTGGTTTCATTTTGGTCGTGTTTTGGTTAGAAAGAGAAAATATACCACTAATCCGAAGGCGCACTTTTCGGTCACATTGCGGACCGTATAAGGCTGTGAACCAAAACATTACCAGTCATAGAAAAATTCCTTCCGTAGGCATTCTGGTTGCTGTTTGGTTAGGAAGAGCAAAGGAACTAAAAAACGTCAAGTGTATTTGTCAGTAAAATTTCCGTGCGTATAAGGTTTCGAACCAAAATATTACCAGTTTCAACCAAAGCTCGTTTGGTGGCATTTGGGTCGCTTTTTGGTTTGGAAGAAAAAAAGTACCAATAATCCGAAGGCGTACTCCTCCGTCACATTGTGGACCATATAAGGTTATGAACCGAAATATTACCAGTTCCAACTGAATCTCGTTTGGTTTCATTTTGGTCGTGTTTTGGTTAGAAAGAGAAAATATACCACTAATCCGAAGGCGTACTTTTCGGTCACATTGCGGACCTTATAAGGCTATGAACCAAAACATCACCAGTTCTAGAAAAATTCCTTCCGTAGGCATTCTGGTTGATGTTTGGTTAGGAAGAGCAAAGGAACTAAAAAACGCCAAGTGTATTTGTCAGTAAAATTTCCGTGCGTATAAGGTTTCGAACCAAAATATTACCAGTTCCAACCAAAGCTCGTTTGGTGGCATTTGGGTCGCTTTTTGGTTTGGAAGAAAAAAAGTACCAATAATCCGAAGGTGTACTCCTCCGTCACATTGTGGACCATATAAGGTTATGAACCGAAATATTACCAGTTCCAACTGAATCTCGTTTGGTTTCATTTTGGTCGTGTTTTGGTTAGAAAGAGAAAATATACCACTAATCCGAAGGCGTACTTTTCGGTCACATTGCGGACCTTATAAGGCTATGAACCAAAACATCACCAGTTCTAGAAAAATTCCTTCCGTAGGCATTCTGGTTGATGTTTGGTTAGGAAGAGCAAAAAAAACTCAAAGCCGCAAAGTGTATTCGTTAGTCAAATTTCCGTCCGTATAAGGTTTCGAACCAAAACATTACCAGTTCCAACCAAACCTCGTTACAATAGTACAAAGGAAAGAAGTACCACTAATCCGAAGGCGTACTTTGAGGTCACATTTTGGACCGTGTGAGGTTATGAACCATATATATAAACCATGGATCGCCCACGTCCATTCATTCGATGCGTGAAATGTGATGCCTATTTGAGCAAAAGAGAGAGCATACATTGTGTATTGGTAGGGGGTCATTTCGCCGAAAATGTTTTTGGCCGAAAATTTGTTCATTGGCAGATTTGATAGAAGTAACTACACATTCCCAGGAAATACTAGTGATTCTCCAATGCAGCAAATTCGGCCAAAAACATTTTCGGCTAAAAGACCCTCTACCTGTGTATTAAAGACCAAGGGAGATAGCGTTATGGACGCGAGGGAGATAACGCATATTGTGTATAGGAATAATCTAAGAAGGAGGCCCTATCCCAACAGGAAGTGGTTGTGAGCAGATTTTTCACTCATTGCGATATTTTGTGATCATGGCAGAAATCCAAGAAAAGATCGAAGATGAAATAAAAAAATACGACTCAAATGATGAACAAAATTATAGAATACATGAAAATGTTTAATTCTCAATTGTACACAAAGTATTTGACATTTTCTTACACTGTTAGCGAAATTATTAGATTTGATAGAAAAATTCTTATGAAATTCAATATTCCGATATTAATTTTAATACAGTTCTTAAATTTAATATCAGTTATGAAATTTCATAACTGTTTATTAAAATTTAAGAAATTGATCAATAAATTCAAGAATATCTTATTAAAATTGAGAAGAAAATTCCTAAAATTAATAATAATTATATCATTGAAATTAATATTATAATATGAAATTCAATACACTGCGTTATGTAAAAAGTCTCATAACATTGTTATGAAACTTAAGACAGATTTTTTTAACAGCGTACTTATGACACCATCGTAGTCATTGTTTTTGATGTTGAATAAATATAGTTCCTATAAATACCTATCCCAGGGTTCGAGTACTCCTGGTTGTCCATTGCGATTACTTGAGAAAATATGACTCATATAATTTCAATCAGTCTCCCAGCAATTGGAATACCTGAATGCGTACATATCATCGGGAATGTTAATGGTCACTCCAGGATGGCATACGATATTTTCTGCTTTCACGAACGTAACTTTGTTCAAATTTGTCACTCTCCTCATGGAATGTATTCGCAGAGAGCTTTTTTGTCGTTGCAGTTGTTCCATGAAAACACCTTGAACATCCACACCTTCATGTTGAGAGCAAGCGAAATTAATTATTTCTCCAAAACCGATGCATTCGAAATGTGCGATGGAATTACAGAATTTGGTATTTCGGTTGCTGTCACATTTGTAAAGAATCCCGTTGATCTGTCCTTTTGAAAAACATTTCATGACTTCTGGATTATATCCCATCAATGAAAGCACATTTCGTTCAATATCATTTGGCCTTCTACTTTTAATTTTTCCGAAAACAATAAACGTATTGCACGGTGCGTTTCTCTCCAAAGGAATTTTCATAACTTTGGAAATCATGTTCTTGGTTTGCATGGATATTTTCTCATCGTTCACCATATGAGCAACATATTTCGATATCAGAAATCGATCACATATTTTGTCGCACGCAAAAGTAGGGCTTATGACTTTATTCACTACATGGCGATTCCAAGATTCAAATGGGAAAGCAGAATGTGCCCAAAGAGGTCCCCAATTACGTACGGTATGAATAAGATGCGTAAGTAAATGAATGTTGAAACTCATATTCTGCAATCCGAAATGCTGTTGGAATTCTTCCAAGTATTTTGATAACAAATCTTCAGCCTTATCAAGTTGATTCGATGTAATTGAGTCACTATTTAAAATGTTAATGGCTTCCGCTAATTTTATCAAATGATTGAGGAATTTTTCTGGAATCACGTCTTTCAAACAAATGGTGCAATAGTTCAACCAATTACGCCATTCTGGAGTTTTCCATGATTTGAGAGATGAAATACTTCTGGGGAGTCTCGAACGACGATTATGGAGTCTGATGGAGAGAAGGATGTCATCAATTTGTTTCATTTTATTTGGATTTCCAATGGAATATGAGGCTCCAACATCTTCCAAAAGCAACCTTGTATGTTGTTTAATAACTCCCAGAAAGACACAATGCATGCTCCCCGTACAGCACGCGGACATTTCTCCGTCGCCTCCACGTCGCTTCTCCGTTCTTTCCACCTTGTATCCACGTCTCCCTTTCTTCCACCTCGCCTCCACGGAGATGCGACGTGGACATCGGTGGATGTGCTGTGTGGGTCTCCACTATCATGCCCTTCACCAAATCAAATTGTGGCAATAATATCAACGATGAAGGTCCTTTGACCCCTTTGATTACTTCATTCGATTCGAAAGCTTCAATCATATTTTTTCTCATTTCGAGGTCTGTACGACGGTCAACAGAGTTCTGGCACACCGGATAAACACGTTTCCCTGATAAGGCCTCACCTTCAGCATAGCACATAGTGCATCCAAATTTCCCATTAAATTGTTTCATTCGCATGATCAATGAGCGAGCAGGAGAATCCACCGATCCAATGACCACAATGAATTTGGATGTTATTTCTGCTGTCGGGGTGGGTTTCCAAGTAATACCATTATTATACAAATTTTGAATTTGGATCACAAAAGGCTTCAAATGAATATTCATGACCGGATGTACACTGTCAGAAAACATTCCTGCTAGGAGCATATGTTTTTTCCGGAGGTGGGGAGGAAGTTCGTTAATTTGCACGTATATTGGCCATACGCTTGTCGTCGAAGAACTAGATATGGTAGCTCCATCTGTGTTGAATGTGAATAGAAAGTTATAAGGGTTGCTTGAGAAATTACCAGGCTTGCACAATCGAATATACTCTTCACTGTCATATATATCTTCTATTGCATCGGGATTCTTTTTAACTCGGTTAAAACGATAGTGCACAGATTGTATGATGTCTGGTTTATTGAACAATTCTATAATTTGATTTCACAAATGAATTTCCAAAAAACAATTAAATTTAGCTTTTTTTCAACTGATTGACATAATTCATTGGAGCATTGTTGCATCGCATTCTTTCCTTCACCCAAATAGTTCATACATCCTGTGCAGTACATATGGCGCATTATAATTTTACTATTACGTCCCATTGCCGTCCAAAATGCTTGTTTTGTTACTGGTAAACAATTCAATCCGTATGTATAATTGAGCCATCTGAACATGTCCAATGTAGCTTCATAACTCCACTCATGGCGTACTGACATTGCCATAGTAAATAATAAGTGATCTTTTGCGGAAAGTTGTGATTGTGGAATTAATCTAATTTCCGAAACCGTTGCTCGAAAAAACCCTTCACCCTCATTATTTGTTTCTTGTTGTTCATCATTTGATTCATATTCTGCATTTGCAAAATCATCGTCATTATCATTATCCTCATCGTCATCAACATTATCATTATCATTATCATCGTAACCATTACTATCGTTATGATCTTGTTCAGCTTGGTGTCTATCATTAGCATCATCGTCATCATCCCTACTGTCACTTGCCATTGCTATTTCAATTCCACATTCACCTATAATTGCTGGTATTCCCTCTTGCCTTTCAGTGGATTCATTTCTAGAAGGTACTGTTCCCTCTGTATCTTCTGAATATTGAACATCCATTGGATTGCTCTCATTCCTGAAAGTAACATGATGAACTTATAATATGTTGATTATATGGGAGCAAAAGAATTTTATATGATTTTTATTCAATCGTACATCCAGAACAATAATATATGTACCCTACTGTGAATTCCCAGTTAGTTCGCATGGGTTTCACATGGGAATTCCTACATTCGCATGGGTTTCATGGAAAACACATGGATCTTCACATGGAAAACACATGCGAAACACATGCATCGCATGGTTCTTCACATAGGAAACACATGGGTCGACCCACTCGATTCGCATGTGAAGACCCATGCGACGCATGTGTTTCTCACGCAATGGTCACATATCCGAAACGCCGACTCTACCCACACGGACATAAAAGTACGTACATATGAAAATATGTACGCAACATATCTTCACATGTATGTACCGTTCTGCCTGTATGAGTAAACTTGGCGTTTCGAATAAGTGACCACTGTTTCCGTGTGAAACCCATGCGACCCATCGGACATCCATGCGAATTTGGGAATTCCCATGCAAAACCCATGCGACCTAACTGGGAATTTACAGTAGGGTAAGTAACATAATATCCTCACCCTGTAAAAAAACTGTCAATTGCATTGAATGGTATATTTGCATCGTAAGTTCACATTTCAATACGAAAATCACGATTTTTGTTCGACTTCAGAACAATTGATGACATTAAACTGATGAAATTATTAATTGCAATTTTGCATTAGAAAGAACGCCCAATTGATCATGATTGATCAAATATTTTTCAAATAATATTCTTTCAATCAAAAATACCATTAGGACTTGATTTTTTTAATTGCTTCAGTCGTATTTTTTTTACAGGGTATCGGATTTCGGTGCACTCAAAGCCGGATTAAGGGTGGGGCCAATGAGACCAATGGCCCCAGGACCCCTACCAGTCCCTTGTGAACAATTTTCCACAAACGTCTTGGAAGTTTCATTTAATCTGTGAAGGGACTCCGACCAGCTTTAACCCGGCCCTGGGTGCACCACAGAACGACAAAAAATCACGGTTCCATTTCAGTTACATTACAGTAAAGAATGTTGGTTTTGTCGTGCGGTCAAAATCAGCGGGAACCATATATCTACAGATTTCTAGTAATAGTATTTGTGGTGTTCCAGAACCAACTACCCTGGTGAAAATGACAGCGTGTTGGAAGCGTAATCTGGAACAACTCCACGCTTAAAATGTTCCAGTTTACGCCCCATACACGTTCCATCAACTCTACATATACTCTTGCTACACGCTTGACACGTTTCCCTTTCACCAGGGTAGCCCGTACTCGCGCTGCTCCCCACTACGCGCGTCGAGGCCTGTTTGCTGCTGAGCCATACCATCGTAGTATTACACGGGAGCAAATTCAGTTCGGCGCTTCGTCATATCACATTGGCTGACTGTCGAATCAACTTTGGTACACAGCGGCACTACGCTCGTATGTGGGCAGCCAAGCTACTATAGTGCGACAGGCTCACATACTACGGTAGCTTCAGAGTTCTTTCCGTGTAGATATCTTAGGATAAGACTAGCAATTGGTCAATCAAGAGCGTTCCGCGTTACGCATTTCCACTCCATGGGACGCCTCATACAGGCCCGGATTAAGGAGGAAGGGCAAACTGGATATTTTGCCCCAGGCGGCAAAATCAGAGGGGCGGGACGCAAGGACTATGCTCGAAATTTGCCATTTTATATTCAAACTTGAATAAAACTTGTGATATTATTATGCAATAAAAATTTTCAAATGTTAGAATTCTATCAGTCTTCCTACTTATTTACAGGGTGTCTAGCAGTCGGGAATTTCAAGGATATCAGCCAATCGAAAACTCAGATTGCACGGAATGACCAGTAAAATAAACGAAAACTTCTGGGACTAGACACCCTGATTTAGAAGAGAACTCTAATTGGACTGAAGAAAAAATGAAAAACTTGTCATTCCCTTCTCCCTCAATTGCGGATTTGTTGCGGATGATACTTTTGAGTGTTATCATATTTTCTATTATTCTAGAAAGTTGTAGGGGGGGAGGGGGCGGAAAATTCTATCTTTGCCCAGGGATGCGATTGGTTCGTAGAAGAATCCGTAGATTTTTCGTGATTGGTCATTCCTTTCTAAATTGAAAATATGATTGGCAGGTTGTGAAAGAAATGACCAATAACGAAAAATCTACGGATTCTCTACGGAATAATCGGATCCCTGTCTTTGCTCCCCTATAAAAATGCTCTAGATCCGGGCCTGGCCCCATAGATAATTTTGGCGGATACGAATCCACAGGGAACTGGAATTCCGCGTTGCGCTTTCCGCCACATGGGATGGCACCCTTTGCAATCGCCAGGGGAATTTCACAGCATGTATACAGATATCAGAATAGAGAGAGCCTGCTGGGGCTGGTCGCGTCATCGCAATAAATAGAGAGAAGAAATGAGGGTGCCAGAGCGTCACTGTCCTTCATTCAGTACGTCATCACATGAAAGACAGTGACACTCTGGCACTCTCATTTCTTCTCTCTTTTTATTGGGACGACATTCCCACTCATGGGAAATCTCCATGCTTCCCCCCTCTCTTCTAATATCTCCATGTTCCACAGAAGACTGAGAATTCAAGTTTGAATAAACATTTTCACCTAACAGTGACCGACTGTCCAATATCATTGGAGGCAGAACTAGATGGTTCTGCTCTGGGACAAAACGTATTGGCATTTTCACGTACATTTTCGTTGTTCACTCCATCATTCTGAAATTACATATACTCTTATGAACGAATATTATTAACGATTTCAGTGAGAATTCTCATAGCCAGCACAAATTATCAATTTGAATTTATAAAGATTCCTCAAAGACCTCTTGAATAGTCCCCGTTATGCGACCAACAATGAATTCAATGGATTCAAAATGCCAACTTATTGAATGCCCGGAGAATTCATTATGAAATCCCGATATGAATTCTTTCTGAAAATTGAGTTGTTCATCAAGAGTTCATTTTGAATCCCAAATATTCATAATGAATACATATGGATTAGCGTAATCCCATACAGCACCGTGGTCCCGATAAATTCATAAAGAATTCTATATGAATCCATCGTGAAATTCTTTAAGAGTCCCCGTTATGTCAGTTCAGAAAGAATTCTCGAGAATTCTTCATGAATTCTTTCTGAACTGACATAACGGGAGTCCATTTGGACCATGCTTGTGCTGTGTGGGATAGGAGCTCTCCGCGGGAACTCTTGTGCTGTCTGGGCTGAGCATGGATTGCGCAATCGCGATATTGAGGTTTCAATCTTTCCGAAAAATGACCGAGAAAAACTGGTGCCTTTGTGCGCTTCACTGACCAAAATCAGAGATGAGTTGAAGAGATTGCTAACGAGATATGGAAGCCATAGTCTAGTTTCTGATTGGTCCCACACAGCACATTGGTTCCGATGAATTCATGAAGGATTCTTTGAGAATTCATCGTGGGATTCTTTAAAAGTGCCCGTGTGTCAGTTAATAATGAGGTCTTTATGAGTTCCTGGTATTCAAGAAGAGTTCTTAAAGTATTCTCAGACTTCATTAGGAATTCTTTCGGAACTGACATACGGGATCATTCACGGTGTTCATTTGGGATGTGCCAATGGTGTGTGGGGTAGTATCACGTTTTCCGTTCATTTTTCCATGCTGGTGGGCTTATAAGGAAAATTCAACCAATCAAATCATTTTCTTCGAAAGAAAAACACGCCCAGACAGCACACAAGAATTCCAAAAGAATTCTAGAAATATAATTCCTCATGAGCTCTTGTAGAATACAAAGAGTTCTCAAAGAGTTTCAAACAGAATTCGATCCGTCAGACATTTGCGAGTTCTTTTTGAATTCTGGAGAAGTCTCATCGAATTTAAAAAAACTCGCGAATGTCTGACGAATCGAATTCTTTTTAAAACTCAAAGAACTCTTCGTATTCTAAAAGAGTTCTGGAAGAGTTCTCTTTCCAGAATTCTTTCGGGATTTGTTATCTACCGTCTGGGCGTGATACGGACCATGATTCCAACATTGCGTTAGCAATCTTTGCATTTTTTCCAAAATATAACCAACAGATTACCAAAAAAGTTTTTGATAATTCTGCGGTCATTTTTTGGTTTTTTCTTGCCTTAGCAAATTCGACAATACTTTGATCATACTGAAATTATCTAGTATCCCGCACAGCACACCAGTTCAGAAAGAGTTCTTAAAGAGTTCAATTGGGATTTGAAGAATTCATTATGAATTCTTGAGAATTCTTTTTGAACTTCCGTGCTGTGTGGGATGTTTGTGAATTTTCCATACCGTAATTACACTCAAATAATACTATTACTGAAATCAGACTTAATTTATACCAAAAATATACCGAAATATGATACGTTTTCGGTATTATTCGGGTATGGGGGGTTTATACCAAATTCATACCGAATCTGTACTAGATAAATATCAAATGATTGGAAATCTTTTGGTATACTTCAAGTATAATGATTTCACAAACATACGGTATATTTTTAGTTCACTTTGCGCTACGTTTTGGTATTTTACCAAATTACCACTAGATGCATATTGATTGTATACCATACGAGAGATGAGTTGAAGAGATTGCTAACGAGATATGAAAAACATAGTGCAGTTTCGATTGGCAGTATCACGTTTTCCGTTTATTCCTTCATGCTGGTTGGCTTAGGAGAAAAATTCAACCAGTCACATCATTTTCTCCAAAAGAAAAAAACGTGATACGGACCATGACTTTAACATTGCATTAGCAATCTCTCCAATTCATCTCTGACCATACCAAAAGTATACTGACAGAGTACCGAAAATTTCGGTATGATCTGATTAGCTAGGGCAGTAATGATTAGTAATTTACCAAAATGTAACCATGAATTAATAAGAATGAATGGTAAGATTTTGGTTATTTTCTGGTGTCAAAAATCCTCAAATAACTTTGGCTTTTGGTAATAATGTGGTTGAGATAGTAGAAACCATCAAAACACCTTTTCCTTACCAATGAACAACCATTCCAAAAATTCACCAAAAAACAACCAAAATAGTTGGTAATTTTTTAATCTGGCAGGGACATTGAAAAATTCTGTATAAGACCAAATTTATGTGTGAACATTATCCACACAGTACGCTGGGTCTGATGTTGCCAGTGTATATAAAGATCAGTGGCATGTACTCACCTCAGCATATAAATAAGATTCCAGTAACGAATGGAAGAAAACATCATTGGCATACACTGTCCTATAACGGCTCATTATTTGCATATTATGTTTGCGTGTTGCGAATTTGGATTTTGCTTTTCTTTTATTTTCTTCATCCATATTCTCACTCTCTGTCCTGTATATGATGTTTAACTTTTTTAATCGACTTCAACTTCAATGTTCAATAAATATCCACCAAATTGTATGCTTATTAATCTTCCGAGCTACGTTAACGTTTCCAAGATGGATTATCAATTTCCTTCATTTACCAGTACATATTCAAATTTGAAAATTGCTTTTGTATCAATGAGAAACCCCCATTCCATGTTTTGATTATTTTACCGAATATGACCTATCTTTGAATATTTTGAGACTAGAGCCGGATTCTTTGATTGATTCTGAATTTTCTGATCGAAAGATTGATTTAATTAATCGAATATCAAAAGGATGTAATATGGTTGAAACGATCTTGTAGTTTTCTAGGGAAAAAAATATTTTTTCAAAATATTTTCCCCTTTCCATTCTTTGTCATTGGAAAGAAAAAGACTCAATACTTCAGCCCGAAATTAAAATATCAGAACGCAGCCAAAACGCCCATTGTGCATGCGCATAACAAACTTCCGAAAACCGCGTAGAGTGATCACATGGACAACATCGTTTGGTGTAACGTTTTTCTTCAGACGCCGCAAGTTAATGGGTTTAACCCTCTCTTGGATTGAAAGATTGATTGAATATTACAAAGGTACGTACATCTGTTGATTATTCAAATTTATTTTGTATTCTCCATATGAAATTCATATCGTTAACCACATTAAGCTTGATTCACCAATTACATTTCTGATTCAAGTACGTGGAAAACGAATGATTTATACGGTATCGATTATAAATATTGATTTTCACTCTTATATACAATACTGCGTACTACTTCATATATCATATTCGTAATTTATAACACTTCTTATAATTTTCAATCTTTCTGCAGATATCAATGGGATCTGGAAATCGTTGCTTGATACTAGAACTTGAGACAAACAAGGAGTGGGTTTTACCTTGTGATGCAGTTCTAGTGAAGTCCAAATATGATAAATATGTTCCAGCGTTAATTGATGACGTACGCAGTGAACCATTATATATGGCCATAGGGAAGCGTATATGGTACAAATTGCAATGATTCAGTATGGTGGTAAGAGTAACCTTTATATACAGTTTTTGAATTATGAATTTATTCTGGAACTGGGTCATTCCACGTGGTTTTTACACTCAAATTTTAGAATTCAATGGGATATTTTTTTTCGATTCTTGGTCAAAAAATATTCGATACGTATTTTTTCTTTTTGTTTTTCAAAGCTTTTCTTCGAAAATATGATTTTTTGAAAATCTAACACACTTGAAATCTCCTAATTTTCGAGCACTCATTACTCGAAATCTGTTTGTTGTATCAAAAATTTTCACAGACATGAAAGTGAGGATTTTTTCTCTAGTTTTCAATTCTTTGAGTTTCATGATCAGTATAATTAATATTCATCAAGAATTTTCCAATTAAAGGACAAAAAGTGAAATTTCTCAATATAAGGTGGTTTTGATTTTGTTCATATTTTTATACATTGATCTGTGAACAATAACGAAAATTTAGCAATTTTTTTTATGATGGCAAGTATCATAGTTCCCGAGTTATGAATTTTTTTGTGGCCGCGTTCGAGTCAGATACCGCGCGCGCGGAGCGATACCGTGCACCGTGTGTTGTGTGTCGTGTCGCGAAGCATCACGTCTTCCATCCTTGAAACAAGGCTAGCTAAAAGTTAATTGTACACTGAGAAAAATGAAATGTGAAAATCACCATGATTTCGTATATTTTTCACCCGTGAAATGATGAAAAATGAAGCCAGCCTTACACAGGTGAAAAATCCTTTCTTTTACGGTAAACCTGACCTATTGATCTATTTTTCACCTCATCCTTTGGTTTTATTGAACAATCGAATGGTATTTGTTACCTCCGTTACTATGACAACCTCGAAAATAATGTATATTCTACCGTAAAGTGCATTACCTCATCAAAAGGTAATTTCCACAATGTATAACTTACTATCACTACTACTATCTTACACTACTATTACAGTACTATCATATTGTATATTACTATTATTTTGTATGCTGAATAGCTTTAATCTATTCTTCTCAAAGATATGGTGCAATTATCGTTATTAATTCTACTATTTTTCACGAATCAATGATACTGAAGTTGTGGTTGTGGCGAGTTATTTATGAATGATATGTTTCTATATAAATGATTTATTTTTCGATGATCATCCCTGATTTGATCATTGATCAATTGATTCTATTGATGCAAATTGAAATTAGAAGGATGGAAGACGTGATGCTTCACGGCACGGCACACGACATACGGTGCACGGTATCGCTCCGCGCGCGTGGTATCTGACTCGAACGCGGCCACAAAAAAAATTCATAACTCGGGAACTATAATACTTGCCATCATAAAAAAAATTGCTAAATTTTCTTTATTGTTCACAGATCAATGTGTAAAAATATGAACGAAATCAAAACTACCTTATATTGAGAAATTTCACTTTTTGTTCTTTAATTGGAAAATTCTTAATGAACATTAATTATACTGATTATGGATTCCGAAGAATTGAAAACTAGAGAACAAATCCTAACTTTCATGTCTGTGAAAGTTCTTGATACAACAAACAGATTTCCAGTAATAAGTGCTCGAAAATTAGGAGATTTCAAGTGCGTTAGATTTTCAAAAAATCATATTTTCGAAAAAAGCTTTGAAAAGCGAAAAGAAAAAAATACGTATCGAATTTTTTTTGACCAAGAATCGAAAAAAAATTATCCCATTGAATTCTCAAATTTGAGTGTAAAAACCACGTGGAATGACCCAACTATACTCAGATATTAAGTCAATTGATTGCCCATGTCTATTTTTGATTGTTGCTCGTATGTCACATTCATAGTATAGTAATATATTCATCTACGATTAAAATTGAGTCTGCCTCAAATCAAAGTATCATTGAACCGTTCTCTACTAGAACAGAACGTCCCAGTGATTCAACAGGAGCTTTGATGTAGCGAGAACATCACAAATACATCCAAATGTCCGCTTTGAACAGGGATTGGACTCGCACAGGACTTTTGATGTATCTCTAGGCATGCTAGCGACTCACTTTTCTCACTTTTTCTCACTTTTTTTCATTTTCCTCACTTATTTTGTGAATTCTCACTTTTCTCACTTTGTTCAATGAATAGTATGTGAATTTCCCAAATTGCAATTATTTGTTTTTGATTTCGTAACCCTAACAGCAAAACGTGTCTCTGGGACGTTTTCTGAATTTTCAGGGAACCTCCCCTACGTTGTATAAACCTTCCATAAACGTTGAGTCGCACGTAGTGCTGTCTGGGAATTTATGTAGCAATTAGAAGTGAGTGTGAATTCTGTTAGTACTTTAGTTGTTATATTATGATTCAGGGGAAACATTAGGAATGATTCCATAAGTCGAAAAAGATTAATTCATTTGAAAATATTACTAAAAATTTGACTGCGCGAAACAGCGAAGGACAAAAAGCGAAAGCGAAATTCAAAATATTAAACTCTATCAAGAGAATATCTTCCCGGGAAAAAATAATTCATATATGGTCATATATGAGCGTATATGAATCATATATGAATCATATATGAACATATATGAAATACATATGAACATATATAAACATATATGAGATCATATATGAGCATATATGGATTTTGGCCATATATGATCATGTATGAATGAGACTGTATATGGCCATATGTGATCGTATTCAATCATACATTATCATATACATCCATATATGGACAAAAAATGTCACAATTTTGCATGGAATGTGATGAAAAACCAAAGGAGAGAGAAGTGAGATCAATGCTGATAGATTCCCCACTTTCATATATGACCATATATGAACATATATGGCCAAAATCCATATATGCTCATATATGAATGCATATATGAATCCATATATGGGTCCATATGTGGAATTTTTTTCCCGGGTTAGGAAATGTATTAAAAACCATCACCTCACACTATTTCATAGCATGTTCCTACACTGTTGAAAATTTATTTAAATTTCAATCATTTTACAAGTACACTTGTAAATGGAATTCCAAATTCTCGGTGATTGAATTTGGAATTCAGCTGCTCGTAATTGAATTTTTAATTCTTGCTATATTATTCCCCAATAGTATAGTTTGATAATTGAATTTTAATTCATACCCGAGAAGAAAATAAATAAGATTCAATGAGATCTATGTAGATCTCTTTAGATATATGTAAATCTCTTCCAATCTAAATTTTGGGAAAACAATATCTATGGAGATCCAAAGAGATCTACTTATATCTCAAGAGATCCACATAGATCTCATCAGATCTAATTCACCTTCTCGGGTATGTAATTGGGATTTCAAAAATTTTCTCATTTATATGAATGGAAATAGCTCTTATTAAATGAGATGAAATTTTGCTGCTAAAATTTCTAACAACGTACATTTTTAACTGAAATTTTTTCTATTTAGGCACAAGTTTCAACTCAAATAAAAAGTATTCTTACCATTTAGGGGAATAAAGAAAATGTTAACGAACAGAAAAATATTTGCAGTTGAATTGACTATGCACGGAGAGAAGAGAATAGTTCTATTTCCAATGTAGCATGGGAATCATTACTATGTTACATGGTAACGAAGATTTTAAAATGGTGTGTCTTAACCTATAGGTTATAATCATTACAAAATCATAATCAACATCATTTTATGTAACACTTCATTGTTTTAATGTAACATTGGAGAGAATACCAGCGCATAGGTGGTTCCATCTGGTGGTATTTCTGTTTGCACGAAAATACTCGAAACTGGACTTATAAAAAGGTCTGAAATTTTAAGGGATGAATCTTGGAAGGTTAATCTAGGTCTCTACTAAGCCAGGATCTTCAATTTGAGGGACTAGTAGCGTTTAGAACGATGAAAAATGACGCATATTCAAACTTTTTTTTCTTGGTTCTCCTATCACAAAACTTTCTGCAATCTTTTGCCTCAAATTTGTGCATGCTTTGAGAGGATGCAAGAATTTTTCTCGTTTTCTTTTTATTGAACTTTATTTTTCACAGGGTGTCAAAGTTACATCCTCAAAAATGAGACCCTCGCCCTGTGCAGAGTTGATCTCCAAATTGGCATGTCTGAAACAGAAATTTCAAGAAGGATTTTAAGGAGGAAGGTAGTTTACATTGTAATTAATCAGAAAATTGCAGGAAAATGAAAAAAAAACAAAATGGTAGCTTTGTGAAGAAACAGATGTGGGTAAAAATTCCTGAAATCAAACGAGGGGAAATTTTTGTTTATTAGGTATGTTTTTTTTCAAAATGCAATAACTTTGAAAGCAGTGGATGGATTTGAGATTCCTTTTTTTTAATTAAAGCAGATGAAATGAACTTTCTATTCCATGAGAAGAATATGGAAAAGTGTCCATTCATTGGTCACAAATCATAGATTGTTTATGAAAATTGAAATAAAAAACATGTTCTGCCACCTTCAGAAATTCTTCATGAAATGAAAAATATTCTTTAAAGCATAAAGAATGAAATCCCCTTGACAGAACCCTGGGAATGCTATTGGTGCACTGATCTGTAATTACCATTGGATAGTGGATAGCATAGCTTTTCCTTATGCGAGTTGGTTCCCATTAGAGCGCCGCCATGATGAGGCAATTCCACTGTTTTTCTAATCAACAACCGCGCGGAATTGGTTAGTTCTATCGGAGTTTACAAGATGGCCGTCATGAAAGGGCAATTCCACCAGGATATAAAGCTTTCTAATTGGAACACGTTCGGCGAGCTATCCACTATCCAGTGTATACTATAGATCAGTGTATTGGTGTAACCAAAATTTGTGTTTTCGTGCGTGGAAACAAACGCGCGCGCGAAAAATTCCATTCATCACGCACGAAAAGACATATTGTGATTGCGCCAATAGCATTCCCAGGGTTCTGTCAGCGGGATCTCATTCTTTATACTTTGAAGAATATCTTCCATTTCTGAAAAAATTTCTAAAGGTAGCAGAACATGTTTTTTATTTCAATTGTTATAAACAATCATGGAGAATAGAGGAAAGGAGTACGATCGAGGTCGGTTTTTTTCAACGGAAAGTGGCCAAGAATTGGCGTCTAGGTAGCTGCTATTTGATGGCGCTCGCGACGGTCGGAACCAGAGTCTCATCACTAATCTATAATCGATCAGTGAGTCTTATTGGTTAATCATTTGGTTCCCATGGTTCCTCAGTGGTACCTACTGGTGAACAAGTACAACAGCGCGACTTTTGAAGCTAATCTAGGATACGTTTTCGGGGGCACTTCAAAGTGTTGCGATCGTACTCCTTTCCTCTATTCTCCATGTAAAAAATTTATGATTTGTTATTAATAAGTGGACAATTTTCCACATTCTTCTGATAAAATAGGAAGTTCATTCCATCAGCTTCAATTTGAAAAAAAGAAATCTCAAATCCATCCATTAGTTCCAAAGTTATTGCAGTTTGAAAAAAAATACCTAATAAATAAATTACCCATAAGTTGTAAAATAATGATTTGATTAAAAATCCGTTTGCACAATTTTTCCGAGAGGTATTTCTCATATAAAAATGCAAATCCGGAGGCAAAAAATTTTCCTCCGTTTGATTTCAGAAATTTTTACCCATGTAAAAATCACGGGTTTTTACCACCTTTTTTCCCTTGTCAAATTTTTCTGCGATTTTCTGGTGAATTACGATGTAAACTACCTTCCTCTTTGAAATGCTTCTTGAAGTTTCTGTTTCAGACATGCCAATTTGGAGATTAACTCTGCACAGTCTCATTCATGAGTTTTCAACTTTGGTGCTCTGTCAAAAATAAAGTCTAATAAAAAAAAACTAGAAAAATTCTTTTATACTCTCAAAGTAGGGATGGGCGATGTTTGCAAACATCAATGTTTTTATATTTGAATTTTATCGAATCATATATAACTTTGATAAAAACTAGATGAATTTTGCATACAAAACATCGATATTTTCAAACATCGCTCATCTCTATCTCAAAGCATGCACAAATCCAAGGCAAAAGATGGTATGAAGGTTTGTGATGAAAGAAACAAGAAAAAAAAAGTTTACATGTGGGTAATTTTCCATATTTCTAAACCGTACTAGTCTCTTGAAAAACAGCCAAAAAATTAGTTTTTGCTAGATTAACCTTCGAAGATTCATCCCTGAAGATTCCAGACCTTTCTATATGTCCAGTTTCGAGTATTTTCGGCCAAACGAAAATACCACCAGATGGAGCCACCTATGCGCTGGTATCTTCTCAATACATTCAGTTGCGTTATATAAGACAGTGTTTTTTATTTCTCTTGATATATTTTATATAACGACTGCTGTGTGAGGTTGTTTATTTGTTTGTTTATTTCCCATTCACGGATACACCACTTTTTGCATCGGCTATTCTTTCGATCTCACCCAAACAGCACAGTAGTTGTGAGTAAGTTTATAATGAACCCTTTTGGAGTTTGAAAAATTAATATGCGATACTTCATGTGCTGTTTGGGTAATGCACTTTTTTTATCCCTTTTGACGTGCTTTTGTCATAATTTTACACGTAAACTATGTACATACGATGATTTAATATAGATTATAACAATTTGCAGTACTTTGTAACAAAATGCAGAAAGCTAAAAAAATCAAGTTAAAAAAAAAAGATGATCCAGAGATTTTTGTAAAGGATTGGGTGCGGAATGCACTGAAATCAGAAAGGAATAGAAAAAAAAAGCAAAGAAAAGGATGATTGATGATTTTATAGCAGGTAAGGTGTTCATAGTGAAAATTGTCGTAGATGAGGGAAACATGTAATCAGGGGGGTATTTTAATTTTGACTAAACAATTCTTGTATTTACTCCCAGAACTTGAATAGCTTTGAAAATTGCACCGACTGCGAATACACTGACTGTGAATACATGTGCAGCTGTGGGAAGATACATATTTTAAGTTCTTCAAATCAATCAAAAAAGATATTTTATGTTTATGATATGCATAGTTTCATACATTAATCCACACATATATGAATATTGATTCAACTAAATTTTCTATTCAGGAGCGCGAACTCGTTGCGCATAATTATCTTATTTTTAAGATGTTCAGATGAATTAACAAACGTTACATGTTCATTAGATATGATGGTTTCATATAGTATACATGAAAGGTGATTCAAATTCAATCCTTACTCAGAAGCGTGAACTTGATGCACATCATTATCTTATTTCAAGTCTGAATAAATTGAAAAACCTATTTTATTCTTATTCCACACATAGTTTCATACGTAGATTTTTTTCTATGTTAAAAAACTTGATTCAACTTGCGGTTTCACTTATTTACGCGAACTTGATGCGCATTATTTTAAGTTATCCACATTAATTGAAACAAGTTCTATCTTCATTATATATATATATATGGAAGTTGATTCTGATTTGATTATTACTTGGCGGTGCGACTTGATGCACATTATTATCTTATTTTAAGTTGTTTGGGGAAATTGAAAAAACTGTCCTCTGTGTATTTTATTCATAGTTTTATACGTGGATTTTTTTTATATCAAAAAAGTTGATTCAACTTGCGGTTTCACTTATTTAAGCGAACTTGATGCGCATTATTATCTTATTTTGAGTTATTTGGGGAAATTAGAAAAGCTGTTCCCTGTGTATTTCATACATAGTTTTATACGTGGATTTTTTTTATATCAAAAAAGTTGATTCAACTTGGATTTTCACTCAGGAGCGCGAAGTTGATGCGCATTATTATCTTATTTCAAGTTATTCACATGCAATGGTACATGCTCTATGTTCATAATATGTATAGTTTCATATATCGATATATATGTATTCAAAGGTTGATTCAGATTTAATTTTCACTCGGCAGTGCGAACTTGACGGGATACCCAGCAATGCCTGACGATGCAATCCGGAACTGAATTTGTTTCGGACAAAATATCAGAAAATGAAGCAATGAAATCGAAATATCGCTGCAGACCATCTTTATCGATTGAGGAAGGTCTGTATGGAGCGATATTTTGATGTTATTGCTTCATTTCTTGAGAATTTGTCAGAGTAATGTAATTCGTTTTCTTTTCTGATCAATGGTTCTCGTTGCATCTTGAAGGGTCGCTGGTATCCCGTTAAATGCACATCAGTATCTTGTTTGAGTTGTCCAAATGAACTGGAAACGATGTTTCATGTTTATCACATTCATAATTCAATACATGGATTTCGTGGAAACAGAGAAGTCGCTTCAACTCCAATTTTTGCTCAGGAGCGCGAACTTATTGTGCATCATCCTCTTGTTTGAAGTGGTTGAGGTAAATTGGAGAACGTTTGATGTTTATTGGATATATAGTTCCGTACATTGATATATATCTATATGAATGTTGATTTTGATTTAATTTTTGATCACGAGTGCAAATACACATCGTTATTTTACTTTGAGTGCGTAAAACCTGGAAGAGACGTTTTTTTTCAATGGACGCATGGCTTTATATACGGATATGTATCAATATAGAGAATGTGGGTTTTACTTAATTTGCTACTTATAAGCGCGAACTTCCATGTGCGTCATCATACTTATTATTTGTCAAATGATTTTTCATCAAGATTCAATGAATTGAATTGTCTATGCAAACTGATTCTTTTCTCACTCTAACCGACAAGCGACCGACAAGCCGCCGATCAGGATTTTTCACAAAGCGGTGGTACTTTGGTTCATCACTTCTTACGGACCGGTACTTAACCGGAGAGTACGCTTTCTGATCTGAGGTAATTTTTTGCGCTGTGACCAGAAAGCAACCGTGATGTCACCGAACGAAATGTTGATGATGCAGGTGACATTTTGGTTCAAACCCTATACACCCCGAAATTCCACAGGAAAGTGAGCCAAGCGGTTTTGGTATTTTTTCTCATTCTGACCGATAAGCGACCGAAACGCCGCCGGATAGAAGTTTCGCAAAAGTGGTGATATTTCGGTTCATAACCTCTCACGGACCTGTATTTGACCGAAGAGTGCACTTTCTGATTTGCGGTAATTTTTCTCATTTCTACCGAAAAGCAACCGTGATGTCCCCAAACACAATGTTGATAATGCTGGTAACATTTTGGTTCAAAAACCCTATATGCACCGAAATTTCACAGGAATGTGCGCCAAGCGTTTTTGGAGTTTTTCTCATTCTGATCAATAATTGACCGAAATGCCGCCGATTAGAAGTTTTGCAGGAGTGGTGATATTTTGGTTGAAAACTTATTACGGACCGGTATTTGACCGACGAGCACGCTTTTTGTTTTCAGGTACTTTTTTTCATTCTAACCAGAAATCAACCGTAATGTCACCGAAAAGAATGTTGTTAATGCTGGAAACATTTTGGTTCAGAAACCCTTTACGCACCGAAATTCCACAGGAAAGTGAGCCAAGCGGTTTTGGTATTTTTCCTCATTCTGACCGATAAGCGACCGAAATGCCGCCGGATAGAAGTTTCGCAAAAGTGGTGATATTTTGGTTCATAACCTCTCACGGACCTGTATTTGACCGAAGAGTGCACTTTCTGATTTGCGGTAATTTTTCTCATTTCTACCGAAAAGCAACCGTGATGTCCCCAAACACAATGTTGATGATGCTGGTAACATTTTGGTTCAAAAACCCTATATGCACCGGAATTTCACAGGAATGTGCGCCAAGCGCTTTTGGAGTTTTTCTCATTCTGATCAATAATTGACCGAAATCCCGCCGATTAGAAGTTTTGCAGGAGTGGTGATATTTTGGTTGAAAACTCATTACGGACCGGAATGTGACCGACGAGCACGCTTTTTGTTTTCAGGTACTTTTTTTCATTCTAACCAAAAATCAACCGTAATGTCACCGAACAGAATGTTGTTAATGCTGGAAACATTTTGGTTCAGAAACCCTATACGCACCGAAATTCCACAGGAAAGTGAACCTTGCGGTTTTGGTATGTCTTCTCTATCTGACCGATAAGCGACCGAGATGGCGCCGGTTAAGATACTCGCAAAAGTGGTGATATTTCGGTTCATAACCTCTCACGGACTGGTATTTGACCGAAGAGTGCGCTTTCTGATTTGTGGTAACTTTTTTCATTCCTACCGAGCAGCAACTGTAATGTCCCCAAACACAATGTTGATAATGCTGGTAACATTTTGGTGCAAAACCTTATACGCACCGAAATTCCACAGGAAAGTGAGCCCTGCGGTTTCGGTATTTCTCCTCATTCTGACCGATAAGCGACCTAAATGCCGCCGATTAGAAGTTTTGCAAAAGTAGTGATGTTTTGGTTTACAACTCTTTACGGACCGATATTTGACCGAAGAGTACGCTTTTTGTTTTCTGGTACTTTTTTCTATTCTAACCCAAAAGCAACCGTAATGTCACCGAACAGAATGTTGTTGATGCTGGAAACATTTTGGTCCAGAAACCCTTTACGCACCGAAATTCCACAGGAAAGTGAGCCATGCGGTTTTGGTATGTTTTCTCTATCTGACCGATAAGCGACCGAAATGGCGCCGGTTCAGATACTTGCAAAAGTGGTAGTATTTCCGTTCATAACCTCTCACGGACCGGTATTTGACCGGAGAGTACGCTTCCTGATTCGTGGTAATTTTCTCCATTCTAACCCAAAAGCAACCGTAATGTCACGGAACAGAATGTTGATAATGCTGGTAACATTTCTGTTCAAAACCCCATACGCACCGTCATTCCACAGGGAAGTGTGGCCTGCGGTTTTGGTATTTTTTCTCATTCTGACCGATGAGCGGCCGAAATGCCGCCGATTTGGATTCTTGCAAAAGTGGTGGTATTCCGGTTTATAACCTCCAACGGACCGGTATTTCACCGAGGAGTGCGCTTTCTGATTTGTGGTAACTTTTTTCATTTCTCCCGAAACGCAACCGTAATCTCCTCGAACACAACGTTGATAATGCTGGTAACATTTTGATTCCGAAACCCTACATGCACCGAAATTTCACAGGAGAGTGCGCCAAGCGGTTTTGGTGTTTCCCTCATTCTGACCGATAATTCACTGAAATACCGCCGATTAGAAGTTTTGCAGGAGTGGTGATATTTTGGTTGAAAACTCATTACGGACCGGTATTTGACCGACGAGCACGCTTTTTGTTTTCAGGTACTTTCTTTCATTCTAAGCAAGAATCAACCGTAATGTCACCGAACAGAATGTTGTTAATGCTGAAAACATTTTGGTTCAGAAACCCTATACGCACCGAAATTCCACAGGAGAGTGAACCTTGCGGTTTTGGTATGTCTTCTCTATCTGACCCATAAGCGACCGAGGTGGCGCCGGTTAAGAAACTCGCAAAAGTGGTGATATTTCGGTTCACAACCTCTCACGGACTGGTATTTGACCGCAGAGTGCGCTTCCTGACTTGTGGTAACTTTTTTCATTTCTTCCGAGAAGCAACTGTAATGTCCCCGAACACAATGTTGATAATGCTGGTAACATTTTGGTGCAAAACCTTATACGCACCGAAATTCCACAGGAAAGTGAGCCCTGCGGTTTCGGTATTTTTCCTCATTCTGACCGATAAGCCACCTCAATGCCACCGATTAGAAGTTTTGCAAAAGTAGTGATGTTTTGGTTTACAACTTATTACGGACCGGTATTCGATCGAATAGTACGCTGTTCGTTTCATGGTACTTTTTTCCATTCTAACCAAAAATCAACCGTAATGTCACCGAACAGAATGTTGTTAATGCTGGTAACATTTTGGTTCTGGAACCCCATATGCACCGAAATTTCACAGGAGAGTGCGCCAAGCGGTTTCGGTGGTCTTCTCATTCTGACTGGTAATTCACCGAAATACCGCCGATTAGAAGTTTTGCAAAAGTGGTGATATTTTGGTTTACAACTCATTACGGCCCGGTATTTGACCGAGGAGTACGCTCCTTGTTCTCTGGTACTTTCTTCCATTCTCACCAAAAAGCAACCGTAATGTCACCGAACAGGATGTTGTTAATGCTGGGAACATTTTGGTTCAGAAACCCCATACGCACAGAAATCCCACAGGGAAGTGAGGCCTGCGGTTTTGGTATGTTTCCTCTATCTGCCTGATAAGCGACCGAAATGCCGCCGATTAGGATACTCGCAAAAGTGTTGATATTCCGGTTCATAACCTCTCACGGACCGGTATTTGACCGACGAGTACGCTTTCCGATCCGTGGTAATTTTTTCCATTTCCACTGCAAAGCAGCCATCATGTCACCAAACAAAATGTTAATAATGCTGGCAACATTTTGGGTCAGAAACCCTATACGCACCGAAATTCCACAGGAAAGTGAGCCCTGCGGTTTTGGTATTTTTTCTCATTCCGACCAATAAGTGACCGAAATGCCGCCGATTAGAAGTTTCGCGAAAGTGGTGATATTTTGGTTTACAACTGATTACGGACCGGTATTCGACCGAGCAGTACGTTTCTTGTTCTCTGGTACTTTCTTCCATTCTCACCAAAAAGCAACCGTGATGTCACGGAACAGAATGTTGTTAAGGGGCTATACCAGTATGACACTGGAAAAAAATCGATTTTTTTTTACTAATTCTATAGTTTATACTTCCAACAACATTCTGTGAAAGTGGCAAGGTCGTGTCTTGAATAGTTTTTGAATGGCAGCGTTCTAAAGGCGACCGCTCACAGGTATGAATCGCTTCATCTTCCTATAGACGGAGTTAGTGTATAATTACTCGAATCCTTCGCATTGTCAACTGTACGTAGGTAATATTGGGCGCCTATATTAGGGTGGGCCGAAAAAACTCAACTTTTTTTTCTCGAGTCGCTATACCGTGGGAAAGTTGCGATTTGGAATGACAAAAAATATACAAAAAAAATCAATAAAAAATATCGGTGTCTTCCGGTCGCGCAAAGCCCCCAAAGTTCATAAAAATAGGTGAAAATCAACTATTCCACGTGAATTTTCGAAATAAGTAGAGATATTATGATTCGAACGCTATAGCTGTAATCAATCAATGATGAAATCATCACCAACGATTGTGGAAAATTACCGGAATCATTCAATGCATTCAGTTTACCCATTAGCATCAAATTCATGCGGAATATTGAGGAAGTAAGTGCATCCGTGCACTGACAGAAACAATGTAGCTGAATTTGAGTCCGAGTCCATTCTGTAGTCACTGTAACTGTATTATGACCATAAAAATGTGCAATAGATATGACCGAACTCGTGTGGATCCCTCAGAGAGAGAAGAAAAATGGAATCAGTATTACTTTCTTTATTTGATACGATGTATAGAATTAAGAAACCTTTATTAGTCTGAGTGTTCTCTGTTGAAATATTTTATCTCTTTCCTACATGACTCTTCCCATTTCCCTCATTCATTGCCTCTATTCACTCAATTCTAATCGATTGTCTCTGTTCTATGTCTTCATGATTATGAATGTTGTACTTACTTCCACAGTAACCTCAATAACAACATGACTTCCGCAACTACAAAACTCAAATTCAATTGCATTCTCTTCTCAATGTGTGATTGCCGTGTTTATTGATCTGACAATTATAAGAAATTCCTGTCTTGTTACTACATAATATAAATATATTACTACGTGAAGAAATTGAGAATATTGACCCAGCTCAGGTTGAGGATGGTAAAATACGATTAACTCCTGGGCGCCCAAAATGTACAAACGTCCTTGCTCCTGCCTTCTTTTGTTATCATTATGCCATTTTTGCTGCAGCTCTCATGCGTTGACATCTTCATGTTATTTTACGTTTAGTATTGTGCAGTGTTGTGTTGTAAAGTTTTTCAGATACATAATGGCAGCCTCAAAGGAAATGATCATTATCAGGAAGCGCTACCAAGTAGTGCTCCTAGTAAAAGTACTACCAAGTCGCTCCCATTTCCATACATAAATGAAGCCATATATGTACAGAAGATTTTTAACTGTATAAGTGAATGGGAGCACCACTGCCAGAAGCGCTGCCTTGATTTTGCTGGCTGGGTAATTTATCTGTGAAGGTTAATAACAAAAGTGTCAGTTTTTCAAACGTGGCTCATAAAGTAGCTGATGAAATAAAGAGTTCGTTTGAGAAAGCATCTAACTATAGATTATCAACCTTCGCAGATAAATTATACTGTTCTTAGAAACAGCACCGAATCACGTCTTCATGCGTGGGAAGTATATTTTGCACAAAATCTCTGGGTTTACCAAATATAGGGCACTCAAAGACATTTCTCGTGATCATTTTCTTTGAGGCTGCCATTATGTATCTCAAAAACTTCACAACACAACACTGCACAACACTAAACGTGAAATAACATGAAGATGTCAACGCATGAGAGCTTCAGCAAAAATGGCATAATGATAAGAAAAAAAGAGCAAGGGCGTTTATACATTTTTGGCACCCAGGGGTTAATCGTATTTTACCATCCTCAACCTGAGCTGGGTCAATATTCTCAATTTTTCCACGTCGTAATATATTTATATTATGTAGTGACAAAACACGGATTTCTTATGATTTTCAGATTAATAAACACGGCAATCACACATTGAGAACAGAATGCAATCGAATTTGAGTTTTGTAGTTGCAGAAGTCACGTTCTTATTGAGGTTACTGTGGAAGTAGGTGCAACATTCATAATCATAAAGACCGTGACGTTATTTTTCAAATACCTTGTCACATGGAATTTTTGAATATTCTTCTCTCCCTCGTCGATGACGCGAAGTAGAATTATAACCGTCAAGAGAGACTCCCATCATAACATCATGAGAAATTTGCATTGTATCAAGTCTCTCGAGGACATCTCAGCCGTGTGATTGTCGACTGATATGAATTCGTATTATTTCTCTCGCTTTCTCGCTTTCTTCTTTCTTCTCTTTCTCTAGCCGCTTGGGAAATTTGCTTGGCGGGGCACGGGTATATAGATTGAAGGGCAAGGATCACCATGAGGGGAGAAAGAGGGGAACATATGCCGCCACTGCCGTACGACGAAATACATGTGGAGCCCGGCCTGATCCATGAAGGGAAATTTCCACGCCGCCGGTGCTTTCGCTATCGACAACCATGGGGCCACGTACTAGTGAAAATATGTGTCGAATTCGCCAATAGCGCCACCGGTGGCCTAATCTTGAATTATGCAAATAAGAGGGGACGGAAATTAGCTCACCTGCTCTCGACAATGAGAAGACGGGCAGCCTCGATCTTGACGGCAATTAGTAACGTATAGTACGTAACGTGAGAGTGAAATTGTAATTCAGTGCCACGTGCCTGCAAGGAACACGGATTTCTAAAAACTCCACGTCCGAGAGCCGGTGAGTTCCGTCCTCCATTATTAATAATTGATAGTGGAATTCGTCGTGGCGGATCCCTCTTTTCTTCTTCCATATTAGCTTCTCGCCTGGGACGCCGAGGTTCCCAGCGAGAGTTGAAGACAAAAGTAGAGGAAAGCGCGTGCTGGACTGATCAGTGCATGTAAGGTTTCCTCGCCTGCACTGTTTGGCCAGCTTGGGTCCCTTATAAATTATTTTTGTATCGAGTCAGGCGCCTCTCGCCGGCTGAAGTCCTCTCAATTTCATAGGAAAACTTGTAGCAACTCTCTCTTCATTATATGTTTCATCGAAATGGAACCCGTGTGATTCACTTTTCTCACTACACACCCAAGTTCCCCCTTTACCCACTCCCACCTGCGCGGTCTGGGTTAGTCTCGGGTCATTTATGGGCTCACGATAATTGCTTTCGCGGTCTACGTGATAAAGATGTACTCTCGACTTCGATGGTCCCCTTCTGGGACTATCCAGCGCCCTTTTCAAGCCCATTTTGAACATTAATTTTGTCTCGCTGTGCGACAGGGGGAAAATTTATAACGGCTGGCAGAGCTAGCCTACCTGAATTTATTTCTCGTAGAAAAACAGGCGTTATAAGACATATAACAGAGACAATCAATTAGAATTGAGTAAATGAAGGCAATAAATAAGAGAAATGGAAAGGGTCATGTAGGGAAGAGATAAAATATTCCAACAAAAAACATTCAGGGTCGGTGCCGAATCAACGAAAAACCAAATCAACGAAAAAAAAATTAACTAGCAGTATGAAGTTGTCATTTTGTTGCAGTATGAAATGAAATTAGTCAGAGATCATTGATTAAATTGAACGAGAATTCTTCATGTTGACCTATTCACTGCACCCGTTTATTACAGTAGACACGTAATTCATCATTCTGATGGAATTATTCATGATCTTCCTAATAGATCGGTACAATCAAACTGTTTCAAACGTCTGTAGAGAATCAAAATCGGTTTGTTGTTATCATGAACATAACCATACCATAATTATAAACATAACAAAGGGAAATTAAGTGTACCGTGGGGTTGTGTTAGCAAATCAATGTTTTTCACTTTTCGTTTAATTCAATCAATGATCTATGACTAATTTCATTTCATACTGCAACAGAATGACAACTTCATACTGCTAGTAAATTTTCTTTCGTTGATTTGATTTTTCGTTGATTCGGCACCGACCCAACATTCAGACTAATAAAGGTTTCTTTATTCTATACATTGTATTAAATAGAGAAAGTAATACTAATTCCATTTCTCTCCTCTCTCTGAGGGATCCACACGAGTTCGGTCATATCTATTGCACATTTTTATGGTCATAATACAGTTACAGTGACTACAGAATGGACTCGGACTCAAATTCAGCTACATTGTTTCTGTCAGTGCACGGACGCACTTACTTCCTCAATATTCCGCATGAATTTGATGCTAATGGGTAAACTGAATGCATTGAATGATTCCGGTGATTTTCCACAATCGTTGGTGATGATTTCATCATTGATTGATTACAGCTATAGCGTTCGAATCATAATATCTATACTTATTTCGGAAATTCACGTGAAATAGTTGATTTTCACCTATTTTTCCGAACTTTGGGGGCTTCGCGTGACCGGAAGACATCGATATTTTTTATTGATTTTCTTTCTATATTTTTTGTAATTCCAAATCGCAACTTTTCCGCGGTACAGCGACTCGAGAAAAAAAAGTTGAGTTTTTTCGGCCCACCCTAGCCTATATAGCTGTACTGTATGGTGTACCGTATGGGCCAGGCATAGCAGATTAGATGGAGTGGGAGCTGTCGGCCGCGAGCTGTCGACCGCAGGGGTTATGTTTTGACAGGGACTGTGCCTGAACAAAACGACCGAACTATTTGGATATTTTCTCCATAAAAACATGCTAAAATGAGATGATGATGATATCTAAAGACATGAATTTGTAGTATTTGAGACGAGGAATTCGAAAATGGAAGATTTTTCACGATAGGAGGTCGTTCTCATAGGATTTTTTGCAGAGAAACGAGGAGTTATATATTGGTTCTAACGAATTTCATCACCTACTGATGGGACGACGTCCGATTCGGAGGATGAAATGCATCAATTCTTATAGGATTTTGTCTGAGGAATCCGATGGTATAGGATTCATTTTGGTACGTGGCCGTTTCCATGGAGTTTTCGTCGAGAGAAGGGGAGATTTTTGTGAATTTCCACAAGAATTTGCATGAATCTCGTTATTTAAAGACAAGTCGACGTCCGATTCTTAGGGTAAAATCTATGGATTCTCATGAGGAATTGTCTGCAGAATCCAGTGATATACGGCTCACTCCGGTACCCGACCGTTCTCAAGGAGCCGATGGAAGAATTTGCATAATTTCGATTATTCCGTCAAATACCAGCCAACGCGTTACGTGAAAAATCAAGAACCTGGCAGCGTACCGGAATGAGCCGTATATCATCGGATTCTGTAGACAATTCCTCATCAATATCTATTGATTCCGCTCCAAGAATCGGACGTCGACTTGTCTTTAAATAACGAAATTCATGCAAATTCTGTGGAGATTGACAAAAATCTCCCCTCCTCTCGACGAAAACTCTATGAAAACGGCCGCGGACCGCAATGAGCTATACACCATTGAATTTCTTAGACGATTTCCTATAAGAATTGATGCATCTCATTCCTCCAATCGAACGAGAACCCTGCGGCCGATGGAAGAATTTGCATATGTATTGATAATTCCGTCAAATACCAGTCAACGACTTTTGGCGTGAAAAATCAAGAACACGGCCGCGTAACGGGATGAGCCGTATATCACTGGATTTTGCAGACAATTCCTCTTGAAAATCCATAGATTTTACCCCAAAAATCGGACGTCGACTTGTCTTTAAATAACGAGATTCATGCAAATTCTGTGGATATTCACAAAAATCTCCCCTTCTCTCGACGCAAACTCCATGAAAACGGCCGCGTACCAAAATGAATCATATACCATCGGATTCCTCAGACAAAATCCCATAACAATTGATGCATTTTATCCTCCGAATCGGACGTCGTCTCTTCAGTAGGTGATGAAATTCGTTAGAACCAATATATAACTCCTCGTTTCTCTGCAAAAAATCCTATGAAAACGACCTCGTATCGTGAAAAATCTTCCATTTTCGAATTCCTCGTCTCAAATACTACAAATTCATATCTTTAGATATCATTTCCATCCCATTTTAGCATGTTTTTATGGAGAAAATATCTAAATAGTTCGGTCGTTTTGTTCAGGTACAGTCCCAGCCAAAACATAACCCCCGCGCCCGACAGCTCGCGGCCGACAGCTTCCACTTCATCAGATTAGCAATTTTTATGGCAAATATAATTTCATTTAGCGAAAATCAATAGTTGAAACTTGAAACGCGTTTTTCTCAGAACGACATTTCTCAAAATTGCTGACATCATAACTCGAAGAGAAATTGACCGTTCGACTTCAAATTGAGACTGAGTATTCTTGAATATATTTACTATACAATGACCTACGATCTTTTTAATTAGTTGGAAATTGTCAATTCGGCATTGACAAAAGGACCATTTTTTCACCCCAAAAAACGGAATTATTTTCAGAACGACCCCATTTTGTTGATCTTTGTTATTTTTCAGAAATCGTAGGTCATTGTATAGGAAATACCTTCAACTTTGATAAACTCTTTCGATTTTTCTGTTCCAAGCACTCATTCAGCTGGAATCGTGTCAGCAGTCGGGGAACTTTTTTTTTTACACCTCCGAAGACAGCCCATAACTTCCTCATTTTTCAATATTTTTGTGGAAAAAAAATCTCAAAATATAGCTGGAAATATACATTATTACGAGGGTGGATTGATAAGTTTCCGGCCTGACCAAGAAAAACAACGTTTTTAAGAATTTTTTTTTTTTATTTCTCAACATAATCTCCTCCAAGGCTGATACATTTCCCATAGCGGTGTTCTAGTCTAGTAATGCCATCTCTATAGACTGATTCGTCAAGCTCCTCAAAATACCCATTTACAGCTTCGATTACTTCTTCATTGTCCGCAAATCTCTTACCGCCAAGCCATTTTTTGAGGTTAGGAAACAGATAATAGTCACTCGGGGCTAGGTCTGGAGAGTAGGGAGGGTGCGGCATTAATTCAAACTTCGGATCGTTGATCTTAGCCATCGCAACGATTGACGTGTGCGCTGGTGCGTTATCGTGATGAAACAAGATTTTTTTCTCCGCCAGATGAGGTCGTTTAATTTTCACTTCGTGGCTCAAACGTTGCAATAAGTCTGCGTAGTATTGACCAGTGATAGTTTTACCCTTTTCAAGGTAATCAATGTATATAATACCTCTTGCATCCCAAAAAATAGTAGCCATAACCTTGTTCGCCGAAAAAATTGTTTTTGCCTTCTTTGGAGTTGGTTCCCCTGGTCCAATCCACTGTTTAGACTGTTCTTTGGTTTCAGGAGTGTAGTGGTGGACCCAAGTTTCGTCAACGGTTACGAATCGACGCAAAAATCCGCTTGGATTACGCTTATACAACGCCAAATTGGCGGTAGAAATGTTCTTTCGAATCAATTTTTGGTCGACTGTTAGCAAACGCGGCACCCATCTTGCACAGAGCTTTTCCATATACAAATGTTGGTGCAAAATATTTTGTACACGTTCATATGACATCTTACAGGTCTCAGCTGTCTCACGAACTTTTAATCTGCGATCTTTCAGCACTATTTGATGGATTTTTTCGATCATATCTGGAGTTGTGACCTCAATGGGGCTTCCTGAGCGAGGCTCATCAGAGGTGCTCACACGACCCTTTGCAAACTCGGAAACCCACTGCTTAACGGTTGAATATGGTGGGGAGGATGTCCCCAGTGTTGAGTCCATCTCTTCTTTAATTTCCTCCGGCGTTAACCCCTTCAAATAAAAGTATTTGATGACAGCACGATTTTCCAGCTTTTCCATTTTTACGAAAAACACAGAGGCGTCTTGGTCAGCGTGCTCTCAAAACTAAACTAACATGGCGATCGGACTGAAACTATAGCTACAAGCTATCTAAGGATGGTACTATAGAACGCCACCTCAAGGTAGGCCTAGTGGCGCCATCTCTTGGTCAGGCCGGAAACTTATCAATCCACCCTCGTATGTCCAAAAAACTTAAAAACTTTCTATCGAGTACTTTCTTTCGCAACAATTCGCGAAAATCTCCTAATTTTCCATGGATTACACTGGTATAGCCCCTCAATGCTGGTGACATTTTGGTTGAGAAACCCTATACGCACCGGAATTGCATAGGAAAGTGAGCCAAGCGGTTTTGATATTTTTTCTCATTCTAGCCGATGAGTGACCGAAATGCCGTCAAATCAGAAGCGTCCCAAGAGTAGTGATATTTTGGTTCATAACCTCTTATTAACCGGTATTTGACTCGATTTGACCGCTCTCTGATTTGAGGTAATTTCTTTCATTCTCACCAAAAAGCAATCGTAATCTCTCCGAACAGAATGTTGACAATCTTGGTGACAGTTTGGTTGAAAACCCTATACGCATCGAAATCAAACAGAAAAGTGAGCCATGCGGTTTTGGTATTCTTCCTCATTCTAACCGATAAGTGACCGGAATGCCGACAAATCAGGATTGTTCCAAGAGTCGTGATATTTTGGTTCATAACCTTATATTGACCGGTATTTGACCGAAGAGTACGCCTTCTGATTTGAGGTAAGTTTTGCAATTCTCACCAAAAAGCAACCGTAATTTCACCAAACAGAATGTTGAAGATACTAGTAACATTTTGGTTCGAAACCAGATACACACCGAAATTCAACAGAAAAGTGAGCCATGCGGTTTTGGTATTTTTTCTTATTGTGGCCAATAAGGGACCGAAATGCTACCGATCAGGATTTCCACAAAAGTGGTGATATTGCGGTTCATAACCTCTTACGGGCCGTTTTTTGACCGGAGAGTACGTTTTCTGATCTTGGTACTTTTTTCCATTCTCACCAAAAAGCAATCGTCATTTCATCAAACAGAATGTTGAAGATACTGGTAACATTCTGGTTCAAAACCCCTTACGCACCAAAATTCAACAGAACAGTGAGCCATGCGATTTTGGTATTTTTCCTCATTCTAACCGATAAGTGACCGAAATGCCGCCAAATCAGGATTTCTCCAAGAGGGGTGATATTTTGGTTAATAACCTTTCATTGACCAGTATTTGACTGAAGAGTGATTCTGACAACGCTTTCTGATTTGTGGTAATTTCTTCTATCCTCACCAAGAAGCAATCGTAATTTCACCAAACAGAATGTTGATCATGCCGGTGACATTTTGATTCAAAAACCGCACACGCACCGAAATTCGACCGAGCAGCACGCTCCCCGATTTGGTCGTCTTGTGGTCACTCTCCGGTCAAAAAAAGTCACAAAGCAACCGAAATCTTTCGGTCATTTTTTGGTGAAACCAAAATCGCTAGGGGTCATATGTTTTTAGTATACCCTAAGTGCTCAGTGACTATCCTTATTTTGGAATGTTTTTCAAACTTGCTATAATTGATCGATGTTTTTTCGTGGATTCCAATTTTTAATTACAAGGCATTATTTACTGACTAAATTTACATTCATGTTATGATAACCTTGAATAACCTGTAATTAATCCATCTCGTATTCCCACACAGCACGCGTTTCTTGAAGATATCTAAAAGAATACTCAATTGAGAGATTTTCAAGAACGTTCTTGGAGAGTTCTTAAAGATATCTCTCAGAAGTGTTGGAAAAACATCCCTGGGAGATTTCTGAAAGATGTCTCGATTCAAGACATCTCCAAGACGACCATGCGAGATATCTTAGAGATATCTCTGAAAAGCGTTTGGAAGATATTTTCCTGGAAGACTTCAACGAAATATGTTTCAGAAGATAAGAATATTCACTCATAGGTTGAGGAATGTGGAGTTGGCAGATGCCCGTATCGTTCCTTATTGATGGATAGAAGAAGTCCAATATCGCGGGCAATGGCGAATAACTTTTATTTAAAAAGTATAATCCGACGTTTCGACCGAGTTTCGGCCATTTTCAAGGATAATACATAATCATGATGGTGAAGGATTTGTCTGTTCCATCGTCGTTGAAAAACCTCGTTGACAGGAAGACAGAGGTAGAATAAGAATATTCACTCATAGGTTGAGGAATGTGGAGTTGGCAGATGCCCGTATCGTTCCTTATTAATGGATAGAAGAAGTCCAATATCGCGGGCAATGGCGGATAACTTTTATTTCAAAAGTATAATCCGACGTTTCGACCGAGTTTCGGCCATTTTAAAGGATAATACATAATCATAATGGCGAAGGATTTGTCTGTTCGATCGTCGTTAAAAAACCTCGTTGACAGGAGGACAGAGGTAGAATAAGACTATTCACTCATAGGTTGAGGAATGTGGAGTTGGCAGATGCCCGTATCGTTCCTTATTAATGGATAGAAGAAGTCCAATATCGCGGGCAATGGCGAATAACTTTTATTTAAACAGTATAATCCGACGTTTCGACCGAGTTCCGGCCATTTTCAAGGATAATACATAATCTGTGAAATCACAGTGTAAAATAAGTACAAAATTGAGGTTTAACATAGTAAATTATCAGAAAAATTATCACAAGAATTACATTTCATGATAGTCTCGTATCATTATTATGTGTCGGAAAAATTTGAAGTAATAGTAATAATAATTGTGGTAATAATAGTCCGGTAACTGTGCGTTACTGTTGCCCCGCGTGTATATAACGATGAAGAACATATCTTGTATATAAAACAATAGATATATATGATATATAAAAAGATAAATATATGTACACACAAGAGTATATATATATTGTATATAAGACCATGTTGAATATCAACAGGGTTTATTGAGAGATTCTTACGATTTTGGTCTTATCGTGTGTTATGAAATCTTGGTGGATGGGCCTGAGAAAAGAACATTTTTGTTGGCAGAATTCTTTCAACAAATCATCTCTTTTTTCATGAGCAATTTTTGATTGGGAACGAAGCTAGGAGCGTCAAGGTCGAGGTCTTACCTGAAAAAATTGGAACCCGAACGAAGATGAGTTCCTGACGAACGAGGAAGTGACTTTGCGTCGAAGACTTTTTCGAGACGCTCAGTCAACTTTCGAAGTGAGGGGGCCGAATCTGAGTCCAGGGAGACAATTTTTGAGGGGGGGGGGGGACGAGACCCTCGCGCTCTGCCCGACTCAACCAACTTTGGTTGCAGACCCTCTCAAGATAGAAGTAGAGAGGGCAGCAGAGGGAGTGTAAAGAAATCCCAAGAATTATTCAAGACTGAAAAAAGGTTGAAGAATGAGAACAGAATTGGTCATGACATTGAATATGAAATATGACCACCAATCAAATGAGAGAGAGTTTCAATGAATATTCTCTCGTAATTATCCGGGAATTTAGGAACTTGAGAAGTTTGGTGATTTTGAAGAATTAACAATTTGAAAGAATTATCTTCAAACATATTTTTGCTCTTTGAGAATTCTAATTCTTTCAGGAAACCATTGAGAGACGATGTAAATTTGAGTTTGAAGAGAATAAGAGGAATCGAACCTCCTTTGTACATCCATGTAATCGGATTAAAAGAATAATTTCAATAATCGATGAAGCGTGTTGTTGTGTTATATTTAATTGGCCTTGAGAAGCTGTGTTATCAAATCGTATGATCATGGCGTTCTTCAGATGGAAATTGAATTATTTCGTATTAAATTTTCGTATCAAAATTGTACATCTTGTGAAGTAATCACAGATCATGAGATATGGAATATTCACATATCGAATTTTTGGACAAGATTTCAGTAGTCAACATAATTCATTTATGGTGATGAACCATTAATGATGTGAAAGTCCATGTCCTCATTCAAAAAATTTCTGATAAACGGTCTCAAGGGATTGACTAGTGGTTCGACCCTATGATAAATACATCGACGAAATTATAATACACGTATAACGTACGACACAAATATTTATATGTATATATATGTATATATGTATGTATATATATAGAGACACGTTACCCGGTACGCGTGAGGCGCGTGCCGTTACGACGAAAATATTTACAAGTTCAGAAAGACGACGGTCGACGAATAGAACAGCGAAATTTTCAATTTTAATCGGATGTATGTGTTTCTCCCTCTCTTTATAGTAATGATTAATTGGCAAATTCTGTGCCTTCTGATGCGGAATCCTCGTGAAAATCCTGTGACTCTCATCTTATTCAGTATGTGTTTTTTTCCTTTTTTTTCTTCCTATATGTTATAAATCAAATGAAGAAAAAAATCCCGGGATTATAAAAAATGTAAACATATAACGGAACATGGTTACGTTATGGGACCAGAAATGACTTTGAAATTTCATAGTAGACAAATTGAAATTGAGAATTATGAAGAAAAATTACAACAATCAGCAGATGGACAAATACTCACAGATATTTGTTCTTATTGCAGCCGTTTCAATTTTCTTCGGTGGGAGAGCATTAGTCTCGCGACGGATGATTTTTTAAAAGGATTTTAGAATTTTTTGACTAGCATCGGAGTTTAATAAATATATAAATAAATAAGTTAATTGATATATATTCTCATACTGAAACATAAGTGAGGACGAGGAACACTATGTGAGGAACATTATTTTCTTCTTCTCCATGAGATGTAACTTTCACGTAGGACTGAAGAAGAAAAGTACACGGCACTTGTCGTCGACAATTAGAGAGATTCGAATGCGAGTGTTCGTAGATCACACGTTTTGTATGAAGAGAGAGGGGGGGGAGAACACATACATTCGAGCATAATTTCTAAATGGATCGATGAAGACGAAAATGACTTTGGTCATGTTACCGACATACCTTATACGTTTTCGCGGTTATTTTGAATTTTTCTCTTTTTCACCAATAACGGTTTGATTATAGAGTTATATTCACCGTGCAACGATGCACATTCTTTGTGCGAATTGATGGCATTTTCGTTAGATTTTATATGCAGTTTTTCCGCAAATAGCCTTTTATAATAATTAGGTTCGATGTCGAGGACCTCGGCGTTGGCGTAGTCGAACAAATGTTGATAGCCGACACTGTGTCTTGTTAAGGCATTTGGACGCTCCGTGGTGGAGGTTAAATTTCGCGAATGTTCGTGGAGTCGTTTTTTGAGTTGTCTATAGGACTGACCCACGTATACGGCCTCGCAATCGTTGCAATTAACCTTGTAAACAGTATTGATGGTATTTTCTTTCTTGGTTTTATCTTTCGGCGGTTTTATAACATGACAAAGAGTGTTTTTACTTTTATTGACAACTCGAAAATAAGGATTGAGAATGTTTTTTGGTTTTTTATCTAGCTGTTTTATATAGGGAATTACAAAATATGGTTTGTCGGCACCATCAGCTGGATTATTGTTATCGTCGTTGGTGATAGATGGTAAATTCTCTCCAATTGTGGATGGTAGTTGTTGTACTCCACTCGTAGAGGGTAAATTTTCATCGACACACATAAGTGAGAAATCCGAGTTGCTTGTCGAAGGAAGATCTGTACAATTTGTAGCTGGCAAATTTACTTCGCTGGTAGACGGCAAATATTCACCATTTATAGTTGGTGGAAGTGAATTATAGCAATTAACCTCGGTGTTGTAGGTTTATTCGTGACGGAACTTTTTTAATCTTCTTTTCATGTAACAGTTGATAAACTTCAAGGGATAACCATTATTGATGAGTTCGCTCCTCACGATTTGGATATTGTTGGTATGGTGTTTTTTATGAGACAGGAGAATCGCTCGATCGATCAAGTTATACACTATTGCGATTTTCTGTTTGATAGGATGAGAAGAGGAAAAATTAAGAGATCTATCCGAGACATATGGTTTTCTAAACCAATTGGTGGATAGTGTTTTTCCATTATTTTCCTTCGATATGGTTATATCGAGAAAATTTAGTTGATCGTTGGTTTCTTCTTCCATCGTCAATTTGAGTCTCTCATGAAAGTTATTGCATGTTCGAAAAACCTCGTTAATATCCAAATCTGAGGGGCAAACTAACAAAATGTCATCTACGTATCTACCGTAGTAGATAATACGATCGTAATTTTGGAGACAAAAGGTTTACAATCGATCCATTACAAGATTTGCGATGATTGGTGAAATGATACCACCCATAGGTGTACCGAAAGCTTGTTTATTATATTGACCGTCATAGGTGAAGTATATGTTGTCAAATATTGCCCTGACAGCACTCAGAAATACTTTTTCACTCATTAGAGTGTGTGTTGCTATTGCTGGCCAACTTTCTTCTATATAAGTGACAGCTAGTTCCATGGGAACATAGTTGAATAACGAAGTAACATCGAAAGAATAGAGTTTCATCGGGACCTGACTATGTAAAGATGTTAATTTTTCAACTAGTTCGAAGCTGTTTTTGATTGAATGTCTTGGAGGAGGTAATGAAACTTTAAGAATATTGAAAATATGAAGTTCAACTGGCCTGAGGGGCCCATTGACGTTTGAAACTATTATTCTGAGTGGGTTTCCCGGTTTGTGGATTTTGGGAAGACCATATGCTTTCGGTATTTCTCCGTTACTGATGTTAAGACGTCTGCGAAGTCGTTCCTCGATGTAACCTAATCCCTGCCATTTCGTGAGCATACCAATTCTTAAGTGATTTAATTTACTGGTTGGGTCTCTGTTAACAGGCAGGTACGTGGTCTCGTCTGATAAAAGGTTGGTCATTTTATCATGGTATACAGATCGGTCCATAATAACGTTAGTGTTGCCTTTATCGGCCTTCAACACTATTAGGTTTTCATGTTGACGTAGAAAACGTTTGGTAGAGTTATAATTTTCTACCATTTTTCGATCTTTCACGTCTAATTGTAAAGGAACTGAGTTAGAACGATGATAGAGTTGGATTAGCTCAGTTCTCAAGGAATTGACTTGTTCCTTGGGAATGAGATAATTCTTATTCTCAAATTCTTTGAAGACGTCGAGCCACGGTATCCTTGCGTTGTTGTCATACGAGAGACTAAATTTGTTGTTGTTGGAAAGTATGGTTTCTACATCTTCAGGGATCTGGACGGTCGATAAATTCACCAGCCATCTTTTATTATTAGGACTCATATTTGGAGTCTTGTGGATACCTTTATGTTTCTGGATGAGTGAATTGACCTTCCCTTCCAGTGCCCTGCGATGGGATATATTCCTATTACGTGTGTTGGTATGAATTTTGCTCAGAATGGTCGAGAAGTCTGTTTCATCGAGAATCGAGAACAGATTCAACTGAATGTTCATCATGTTATTATACATATGCCATTTTTCGGCATATTTGTCCTTAATTGTGATAATTAATAATCTTCTCTTTTCCTTTTCGAGCCGAGAGGATAGAATTTTCCTCCATCGATCCATCATAAGAAAGTTATAATGAGACTTATACATATTCTTGATAAAATCAGGTACGACGTCCTCTCGTTTACATTGGTTGAGAAACCATAGGTGTTCGCTGATAGAACTGTGTTTCCTCACGACACGGCTATACGTCGGAAGAAGTCTGTACGCATCAAATCCATATTTTTCTCTGACGTACCATAATGGCGAAGGATTTGTCTGTTCCATCGTCGTTAAAAAACCTCGTTGACAGGAGGACAGAGGTAGAATAAGAATATTCACTCATAGGTTGAGGAATGTGGAGTTGGCAGATGCCCGTATCGTTCCTTATTAATGGATAGAAGAAGTCCAATATCGCGGGCAGTGGCGAATAACTTTCATTTAAAAAGTATAATCCGACGTTTCGACCGAGTTTCGGCTATTTTCAAGGATAATACATAATCTGTGAAATCACAGTGTAAAATGAGTACAAAATTGAGGTATAACATAGTCAATTATCAGGACAATTATCACAAGAATTACATTTTATGATAGTGTCGTATCATTATTATGTGTCGGAAAAATTTGAAGTAATAGTAATAATAATTGTGGTAATAATAGTCCGGTAACTGTGCGTTACTGTTGCCCCGCGTGTATATAACGATGAAGAACATGTATTGTATATAAAACAATAGATATATTATATATGAAAAGATAAATATATGTACACACAAGAGTATATATATATTGTATATAAGACCATGTTGAATATCAACAGGGTTTATTGAGAGATTCTTACGATTTTGGTCTTATCGTGTGTTATGAAATCTTGTTGGATGGGCCTGAGAAAAGAACATTTTTGTTGGAAGAATTCTTTCAACAAATCATCTCTCTTTTTATAAGCAACTTTTGATTGGGAACGAAGCTGGGAGCGCCAAGGTCGAGGTCTTACCCGAAAAAATTGGAACCCGGACGAAGATGAGGTCCTAACGAACGAGGAAGTGACTTTGCGTCGAAGACTTTGTCGAGACGCTAAGTCAACTTTTGAAGCGAGGGGGCCGAATCTGAGTCCAGGGAGACAATTTTTGAGGGGGGGGGGGGTGCGAGACCCTCGCGCTCTGCCCGACTCAACCAACTTTGGTTGCAGACCCTCTCAAGATAGAAGTAGAGAGGGCAGCAGAGGGAGTGTAAAGAAATCCCAAGAATTATTCAAAACTGAAAAAAGGTTGAAGAATGAGAACAGAATTGGTCATGACATTGAATATGAAATATGACCACCAATCAAATGAGAGAGAGTTTTGATGAATATTCTCTGGTAATTATTCGGGAATTTAGGAACTTGAGAAGTTTGGTAATTTTGAAGAATTAGCAATTTGAAAGAATTATCTTCAAACATATTTTTGCTCTTTGAGAATTCTAATTTTTTCAGGAAACCATTGAGAGAAGATGTAAATTTGAGTTTGAAGAGAATAAGAGGAATCGAACCTCCTTTGTACATCCATGTAATCGGATTGAAAGAATAATTTCAATAATCGATGGAGCGTGTTGTTGTGTTATATTTAATTGGCCTTGAGAAGCTGTGTTATCAAATCGTATGATCATGGCATTTCTCAGATCTGCAACCAAAGTTGGTTGAGTCGGGCAGAGCGCGGGGGTCTCGCCCCCCCGCCCCTCAAAAGTTGTCTCCCTGGACTCAGATTCAGCCGCCTCACTTCGAAAGTTGACTTAGCGTCTCGACAAAGTCTTCGACGCGAAGTCACTTCCTCGTTCGTCAGGACCTCATCTTCGTCCGGGTTCCAATTTTTTCGGGTAAGACCTCGACCTTGGCGCTCCTAGCTTCGTTTCCAATCAAAAGTTGCTTATAAAAAGAGAGATGATTTGTTGAAGGAATTCTTCTAACAAAAATGTTCTTTTCTCAGGCCCATCCACCAAGATTTCATAACACACGATAAGACCAAAATCGTAGGGATCTATCAATAAACCCTGTTGATATTCAACATGGTCTCATATACAATATATATATACTCTTGTGTTTACATATATTCATCTTTTTATATATAATATATCTATTGTTTTATATACAATATATGTTCTTCATCGTTATATACACGCGGAGCAACAGTAACGCACAGTTACCGGACTATTATTACCACAATTATTATTACTATTACTTCAAATTTTTCCGACACATAATAATGATACGAGACTATCATGAAATGTAATTCTTGTGATAATTTTTCTGATAATTTACTATGTTATACCTCAATTTTGTACTCATTTTACACTGTGATTTCACAGATTATGTATTATCCTTGAAAATGGCCGAAACTTGGTCGAAACGTCGGATTATACTTTTTATATAAAAGTTATTCGCCATTGCCCGCGATATTGGACTTCTTCTATCCATTAATAAGGAACGATACGGGCATCTGCCAACTCCACATGCCTCAACCTACGAGTGAATATTCTTATTCTACCTCTGTCCTCCTGTCAACGAGGTTTTTTAACGACGATGGAACAGACAAATCCTTCGCCATTATGATCATTTATTATCCTTGAAAATGGCCGAAACTCGGTCGAAACGTCGGATTATACTTTTCAAATGGAAGTTATTCGGCATTGACCGCGATATTGGACTTCTTCTATCCATTAATAAGGAACGATACGGGCATCTGCCAACTCCACATTCCTCAACCTATGAGTGAATATTCTTATTCTACCTCTGTCCTCCTGTCAACGAGGTTTTTTAACGACGATGGAACAGACAAATCCTTCGCCATTATGATCATTTATTATCCTTGAAAATGGCCGAAACTCGGTCGAAACGTCGGATTATACTTTTTAAATGGAAGTTATTCGCCATTGCCCGCGATATTGGACTTCTTCTATCCATTAATAAGGAACGATACGGGCATCTGCCAACTCCACATTCCTCAACCTATGAGTGAATATTCTTATTCTACCTCTGTCCTCCTGTCAACGAGGTTTTTTAGCGACGATGGAACAGACAAATCCTTCGCCATTATGATCATTTATTATCCTTGAAAATGACCGAAACTCGGTCGAAACGTCGGATTATACTTTTCAAATAAAAGTTATTCGCCATTGCCCGCGATATTGGACTTCTCCTATGCATTAATGAGGAACGATACGGGCATCTGCCAACTCCACATTCCTCAACCTATGAGTGAATATTCTTATTCTACCTCTGTCCTCCTGTCAACGAGGTTTTTCAACGACGATGGAACAGACAAATCCTTCGCCATTATGATCATTTATTATCCTTGAAAATGGCCGAAACTCGGTCGAAACGTCGGATCATACTTTTTAAATGAAAGTTATTCGCCATTGCCCGCGATATTGGACTTCTTCTATCCATTAATAAGGAACGATACGGGCATCTGCCAACTCCACATTCCTCAACCTATGAGTGAATATTCTTATTCTACCTCTGTCCTACTGTCAACGAGGTTTCTTAACGACGATAGAACAGACAAATCCTTCGCCATTATGATCATGTATTATCCTTGAAAATGGCCGAAACTCGTTCGAAACGTCGGATCATACTTTTTAAATAAAAGTTATTCGCCATTGCCCGCGATATTGGACTTCTTCTATCCATTAATTTCAGAAGATAAATTGTCAGCAGGTTTAGGTTATAAATACCTGATCATATGAATTGACATGAATAACACTCGGAATGTGCCTTTGATTATAATCGAATTACACATGTGATAATTCGGCCACAAATCGAAAGCTTGAAAAATCTATAAACATGCCAAGAGACATAACCTTTTAATACCCGCACTGGAATTAACGAATCTTCAAGACACAAATATTTTACAAATTACTGAACTTTTTACGCTCAATTTTATGTACAGCCTCCAAGTAAATTTCAAAAAATCCTCATCCATACTCATTGATAAGTTATTCTTCCATAACGTTGGGATAGAAATAATTTAGGAAGAATCTGTGGTATCCATGACCAACTTATCTGACATTTGTTTATATGATAACAGTTTTTCCAAAAGATCACTTCTACTCTGAAAATGTACACCACTGACATGATTCCACTGTGTTATATTGACAATCATAAGCATCAAAACCGAACTGTCTTTATAGCTCAGGTCATTGAAGCGTAAGTACATCGTAAGATATGCGGGTTCGATTCCCGCAACCTCAAGGATTGAGACAAAGTCAACTTCATAGGAGTGCCAGAGCGACAATTACGAATATGGGGGGAGGGAGGAGAAGGAAAAAGAAGAGGTGTTAGAATTTTTTCTCGTGAATAAATTCAAGCTCCTTCCAAGACATTTTTATGAATTTTCCAAGACATCTTTAAGAAATCTTGGAGAACTCTTTTAGATTTCTTAATTTCTTCTTAAAGATATCTTGGAGAAGTCTCCGAGACATCTTTTAGAAATCTATCCATGTTGCATAAGACATCTTTTCGAATACGAGAAGATATCTTTTAGAAAATTCTTCAAGACTTCTTGTACTTTTGGAAGATATCCTTCAGAATTCTAAAAGATATCTTCGTGTCTGTGTGGGTTTTCTTGAATAACATGTAATTCATCCATCTCGTATTGTCATATTATCTTTTCACGTATCGTGATTCAGATTACAATAGAATCAACTAATTCACATTTCGTATTATTTCGGACTATAACCTGTCAACGCTATACATAATAATATTGAACATTATCTATAGTGTTTACTAGAATGAACGTTAACGCTATTGGATGTTTGGGAGATACTGAAATGAATGCTATTGGATGTTAGAAGAAAAAGAACGAGACAGATATCTCTAATATCTAAACTATTGGAAACATAGCCAAATATTGATGAACGCCCACTCGAATTTGGGATGACAAAATTTCATCGAGATTATAAGAACCTCATGAACAAGATATTTTAATCGCATCAAATTAGCTGAGAGTTCATAGCGGGATAAATCGAAAGTGTATGTTTCAAATTTGAATAAAATTCAAATATTTTTCCATGACATGCCATCATATGGTGAGTTATTGTGCATTGAAAATTTTGTGAATGAGGTTAATGTCAGTTTAGGTGTATATATACACGATAGCGCCTGACGAGAACTCTTGCGTTTTTCCAAGTTCTTTTTTCATTCACTTGGCGTCGAGACGCTGCCGCGTCTCTTGATATGCAAAATACATTCGCGAGGCATCTTATGTTTGCATGTAAAGTTGACAAGCCAAATTCATACACATCTTCATAAATATCTCGTTTCCTTTTATTCTCCAAATTATTAATTACTTTTGGTGAAGCTCCAGACATTGGACAAGATTGGATAGAGGATTCAGTTATCGCAGAAAATGCTTGTTCATCTATCACAGTGATATTGAAGTTCGCAGTGATGTCAACTTCCGAATAAAAAACCACAACTTTCGATGGTTATAAATTTCGAATCTGCTTTCCAATTTTGTCAACCTCGTTCCTAATTAGTTTTGCACTTTTTTTTCGAAAATAATTTTCAAAGGACGACTTGAAAACCTTGTTGCCAAAGTTCTTGGGTTTCTTCAAACTGTTCCGTAGTTATTTGGGAACAATAATTGGAGTGGTACAATGTAGATGGAAAACAAGTGTGAAGCTTTGATTTCGTTATTTTCTAATGTTTGTTTGCATAAAGAATAGTCAGAACTTCCATCACAGCCCGATTTCCATTCCAAGATGAACCCTTCATTCGAAACATCCCCGTCTATTGCCAATTTATCCTCCAACTAGGGTTCTAAGGACGTTATGAGTCTTCTAGCTGTATGTTCTGTTATTCCTTGCAGTGTTACTTCGGCGCATGATTCTGTTATAATTGAATCCTCTGAATTTGGATAACACTGTTCTTCAGCTTTGGTAATGTTTCTGGAAATAGGGCGAGGGTGTGCGTTGTGCAATTTTGCTCCTTCTTGCATAAGTGTGTACGAATACTCAGTGAATCGCACATCAGTAAAAAGAGTCAGAGCTCCTTCAGGAGTATACTTGACTAATTGTGACGTCGAATTCTTCTGAACGGTAGCAGAGGCTGCATCTGTATCAGAGCATAAAATATTCCGAACTGATTTTGCTGCTTGCCTCTTACCATTTGAGTGAAGGCTACAACTTGCAGCAAATGTTAGTTCCTCTGTGGAGGCAGTCTGTGATATTAGTGTTACTCTTCACCTTTTTGACGAAACAGAAAGCTGATCGAAGCTTTTAGAAGGCCGCCCGTCTATCATTTCTCAGGCAAGAAAAGGAATTTTATTGGTTTATTCAATCATTCACTCCCAACAAGCAAAAATTTGGACTAGACTCTGTGATACTTTTGCCATTTGATTTTGACTTTATGACAAAACCACTCCACCTTCCCTTGTAAATCATCAATGATAGATTTTTCACATTGATTCCCATCCAGTGAGCGTCCTTTTTTCCAACAAATCCTCGTACGACTACAATTTTTTCCGTACCAATGCCTCCTCCCTTCCAAATATCAAAAAGCTCTTTCCGAGTAATCTTTCTTCGCCTTGAAGTGTTGGATAATCTTGAGGAGTAGCGGTGAGTTGCAATTCTGTCGAATGATATTATGAAACACTGACTTGAAACATTAGGTTAGAATGAAAATGATCGCAGTATCTAGTGATACCCAAGAGTTATGCATCGACAAATTACGTAAGGGAGTGCTCTTTTCAAATGAGAATATGGATATATAATTCATACATTCAAAGTTTTTCATTGGACATTAGATTTTACTCACTCTTCTAATGGAAATCTACTAATCACAGTTATATGAAGAAAAATTCCCACCTCAACTCCCACACAGCACAGAATATTGCAGCAGGGAGCATAATCTCGAATAGAAAATTTTCAAACGGATTTCAGCGCCGCCATACGGTAGTACAGTGAACTATTTTACATGTATACACTAACACTAATTCGAAAATCGGTGTGATTTGTTCATTGTTTGTGTTGGTTGTATCTATGGCGAATAATTCACTGTACTACCGTACGGCAGCGCTGAAATCCGTTTGAGAATGTTCCATTTGAGATTATGCCCCCTGTATTGCAGTAATATCGCAGTAATATTATTTTGTGATATTGTGATATTGCAGGGAAATATTACTGCGATATTGTCGTAATATTTCATGTCCGCGCAGATTGATTACAGTAATATCACAGCAATATTGTAATATTACGTCAATATTATAGCAATATTTCAATGATGTCACAGTAATATTCCTCACCTGTCGATATAAGATATTTTAGTAATATTGTGGCAATATTTCAAGGGGACACTAATCACACGCAGTGGAAAATATAACAGTATATGGACTCGACAAACAGTTCCTCGGTAAGAATTATCTGAACTGAATTCATGAATGTATCTGAAGTTTTCAGGGAGAAATCGTTCATACTTTATTTGTGATGCGAAGCCCAAATTTTCAAATTCCAAAAAATTCTTTTACAACGTCTGTGAGAAAGTTTGAAATCCAAAATTTGGATTCGGCACTGCGATAAACTACAGAAGATTATTTCTTGAAAATTTCATCTATTTCTATGAATTCAGTTCCGAGAATTCTTACCAAGAGAATGTTCGCTCAGAGGGTACACTGGTATTCCCTTACAGCATGTGATACTAATACCATGACCTTAGCCATTTTATTTACAACAAACTGGATAGAATCAATCCGATAGAATCAAAATATCTCTCTGTACACAGTAATTTTCAAAATTTATTGAAGAAATGCTGTACACAGCGTTATTTTGATTTTATTAGAAGATTTTCCGAATGTTATAAACAAAATAGCTAGCGTCTCGGCCCTAGCATCCCTCTAAGTGAATTGTTCATGTGAGGTTTCTAGAATATTCTTCACAAGTTTTAGAATATCGCTCTGTAAAGTATTTCTCTGCGGTCATATAAGTATTCAACGATTGAGGCATAGAACAATATATTCTGAAAAAGAATTGCAAGGTATTCGAAAAGTCTCGTATGAACAATTTGGTTAACATCAGGGTGCTATAGCACCCTCACTATAGTATCCTTTCCAAGGAATACAAGCGGCAGTGTTCCTAGACAAATGTAATTTGAAACTTGAATAAAAACGAAACATTGTGATTAAGCATATACCAGTGCCATGAGAACAGCTGATTATTTTTTTGGAGATTTCGCAAAGGGGGTGAACAGGGAAGTGCTTCAACTGGGAATTCTAACGAAATTTATCAATGATGCATTTATTTCAAATAGAATAACCAATCAAAAAGAGAAAAATTCCCGGTTGTCACAAGCCTGGTGAAATATAACAGATATTTCCATGTAGCTTCGTTTGATTGGTAAAGAATAAAGGTACATCAAGATATTTCAATTGTGTTTCACCCGTTTCAGAAAACCTTACGGACAAAATCAGCTGATCTCATGGCACTGGTATCGTCTCAAAGTCTTGTAATTTATATAACAACTGTAACTTTTGTGGGTTTTCAAGGAATATGAAATTTTTTGGGTCATGAAAAAAGTCTGAGTTTTTTTCTCTTTATATGGCTCAGTGATGGAATTGGAAAAATCCTGATTTTTGAAGACAAATGTGAGTTCAGGCATATTTTTTCTACTTCCCATGGCATTCGAAAGTCCTACAGAGGAGAAAACTATTCTTCTATTTTTTTTATATTTTAGGACCCGAATGAGAGACAGTATTATAATTGAAAATGATGTTTTTATAATATTTCACAAAATATCCCATCTTCGAAAGAAGTGAAACTGTGGGAGGTATATTGGTTTTGCATTTCGAAGGATTTTGAAACGATTGCAATGAACCAGATTCAGAAGGAACCCGTTTTTTCACTACTAAAGTTTACTACACAACACACATTTCCATTCTTATTTATTTTTCACGTCCACTCATGAATACAAAAACCAAACGATATCAAACCGTTTTGGACTAATTTTCACATGGAAATTGGCCAGGATTCAAGTTTAGGCATGTATTACGAATTCCTGTTTGCAAAATATCAACGCAATATTTCAGTGTGATTCATGATATATTGTCGACACTGTAATCTTGCAGTGATATTACATTGCAATATATAATGTTGTAATATTGCTGCAATGTTACATTATGATTTGTAATATTACGTCAATATTGTAATACTGCTGCAATATTGCTGCAATATTATGCGCTGTGTGGGCTGTTTTCCAGCTGAACATCGTATTGAATTTAGTATAGCTTCATGAACAATAAGAGGAGTAGAATGTGTCTGTCAAGTAGAAAGAGTGACACTGCACGATCGTGGGATTCACAAATGAAGATATTTAGCATTTGAAAACCAGAAAACAATGTAATGTTGTCTGATGTAATTATCGAACATAGAACTTTATCTCTAAGTTTTTACTTTCACACCGCTAATCTATATTCTTCCCCACTGTGCACTGGTTGCTTGAATGGAGATACCCAGTGCCGTCTTCAGGCGCAAGCTCTAGAAGCGAGCGCTTGAGGCCCCATGCAATTAAGGAGCCCCTCATGCCATGTCAAAAATGATGATTTCAGATTTTTACAATGGAAATTGGAACGTAAATAAGACTTCCATAATTTTTTTTAAACAATAACATATGGTTTCCTTGGAACAATTGTTATAGACCTGTTTGAGTCAATACAATACTTCACTTCCATTATGATTTCACATTTTCGATGCGATAATAAACTCAGTTTTCCTGTGCATGTGTCTATCAATTGGCAGAAAAATTTGATTTATGTATCATTCTTCTGGTCAGTTTTTGAACCATTGAATCAATAACTGCAAATGAATTCATCATCTTTTTGGTCAGAAGACAATTAGGATGAATGATAGATGCCCAATAAACATGAACATCTTCAAGATATCTTGAAGATATCTTTTGCCAAATGGATCTCTAAGATCAGCAGTTTTGAGGGTATGAGTGCATACGGATAACACCTCAAATGTCTTTGTTCACAATTAAATTGCAAAGAAGGTGAATTCGTTCATAAATCGAAAGCTTGAATGATCCATGTAAATACTAACAAATCCCGTGAGGAGTACGATTTTATAACCTTGCAGTGCTAGCACTAAAAGTAACGAATCTTCAAATCACAAAATTTTGCGAACTATCGAACTTTTTACGCTGAATTTTATGTACGGCCTTCGTGTACGGTGATATCATCAAATTCTCATTCACATTTACCAATAAGTTGTTTTTCAATAACAGTGAGGAGGGAATAATTTGAAGGTATCTATGATATTCATCAGACACTAACGATCACTGGATCATGTACTTCAATATATTTCACCAAATCCATTGAACTGTTCGACTTTTAAGCACAATCAACTTATCTTATATTTGTATATGTAATAAACACCTTGTTCAAAAGATCACTTTTACTCTGAAAATATACACCGCTGAAATTATATCCCTAGTGGAAATGAATCATATATGACCCATATATGATCCATATATGATTCCCACAAAACATATATGACCCATATATGCTCCATATATGTCCCATATAGGTCCCATATATGCCCCATATATGACACATACATGACCCATATAGGTCCCATATATGCCCCATATATGACCCATATATGCCCCATATATGTGGCCGAAGCTTAATCAGTGATACATATAAAGCATATATGGTACCGCGCGCAACATATATGTTTGCAGGAAACGGTCGAAAACATATATGATTCATATTTGGTATAATTATTTGCTATGTATGGATCATTTCACATCGGATTTTCCAAGAGTTCATAAATATGTTTGAAATGGTTATCCCGAATTCTGTGTTGAAAAATGTGAGATACGTATCATTGGTTTCTTTTTTTCTTATTCTATTATGATTTCAGGTTTACAACATATGTCGAAGTTCTTGGTCTCTGAAACCCACTTTTTTTCAAATGCCTGTATCTTGGAAAGCTTTCAATAGAAAAATTATTACTAAGGCATGGAACTCAGGATTTTGCCTCAACTTTTCACAAAGTCAAGAGAAAATTTCTTTCCAAGGATGTATTTTGCCGTAATTCGACGATGGAAGTGAAAAGAGTATTTCATTCAAATTCGAATACGTTTGATTTTCAAATTCCACAAGCGAAACTAATTTCTGGAACATAACGATAATTTTCGTTTCGTCTCGAAAATGTTAATCCACGGCATTCGAGAGATCTAGACAAAACAAGGGTGGCCTGAGAACTCCGCGTGCTCGATTATTCAAGATTTGTAATGCAGCATAGATACGAGACATGTCATGGACGGATTGATGTGTAATTTCAAGTTATTGAGTGATCTTTTTTGTCTTGTTTTATTTATATTTCTTGAATGTCGTAGACAATTACCATTTTCAGAACTGAACCAAAACTATTGCTATGCACCATAGATCGATCGTGTTTGTTGAATGAAAGAATTAACCCGTTGAGGTCACACTTCAAAGTACTTACGTAAAGGTTACACAGGGTCTTTCGGACCCCAAACCAAAGCAACAGATGTCATTCACGCAGTCTTTCAAATATTGTTGCAGATTTCTCGGTAAAATTCACATCTTGGTGTCTTTGACAATAACAGAAGGTAGCACAAATTAAAATTCACGACAAGCACTGTAAGCTACCCTGGCGAAAATTTTTGTCATAATTTGTCATAATTTCTCATTGTCCCAATTCATGGAGAAAATATGAGAAGAAACAATAGAATTCCTCATATTTTCTCCATGAATTGGGACAATGAGAAATTATGAGAAATTATGACAAAAATTTTCGTCAGGGTACGGAACCACAGCATATAGGATTATTAAAAGATTTTTCGGACAAATGAAATCTAGAAGCAATAAGATTAGAAACTCTCTAGGACGACAATTGATAAAAACGGAAGAGGAAATAGAACAGTGGATCAATCATTTGGAAGACTTGTATAGAGGAAACGATGATATAGCACTATTAGAGAAGGAGGAGGATGAAGATGAGGAAGAATTGGGAGATTCGATATTGAGATCAGAATTCGACAAGGCTTTGAAAGAATTGAAAAATAATAAAGCGCCAGGCATAGATGGCATAAGTGCGGACCTTATAAAAGCCTCCAGTGAAGGAACTCGCGACGCACTGTTTGAATTGATTAGAGATATGTACGAAAAAGGAGAAGTACCGGAAGATTTCCAAAAGAATAAAATTGTCGGTGTCCCGAAAAAACAAGGGGCAGACAAATGCGAGAACTACAGAACGATCAGTTTAACTTCACATGCTTCGAAAATACTGACCAAAATTATATACAGGAGGATGGAAAATAAAATAGAGAGTAGATTGGCAGAGGATCAGTTTGGTTTTAGAAAAAATAGGGGAACGCGAGAAGCAATCTTAGCACTCAGGGCAGTAATAGAGGAAAGGATAGCGCTGAAGAAATCTATGTACATAGGTTTTGTAGATATACTAAAGGCTTTCGATAATGTGGACTGGGAGATGTTTGCGATCCTGAAGAAGGTGGGAATAAATTATAAAGATAGAAGAATAATATACGAATTATATAAGAATCAAAGTGCAATAATAGACATAGAGGGTCAGGAAGGGGAAGCACAAATAAGAAGAGGGGTGAGACAAGGATGCTCATTATCGCCACTGATGTTCAATTTATATATAGAAGAAGCAATGAACGAAGTGAAGGAGGAAATTCAATCGAAATTACAGATTCAGGGAGAAAATATAAGTATGTTGAGATTCGCGGATGACATAGCTATATTGGCCACGAGTAGTACTGAGTTAGAAAATATTCTCAACACCATGAGAACAATATTATTGGAAAACTATTGTATGAATATAAATAAAGACAAAACAAAATTCATGATGTGTACAGCAGCGAAAACAGCTAGAAGAACGAGAATCAAAATAGATACCGAGACAATTGAACAGGTGAAAGAATTCAAATATCTAGGAAGCATAATTACAGAGAACGGCAAAAGCGAAAGAGATATAAGAGCAAGAATAGCACAAGGGAAACAGGCTTTTCACCAAAAGAAACAGCTATTATGCTCAAAAAATATAAGCTTGGAAGTAAGGAAGAAATTCTTGAAAAGTTACGTTTGGAGCACAGCATTATATGGTTGCGAAACTTGGACAATGGGGAAAACTGATCAACGAAGACTTGAAGCTTTTGAAATGTGGTGTTATAGGAGGATGCTTAGAATAAAATGGATAGACAAAGTCAAAAATGAAGAAGTACTCGAGCAGATAAATGGAGAAAGAAATCTTTTGAAACACATCGTGAAAAGGAGAAGCAATCTTATAGGACACAAAATGCATGGTAAAACTGGTAAAGGTAGACCTAGAGCAAGTTATATGAAGCAAATCGTACAAGACAAGGGATGTAGTAGATATGTAGAAATTAAACGTTTGGCGGATAATAGACAGGGGTGGAGGGTTTCATCAAACCAGTCGTAAGACTGATTACTTCATGATGATGACGGAACCACAGACTCCTCCTAGAGCCTTTTGGACTCCTGGTGATCTCAAAGGGCTGAAAATGTCCAAATTCGAATAAACTACCATTTTTACTTCCATCGTAGGAATTCCACTAGACACAAATTGGAAAAAAAATTTCACTCGAATTTTTGAAAAGTTCAGAAGAAATCCCAACTTTTATGCCTTATTAGTAATTGTGTGTTTTGAGACCTTTTCGAGATGCACGCATTTGAAAAGAACTGGATTTGTCAAAACTAAAAGCTCTGACACATTGTAAACCGGTGAACACAATAAAATAAAAAAGAGCAAACAAACAAATTTGACAAATATCTCAAATTTTTCAACGAAGAATTCAAAAATAATTATTCTAAAAATATTGAGGAACTCATTGTGACTCTGACCTGCAATAACTGTGTTGTAAGTAATGTTTTATATGTGATCCACAATTGTTGATCTACCAATTTGGAGTTCATATATGAGCCATATATGGTTTTCAAGAATAAGCGGGAGTTCATATACGTGAAAGAAGTCGCTTCTTTCAAGCGACCGGCGGTGGCTCCAGTGAAAGGGGGATGGAGTCCGGTCCCAACGAACTGCGTTCAATTCTCGTAGGAAGACTTTTTTTATACCCCTCAATAAATGGAAATAAATCATATATGGTTCATATATGTTTGGATTACTCATAACATATATGATCCATAGATGGTTTATATATGGGGCATATATGGGTCATATATGGTGCATTTCCACTAGGGATCTCACTGTGTCATATTGATAATTATGAGCACCGTCATCAAATTGTCCGTATGGCTCAGGCCATCGAAGCGTAGGTACGTCGTGAAGTGTCCGGGTTCGAATTTCGCAACCCCAAGAATCCGAAATGAAGTGAAATTTGTAAGACTGAGATGGGGATCAAAAGAAAAGAAAGGAGGAAGAAGAAAAAGTGGGGGGAATTTTTTTTATGCACGATTCAAGATTTTTTGAAGATATTTTTATGGATTCTCCAAGACATTTTTGAGACTTGATCGAATACGTCTGAAACATATCTTCCGCAAGACCTTTTTGAGATATCTTGAACTTGTCGAAATCAGTCGCGTGAGACATCTATTAGATTTCCAAAAGACATCTTCGAGACCTTTTCGCAAGACGTCTTTCAAAATTGCAAGATATCTTTGAGATATCTAAAAGATGTTTTTTTGCTTGATTCGGTGGCGTTAGTATTATAACATGAATTCATTCAAATTTTATTATGCTATATTCATGATAAATTATTCAAATTTCCGTCGTGAGTTATTGAGATTTTGAAGGTAAATATATTTTTGACATATTTTGGAATATATATTCATGAAACAATACAAGATTCATAGGTGGAATATCCTTGTAATATGTAGAACTGTATGAGATAAATTTAGGTAGACGTATCAAAGAAGATATATATATATATATATATATACATATATATTTATGAATATGCTACGCAATGAAAATTTCAAAAGTCACATCATTCAACTAACGTCCGTCAAAATGAATTCCTTACATGGGCCCCCAAATATTTCGCACTTCGGGCCTCGTGACGACGAAGGACAGCACTGGAGATACCACTCACGTGGGTAAGAAAGTTATTGAAATTTCAGTTACACTTGAACGGAAATTCAGTTCATAAACAGTACTATTATGGGTAATATGATATAGCAAGAATTGGGAATTCAATTACATTTGATTGAATGTCTAATTCAATCACCAAGAATCGGGAACTTTGAAAAGGGTGTGTGTAGGAGACAGATTCTTCAACTAATATTCACCACTAATGTCGGAATTAACATTTGAAATCAAATGAAATATGACAAATATTGGAGTTGAATATCAACGAAAAAATTAGAGGGCTCCCAATTGTTGGATTCTAGAGATACCACGACGTCATATTCCTTACTACAATCTATGGTTGCTTCTGATTGTTGGCATTCATAACCCCTGGGGTTTCAAAAATTAATTCTCATTGGCTGAATCACGGCCCCTGGGGCCAAGGACTTTCACAATCGAAAGTATTGTACATGTTGCCGAAGTTAAAATCGTTTATTGAAACGAATTTTGAATCGACCAGTTGAGATATCAACTCTCAGAGACCTAGAATCTAGTAGTATGGACGATTTGCCTAATCCCGAAGAATTGAGTTGAAAAGATAAATAATATTGATCTATTCCAATAAATTCATCTCGTCAGCATTTTCAAATCATATAAATATGAGTTATATGGTTTAAATTTGATATGATCAAATTTATATTGAATATTGTTCACAAAAATGACATCAAAAGAGCGGTCAATTGAAGGTATCATCTAAATGAAATTCAATTATAATTATGTATCTATTCCAAACTGTTACCGGAAATAAGTGACGTTTGAATGTTTTCTAGATGCAAGAATATTGAAGGAAGTTTTGATGTTAAGAGAATTTAATTGGAGCAGTTTTTTCAGGATGATAACCTTTGTTTGGAAACGCACTTTTCCTGCAAGTTCTTCAACAAGAAATGATATAACTCTGAAAGGAATGATCAAAGAGAAGGGAACAAGAGAGCAATTTCAAGCTGAATCTATGCTCTATCGAACGTATATTTTCATTCTTCTGCGCAATAATCACCTGAAGGCTTGCAAAGATTTGAGACGTTGACGACCAAATCGGGAAATATCGTGAATTCAACTCAACGCAGCTAATAACCAATTCCAATCAGGTGACAGAGGTTGAAATCTGTTCATATAACACACTTGAACCTATAGAATGGTGTTCTTAGTTTCATTTCCACGACAATTTCCGGCCTAAATGTGAAACTTCAAAGATCTCGCATTTCCTTGGAGGTGGTAAAATACTTTTAACTTGTGGTGTATAGAGTAAACCGAGGCTAATCGGATCAAAATAAGATACTGGACTGTTTTCGGCTATTATTTTTGTCGACTTACTTACCTCATTTTCTAAAGGATGAAATTCCGAGCATTGATAGTGCTCATCAAGACGAGTTCAATGACCCAGGGTTGCCTGGTCAAATCATGGAACAACCCTGTGGCAACCCGGTTTTTTTATCGGGTTTCTTATCGACTTACTTACCCCATTTTCTGAAGGATGAAATTTTGAGCATCGATAATGCTTATCGAGACGAATTCAATGACCTAGGGTTGCCTAGTCAAATCATGGAACAACCCTGTGGCAACCCGGTTTTTTTATCGGGTTTCTTATCGACTTACTTACCCCATTTTCTTAGAGATGCAATTTTTAACATCGATAGTGCTCATCGGAACAAATTCAATGACCTAGGATTCTCTGTATAAGCACGGAGAGGAATGGATCTTAAGGGGTATAAGAAATATTAAAAAGACTAGTATATTTTATGCTAAGTATGAGGACAAGTATCTAAATTCTGAGGAGAAGTACACATTTATTATACAGATGTTTGCTTCGAAGTAGTAAATGTATCTGTTAACCAATAATATGTTATTTTATTCAGGGTAAGGAAAAGAGTGAGTTCTGATTATAATACAGGATTCTCACAACTACTATATTCAGATGCTCAAAGTCAGGGAACAATATTTTGAAAAAAAAATCAATTCCCGGGGAGCGAATCCGAGTTTGTAGCGTCTCAAGCCGCCACCTTGACCGCTCAACCATCAGGACTCGCTTACGTACACGTGAATTAGAGCCGTTTTTGAAGGGATTTCGAAATATTCATATTTCAAGAACGTTGATACTTGATTTTTATTGAAAAGAGAGATTGTAATGATTCATGATTGTTATTGATCATAACTGTATATTTTGTTGATCTTTATAATAATATTGTTGGAATCTTCATTTTATCGCTGTAATTAATAGAGATTCTTACGATTCACATATGGATTTCAATGATACGCATATATTTTGTTGGGTCTTGTAATACTATCGTTGAAATCTCTACTTCATCGCTGCAGGTGATAGAGATTCTTACGATTAAAATACGGATTTCAATGGAAAGTATATTACTTTTATCATGAATAGATTTTCACTGTAAGAATCTTGTATTTCAGGACTAATGAAACAGTCAATGCTTCTGAGCATGCAGATATTGACAGTTGGTATCCACATTTGTACACGGAGAAAATATTGTGTTATAAATTACTATGAAGAGATTGTAACGCAGGACCATACCGCCAAAAGATGAACAGAAACGTGATATTAGCTACAAAATACCGTGATCATGTTTGTTAGTGAGTCAAAAAGAGTGAAATCGGACACTAAAAATGGACCCAATGAATTCCAATCGGTTTTGTGTGGAATTACGTTGCTATATGTGTAGAGAATACTCAGAAAAATTTTTGTCAAAAAATTCGCATTTTTGGCGATGTTTTGAACAAATGAATTTTTATACGACTTTTTTTTCAAATTTCAATATCTCTGGGAGTTTTCGATGGAATTTGATGAAATTTTGAGGGTAGATTCGTGGAAAATAATAAAAAAGAAATAAATAATAAAATTCTCGAAATTCTGAAATTTGTTTATAAATATTCAAGTTTTGATTAAACAATCGAAAAATCAACCAACTTCTCGTAGGTTTAGAAAAAAAAGCTTTGGAGCATAATATTCCTTATGCTTTGAGCTATATTTACGCGCGAGGAAATTACTGTATTTTTGAGGAGAAAAAAAGTTATTAACATTTTAGTGTAAAGTGTACGCATGAGAAATTCACCACAAACGACTCGCATCGGGTAATCTACCTCACCGACTCGCTTTTTGTCGGTACAACTTTTGAAATTATCTGTTTATACTGTTTATACTGTGTATCTTATTATACTGTTTTATTGTGATCGTAAGAATGTTTATTATTTATCAATAATATGTCAATTGATCTCACATAATAGGTCTTCCACACATCAGATTTATGTGTACATAAGTAGAAGTTTATATTCATATGTTTGCATTAACGCTTCTGTTATGTTTTGAAAAAATTTCGCATTCTATCGTACTTGAATTTACTATTTTATAATAGTGGAATTGACGCGTCCCTATAAGGCTTTTTGCTATGGAGAATCGCGCTTCTAATCTTCTCCTATGTCTCTCTTATTCGATCGAAGAGGTGAAATCGAAAAATATTTTTCAAAAAAGGTTTCTGCCCATTCATACTATCTGTGCAGAGGATATTATAATCAACGGGGAAGAGGAGAAAGAAGAAATGGAATCGACTTTTCTATCAGATTCAGACGATACTGAGTAATAGTTATGTCCTTGAATTTTAGTAACATTGTTGCATTGTATATACTGTCAATATGAAGTGAATGTATTGGGAAACAAATTGTTGGGCGGTTATTTTCATGACATTTTTTTTTAAGGCATCGAATACAGGCCGTCCGTTGAGCGTCACTTGTCATGATTACTCATTGATTATGGCTCTACTTAACTTGCCTTCCTTGGAATCACGTCGTTTGTTCAATGATTTTTCATTTTTGTATAAAATTGTTCATAGGAAAATTCGCTGCCCTCAACTGCTTGGACTTGTACGTTTTAATGTCCCTTCTCGTTTATCAGGACGCCCTAAATTGTTCAATCCAATTTCTTATAAATCGAGATACGGTTATTCTGATCCGGTAAATCGGATATCTATCCTAGCAAATTCTTACAGTGATGTACTTGAATTATTTTCATCTCATTCTGATCTTAGGAATTCTCTTCCTCTTATTTGTCAAATTCAATATCTAATTGTTCTTTTCACCTATAATTATACACGTTAACTGTTGTTGTAATGTAAGATGCATGTAGTCGAGCTTAACATGATGCTTAATGCTTTGATGCATGATATATATAATGTGGTTCAAATAATGTATATTCTATGTACCAAAGGGTCTTTTATACCCGTATGAATAAAATAAATAAATAAATAAATAAATAAAAGTTTGTAAGTATTCAAATTTGAAAATTTCCAAAGTTCTCGCCACTCCGTATGTAATACTGTGTTTGACGTGATTCTCAATGAATGATCACTTCTCACGGAATGAATGATTGGAGTTGATATACTTGACGTTAGATCCAATACCCCCAATTGATACTACTCTACATAAAACAAAATATTCTGAGAATATTCTCACAACGTTTGTGAAATTTACTGTATCGAATAGTCTCACGAAGAGCGTAGAAGGTTTTCAAATATCCGCATGCGTGAGACATCTGAACGGGTGACCTATGTGACGTGATCACATGCGGAATAAACCCAGTCCCAACTTCACATGGGTTTCTCCCCATGTGACATATTCGAATGGGTATCCCATGCAACATTATTCATATAGGTTTTTCTTCCCATGGGTACCTTCTCATGTGGCATATTCTATCTATGCTCAATCTTCTATCAATGCAGCCTTCCCCTTCAATTCCCTTGGAGTGCATCATTTGGAGAATAAAGTACTGAACCGATAGAAAACCCGATAAAAGAACCAGGTTGTCACAGAAATGTTCCATGATTCGACCACACAACCGTACGTCATTGGATTCGTCTTCATGAACAACATGATGTTCAAAATTGCATCCTTCAGGCAATGGGGTGAGTGAGCTAATAAAAAACCTGATAAAAAAACCGGGTTGCCACGGGGTTGTTCCACGATTCGATCAGGCAACCTTAGATCATTAAATTCATCTCGATGGGCACTATCAGGGCTCAAAATTCCATCCTTTAGAAAATGGGGTAAGTAAGTCGATGAAAAACCCGATGAAAAAACCGGATCGCCACAGGCTTGTTCCATGATTTGACCAGGCGACCCTAGGTCATTGAATTCGTTTCAATGAACATTATCGGTCCTCAAAATTCCATCCTTTAGAAAATGGGGTGAGTAAGTCGATAAAAAACCCGATAAAAAAAACCGGGTTGCCACAGGCTTGTTTCATGATTTGACCAGGCAACCCTAGGTCATTGAGTTTGTTTCAATGAACACTATCAGTGCTCAAAATTTCATCCTTCAGAGAATGGGGTAAGTAAAATTGCGGTCGGCTCTTGGACTATATGTAATCGGAAACAAAGCATGTATCCAAGCTCTATTAAGCCATCTGACCATTTCCATCTAACTGCAATCGGACGAATTGCATCTTTTTTGCTATTTCTCTGCAATATTTTGCCGTAAGGATCAATTCTTCCGCCCCAGCCGTTACCAAGATACAGTGAGTTAGATAGGTCAAGTATTAAGCTGTCTAGAAATCAGAAAAATGGCATGGAAGGGGCGTTGTAGGGGAAGAAGGATTACATTGGATTCTCTTGCTTTTTTTGTGCTGTCAGAGTGGATATGTCATTTTATCTTAAATTTGGAAAAAAAAAATTTTCAAAAGAATTTTCGAAACAAATTTTTTTTCCCGGAATTTTTTTGGAACTTCTCTCTTTATATGACGAGGTGTTTGGAGAGGTGGAGGCTGATCATGAGAGTACATGAAATGAGTGGACCATTGATAGTTTGCGAGGAAAACGATGTTTTTGCTACAACCGTTATCAAAGTGCGGTGGGTTGGAAGAGGTAGGTATTGAGGTCTTTGGAAATCAGGTGGAAGGCATAAAGAGACTGAGTACAGGGGACGTTTCAATGAGATTCTTTCGCTCATTCCTTGCCACCGGATAGCGTGTGCGATTTTGTGTTTAGATTCGGAAATTTCATTTTCGGAACTTGGTCATTCTAGGAATCCAAGGAGCTATCAAGACCAATGACCGGATATTTCGCGGCCAGTTGGATAAACTCTTGAGTCTCCTGCTTTCAATGAGTTGACACTGGGACTTTCTGGACCACCTAGTTCACTCTAGAATCTTTCGACAACATCTGGGATTTTTTTGCTACCATCTAGTTCACTCTTCGATTTCTTTGCAACCATCTAGTTCAGTCTAGAAATTTCTGCTACAATCCAGTTGACTCTTCGATTTTTTTGCTACCATCTAGTTGAGTCTAAAATTCCTTGCTACCATCTAGTTCAGTCTGGAATTTTTTGCTACCATCTAGTTCACTCTCCGATTTTTTTGCTACCATCTAGCTGACTCTTCGATTTTTTTGCTACCATCTAGTTCACTCTTCGATTCCTTTGCTACCATGTAGTTCACTCTCCGATTTTTTTGCTAACATCTAGTTGACTCTTCGATTTTTTCGCTACCATCTAGTTAAGTCTAGAATTTTTTGCTACCATCTAGTTCACTCCGAATTTTTTGCTACCATCTAGTTCACTCTCCGATTTTTCCGCTATCATCTAGTTAAGTCTAGAATTTTTTGCTACCATCTAGTTCACTCCGAATTTTTTGCTACCATCTAGTTGACTCTTCGATTTTTCCGCTATCATCTAGTTAAGTCTAGAATTTTTTGCTACCATCTAGTTCACTCCGAATTTTTTGCTACCATCTAGTTCACTCTCCGATTTTTTCGCTACCATCTAGTTGACTCTTCGATTTTTTCGCTACCATCTAGTTCTGTGTATAATTTTTTTGCTACTGTGACGGAATCGTCTTTTTCCACACATGTACTTTTGTGTTTTAATATATGAATTTCATAATTTTCATCACTTGATTATTGATTGAACACTTTTCTCATAATCGAATATGATTCAATTACCATTCTCGTAAATTGAATTCAAAACTCTTTCTGCATCATTCAATATCAAGAAAACTTGAAGAACATTCAATCAATATCTTTCTTATAGATACTTTCCCCTGATAATTTTGAGTCATTGTTCTAACTTCCAACTAAACTTTACGTGATGGATAAGACATCGTCGCGTGAACACCATGGACTTGTGATGCGTCATAAGGGCAGTGCATGAACTTATTACCTATAGAGCAAAGTGCATTTTCCTCAGTGACCAAAACAAGTCTTTCCATGGTCGAGCCTGACCATATAAAAACCCATATTTTGGGCCCAACAGTCAGTATTCTCAGTATTCGCATCCGCTCTAGTTCTTACACATAATCTTCAAGTATTCGTGGTCAACGTTCTTTCAAGTGCTGACTACAATTCCGAAGTGTTGAATCTATTCCAAGTGTTCTTTTGTTTTCCAAGGTGTTCAACATATTCCAAGTGTTCATCTCATTCATCAAGTGTTTGAATTGGTTTCGTTCTCAAAGTACATTCCGAAGATTATTGTGCTATTTTTTGGATTTTTTCCTTCGTAAGTGAGAATTTGATTGAGTGAAGAAATTGTGATAATTATATTTCAATTTATGTGGGAAGCACCATTGTTTCATTCCGTATTTAAATACATTGTCTTTTAAATTGAACTCCATAGTGACGAAAATTGACTACTTGGAGAAATCTGGATGGCTAGAATTTCTTAAGTGTCAATCGACTCTATCACTGATTGACTGTGTGGGAAATCCAGTTGGCTGGAATCACACGAGTAATTGTTCAAATGTCGAAAATTAGTAATTGTGGGAAATCCAGTTGGCTGGAATCTCGCAACTGTTAATTGGAGATTCAATGAATTCAATATCATAAAATGAGGTCAATATATGTATACAATTGAAATATGACTAATGTAGAACGAAGAATAGAATATTACAAAAGTATGCTGAAATCTCTGATTTTGATTCAAAGTTATTGAAGTTGGCTGTAGGGGAATTGTTTTATATAGAATTATTCAAATCTTCATTGTAATAAATCTTATATTTTGATAAATTCAATGTTTTTATTCAACTTTCCTCCTCCAATTGCTCTGTTTCTCCCCATCCTTGTCCATGACACAGAACAGGAGGACTTATATTTTAAGGTGTTGATATTCTATATTGATTCCTTTGACATTGTCATTGAAAGGAATATTCTTCGAATATCTCTGGACGTGACATAGGCATAAAATTTTTGGCGCAGTCGGTAGGACTAAACAAACAGAACATTGTAAAAGTAGAGTTGCATTCTATTTTTCTCCTCTTTTTATTCAAATTCAAACAACACAATTTTCACATGAAATCTTTTGAATCAAAACAACTCGAGAAATAAACTGAAGGTGAATACTCAAAAATCATCCCGATTTTCTATCATCCAACAAAACGAAACTTCTAAAACAGAACGAATCATTCAAATAACTAACCAATCGAATTAAACTAAATTCAAGTCATCTTTTGGGAATTCAAGTCACGGTTACGGACAAAATTAAGGAGGCATTCTACGGTACAACTATAAGAAAGGACAACTATAAGAAAGTCACGGTCACAAACGAAGTCAAAAAACTCATTCACGATTTCCCAATAAATCAAAAGATAAATCGAATCGAAATTCGAAATTTTTGAGCAACTTAACGAAATAATCGAATCAAAATTGGAAACTTTGAGCAAGCAAATGAATAATCGAGATCAATCAACTGAATGAGAATCAAAATATTCTTTCATGAGTAATTGAATGAAAATTTGGAAAATTGAATAAAATTTTTTAGCAAATGAATAAAAGGTTCAAGCAACTTGGAACAATTGAATCGAAACAAATGAAATTTTGGGCAAATAAAAAGAATTCGAGCAACATTGAACAATTAAATCGAAACAAATTAAATTTTGAGCCATTTGAGGAATTTTCAGACATTTTGAGTAATTTTGAACAATTAAATTGAACTTTGAGCAACCAAAGCGGAGACACTCTGAGCAATTACACAAATTTTAGCAAAATTTGAGCAAACTCTGAGCAAATGAAATTTCTGAGCAGCTCGAGCAAAATCATTTTGAGTGATTGCATTTAATTGAAATTTCAGCAACTTCGAATAATCAACTCAAAACAAACAAAGTAATCGATTTTGAGCAATCAAAGAGCAAATGATCAAATTTGAGTCAAATACAAACAAATAACTGATTTGAAGCAATTATTGAACAATTTTATGAAAATTTAACAATTAATGAGCAAATTAATGGAAATTGAGCAATCAATGAGTAAGAACTCAAATTTGAGTGATTGATGAACAAATAATAAAAATTGAGCAATCAACGAGTAGAATCAATCTCGAATGATAAACGAGTGAAATCAATCTCAAACGAGTGAATCAATCTCGAATAACAAGAGAGTAAAATCAATCTCAAATAATAAACGAGCAAGATAAATAATTTTGAGTGAAATTGTTCTCGCGCAAATGAAGTATGGAACCAATTTCCTCAACTATCAGAAGATTTATGAAACAATTTTCACATTCCTTTTTTATAATTTATTGAAAAAAAAAACACAAATTTGCAACTCAGTGGAGCATTGATGGAGTAACAAAGGAACAAAAACATGATTTGAGACATCATCTGAAGTGAAATTTTGAAGAAGAAATGAATTTTGAATGTCCGGACCCACTTTACGGAGCCAAACAAAAAATTTAAACGAAGAAGATAAACTACAAATCTTGTTCCGCGGAACTTCACGAAATAATATAGGACCTATAGATCCTTTCAAACCAAGGAATAAATTGCAACATTCTCCTAAAAAACTCAAAGGCAAAGACCAAAAATTCAACAATAATTCGCAAATGAATACTGTGAAAACTCCCAGTTCTTCTCGAGTAGCACAAGAATTAAACTTTCCCCTCGAATTATCAAAAAATACAAGTAAGAATAATACTTTGACTCCATACAAAGATTTTTTGCAGTTGAATTTTACCCTTGGCAATACAGGTATATTTGATTGAGAAGAAGACCATCTACAAGGATTAGAAGATATCCCAAGCGATTTGCAATTTTCGTTTCAATCAGAGTTAGAAATCAGAATCAACAATATGGCCAACCCACTAGTATATATAAGATCAAATGGAGTCATTTTCTTGGTACCAGTATACTCTGGTGGCCAGGAAGGTAGTAGTTATCAAGAATTTGCAGCGGCCTGCACAGATGCAGAAAATTTAATAAACCCTGAGTCAGAAAAACACTTAACCACTCTTATAAGATCCAAACTACGTGATGAAGCATCGCAAACTGCAAGAACTGCTAACCCCGAAACAATCGATAAACTATTAAAAGTTTTGAAAGGAATTTATGCAATCCGCCAATCTAGTATTAAATTGATTGGGAAACTGTCTCAATTATATCGAAGATCAAATGAAAATGTAGCAAGTTATTTCAATCAAATCAGAAATTTAGGGTCTCAAATCATTGCAGCTTATACAAATGAAAATCAGAATCAAATTTCAGATGAGAAGAGAACTGAGATAGAAGTAGCATGTTGAAAAACATTCGTTAGAGGATTAGATTCACAAATTAGTCTTCAAATGAAACGAAAAACTGATTTGAATAAAGCAGGTCCGGAAGCAATTGATTTGGAAAATGAAATGTCAATTCAGAAAGCCCTACGATCTTTAGCTTTGAAAAATCGGAGAGTGAACTACATTGTGGCAAAAAATTCTAGACTGAACTAGATGGTAGCAGAAGAATCGAAGAGTCAACTAGATGGTAGCGAAGAAATCGAAGACCTAACTAGATGGTAGCAAAAAATTCTATACTTGACTAGATGGTAGCAAAAAATTAAAGACAGGACAAGATGGTAGCAAAAGAATCGGAGAGTGAACTAGATGGTAGCAAAAAAATCGGAGGGTGAACTAAATGGTAGCCAAAAATTCGGGACTGAACTGGACGGTAGCAAAAAAATCGAAGAGTCGAGTAGATGATAGCAAAAGAATCGAAGAGTCAACTGGATGGTAGCAAAAGAATCGAAGAGTAAACTAGAGGGAAGCAAAAGTTATAGAGAGGACAAGATGGTAGCAGAAGAATTGGAGAGTGAACTAGATGGTAGCAAAAAAATCGGAGAGTGAACTTAATGGTAACCAAAAATTCTAGACTGAACTGGACGGTAGCAGAAAAATCGAAAAGTCAAGTAGATGATGGCGAAAGAATCGAAGACTCAACTAGATGGTAGCAAAAAAATCGAAGAGTCAACTAGTTGGTAGCAAAGAAATCGGAGAGTGAACTACATGGTAGCGGAAAATTCTAGACTGAACAAGATGGTAGCAAGAAAATCGCAGAGTGAACTAGATGGTGGCAAAAAAATCGGAGAGTCAACTAGACGATAGCAAAGAATTCCAGACTCAACTAAATTGTAGCGAAAGAATCGAAGAGTGAACTAGATGGTCGGAAAAAATTTCAGGCTGAGCTAGATGACGGCAGAAAATTCTAGACTCAACTAGATGGTGGCAAAAAAACGAAGGGTCAACCAGATGGTAGCAGAAAATTCAACACTGAACTTGATGGTAGCAAAAAAATCGAAGACTCAACCAGTTGGTAGCGAAGAAATCGGAGAGTGAACCACATGGTAGCGGAAAATTCTAGACTGAACAAGATGATAGCAAGGAAATCGAAGAGTCTACTAGATGGTAGCAAAAAATAGTAGACCTGTCTGGATGGTAGCAAAAAATTCCAAGAGTCAACTAGATGGCAGCAGAAAACTCTAGACTGAAGTAGATGGTGGGAAGAGAATTGGAGAGTAAACTGGATGAAAGCAAAGAATTCTAGACTCAACCAGATGGTAGCAGAGAAATCGAAAAGTGGACTAGATGGTAACGAAAAATTCTCGACTCAACTGGATGGTAGCACAAAAATCGAGAAGTGAAATGGATCGTAGCAAAAAATTCTAGACTCAACCAGATGGTAGCGAAGGAATCGAAGAGTGGACTGGATTGCAGCGAAGAATTCTAGACTGAACTGGATGGAAGCAAAAGAATCGGAGAGTCAATTAGATGGTAGCAGGAAAATCGAAGAGTGAACTAGATGATAGCAAGGAAATCGGAGAGTCTACTAGATGGTAGCGAAGAAATCGAAGAGTAAACTAGATGGTAGCAAAGAATCATAGACAGGACTAGATGGTAGCAAAAAAATCGAAGAGTCAACTAGGTGGCAGCAGGAAATTCTAGATTCAACCAGATGGTAGCGAAGGAATCGAAGAGTCAACTAGATGGCAGCAGAAAATTCCAGACTGAACTAGATGGAAAACAATCGAAGAGTGGACTAGATGGTAGCAAGAGATTCTAGACTGAAGTAGATGGTAGCAATGACATCGTAGAGTCAACTCGAGTGACAAAAAAATCGGAAAGTGAACTACATGGCAGCAAAAAATTCTAGACTGAACTACATGATAGCAAAAACATCGAAGAGTCAAATAGATGGCAGCCGAAAATTCTAGACTAAACTAGATGGTAGGGAAACAACCGAAGTGTGAACTTGATGGTAGCAGAAAATTCTAGACTGAACTGTACGGTAGCAAAAAAATCGAAGAGTCAACTAGATGGTAGCAGAAAATTATAGACAGGACTTGATTGTAGCGAGAGAATCGAAGAGTCAACTTGATGGTAGCAAAAAATTCTAGACTTACCCAGATGGTGGCAGAAAAATCGAAGATTGAAGTAGATGGTAGCGAAAATCTCTGGACTCAACTAGATGGTAGCCAAAAAATCGGAGAGTGAACTCGATGGGAGCAAAAAATTCTAGACTCAACTAGATAGTAGCAAAAATTCGAAGAGTCAACTAGATGGTAGCAAAAAATTCTAGACTTAACCAGACGATAGCAAAAAATTCTAGACTTAACAAGATGGTAGCGAAAAAATCGAAGAGTGATCTAGATGGTCGCGAACACTTCTGGTCTGGACTAGATGATAGCAAAAAAATCAGGGAGCCAACTAGATGGTAGCAAAAAGTTCTAGACTTAACTAGATGGTAGCAAAAAAATCGCAGAGTGAACTCTATGGTAGCAAAAAATTCTAGACCTAACTAGATGGTAGCGAAAAATCGAAGAGTCAACTAGATTGTAGCAAAAAATTCTAGGCTGAGCTAGATGGGAGCAAAAAATCCTAGACTGAACTAGATGGCAGCAAAAAAATCGAAGATCAACCAGATGGAAGCAGAAAAATCGGAGAGTAAACTCGATGGTAGCAAAAAATTCCAGACTTAACTAGACGGTAGCAAAAAATTCCAGACTTAACTAGACGGTAGCAAAAAAATCGAAGAGTCAATTAGATGGTAGCAAAAAATTCTCGGCTGACTTAGATGGTAGCAAGGAAATCGAAGAGTCAACTAGATGATAGCAAAAAACTTCCAGATGTCAGCGAAACACCCTACGGTGAACTTGGTGGTCCAGAAAGTCCCAGTGTCAACTTATTGGGAGCAGGAAAGTCGAAAGTCCATCCAACCGGCCGCGAATTATCCGGTCATTGGTCTTGATAGCTTCTTGGATTCTTACAGTGACAAAATTCCGCAAATGAAATTCCCTAATCCAAACACGCTATCCGGTTGCGGGATATGCGTACGAAAATCTAATTGAAACGTCCCCTGTACTCAGTCTCTTCATGCCTTCAACCTGATTCCCAAAGCCCTCAATACCTACCTCCTCCAACCCACCTCACTTTGATAACGGCTGTAGCACAAAAATTGTTTTCCTCGCAAATTATCAATGGTCCACTCATTCTATGTACTGTAATGATCAGCCTACACCTCTCCCAACACCTCGTCCTATAAAGAGGGGAGTTCCGAAAAAATTCTGGAACGAAGAAATTTTTTCTGAAAAATTCTTTTGAAAAAAATTTTTTTTTCCGAATTCAAAAAACAATGACATATCCTATCTGACAGCAAAAAAACAGCAAAAAAATCCCATGTAATCCTTTTCTCCCTACACGCCCCCTTCATGCCATTTTTCCGATTTTTAGATAGCTCAAGAGCATTCACCACCTTTGAAATTCTTGGATCGGCTCCCCCCTGTTTTCTCGAACACTATTAGATGAAATGATTCGAAATTTGCACACGTGATTCGTCATTACCTTTGGATGATGCTCCTACTTTTGGAATTCATTTATTTATAAAAAAAATTTCAATAATTATTCACACTCTCCCCCCACTTTTCTCTAAAACGAATCCACAGAATGGGCTGAAATTTTACACGATGATTTTTCATAGCTCAAAGATGATGCAGCTACTCTTATAATCATAAAATTTGATTGAAAAATTATCAATTATAAAGACTGTATTACCTCATAAGTCATTCCTGGTAGTTCATTTATAATCTAATGTTGAGAAGTGGCGCTGATCTCAATATGAGTAGATCAGGGATGTTTAATCAATGATGCATCCCTAAGCTTTATTGTCCCGTATAAATTAATTTATCCAGATAATCTCACGTATCTAGATTATCTCACCTAATGTGTTGATCAGATTGGAAACAATTCATTGAATTTAGGGAATTAATTCTCAATTGATATATGTTTGAGGGTAGAGACAAATCTCGGGGAAAGCGCCAATCATTACACAAATCTTTATTTATAAACAGTACTGCCGGAGGCCATTGCTTTTTTGTTGATGAAGCCATGTACTTCAAAATATGATCAGTAATATTAGGATTATTTCCAAAATATTCATTGTCGAATTTTACAAGTACAATATTAAATTTCGGGTTATTGCAGGAATCTATTTTCGAGAAAACCAGAAAGATAGTTCAATGACTGTACATTCTAATCTAAGAACCTCAAGTGTCAAAAAGACATCTTTATTTACACATCTTTATTTATGCAAATGACAGTTTCACCTATGTGAATTTTATATATTTTGAAATCCTTATGGAATCACATGTCATTATTATATTATAACTCTAAAGCATTCATCAACTTGCAAATAATCCAAGTAAACATAACCTAGCTGTCAAACCTTGACTAAGACTTTGCTATTATTCAAATTTTGTGTAATTCATCATGCATTTAGGAAATATCTCTATTTAAATTGTATTTCATTGTAGTATTTTTCTTCTCCTTCCTACATTTATATGCAAGATACATCCTGTATAGCAGAAAATATTTTGAGGACATTCTAACAAAATCTGAAAAGGAATCGTCTCAAGAATATTGGAAGTATAGGATTGATCACTCTTATACTCCCATTTCTACTCGGGTTTATTTACTGCTCAAGATGTCAATCTGACAACCCTTTTCTCCTCAATGTACACTTCTGATGAGAAAATGCATTTTACACCACGCCGAATGATGCTTGATATTCAAACATTTCACTCGAATCGCCAATAAGAATAGCTCCCGTGTTATTTATATGACAATCTTCATATTTTCCCACACAGCACCCTGGTCCCGATGTGGTCATAAAGAATTCTTTATGAATTCATCATGGGATTCTTCAGGAGCCCCCGTTATGTCAGTTAAAAATGAATTGTTCATGAATCCCTTGAATTAAAAAAGAATTCTCAAAGAATTTTCAAGAATTCTTTAGGAATTCTTTCGGAACTGACTCAACGGGAGTTCATTTGGGACAAGCCTGTGCTGTGTGGGTTGTTAGGAACCAAAGAAACGTTTTCATAATTTAATATATCTTATTTTGCGTTCTGTGTATTATGTTGAATATCGTTCGTAAAGACAATATAAACGCGGTTTCTTGCAATTCAATTCATAAAAATAAAAATTATAATAAACAATTTGTATGTTACCGACCGCGCATTAGCACGACCCCTGTCGCGCGGAAGCGTTTACAATATTGTTCATTCCGAAGTTTGCGCAACAGCAAAACGGACGCGTATTTTATACATATATTAATATTTTCAATAATTTTATTGAAAATCATACTTGAACATATTTGTTCGTATTTAATGAACTAGTTGTGAAAAATATAAGCGAAATGAGGTGAAGTGGAGTAAAATCAATTGTGAAATTGAAAAACCAAATGCAGTGGAGTGAAAGAAGAAACCAAGGTGCTGTGGAGTGATTATCAAAAAAAGAAAACAATTTGGAAATTGAGACAAGGAAGGAAAAATCATGCCTTCACATAAGTTCAACAAGAATACCGGACGACGATGTCCTTCATCTAAGTCTTCAATGAAAACGGCGTGGACAAAGAGGTCAGTAAATTTGATTGTTATCTTTTCGTTTGTAAAGTACACACTAGATTTTGTTTACGTTTCTTTCCTATACTATCCGTTGCTTAGATGCATACCACGACCGATGCTTTTTTTTATATCCAAAGTAAGTTGTCAAAATTGATGATCAAATTAAATGCAGTCTTATTTTACTATAACGGCGAAATAATTCTAATATCTCAATGTGCCTCAATTCCTTGTAAATGAACTCCAAATCACAATCAAATTTCCATACTAATAATTTAGTTTAATCGAGCAGAATGTTTCTGATTCAAAATAAATTCATAAGCTGACGAATGAAAAAATGAGCCTTTTACGTTCGATATAAGATAAATGTATTTACGTGTATTCCTTGGCAAAGAAAAATTTCCATAATTCCTGATAATTTTTCATAATTTATCTTAAAATATCATAATTTCTCTAGGAATTGGGACTGTTTTATGAAAAATATTTCCTCATAAAAAATCATAAGTTTCCATAGTGTTTTTCATAAATTCTCGTGAGATATCATAATTTGTTTGAAAATAAGTATACCTTTATAGGAAATATCTTTTCATAAAAAGCGAAAGCTTATCATAATGTTTCTCATGAGTTCTCATAAAATATCATAATTTTTTGGAAATGAGTATACTTTTATAAGACATATTTTTTCATAAAAAGTCATAAGTTTGTTTTTTCATTTTGAAACATCATTCCTCCACATTTAACACGCCGTCATTGTGAGGAGCAGACAGACAACTGTGTTGTTTCAAAAACTGTCGGTTATCGAATATCCAGCCACAGTAGCGCCGGATTAAATTGTGATTTAACTCGCAGAAATGTTTTCCTTTGACAAAAATCAAAATATATTTTTGTTCCGTCGGCAAAAAACGTTTCTTTGGTTCAAGTGATATTTACTGAATATTAGCGAATTTTTAATGTCGGCAAAGATTATGGAAAATTGTGAGATTTTGTGATTAAAATTATGAGAATTTATGACTTTTTATGGAGAAAATTTCTCTTGTGAAAAATTAATAAAATTCACATATTATGCAAAAATATGAAATTTTGTGATTAAAGTTATGAGGATTTATGACTTCTTATGAAAAAAGTTTCTCTCATAAAAGATTACAAAACTTCAAGTATTATGCAAAAATGTGAAATTTCATGACAAAATTTATAAAAAATTATGGCTTTGAATGAGGAAACATTTCTTCCAAACACAGTCCCAATTTCTACATGGAGAAAACTGATATAGTAAAATATGGACAGACCAAACATTTGGTCCCTGCAATCAATCGCATCGTTATTCTAACCGAATGCATCGTTGGTTTAACTAAACGTATCGTAATTTCCATTGAGCCGTTGAGTTATTTTGCCTTCGCAGTTTGGTCTGTCCATATTTTACTATTCGCTTAGTGAGTATCACTATTCCTTTTTCTCCGTGTAGATAAATGATGAAATTGTAAGAGATATTATAGAATTTAATTAATGTAAAATTATGAGAAAATATGAAAAAGTATGAAGAATTATGAGAAACTTTTTCGCCAGGGTTGACTGAACCATTCATTGGAATCGATTATAATTTCATAATTTCATTCAGCGGAAAGAAACGTTTGGTTGAATTGAATACTATTTAATTGATTATCACTGAAGTTTCTCAATACGGTGAATTCACTGTAAGAGAATTCTTTCTGAAAATTCAGAGAATATGACTGTAATTTTTCACAACCCCCTTCTTTCGAATTTGCAAATAAATTTTGATGAATTTTAAGAAACTTCAACTCAATTGTCGGAACGCATTATGAAAAGTTACTCAAGTTTCTTACCCTGCTGGAAATTTTCCATAGAAAACGATAATATTTTTCCTATCGGTTTCAATGCGGTTTCTGAAACGGGAATTCTCGATGCTGTATCGTAAAGTTACGATACACCACTATCGGTTCTTATCATATTCTGTAGAATTTGAGAGAAATGTATCTGCTTTTATCGTAAAATTCCTATAGAAGAAATACCAGTTATTTGAAAAAACACTGTTGAATTTTTCCAAACATCATTACATTTTGTATACGAATTTCACGATAAAACCACATAAATTTCTCTCAAATCCTACATATAGAAAACGATAAGAACTGATAGAATTTTATCGTAAATTCACGATACTGCATCGTGAATTCCCATTTCAGAAACCGCATTGAAACCGATAGGAAAAATTATATCGTCTTCTATGGGAAATTTTTTAGCGGGGTAAAATTCAGCAGAATTTTTCTACAAATTCAGAAGAAAGTGACTGTATAAAATTATTAACCTGAAAGTAGGAACCGTAGAGGTAGCAGCCGGTGTTGTAACGTGATTGAACGTTGTTGCAGCTTTATTCACACCAGAAATTGATTAACTAGCATTTCACTAGATATTTCAGAATCTTGAATCCTTAATTCAAATTCTGTGTGAAGACTTATAACAATCGACTGCTGTTTTACCGCTGCCAGTTTCAGCTTCATTAAAAAATCACAGTCACATTCTTTGAATTCGCACAAGAAATTTTTTCAGTGTGTATTGAAATCAAGTATACCATTCTTGTGTATGTTTATTACCAATTTATTTCCAAATGCATTTTCATGGAAGATCATAGTCTTTGCAAGAACTCTAGATCCACTTCATCATTCATCACGAATGTGAACCAATGTTTCTTAACGATTTATAGAGTTGAAATCACGATATTCTAAGTTTTCCTCTAAAATCAGATACAAAAACTGGTTAGGAATTTTTGTAAATTTTTCCAAATGCATTTTCATGAAAGATCATGACGCAAGTAACAATTCAAGACCCATATTATCAATTATCGCATTTATAAAGTAATGTTCATTGACGATTAATGGAGTTGAAATCACGGTATTCCAAGTTTTCTTCTACTCTCTAAATTCGGAAGAGTGAAAATTCCACTCGAACGGAAAGATAGGTTCTCTTTTGGCTGCCTGAAAAGTGAATTCTCACTCCAACAGAGTGGAATTTCACTCTTTAGGCAGCCAGAAGGGAACCTATCTTTCCATTCGAGTGGAATTTTCACTCTTCCATATTTAGAGAGTGAAATCAGATACGAAAACTGGTCAGGAATGTTTGTAAATTTTTCCAAATGCATTTTTATGAAGGATGATCACCTTAGCAACAATTCAAGATCCATTTCATCAAAAATCGCGATTGTTAACTAATGTTTATCAACGATTCAGAGGGTTTGAATTATGATATGCAAAGTTTGTCTCTATAATGAGTTGTAAGATGTTATCAGAAATGTTTGTAAAATTCTCCACATGCGTTTTTATGAAAGATCGTAACCCTATCAACAACTCAAGATCGAATTCATTAATTATCGCGATTGTTACCTCACGTTTATTGACGATTCATGGAGTTCAATACGAGTTACGGAGTTACGGTGTTTCAAATTGTTCTCTATAAATCGTAAATAAACATTGGTTCACAGTCACGATAATTAATGAATTCGATCTCAAATTGCTGTTAGGATCATTATCTTCCATGAAAATGTATATGGAAGTTTTAAAGAAATTCCTGAATACTTCCCATAACTCTTCATAAAGGAAAACTGGGAATATCATGAGTTTAACCCCATAAATCCCAAACGGAGATCACTCAACAATCGCGATAATTGATGCATATAATCTGAAACTATTGTTAGGGTTACTGTCTTTCCTGATAATGCATTTGGAAAAATTCACAAAAATTCTTGATTGTTCATTATAGCCGAAATCTCGGCTTTCCTTCATTACTCTAGTTTTCCCGGTAAATAAACCATCATGAATATTGTAATTGTGTCGATCAATCCATCCAACTTTGTTTCCAGCACTTAATATTGAATGTATGAAAATGTCCATAAGCTCAAGTCTCCGAATTATTTAGATTTTTCTGTTAAAATCTATTCTTCTGGTTCGGGTTCAGTCCCATCTCAAAGTAATGAAAGCCACCGCCAGCGAACTCACCACTAGAAACCACCTCACGTCATGACATATACATATTATTGAATAAATCGGTTCGTAGATGGCAATGACCTCCAACTTTGTTCTCACTTCTTCTACAATGTACGATGATCTATCGAATAAAATTACTTACATGAAAATCCAATGTTATCATGGGGCGGCGGCAAGCAGCTGCCGCTTTCGCAGCCGCCGCTTTCAATACTTTTGATGAGACTGTACCCTTTTGTAACCCTGTTAGATTTTTCATAATAACAGGGAAAAACTCAACGAAATAAAGTCATTCATATTGTTTCTTTGATGGACGTTATGGATTGAAACTAAGATCACGGATCGATGCCATTTTTGATGTAGATTGCAGTTGTTCATCATTGTTTATTTAACAATCATACGAGGATCTCGGTAGTCACCTTTCAGCGTGACGTTTTCCAACTAAGAATTTTTGTTGATTTTGTATATTGCGCTTGGTTTCTCGCACTGAGAGAAGAGCGATTTGGAGGTTCAGTGAATTGTATTATATTTGATCGATAAATCTGAATATTACTGAACTTTCAGCGACGTTTCACGAAATTTCAAGAAACATTATTGAAATTTTGCTTTACATTACTCAGTGTTCTACAATCGTTATTATATAATACAATATTCACGACCAAATTCGCTGTGTGTCACTCAATTCCTAAACGTCTAGTAATTGAGTGTTACACAGCAAATTTGGTTATGAATATTGTATTCTATAATAACGATTGTAGAACACTGAGTAATGTAAAGCAAAATTTCAGTAATGTTTCTTGAAATTTCGTGAAACATCGCTGAAAGTTCAGTAATATTCAGATTTATCGATCAAATATAATACTATTTACTGAACCTCCAAATCGCTCTTCTCTCAGTGCGTTAATAGTACAGGGAACGAGAATATACAACATTCGAGAGAGATTGCGATTGTTAACCATTGTTTATTCAATAATTATACCATGGAATCTCGATATTCACCTTTGAGCATGGAATTTTCCCACAAGAATTTTTGTTAGTTCCTTATATTTCGCTTGATTTCTCGCTAATAGTACGGGGAACAAGAATAGACAACATTTGGGAGGGATTGCGATTGTTGACCATTGTTTATTAAACAATTGTACCATGGAAATCTCCGTATTCACCTTTGAGCGTGAAATTCTGCAACTAAGAATTCTTGTTGATCCTGTATATTACACTTGATTCCTTGCTGATAGTACAGGGAATAAGAATGGACAAGATTTGACAAGGATCGCGATCGTTAACCAATGTTTATTTAACAAAGACCTGGTGGAGACGGAATATCCTAAGTGGCGGGTGCTTATAAACTTACGTAATAATTTTGTTAATTTTTCATAATGCACTCCAATTATTGTTGTTAGTGAGTAGAACGATAATATATAACATTTGGAAGGGATCACGAATTCGCACACTCATGTGAAACTTTGTTGATTCAACAATCATACTGTGAAGAACAGAGTATTCCCATTTCAAACGCAGATTTGTCTAACTCAATATTTCTGTAAATTTCGAAATCGCGATTTTTTTCTCACCTGGTATTATAACGCACGAGAATACACTGTAAAAGATTTTGTTTGTAGATTTACGGAAAAATTTTGAAGTTTTTTACACAAACATCTTCTTTGGTGGATTCCTCAACAAAATTTGGAGAAAATCAAACATTCTTGGTCATTGATCAAACTTTTTGTAAACGAAAATGTTTGATTTCCTCCAAATTTTTGTTGAAGAATCTACCAAAGAAATTGTTTCTGTAAAAAACTTCCAAATTTTTTTTGCAAATCTACAAAAAAATTTTGTAGTGTATATATATCACGTTGAAATGGGATTGCCAATGTTAAACTTGGTTTACTTAAGAATTAGACAGCGAGGAACAGGGTTTTTTTTTGTCCATAGTAGATTTTTCTGTTTCAATATTTTTGTAAATTCTTCATATTCTGATGAATATATGGGGTTAGCAGCACGATGAACAGAAATATGAGACAATTCAGAGGGATAGCGATTTTCATACTCTATTTAACAATGACACAGCGAGGAACAGGGTATCTACTTTCGATCGCAAATTTATCTGACTATTTCAAAACTTTACAAAAATATTGAGTTAGAAAAATGTACGATGTCAGATACATAGCCTGTTCCTCGCTGTGTCATTGTTGAATACACAATGTATAACAATCACTATCCCTCTGAAATGTGTCATATTTTTGTTCTCCGTACTACTAACATTATATCCATGACAATACAGAAAATTCACGAAATTATTGAGTTAGAACAATTTGCAACTGAAAGGAGGAACCCTATTCGCCGTGTAGTTGTTCAATAAATAAAGATTAACATCAGCGACCCCACTTGAGTATGAATATATTCTCGTGCCTTATACTGACAGGTCAGAAAAATTGCGATTCCAAAAATTAACGAACATATGTACTTAGAGAAATCCGCGTTTAAATGGGAATACTCTGTTCTTCACAGAACAATTGTTGAATGAAAAAAGGTTAACAATCGCCATCCCTCTTAAATGTAGTACATTTTCGTTGTACTTACTACCAACAATAATTACAGTGCATTAAAAAGAATTAACGAGAATATTCCGTCAGTTTATGAGCTTGGGATATTCCGTTCCCACCGGGTCTTTCTTGAATAAACAATGGTTAACAACCGGGATCCCTCTCAAATATTATTTAGTCTTGTTCCCTGTACTATTAAAGAGAAATCAAGTGCAATATGAAAAATTCATAAAAATCCTTATTTGGAAAATTCCACGCTCAAAGGAGAATACCGAGATTTGCATGGTATAATTGTTGAATAAAAAATAGTTAACAATCGCGATCACTCTCAAATGTTGTTTATTCTCGTTCCCTGCACTATTAGCAAGAAATCAAGCGCAATATAAAGAATTCACAAACTTCTTAGTTGGAAAATTTCACGCTCAAAGGTGGGTACCGAGATCCTCGTATAATTGTCAAATAAACATTGATAAACTACTGCAGTCTACATCAAAAATGGTATCGATCTGTCATCTAAGTTTCAATACATAACGTCTGTCAAGAAAACAACACGAATTAGTTTATTTCGTTCAGTTTTTCCCTGTTATTCTGAAAAATCTACCAGGCTACAGTCTCATCCAAAAGTATCAAAAGTGGTGGGTGCGAAAGTGGTGGTTTCTTGCCGCCCCATAATGTTATCAAGATGAGAAATAGACTTGTTATATCTGCACTGAGAGAAATTCAAATGGTCACATCAACTATTTGGCGACAAATATTCAAATTTAGTATTCACAACTATAAAACAGTCAGGGTAACTTCGCTGTAAAAAAAAATTTGTCGAATTCCGAATAAAAATGCTTGGAAATTTCCAACCTTGTTTTGGAAAAATAATTTTCCAACTTTTTTTGCTAAATCACCGAAAAAAAGTTTGTGAATCTTCGAAAATGTTCGTGAAATCACAAAATTTTTGGAATAGTCACAAACTTTTGTTCGGTAATTTACAAAAACAGTTTGTGTAAAAAACTGTCAAATTTCTTTTGGCAGTTTTGTAAGTATTTTTTTTACAGTGTTGTTTTATGGTAATGACAAGTATTTATATAGTTACATTAACTATATAAAGAGTTGGAAAAATGATAATTAAATAGTGTCGCCTCACATAGTTGCCGTGACCATAAATTTCTCCGGGTATGAGATTCAGACATTTCACCGCATGTATTGTTAAATGAACAATTTTACAAATCCCCATCCCTTTCTAAAATCACTCTCACGTCTTGTACGATGATCAAAGTGATCACGTTCTTCATCAAATAAAATCGATTCGTGGAAAATGAATGTATTCAAAATGAGAGACAGGGCTAGATGGCATCTAGATTTAGGTCAATTCAACATATCTTAATATTTCTTCAGAAAAACATCGTATTTGAAACGTTCTTGAGATAGTTCATACACATATAAAAGATATCTTAAAAATGTCATATAGGTATTTTCAAGGAATGTCTTCAAGATATCTTCAGTAATATATCTTTTAGATCTCTTTAAGACATCTTCAACACAATTCGAAAATATCTTTGATGAGATATCTTTACGACATCTTCAAAGAATACTCTGAACATATATTTGTTGAGATATCTCTCAGATGTTTTCAAGATATTCATGTTTATTGTGTTTTTAATAATATAAAATCTGAATGTTTTGAAATTATCCGTATGAAACACTTGATAATCATTTCTATGGCAATGGATATATCTTAAACCAAATCAAAGTCTTCATGGAAAAAAGACCCTCTTCTGCAAGTCAGGGTTCGCCCGAAAAAACCCAACCCGGTTTTACCCACTGGGTTTTTTCAGATAAAACCCACTTGAAAAAACCCGAAAAATCCCAATCAAAAACCCACTGAGAAGAATTATGGATGGATGGGTTGGAGAACAATCAAATCAAATTTGATGAATACAATTGAAATTTTTTATTCTATTATATGTATAATATAATAAGTGTTCCTACATGATTAATATTTTCATTCCACCCTTCATTTTGATCGATAGGAGTATAATGATGTTTGTATAATTGGACCAATTTGGTAGCTGTTTCTACGCCTAATCTGTTCCTTACATTGGACCATGCGTGTCCAAATGTTGAGGAAACTCCTTCTAATCCTGCTGAACTGGGTAGAATACTTGATAATTAGTGACAAAATTCACAAAATCCGATTGGGAGTTCATCTGTAGAATTCGTCCTCGCTTCCATTAATTTCCACCATTTATTGGGAGTATTTTCATATAACTCTCCAACTTCTGCACGGAACATTGAAGCAGGATATAAATTCTCATTGTAGATTTTAAATGCTATCATTGCCCCCAGAAATTCCGATTCATGTTCCATCATCCAATCATCAGCCATTTTTTCTTGTTCCTGATTAAGTTGTACACTGTAAAAAATGATTGTGGAATTTTCCCCCAAAAAATGGTGGCAGCAAAGTTCCTCGACAGATGAGGAATTTTTCACCATAATTTGGTGGACTTTCCCTCCATTTTGAGAGGATTCAAAAACAAAATAATTCCTCAAAGTGATGAAAAAATCCCTCATTTTTTATGGAAAAACAATTCCCCCACGATGAGGGGACAAAATCTAACAAAAGTGTGAAGGAAAACTCCGCACATTTTTACAGTGTTCGTTCTTGACAAAGGGATTCATCGAATATGCAAGGTAAAAAAACGGTTCTAAGGCTTCATCTCTTCGTTTTCGTATAGCTGTTGTATACTCTACTAAATTCTCACTAGACAGCAATTCAGACCATACTTCAACAGATAGATTAGCTGATTCAGGTTGAAATTTATCTAAAGCTTTCGCAACTTCTTTCAATTGTTTGAGGTGATTGATAGCTTCTGTATATATGCCAACGTTGTTTAATGTTCGAGTTATTTTAGGATCTGCATTTTCATATTCCTTTTGGATTTCAGAGTATAGGTGGAATTTTTTAATTAACGTTTCGAGACAATCATTCTGAGAGTTCTATCTTGTGTCATTTGGCAACTGCGGCATCAAGCCCCCTTTTTGCTTGAGCAATCCCTATGAAAATAGAATGGAGTGTAATTCCAAATCTTCCTAAAAAAACGTTAGTTGCAATCAATTTGAAACTTTTGACCAGTTGGAAGGAATAGATCGTATTTCATGAACGCATATATAACACTTTTGGATAAATGTGTTTTTATTTCTATCAAAATTGCCACCAATTCATTGATATGAGTAGTGTATCAGATTTTGTAACGCGATTGACTTATAATAATGTAACTGGTCATTCCCATAACATATAATAATTGATTCCAACAATAGATCCTATTCTCTAAATCGGAATCAGTAAAGAATACTGATTCGTCAGTGCTCAATCTTCCATCAGTGCAAGTCACTGGTACGATCAATGCATACACACTGACGAAATCAGTGTAATTTCACTGATAGAGTTTCAATGAATCAGTACTGTTCAATAATCCAGATTCATAGAGTAGAATTCATATTCTCCAATTTTTTAACTGTTTCCTCTATACATTATTTGTATCTTACGTACTGTATGTATTATTATGTCATGATTTTATGTTTATGAATATGCAAATTTCATTAGATTTTATTCTATATGTGTTAATGAAATGTTATCATCAATTTTTTTTTCGGAATTCATCAGAAGAGTTTCAATAATATACGTGAACGGATGTTTTGGAACATACACGTCCTCATATTTCATGTTGCTGAAATTTGAATCATTTATTGAAACGAATTAACATTCGAATAACGAAATACTCAGATCTAACCTCAGTTCAAGACCCAAAATCTCGCAGCACATTCTTTCAACAATGTTTCCACTTCCAACAAGTGAATTCGAGGTGATAAATAACGATAGTTTATCAGATTCAATTAAAAATAATAAAAAATTGAAAAAATTTGAAAAATCCGAAAAAACCCACAAAATTCCGAAAAAACCCGGGTTTTTTCCAACCCTGCTGCAAGTAGTACACTGAGAGCAATTCTTCATTAAGAATTACTGGTTTCCCCATTAGACGGGGGATATACTTGACATACAGTTTGATATACTTGGCATGAGATCAGAAATCAATGAGACAAAACAGTAATTTCTCATACTACGAAGTTTGAAAATTGGAACCAGTGGGAATTCATGTTGGAAAACAGTAATTTATTATGACCCAATGTAGAAAACAAGAACTCTCAGTTGGTGAGATTGATATAAATTGGAAACCATAACATTTTCGAGAATGTTCCGTGGCTTCGGGGAAAGAAGCAAGGATCGTGATCACAAACAATCATGTTCGACGCTGGTAACGATGAAAGTTTTTTTTCTCGGTTATGATAACGCTAGGGAAAATTACTGGTATTTCCCATCAGTTTGGAATCACATGTCAAGTATATCCCTCGCTTACTGACAAAAATCAGTAATTTTTAATGACACATTTCTCTCAGTGTAGGGGAGACCGGGGCTATCTGTCTACGGCGGCTATGTGCCACAGTACAGATATCTCAGCAATATACATATATCTGTGGCTCCCATTCTAAGGAGATATTTGAGTATCTATAAATGACACATTCGCCAACTTTTGCTGTTCCGTGACCCTCTGATCGTACGTTATACGTGATTGAATCATTAGTAAAGATTTTATTGAACTCTTTCAATGTCAGAAAAATTACTCCTACAACAATATTTTTATTGCAATCAAAGTGAATAATCCACAATATTATCGTTCAATGTGAACTTATCAGATGTGTGAATGATGAAATTCCAATTCCGCCCGACCTGTAATTTGCAACATGCCAAGATCTCAAAAACATGATCGGGGCTATCTGTCTTCCTCCCGAAAAAAATAAGAAAGAGCTTCTAATGTGAAGGAACAAAATGAATAACTCAAAGGAAAAAGGAGACTGACCAAATTGATGATACAACAGGTTCAAAAACAATCCGGTACCACCAGAAGCTGGACAAAACGTAGGAATCAACTCAACGTAGGAATCTTGCCAGAAAATCAAAAGAAAACATTCACCGTTACTATGAATCTGATGAATAAACATTTACATCAATATTTCATAATAATAATGGATGGAATCTTCAAGAAACATGAGAATTAATATGAATGAGGTGTTTTTTTATCATGTGGACAGATGGCCCACATGTATGGAGTCATTTGTCTACGTTGACTTTTCTACTTTGAAAATTCAAATCTTCGAAACATTGAGAGATCGGAAATTCTAATGACATTTTTTTTTAATAGAAGGTTGGAAGATTACATCATGAAAATTTCAGATAAATATTCTCATTAGTCTTTGAGCGAATTTGGAGGAAGTCTCAATTGTAGACAGATAGCCCCGGTCTTCCCTAACTGCAATGAGAACCCATCATCTAGGATGGGTCAGTTCAGAGGTATGCAAACCCTTTCATGAAACTTGAATTATTTATCTTAATTTTAATGCATATATTGTGGAAAAGTGTCATGTCATTGTGTACAGAATAAGTTCTTGGTTGTTATAATCTCTTTCTATCGCGTCAGCTTTCTTATCATTCTTACTGGTAGTACTATGGTAACGGATAAAAACAACTGAACTGCAGGAACTTTGAATTTTTTTCCTGTTCCGATTAACCGCATCTGTACTGATTTATTTTCTAACTCACTTGTTCAATCTTCCAACAGGAAAAGGCATCTTTCAAAAGATGTACGTGGGAACTTGGAAGCAGAAACGTTCAAATCCATTGACGATTTCCATGAAGATCACGCTGATGTTTTGGATGAAATACAGATGAATGAATCGGTGGAGTATGAGGAAGTTATAGAAATTGTAGAAGTGATAGATTCGATTCCTCAAGCACTGGAACTCACTGAAATTCGTGAGGTAAGTAATGACATCTCATATCAAGAAATTATAGAGTCACATACAATTCAAGAGGATGCAGGAAAAGTCAGTGAAATTCCCTCATTACCTCATGTTAATGTGAATAATCAAAACACACAAGATAAGTCGGATCATCAAGGCGTATCAAGTGACTTGAATCCTCCTTCGTTCATTGAAAACTCTTCGCCTTCAAATAATGGAATTGGAAAAAGTGGGGTATCAGATAAATGTGAAGGAAATAGAAAGAGTTCGCCCAAATATACTACCCTTCCAAACCGGTGTATTGTTAATATGGCTCACTTCTGGAGTAAAATGCATCATCAATTCGACGCTCATTGTGATAATTCGTCATGCACAACTGAAAATATTACATTTCAGAGATATCATCAACAGGGATTGAGAATTCATTTCTTTTACACGTGTCAAAAATGTGACGCAGAATTCCGAATTGATTCTGAACCGAGAAATTCTGATGTAATGAGCATTAACACTTGTGCTGTAGCAGCATCAATAACAACCGGACTTGGTCATTATCAAATGGAGGAATTATTTACAACAATGGATATTCATTTCATGAGAAACAACACTTACATGGAACATCGATCGAAAGTGTTGGATAAATTTCTTGTTTGTGCAGAAGAAGAGTTAAAAATTGCGGGAGAAATGGAAGAACAAATGGCTATTGAAAGGGGAGATGTTATAAATGGTGTATCGTTCATCCCCGTAACAGCTGATGGATCTTGGATGAAAAGATCCTGTACAGGAAGGAGCCGTGATTCTCCATCCGGGATGGGTGCCATCATAGGCTTATTGTTATTAACGATTATGTTACGGTTACTATTCACAAAAAGTATTGTTTTATGGAATTCGCAATAAGCGTTGCTCTGTTTGTGATAGAGCCGCAAGCATAGGGATGCCACCAAAATCACATGCATGTTTCAAAAACTTTGATTCATCCAAGAGTTCCAGTGCGATGGAAACGGATATCATCGTTGAAGGTTCCAAGTCAAGTTTGGACATGCACGGATTAGTCTATAAGACTCTTATCGCTGATGGAGACAGTAATGTTTATCAAGCTGTGTTAGATAGTCATCCATACAGAGATCTTAACATCATTGTAGATAAGGTGGAATGTACCAACCATCTTTCACGTAATTTATGTAGGGAGATCAAACAAGCTTCTGAATTGAAAGGGAAAGGCGTTGTAGAAAAAGTTGGAGAGTTACGCGAAGCATTGAAAAAGAGTATATTCACATTCCGTTATTCCATGAAAGATTTGGTAACTCAGCGAACAGGAGAAGCAGGAAGTATTGAGGAAAAAGCTGAAAGATTGAAGACTGATATAGAACATCTACCAGATGATGTCTTCAGTGATCATAAACAGTGTGATAATGAGATATTTTGTCGCGGGAAGAACTGTGAATGGGAAGCGGATCAAGAGGAGCGAAATCTGGTACCAACGTTAAAGCAATGGGGTGCTCATTACGAAGTACAGGAAGCTTGTGGATATATTGCTTGTCATTCAAAAAGTTTATTATATAGGATGACCAATAATTATGTAGAATGCCTTAATAATGTAGTATGCCGAACAATTGGCGCGAAAAGAATAAATTTTGGTTTGAGAGATTCATACAATACGAGATGCGCAGCGTCTGTAATTCAATATAATTCAAAACAATTGTTATGTAGAGTCTTTGGAAGTGAATCACAAAATGTACCCGAACTCATTACGAAGATGGAGCAAGCGCGTGAAGAAAGATTATCCAGAAATAGTAAATATAAATCTACAACAGGAAGAAGAGTGAGATCAAAAGTACCTAAGGGTGATGAGTTTTATGGAATCAAAGCCAGAAAGCCCGACTTGCACGTCAAGCATTTCGAGGATGCAAAGAACAGGTCCATTGAAAAATCACACGAAGATCAAATTAACCGAGCTCAAATCGAAAATTATACAAAAGCTAAGGAGCAGTCAGGTGTTTGGAGAGCCTTGGTTAAAAATATGTTGCCAACACAGTATTTTGGAGATGTGTGTCGTATGAGAAGTACAACCTTGTGTGCAAAAACTGTACACATGATTCTATATGCGAGATCTGTAGATTTGTGTGTAGAAACAGATATTCATAATAATAAAAACGCAGTATCAAAGCATATAGAACAGGAAAAACATATTACAATTTATAAATGTGGTTTATTCGTCGATCGTGAACATTGTTTTTCATGTGCAACTCCGGACGGACTTATTGATGACGATGGAGTTATCATAGTCAAATTTCTGAAGGCAACTGAAGGGCTGACGCCTCTTGAAGCGATACAGAAAAACACACAATTGAAAAATTTATTCAAAAATGAGGGCCTAGAACTGAATGAAAAGCATGAATTTTATTATGAAATACAAGGGGTTTTACATATCAGTGAAAAAAGGTACTGTGTATTTGTAATTTGTGCGCCAAATGGAATAGTAGATGTAGAAGTATCGAAAGATGATGAATTCTGGGATAGTAATGTTCCACTTTTGAGACGATTCTACTATGAATGTTTATTACCAGGAATCATTGACGGTCGTCATCTCAGAAGCATGAAGATAAGAGAGCCCTCATACATACTGGAAGCTCGAGAGAAGAAATTAAGTAACAAGTGTGTTGAATTGGATTTCAGTCAGAAGAAATTTGAAATGAATGAAAAACCCAACACAGAATCTATAAATTCTTCTGAAACACGCGTCGATTTGGGGAATTATAACAGTGGTGTTGAACAATTTGATATGGAAGCAGAAATTTCTGAAGCAATTGACAACAATGTAACAGTGGAACAACTGAGGGTGGATAAGTCTATTGGAATGTATTGGAAACAAAAAAAAGAAGAGAATGGGTTGCACAGGACGATCACCAATTCACTGAACCATCTGCAGAAGATCGAGAAATTTTTCAAAAAATCAATAATGAGTATGTAGATATGGTGGAAGTGACTAATGATATATTAGGAGAAACCAGTTACTTGAACGATACTTCTATTGATCAGTTTTTGAATCTTTTGAAGAACATCGGCTTTGACAGTGTAAGTACACTTGGAGTAGCGTTCCCTGCTCATGTCGTTCCCTTCAATGGGATTGAAGATATACAAATAATTGGTGGGAATCAATCCGAACATTGGTGATGCTGTCACTTTATAGAAGAAAAACTGTATGTTTATGATTCTTTGGCAATTGCAAAAACTTATGAAGACTTGCCAGGTGATCAAAAAGAATTCATCCATAAACGATATCCCACGTTACGTGCGAATAATGTTATATTTGAGGAGGTGCAGCCTCAACCAGACAATTATAGTTGCGGAGTATATGCAGCAGCATACGCAACATCTCTTGCACTCGGAAGGAATCCAAAATACGAAAAGTACAGCACGAATGTCAAAAAAATGCGGAACCATATGATGAATATCATCAATGTAGGAACACTAGAACCATTTCCTACATAAAAGTGAGGCTTAAGATAGTTAATACAAATCTTTCAGATGATATAAATGAGAAGTGATCGGACGGAATTAGATCACATGAATTAGAAGATGAAAATTAGACAAGGAGAACATGAATCAGAAGGATTTCCATAAGAATCGAGAGATAGAATAAAATCTTCATAAATGCACAGGTGAACAAGGGGAGTCCTCGACGTATCCATGTGCATGTATTGGAGAATCGATGATTTGAATGTCAATTGCATAATCACCGAATGCTTGATATGCCCAATGAATGGAGAATCAGGTATTTGAAATTCTCACAGAATCATCAATTTTCGCGGATGCATGAGAAAGAAGAAAAAGATGAAAAACCATCCAAATATTTATTCAACATGTGCTCAATATGCCCATAACATATTGGAGAATCAAGTATTTGGATACCATTTTTATAACCTACAATACTTGATATGCCCAAAAAATGGAGAGTTGAGTAGACGAGGATATTGAATTTTCGAAGATACTCAAACGAATGGAGAAAAACTGGGAACCATTCAATTCAAGTCATAGAACAGTATTTGACATGCCCATAATGTGTTGGAGAATCAAGTATTTGAATGCCAATTGTGTAGTTACCAAATGCTTGATATGCCCCATGGATGGAGAGCCAAGTGTTCGAGATTCTCAACAGAATCATTCATTCTTGGGAATGCATGGCCGAGGAAGAAAGACGACCATCTAAATATTTGTTCAATATGTGTGTGATATGCACATAACACGTTGAAAAATCAAATATTCCAATACCAGTCCTGTGACCAATAAATGTTTGATAAATGCCACACGCTAGTAACACAGCATTCGTACGGCGTGCTGAGAATGTTAATGGCACATGCATAGGGCATCCAATGTGCTAAGAAGGTTCGCAGAACATGCCATCAACATTCATGTGTTACTTGGGCACGTCGAGAATCGAATGCTTGAAGTTCCCATATGAACATCAAATTCTTCACGGGATTGGAATGGAAGAACATCGGTTTGTATCGCTATTTGCTTTTTAATCATTTTGAATTACTTGATAAAGTTAAACAAATTTTCAGCGCACAACGTATATTCAAAGTTTTTCAGATGATATCGGATCGTATGGATGTACAGGTTATTCATTTACTGTATAATGTTCATACATGATAAAATGCATCACGTACTCTGGAAACAATGCTTTTCTGCTTGCTGCAAAACGGCTTATGTGACTAAGTTTTGAACTGCTGATATTGATTTGAATTTCAGGTGACAGAAAGAACGGAGAATTGATACAGTATTCTTTGCTATACATTCTATGATCATTGTATGAACAATCAATGAACTCGGTTACACATGTATGTGACATCAAAATCATTTGCCGGAAAACAAGTTATGTAACACGAAAATAAAGTGTGAGTTACAATTTCCTACTCCTTACGTAAAAGTGTGAAGAATGATATAATTACAAATTAATTAACTGGATTAATTCTTCATGTAATCATTATATAACATTGAAAAATTCTGCCAATTGTTAGGCAAAAAACTTCTCGTTAAAATGGTTGGAATGGAATTCTACTGGTTGAATCAGTGGAAGACTCAGCACTGATTTGCCAGTAAAATTCACTGATTCTCAGTACTTTTTATTGATTCGAATTTGGAGAGTCGAAATCACAATTTTCGATCACACTTTTCTTTTCGGATTCCGTTCCTTTGAATGAATCAGGGCGAAACTGATATGAAACCACTATCAACCCAAATATGACCGTGGTAAAAATTTCATAAAGATCAGATGATGAGAACGGAAAATATCCCCATAATAGCGACATTTACGACATTTTAATATTTTGTTCCGAAGCTTAGTGCTTACCCTTTTCTTCCCTCAATTCCGATTTGCCTGAAATTTATATGGTACGATAAACATCTCGTGAACTTAATGTGCTCAGAGTTCCGTGGCATTCGGGTGATACGGACATAGGGAAGACATGCTTTTAAAATATTGTCAAACAATGCAGATCGCAGAAAAAAATTGTTAACATTTTTCAGCCGATTGGGATGAAACTCATATGGGACCACTCTCAGATGATAACTGGAACATGGTATAAGTTTCATTGCATTCAAATAATAGGAAGCAAAATTATGCGCGTTCGCAAAATCACAATTTTTTATGACATTTTTCCTCACCCCTCCCGTCCTTCTGTGAGAATCAGGTTCAAACTAATGCGGGACCAGTATTACCTCTGCTCACAACTGTGCTCAAAATTGCATGAAGATCAGATGATTAGAACGAGAGGCGCAATTTGTTCAGGGGGCACACATCCATCCAGACAGACAGATAGACAGACACAGGACCAGAATTTTTCCCCGTGTTTCGAGAAACATTTTGGTGTAGGAAATTTTCATTTTGAAGACAAAAACATTTTAGGTCCCACGGAACAATCACAAAGCTTCCCTCTAATGAGGAAGCAATAGTACTTTGTTAAATAGGATGCAATGGCTTCAATACATCATATGCCTCGGTGAAAAAAATTTCTCTGAAAAACTCTGAAACTCACTGGGATACTCTGAAAAAACCTGAAAGACTCTGAAACACTCTTGCTCATTGGACACATTTTTCCACTGAAAATCTATGAATATCCCTGAAAAACTCTGAATATTCCTGAAAATCACTGAAACTATCTGAAAAACTATGAAGACTTCCGAAATCTTCTGAGAAACTCTTCACTGAAAATCTCTGAAATCTTTCTATCAGAGTATATATGATATCTAGGTGCATAAATTTGTGATTTCTGTGGTATGTAACACTTAGATGCGATGTTCATTGAAAATTACTTTGGTGAGATACAAAGATTCACATTCTCTTCCCACTGAACCCACGGGAGAGACAGGATGATTATATTCCCGCACGTAGTACTAAAATGGAACAGTTGGATTCACATAAATTTTGAAAATATTATATCCCTGATAAAAATATAATGTACATTTGCGTAAGGAAGCGTAATTTCAAATCTCAAAATGCGTGAAACTCCTCTCAGTGTACATTCGCATTCAATTCTCGTAACACTTCGTTGCATCGTTGACATTTGATTTTTACCAGTGATGATTCAAAATTGAATTTTCATCAAAAGAAAATCAAAGCTCACAGATCACATGTTTTTTCCGATGATCTGGAGCGTTCCAGAAAGGAATGGAATGGAAGTTTTTGGTGTAAGACATTTCCATTTTGAAGACAAAAAGTTTTTCGACCTTCAGAAACGATCACAAAGCTTCCTATTACCTTGTAACGAGGAAGCAATGTTCATCTCTAAGCTTTTCAAAACTTTGGAATCAAATTATCAAAAACGAATATGCAAAAATTGAAAACACATTACTGCAGGATTCGACAATGAAAATATCATGGGGTGTTGACAATTAATCTGATAGTAATTATTCTAAGGAATAAATTGCAACGAAGGTGATGATCGTCTTGTGCTGCATTCTCCAAGTATGGTTTATATCCTTTTTTCGATTGCACAAACAGAGTGGCCACAGACCGGGAAAACCGGGAATTATCAGGGAATTTCATTTAACCGGGAATTATCAGGGAAATTTCAGGGAATCTTCCAAGTGATCAGGGAATTTTTCATTTTCATAGAAATCTTATGTAAAACGCTCTACTTTGATGATTTTTTTCATATAAGGGTCCGAATTTCTAAAATCAGCTCGGATTAAATTTTGATTCTCATAATTCAATGAAATGTACCAAAAATGATATTGATATGAGCTCTTTATGTTAGAAATGAGTCTACCAAATGATTTAGCAAAATATTTTTTTTATTATAAAAACAGGAAACTTGATCTACACTCAATTCCCATGCAATGACCCATGCGAACTAACTGGGAATTTACAGAAGGGTACCCACACAGCACGCAGTCCTTGAAGATATCTAAAAGAATACTCAATTGAGAGATCTTCAAGAACCTTCTTGAAGAGTTCTTAAAGATATCTTTCAGAAGTGTTGGAAAGACATCTTGTGGAAGATTTCTAAAAGATTTCTCAATTCAAGACGACCATGCGAGATATCTTAAAGATATCTTTGAGAAGCGTTTGAAAGATATGTTCCTGGAAGACTTCAACAAAATATGTTTAAGAAGATAGATTGTCAGCAGGTTTAGGTTATAAAGACCTGATCATATGAATTGACATGAATAACACTCAGAATGTGCCTTTAATTATAATCGAATTACACATGTGATAAATTCGGTCACAAATCGAAAGTTTCAAAAATCTATAAACATGCCAAGAGATTTTAAATTGTGCGAAAATTAAGATTTTGTAACCTTTTAATACTCGCACTGGAATTAACGAATCTTCAAGACACAAATATTTTACAAATTACTGAACTTTTTACGCTCAATTTTATGTACAGCCTTCGAATGAATTCACAAGAATTCTCATTCATACTCATCAATAAGTTATTCTTCAATAACGTTGGGATAGAAATAATTTAGGAAGAATCTGTGGTACCCACGACCAACTTATCTGAGATTTGTTTACATAATAACAGTATTTTCAAAAGATCACTTCTACTCTGAAAATGTACATCACTGACACGATTCCACTGTGTTATATTGACAATCATAAGCATTAAAACCGAACTGTCTCTATAGCTCAGGTCACTGGAGCGTAAGTACATCGTAAGATGCGCGGGTTTGATTCCCGCAACCTCAAGGATTAAGATAAAGTCAACTTCAGAGTGCGAGAGCGACAAAGACAAATATGGGGGGAGGGGGGGGGGGGGAAGGAAAAAGAAGGGGTTGGAGGTTTTTTTCGTGAATAAATTCAAGCTTCTTCCAAGACATTTTTATGAATATTGCAAGACATCTTTGAGAAATCTTGAAGAACTCTCTTAGATTTCTTAATTTATTCTTGAAGATATCTTGGAGAAGTCTCCGAGACATCTTTCAGAAATCTATTCATGTTGCATAAGACATCTTTTTGAATACGAAAAGATATCTTTTGGAAAATTCTTCAAGACTTCTCGTACTTTTGGGAGATATCTTTTAGAATTCTAATAGATATTTTCGTGTCTGTTTGAGTACTTACTAAAATATTGGGGTATATATTGATTCTTTATATACAACCTGTATCCTGAACAGAAAACTTGCAATAAAATTCCGACATCTTGCGAGGACTAACTACAATTCCTAACCGCGGAAAAAGTATCCGGAGAGAAATGTTACATTACAAATTACTATATTGTTAGCAAGTACGAGACAGACTTTCCTTTATGATGACATTTACTCCAGTACTTTCTGAAAAGTTACTATATCCGATAGTAGAATATGCAAGGATCCTTCTGTATTATATTATCAGATACAGTAATTTTTCAGAGAGTACCGGAATAAATGTCGGTGTGTTTACTATAATATAACATTTCTCTCCGTGTATAACTTCGTTTTAAAACCACATTCCTTCGTTTCAATGAATTAATGAGTTCAATCCATCTATGTATTTTTTATTTGACTCAACATTTTCTTCAAAACGACATTCGAACAAAGAGAAACGTCTGAAATTGTCAAAAATATAAACATCTGAATAATTTCAATCCACACAATACTTTTCTACAGAAATATGTTTAGGAATCGGAAACTGTCTTTGAGGTCCGAATTCAATGCAGTGAATAAGATTGTTCCTTTTCATTGTCATGAAAGGTGTTTTTATATCGACTGAAATCGTTATTGTTCCTGAAAACATTGAATCACTCACAAAACGATGTTGAAATCAGCTTGAGGAAGGAGCTCAAGTACAGGGAAGCGACATGACGGAGTAATATATATTTTAAACTCCTGCTTATGAATACAAAAATCGGGCTACTTTCTCGGACTAATTTCAGCATCGTTTCGAAAGATGTTATATTTCTCCCCTCCTGATTCGCTCAAAAATGGAAAATAATAAGTACCTGCATTCTCTTTACAGCTGGAATGAGATGCAAGTATTGATTATTTTCCATTTTATTCACTTCTACCTGAAAAAGATAGACACAGAAATTTAGGATCTATTAATTTGTGTATAGAGAGAAATGAATGCCATTGAGCTGTACACTGAAAAAAAACACTACTTCAGATAAAGAAACCGTTTCTTCCAATAAAGACAAAGGAATATCCCCCCAATTTCATGTATATTTTATTGTATCGGTGACTATTTAATCGAATCGATAAAGCATATTTTGGAACAAAGGAATATACATTTGAATGAGAGGAATATTTCCTTTCCACTATTGGAAAGAATGATTTTTTTATCTGAAGTAATTTTCTCTCACAAGTCTACAATGAGATATTGAAAACGAAAAACCTACCAGACAGCGCAAGAAGACTTGAAAAACCAGTGTTTCCACAAAGGGATTTCTCTCTTCACTTGATTGGGCTATCTAGTTAATGCAAGGACGTGATTGGTCAATTCTCGTAGAAAGAGGGATCATGTGGAAACACTGGTTCAAACTGAATTTTCGATGAATTCTCTTTGAATATAATGAGTTTACAAGCTGTTCATTTGGTGCAGCCATTAACGGGAGGTCATATGGATCCATGTGGAAATGTACACACGGGCCGTTACTGGCGCGGTACTGTTGCCAGAGTTGCCAGTACTGGCAAATCCAACCTTGCCCTTATGGGGCCAGTGGTTTGGACGGTGCTGGCAAGGAGTCGGAATGATAACATCATTTTACATAAGGGCCAGTGGAACATTTACCACCACATCGGTAGCGATATTTGGTGTGTGCCTACTATGGTGGAACTCTGGCATTGCAACAGAATCAGTTGTCCGGCCAGTACTGGATGAGAAGTGGTAGAGGGTCAAAATAATACATCCTACGTAGGAATTCAGACCCGACCCAGTACTGGCACAGTGCTGGTAATTAGAGATCCCCGGAGTTATATTTCAAGTAAAAAAAAGATACATTGAATTTGAACTTTCAAAACTTTGTGAATCTATTTTTCTCATCACCGTTATCTGAGAAAGACGCTTTGGAAGTGGTTTCATGAAAGTTCAATGGGCGAGGATTGAACCCGGGACCTGCGAGTGAGAAACAGAGTCTCTATCACATCAGCTAATCTCCGAGTCGACAACGGACCACTTAAATTCCCATTAATTGCACCAATTCCCTCGGAGTCACGCAATTTACCATAGACTCCGTAGTGAAACAAGATTCTACCAATACTGGTTCATTGTTCTCTATCGAACGTATTGAATGATCATACCAACTCTGTCTTGATACTGACGCGACTCCGGCTCACTACAAAAATCAAGTTGCCAAGATCGTGATTTTAATGTCAATCGACTACCGATTCCGTAGTCAACCAGAGTCCCACCAATACTGGTACCATGTCGTCTATCGAACATATTGAATCATAATAACAACTCTGGCTCAATACTGGCGCGACTCCGGCTGACCACAACAGCCGAGTTGCCAAGATCATAATTGCGACATCAATCGACTATCGACTTTGTAGTCAGCCAGAGTCATATCATTACTGGCATATTGCCGTCTGTTGTACATATGGAATGATAATACCGACTCTGGCTGAATACTGGCACGGTGACGTTCCTCGAAATCCTGGGTATTGTCCAGACAGTATTCATTCGATACTGACCCTATACCGTCTGTCCACGCGAGCCAATACCGGCTGAAATTGTGCGAATGTTCGGCGACAGTTGAAAAACGGTAATGATTCTGAACAGGCATAGTTGTTTTTACCGAACTTTGGCAAATACAACCTCGCCAGTACCACGCCATTTGTCATAATGAATTGATTTTAACGACAATACAACATCGATTTCGTAGTCAGCCAGTGCCATATTGATACTGGCATATAGTCGGCTATCAAATCTATGAAATAGTAATCCGCACTCTGGCTCAGTACTGACGCCGCTTTGGTTCACCATAACAGCCGGATTTCCATGGACATAATTCTAACGTATTTCGACTACCGATTTTGTAGTTAGCCATTGCCCTACCGATCCTGTCACTCGATCGCCTATTGGATATATTGAATGGTCATCCCAACTCTGGCACAGTACTGGCACGGCTCCGTTCCACTACGATCCGTGTATTTTCCGGCCAGTATTGATTCATTACTGGCCCAACACTGTCTGTCCACGCCAACCAATACCGTCTCAACTCCGTCGAACATGTGCAGCCAGTTGAGAAACAGTAATGGGCCTGAACGGGAACAGTTGTTTTTGCCGAAGTCTGGCAAATACAACCTTTCCAGTACTGGGCGATTTGTCAACTCCAGCAATTTCCACATGGGGAATTAAAGCGTGCTGTGTGGACCTGTATGTTGGAATGAATGTTAATCGTTCAGCACACGATTCTCCAATTGACTATGTATAGTATGATATCCGCAAAAAATACTGAGAAAGTTGAATTGTTTTTCATTTGGATTATTCTAGATCCAATCACTGATTTGTTTCCAATAAATAATTAAAACTTGAAGAGCATATATCATTCAAGTTACATTGGAAAAAATATTTATTTGTCCTCTTTTCGTAAATTTTATTTTCAAAAATCAAGTATTCAATTTGATACAGAAATTGATGATGCGTGGGGAATGAGTTCTTCATTCAGAAGATGAATTTATTCAGGGTAAGCATTCTGTTATTTGATTTAATGGAATATTTCATCAATCCAAAAAAATGTACTATGGAGAGAAGAAAAATAAACTATTTATTTGGCGAGAAGGAATTTTTTCAGTGGATATGAATATGGATACATATTCCAAACGATAATTACCAATGTTTACTTTTATCCCAAACTTCATATAAAGAAGTAGAAGAGCCTTCGAATCAATTGTGGGAATTCAAAGAAATCGTTTGTCCCGTCATGATTAGTGACATTAGAAAACTAAACTCAGGGCATTAATAAGTACAAATGTGTATCACAGATTGATAAGGATTTGATGGAATACTTTCTGTGATGAATTAATAGACTTGTTCTGATTAAAGAATTTTTCTGTCAGTATGATAATTTCCTTGATCCCCTTGAAATAATATTCTTTTCGTAGTACCTATATGCGTAATATCTCCATGAAGTAACTTTCATTGATAATGGTTTACTTGCAACAATTATATAATTCTCTCAAATAGAAGTCTTCAAAGTTCCACCCGAATCAAACCAGTTCTTATATGGGAACCGAATAATCTTTCACTTCAAGAAATCTATTGCTATTCATATCCTGTGTTCCATTAATTCAAGCGAAGGCATTATAACATCGAAGATCTTGTGATGGATATTTGCATTTTTTCTAAAATAATTTCTTCTGATTTTCTTTATCAAAATCATGCCAGAATATTTTGATTCCCGATCCTGGGGTAGTGGAATATTGCATATAATCACTATTGTATTGTATTGTATTTTTTGAACTATAGTTCAATTTTATTCATCATTAATCAAATGGATAATATGATTCCTTGATGGGAAACATAAGAGGTATGACTTATTTTTACTCTAGAACTGGAGAAAGACTCAGTGTACTTAAATGGGTCGAGATTATGGTGAATAACTTGCGAAAAAGTTGAATACCGAAATATCAGGGAAAAATGTGCGAATAGTCCTGGGAAACCTGGAAGTATCATGGAATTTCGTCAACCTTTTTTTGTGGCCACCTTGATAAAACATCTTATTACAGATATAACGATTCACTCAAAAAATCAAAATACTTCCAATTCAACTCTTCATTTTTTATTGCGAAGAAGAATATTTGCTTCACATGAAGAAAATGTTGATCATCACAACAAATCTTTGTCAATAATAGGATAATAATTCGAAAAAAAATATGAAGAGAGAATAATCTAGATTGAGACAATCTTCTACTATGGTGTGTTTCTTCAGTATAAGTTGAGAAAAAGTATAGGACAAACAAACAGAATTCTGAGGATTGAAACCAGAAAGTGTGACATTTCAATAAATGATCGAATCGCTCCTGTTTTTATATTTCAGGTTTGATAGTTATATGTAATGCTTCAAGAGCGAAACTGTTTGTAAACAGAGCCATAGGAACAAAATGTCAGAAAAATAACTTGTGAGCTATGTCATGTAGCTGTAACATCTCTTTCAGTATGATTCAATACAGATCAGCGATGATTTTTTAAATGAGCTGTAAAAGTATGTTTCATATATTATCCAAGAAAAATAAAAAAGTGGACTTCAAAATTTTACCAAATGCTGGAGTGAATCCATGAAAAAATGTCAAAAATTTGTCCCCGTGGGATATAAACCAATTGATTCAGAATCTCCTGAAATGAAAAGTTAATAACACAAAAGGAACATTTTTTAAGAAGTGCACCTCGAAATTTTACCAAGTGCTGGAGCAAATTGATGGAAAAACTTCTGAAATTTGTCTCCGTGGGATATAGACTGATCGAATCAGTATCTTCTGGAATGAAAAATGAACATCACTATAGGGGAACGTTTTTAAACAGTGTACTTGCAAAAGTTTACCAAGCGCTGGAGCGAATTGATGAAAAAATGTCAAAAATCAGTCTCCATGGGACATAGACTAGTCGATTCAGAATCTTCTGAAATGAAAAATGAATAGCACTTGAGAGGAAAATTTTTGAAAAAGTGCACCTGTTAATTTTACCAAGCGCTGGAGCAAATTGATGAAAAAAAAATTCAAAAATTTGTCTTCGTGGGATATAGATCAATCGATTCAAAATCTCCTGAAATGAAAAATGAATAGGTCGTGAGAGAGAAGTTTTTTTCGAACTCGACTTGTGATTTTACCAAGTGCTGGAACATCGGGGAAAAAGTTCACGTCAGAATTGGGATCAATGTTTGATAAAACATCGACATAAAAGATAGAAAAAATTCTTCACACATGAAGCTTCAAAAATGATCATAATAATTCATTTCTGAGTTCTCTGAATACTTCCAAGATGTTTCAAAAACGTCACTCAGACTTTCACATGATATATAGATATACAAATGACTTTGGAAAGTATCAAACACATTATGATTGGAAGATGAGAAGGCAATAGTAACTTAACAATTACATTTCATATGTTATATATATAAAATGTGAGATGGTAATGTTTCTGAAAGCTAACTGCAAGGTGTTGTGCTGTTATCGTTGTTATGGAAAATCTGGTTCAATTGTGAATTCATCAAATTTGGTACGAAATGTATTAAAATTCACGCAAGAGTGCATGAGAGATCATAATTGTCAATGAAATTTGATACAATACTTTGTGGAAAGTTGAAGAAAATTTTCAAAAACAATGTCAATTTGTATGTAATTGTAGAAATAATTTTTCAGAGCGCGTATGCGTTGCAAAATTTTGTCTTTTTTTTCCTTAATGACATCATTCTGAAATAACATTTGTGACTGACACATGATGCTTTTGTTTAGACCGCATAATCGGGAATTCGTGATGAAAATATATAATTCATGTTTGGAAATTGCATCACTACTAAGTTTTCTGATTGAAAATTCGTCAAACAATATTTGAATTTTTAAAAAAGTCACTCAGTACTTTATTTGTAGAGTATATTGATCTCGAATTCAAATCCAGTTCAAATTTTATGATTGGAAATTTATACTCTTCAAAATATTAAATCATATTATAACCAATAAATTGATAAGAAAATTACTTGACAGACAGACACTTGACAAAAACTTATAAGTGAATGGATGTGGTCAATTTATCATTTTCGGAATATCTTTGTTTTCGATTATTATTACTGGTCAGAGACATGAATTGAAAATCTAATAATATCGTTCCGCTTGCTAAGTACGGGTCGTCCTACGCAACGATGCTTTGGAATCAACTTTCTCATACGGTTCACGGTTACTAGCGACATCTATGAGTGTATTCACGTGAACGTCGGTAACTGTTTTATACTGCCATTGAAGGTAGTCGACATTACCTACATATATTAGAATGGATCTAACCTATCTAACCAGTGATGCCAGGAAAGACGGTGTGGACCGAAAAATCAGCCCCTCTACCGCGCACACGATGAAACTTTCGTATACATGTGAGTCACACGTATACAAACGTGTTATTGTGTGAACAATGGAGGGGCTGATTTTTCGGTCCGCACCGTTTTTCCTGGCATCACTGTATCTAACTCACTGTATCTTGGTAACGGCTGGAGCAAAAAAATTGATCCTCACGGCAAAATATTGCAAAAAATAGCAAAAAAAGATAATTGGTCAGATTGCAGTTAGATGGAAATGGTCAGATAGCTTAATAGACCTATGTATCCGCACTATGAAAACTATTCGGAAATTTTCCATACAAGTCTGAAAAATTTCCAAATTTCGTAAAATTCATTTCTCTTACATTTATATTGAATTTGCGAGTGCTTCTCGGAAAATCCCGAACGGAATAGTAATTTTCACTTGAAAGTTACCAACTCCATTTGCCATCAGAATAGTCGATGCGCGCGGCACTACTGCACCATACGTGATCAACATGATTGCTTTTCCTGGTATAGCACGCGTTTACACGGTTTCTTCACGTGGTTTTTACACCCAAACTCTAAAATCCAATGAAGTAATTTTTTCTCGATTCTTCATCGGAAAATAACACATATGTGTTTGTGGATTTCGTTTTTTATGGCTCTCCCTCGAGAATATGATTTTTTGGAAATCTGATGGTTTCTATACCTTCCAATTGCCGGATGCTTATTACTTGAAATCTTTCAAAAGTATCGGAAACTTCAAAAAACTTGAAAGTTAGCATTTTTCCTCCAGTGTCCAATTCTGTGAGTTTAATAATCAATAGAATTAGTGCCCATGGGGGATTTTTCAATTAAAAACTAAAAAGTGCAATTTTTCAGTAAGACATGGTTCTGGTTGTCTCTTTTTGTCACAGAATAATCTGTAAACCATAGTAATCTGTGAAAATTCAGCAATTATTCCTATAACCGTCAATACCATAGTTTTCGAAATATGATTATTTTGTGGTCACATTCTAGTTGTACTCACACGCGCGATTTGATACCATGTTCCTAGCGTCACGTCACGTCGCGCAGCGTGTTTGAGAAGACAAATGTTTTACAACACAACACTTCAAGCCGTATCGCGCCGCATCAATTACATACAACTCGGATGCGGCCACAAAAAAAATCATATCTCAAACCTATCATATTTACCATTATAGAAGAAATTGCTGAATTTCCGTGACACTTCACAGATCATTCTGTGAAAAAACATAAGAAATCAAAACCACCTATTATCAATAACTTTCAATCTTCAGTTTTCAATTGAAGAATCCCCAATGGACGTCAATTATATCAAGGAACGCGCTAACTTCTCGACGCCAAGTACATGAAAAAAACATATTCAATGTTTATTTTGTTCAGCTTTCATTATACAAAAAGAGTACAGGCTTCAATCAACTTCAGTATACATAAAATCCGATACAACTATGACATGAGTAATCAAACTATGTGCATGAGCTAAGATACATCTATAATGCCCGCATTATAATTGCTTCATGATTCACAATCACTGCTAAAGAATCAGCGTCGAATCAGACAAAAGAACTCATCATCCTATTGAGGGATCTCACATGCCTCATTCTCCAACATATTGTTTCAGCTTAACTTCTAGTATTAATGTCAGCCTCATTGCATCATCCTTAGTTTTAGATAGTGCCAGGTTCCAAAACTCTTTCTTTACTAGGTCACTATCCATCTGTTCCCGATAATTACCCGAAAGGGAAAAAATGCTTCCCTATTCCGATTGAAGGTAGGGCACTCAACAATAATATGTATCAGATCGTTTCCTCTGGCACACCTATGACAATATCCCATATTTTTCAGTTTATAACACTTAGAGCTTATTAACAGCCTATGAATAATACAGCTAATGGTGAGTAATCTAAATGGTGTAATCGTCCTTATACTCTTCATCGACAAATCGTAATGAAAGTAGTTTTAGAAAGTAGTAACAGTTGACGTTATACACCATTAATAGGCCCCCCTTTGCTCTTCCTCTCTCTTTATCTTTTCTTGCTGATTCGTGTATCACTTGGAAGTCCGCAGGTATCGGTAGATTCAAATTTTTGTACGATTAGTTCCAAGTTTCCGAGACACAAATTATATCATTTGAACTCATATACTGAGAGAGATCGACCAAATTTCCTAAATCTTTTGAGTTTCAAGAAGTTAATTTTACAGAACTAGTGGGGGACCCATAGTGTCCCTATGCGCTGTTATCATCATCACTTTTGACACGAATGCACACTTTCAACATTCTAAGCTGGGTTCCATCTATAGGTGGTATACTAAACACGCGATTTCGTGCAGTCAGACCCTCTTTCAAACTATGGTACATCTAAATTGTCCTCAATATTAGATCCTCGGTTCTCTTCTTCATTCCTCATCACTCTTGTACTTCTGTAAAAACTTATATTGAGATCTTCAAGCAGCGTATTTATATTATGCCTACTATATTGTTCTTGATTATATACGACCTTGTTGCCTCGAAGATAGCATTTCTTCCCATGTTTACGTATCAATTCATAATATGTCTTCATTTCACGCCTCTCCTCCTGTTCCTCCGAACTTGGATCACTTCTAACACTTATATTTATGCTTTTCAAAACCTTCGCTTTTTCAAATATTTCCTCCTTGTAGTATGGAGCAACAAATGATACCAAGATGGGAGCCCCACCATTCCTCTTACTCAGCCTATTCTCAGATTTAATACACTCACTTCGAATTGAAATTTTTCCTGCAAGGACAACTTTTTGCATCACTTCAAACAAAGTTTCACAGTGCTTGTCATCGCGGACATTGAACAGAATGACATTCTCATTACGATACTTCCTTCCCAACCATCAACTTCCCAAAATCAACCTTTTTTTCATATTTCTGTAATTCCGATTTTGAAACAACTATTTCATCTCTACAGCTATCAAATGATGTTTATAAGTTTTTCAATGCCTTGACATCGTTCTTTGTTTTCTCAATATCCTCTTGCATTGTGCTCAATATCGACTCTAACTCTTGAAACGCACTCATATCATTATATGCGAATAACTGAAGATTTATTATTTCAAGTTCACTAACTCAAATTATCCACGATATATGGTTTACTGTATCAAAGAAGCCCACTACAAAACGATCCTCCACCTGAGTCGAAATATTGCCTCTACTTTGCTGCTAATAATCCTCTTTCCAGTAGGAGCACCAGATAGGAAAGTAGCTGTTTCAATGAGATATCATCTCCTACTTTGCGCCTAAAAGTGGTAGAAATTCCCTACTTCCCCACTTGTAGGAGCAAAGCAGGTGCAAGGTTCACCACCTACTTTGACCCTACCACCTCTACACGGAGAATAATGCAGCCTGAAAATATGACTTTTTTTCTTTCTTTCAGTAAACTAGGAATAGAAAGATTTATAAAATGAATTTTGACATGAGAATACGAAAGATTACGAGTGCTGTAGAAAATGTGATGGGTAGGATTGAAATTTCATACTCACAGTTTATTGAAATTAATTGTACGCTTCCGTGTTTTCATGTACAAATTCATTTGACAAATCATCCTATTCCTGGTTCACAAAAAAATGTTGAAGAAGTCATATTTTGATAATCAAGCGTATGTGTCAGTGCCAGTCAATAGAAAAAAACTTGAGTAATTCAATAATTTTGTTGTGAATTTCCTCTCATAATCTTAGTAGGGTGCCCTATTTTTTATACACTGTAATGAATCATTCATTCAAAAAAGGAACTTCATAGATATTCGTTTGGGTAAAAGAATTCCATTTGATTCCAAAAATATTTCATTCCATGGAATGAATGAGTGTTTATTTGAATGAAATGTATATTTCATTTCAATCGAGTGGAATTATTAGATTCGTATTCGAATGGGAAATTTATTGGTTTAACCGACAGAAATTGAATTGAATTGAAATTTTTTTTTTCAATTACATTTTTGAATTAATAGAAAATGCGCTTTATGTAATATCATTATTCAGAAAATCCAACACATACGCTGAGAGAAAAACTTTTCGGGAACAATCAAATATTTCATTGAATAGTCCCAACAAAATATTCATTTGAATGAAGTTTCATTGAATCGACAGAATATTCATTGGATCAAACAAATATTTAATATTGTACAAAATATTTTGTCAATGAAAATGGATTCTTGATCGATTCAACGAAATTCCATTCGAATTAACTAATCATTTCATTACGAGTATTCAAGCGAAGATTTCAATGTTTCCAAGGATTTTTTCTCCCAGTAGAGGAGAATCAGGTTCTATGTAGGAGCAGTAGATTGTGGAGTGGGGAAATAGAATCAAAAAATATTCGGAGCGGAAAAGTAGGACCAAGTATTTTCTGCAGCGTGGAAGGAGGAGCAATTTCAGTGACTGGATCGACAAAGCAGGGGCAGAATTCCGACTCGGGCATCATCGGATTCTCCTTCGTTATCCATTGTTTCCGTTTCTTTCCATGGTATGGAGGTAATGATGTACAAATTGGTCTATTTCTTTTTCCCCAATCCTGTAGCTTTCATTTGAGTAATATCTGTCTCTCTTTGTTCCCAATATCCGATAGCATTCATTTTACTCCTGTGTCTTTCTTTGCGGACCAATAGCATTCATTTTAGTACTACGTATGTCTATTTAGTACTACGTATGTACTAAGAATTTTTTTTCAGAATTTGACTATGCAATAGCGATCAAAAGTTGCTCTTGGATCAGCTGATAACGAGAAAAATAATTCAAAAAATCCTGCTGGGTACTTTGAGACCTCTACTGGCTGTTGAAAATAATAAACATTCGATTATTTTTCCCATAATTCATCGTTCCTATAATTCATGCTGAGTCATTATCATATAATATCGAACAGCAAACATCAAATTAGTATAGAAGAGATGTCAAAAGTGGCGTATTGACTAGTAGTTTCAATATATATTTTTAGTTTTTACTTCATTCTCAGACTTCCAGAGACTGAAAATTCAGGTTTTACGCATAAAACAAGCAAAATTTTTGAAACCAATTTTTTACAATGATTTTCAATTTCAATAATATTTTGCATATATTAGAATCGAAATCATTCACTTTGACGCTAGAAGAATTTATTACCTATCTGTTGAATAATGGAATAAATTCATCACATACAATAATGATTTGTATAAAATAATTTTTGAACATAAAAAAATCAATTTTGTTGGCAATAAAAATATTTTCCAATATATTCTCATATATTATCTGGAACAATGACCATTCTCAAACAGGGAACTGACTTTTGTGATCAAATGCAGGCATTTCAGTTCTGGATTGCAATCTGTTTTTGATAAATCCATCTCTAGATTTCCCTCCAATAACACATTGAGAAGCTTCTGTGACAGATTTGACACAACGTTCAACGGCTTGTGTGTGACATGGGAAATCAGGTAATAATAGATTCTGATTATTAATCATTGTTTTGAGTCTTGCATTAGAAATATTGTGAAGAATAGGAGGTGGAGTTATCTGACACTCGTTCCATGCAATCATGTTGGAATAATCTTCGGCAGCGAAATTTAGTTTTGGTGGCTTGAATACTCTGATAGAAAGAGATACGTTCTTTTCTCTGGCTTCAAGAATATATTTCAGAGAAAGTTCTCCAACATGTTCTCTGTCATCGAATAGCATTGATATCAAAAGATCTTCAGAATGTGCGGAAAATCTATTTCTTTCTATAACCGTATCAATAACTGATCTCAAATTTGCAGGTAAATATCGCGAAAAGCTAATCATTCTAAATACGTGCTGTGCCCCATTTTTGGAAGATGATTGAATTTTTATATGAAACCAAACTGGTGCGTAAACTTTCATTACGTTATCCACAAATATTTTCAGATTCTCAGAAGGGTTAGGGGAACTTATATAAAGTCGTAAAATACGATTGGCAGTAGTGAGCCACCTCGAATGTGCCAATTTACCAGGCTGACGATTTCTTAGTTCTGGAGGACAATAACCAGATTCTACTGTTTGGCATATATCATGGAGATATTCTTGTTCCGTACTCATTTGGTCCGCAATATGCTTGTCTATTTCAGGCAGATTTCCAATCACAGGTGAAAAAACTACAACTGGATTATTTTCACAACCAATTAGCGCTTTCCCGATAGTTCCCGAATATTCATTAGGTCCTGAAGTGGAACCGTCTAAAGTTGTGAAAAGATGTCTCAACGGCAATTCATTTACGTGAAGCAAACATATCATCCACTGTAGCGGCTCACCTAAGTGGAGTTCAAGTTTTCGAATAACTCCTTGTTTCCAGCCCGTATTAGTCGCAGTACCGTTACAACCAACGCATTCGATTTCCTGCAAATCCCAGCCTTTGTTTTCGAAAAATTCTATTATAGAATCAGATATTCCCTTTGCTGTGCTACACATTGGAGTAACGTGGCCCAAATATATTGAATCTGGTTCTGCCAACATGGAAATATGTTCTTCAAAAATCTTATTCCGATGAAAACGACCATTCTTCCTTTCCAAAATAAGAGTCTTATCTTTCCTTCCATCGAAATAGATACTCTTCATTGGAATGTCGAGTGATTTTTTCTGAATTTCTTCCCTTGATTTGGATGTAGCTCTACGCATTTTGTTTTTGTCAATCACAAGGTAAGTATTTGCAGAAGTGATGATTCCTACGTCCTTCAGGACTGCCGAAGCAACTGCTGCCGCAGATCGACTTGATAAGCCGTATCGATCACAAACTTTGGCCACAGTAGGGAGAGCTAATGTATTGTATTCATGTGATGATACTGAAGGTTCTGAGGAAACATCTCCTGATTCTTCTGTCTCAAGATGTTCATGATTTTCAAGCTTGTGTGACGTAGCTAGTGAATTGAGTGGTGTGTGTAACGATGCATCTATTGGACGCTTCGATTGTACTTGCCTTTCTAATCGCTCATAAATTTTCAATGTTTCTCCTTTATCAACAGCACCAATCACCATTTGTCTATCACTTCTTTGATCCGTTAAAAATTTCCTTTCGTTAGCAGGTACTTCTCTGTCTTTTAAACAACAGCAATTTTCAAAAGAAACACATTTGCAAGACGCGATGTCAAATAATTTGGAGCTAGAGTTGATGAATGCTTCCAGTTTAGTTTTATAATTATCACTCTTTTTTATCTCTGGATATCTTTTCAGTTTGAGATAATTATCAAAGTGCGTTCTAATCAACTGTACAATCCGATCATGAGAGACAGTTGGAATAGAAGCGTTGTTCCAAATTCCATCTATTTCTCGGCTCACACTAGCAAAAATCTCTGAATTAGAGGGGTGTTCCCCACTATTCTCTTGTTTGAGCTCATTCTGTGTAAAAAGGACAAATTTTATGACGTCTCTGATAGTAGGTAACTGTTTGTTATTTAGTTGAGAAAAGGGACCAAAAAAAGGACATGTTGTTTCACTATATCGTGGCCCAGCACTCATTTTTACGGTTCTTTGGATTCAATGATAATTTATTATTTGAAATTGAGCAATAACACAGTTTTTACATAAACTACTCACTTTCGGAGTGCAAACAAATGATAAAAGTTGATAGTTTTCACTGAACGAAATGGAGGACGATTTTATTCAACAAATTTCTCCTGGTTACGACGTGAACATATCGTTAATAAAAAAACAATGGCATAACAGGCTATGTTTTTTGTTTCGACGATCAGCAGTTCCTAATATTGCAATGATTATGATATGCACTCTTCTGTGTATCACATCATAGAGATGTTCGGAATCTCTTAGTAAGATCGGACGATCACAATTTACTAAATGGCGATCGATAACGATTCGATTTTCTACGTGTACACGGGGAGAAAAACTGTGGACTAACCCGTGTCGCCATCTTCACGCAATTACTCCAACCAGTAATCGTGGAACGATTGCAAGCAATGCGGTGGTCAGAATGATTGCGTGAAGGTGGCGTTATCACGCATTGCTGCGTTAGGAAATAACCTTCAACATCGCATGTTTTCATTTCACCGGAACGTTGCAATAGATGAGTTCGCCATTTTTCTCTCCATGTACAAGTGCATTTACAGAATCAAAGGATAGATATTTTCATAGAAGAATATCAAATTGTTATATGTACCTATTAGATGTTTGTTGTTTATATGATCACAACAGAATTATGGGGAGAATAATAAAATTCTCATCATTTTCAACAGCTGGTAGAGGTCTAAAAGTACCCTGCAAGATTTTTTAAATTATTTTTCTTGCTATCAGCTGATCCAAAAGCAACTTTTAATTGCTATTGCATAGTCAAATTCTAAAAAAAAATTTTTTCGGCCCACGCTAATGTCCGGTAGAGTTCAAATTCAAAACAATGAAAGGGAAACAGTGCTCTTCTCCTGTTTGTCACTGACACACATGTTGATGTTGGTTGATATTCATAGACGGAAGAAGTATTTATTGATTATTGATTGATGAGGAATGAAATTTCTCATAATGCTGATAAAACAAGTGAATATTTATTGAGAGAAGAGTGCATACTTTTGATAAAAAATCGTATATTTGTTGATGAAAACAGTGGATGAATATTCTGTCATAATGTAAATGAATACACTGTCATTGACGGAAAAAGGGAATATTCATTTATGAGAAAAATGGATAATTATTATTGATGAGAAATCTGAATTCAAATTGATCCCACAACCCTAGCAATTTCGTTTTCACCGAAATTTTTGGTAAGAAATTGGTAATTTTGTGGTTTGGTAATATTGTGGTTGGAAATTGGTTATATTGTGGTCAAATCGTCGTACCGTTTGTGACTTTTTTGTACCACATACGAGGGTGGATTGATAAGTTTCCGGCCTGACCAAGAGATGGCGTCACTAGGCCTACCTTGAGGTGGCGTTCTATTGTATCATCCTTAGATAGCTTGTAGCTATAGTTTCAGTCCGATCGCCATGTTAGTTTAGTTTTGAGAGCACGCTGACCAAGACGCCTCTGTGTTTTTCGTAAAAATAGAAAAGCTGGAAAATCGTGCTGTCATCAAATACTTTTATTTGAAGGGGTTAACGCCGAAGGAAATTAAAGAAGAGATGGACTCAACACTGGGGACATCCTCCCCATCATATTCAACCGTTAAGCAGTGGGTTTCCGAGTTTAAAAAGGGTCGTGTGAGCACCTCTGATGAGCCTCGCTCAGGACGCCCCATTGAGGTCACAACTCCAGATATGATCGAAAAAATCCATCAAATAGTGCTGAAAGATCGCAGATGAAAAGTTCGTGAGATAGCTGAGACCTGTAAGATGTCATATGAACGTGTACAAAATATTTTGCACCAACATTTGTATATGGAAAAGCTCTGTGCAAGATGGGTGCCGCGTTTGCTAACAGTCGACCAAAAATTGATTCGAAAGAACATTTCTACCGCCAATTTGGCGTTGTATAAGCGTAATCCAAGCGAATTTTTGCGTCGATTCGTAACCGTTGACGAAACTTGGGTCCACCACTACACTCCTGAAACCAAAGAACAGTCTAAACAGTGGATTGGACCAGGGGAACCAACTCCAAAGGAGGCAAAAACAATTTTTTCGGCGAACAAGGTTATGGCTACTGTTTTTTGGGATGCAAGAGGTATTATATACATTGATTACCTTGAAAAGGGTAAAACTATCACTGGTCAATACTACGCAGACTTATTGCAACGTTTGAGCCACGAAGTGAAAATTAAACGACCTCATCTGGCGAAGAAAAAAATCTTGTTTCATCACGATAACGCACCAGCGCACACGTCAATCGTTGCGATGGCTAGAATCAACGATCTGAAGTTCGAATTAATGCCGCACCCTCCCTACTCTCCAGACCTAGCCCCGAGTGACTATTATCTGTTTCCTAACCTCAAAAAATGGCTTGGCGGTAAGAGATTTGCGGACAATGAAGAAGTAATCGAAGCTGTAAATGGGTATTTTGAGGAGCTTGACGAATCAGTCTATAGAGATGGTATTACTAGACTAGAACACCGCTATGAGAAATGTATCAGCCTTGGAGGAGATTATGTTGAGAAATGAAAAAAAAAAAATTCTTAAAAACGTTGTTTTTCTTGGTCAGGCCGGAAACTTATCAATCCACCCTCGTAATTACCAACAAATTGCTGCACGATCGGTATCATTATGGGAGAAGTTTTGGACAAATTTTGGTAAAGAATGACAGAATCAACAGGATGTACAATTCGGTTCCTTTTTGGAAAAAATGTGCCTGACATTATCGCAAATGGAAGGAACAAAATTGGTAAGTTTTTGGATAATTTCGAGTTCATCACCATGAAACCAGCGAATCTTCAGTGCTACTGATTGGTAACAATGTGGTTTCTTTTTGGAAAAACATCTTGAAAATACCGCCGATGGGAGGAACCAAATTGGTCAGTTTTTGGTTACTTTCCGATTCATAACCATGGGATTACCGAATTTGCATTGGTACTCATTGGTAACAATTTGGTGCTTTCTTGGAAAGAGTATACCTGGAATTACTGCAGATGGAAGGAACAAAATTGGTCAGTTTTTGGATAATTCCCGGTTCACAACTATAGAATCGCCTAAACTTCAGTGCCACTGATTGGGGAAAAGTTGGTTTCTTTTTGGAAATAAATATGCCTGAAATCATCGCAGATAAAAGCAACCAAATCGGTCAGTTTTTGGATAATTTCCGGTTCACAACAATAGAATTACCAAGACTTCAGTGCCACTGATTGGTGGGAAGTTAGTTCCTTTTTGGGAATAATATGCCTGGAATTATCGCAGATAGAAGGAACTGAATTGGTAAGTATTTCCAGGTGGAAATTGACGATTGGCACTAGGATGGCGCAACACTGACAAAGATTGGCCGAGCCTTGGCGGTTAGCAAGGTGCAAGCTTGAAATGATAACATCATTACAGGCTCCATTGATGTCTTCTGCCAATCACGGACCAACATTGGTACGATTATGGCAGTCAAATCAGCCATCATTGGCAACCCTTGAAAAAATTTGTCGCTCGATCTAAATCCAAGATTGGATCATGCTTGTTACGAACCAATTACACTCATTACGAACCAAGACTGATAGACGAATTTTTTTTATGGTCTGCCAATGGTCAGATGTTTTATGCATTCAAAGGAGGTACCATCATTTATTACACATAAATGATGTTGACTGCTAAATTTGAGTCAATACTATAATAGTACTGAGTCAATATTCGGCCAAAATTGGTTCAACGTTGCGACAATCCCGCGCCAACGTTCAGCCAATGTTGTGCCGATGTTCAACTCTATGTTGAACGATTGCAAAAATATAATAAAAATTCAGAGTCATATATTCCCGACATCGATCGCTTCCCCTCCACACATGTTAAGAAGTAGAGCCCGAACCTGAAATATTTGATACAACCAGGGCCAGAAAATCTCTGTATACATTGAAACGAAGAAACTTATTTTATTAATCCAATACAAGATGTGTTTATAAGTTCAATATAACTCAATGACTACTGGTTACCTTACAAATCAATTACATCAAGTATAATTTAAATTCTGATGTCCACGAGTCCATGGGTCTGCACAGCTAAAATCTCTCCTCCGATGAAGGACCTATGATGAAGACAACAATTTTCGAATCAGAAGGTTATATGATGCTTATATATCAACCGCATAGTTCGTTGAGCGCTTGCGAGAAACGAACCGAGCGTTGGAAACAATACCGAAGGGTGGCGCTTTGACATTGGACGCGGGAATTTTTGTATGGAGACGTATAATTGAGGATCGTGGCTAGCCTGAGCCAAGCTTTGACCGGGCTTGGCACTGCATTGGCTACTCATTTCTTCTGAACGTTGTCAACGTTTGGATTAATATTCAGCCGTGCTATGAAATTGTTTGTATGAAGTTAATTTCTTTTGTCCAAACGGTATTGGGACAACGATGAACCATGATTGGCACAATCTTGAACCAATGATGGATTGATCATTGGAAATTATGATTCCCAACATTGGTGCAACATTGTGCCACTTGTCAGTCAACGTTGGCTCGATATAGATTTCCAAGCCTTGGATGTCAGCATTGCGCCTATCTATTTTCTATCGTCAGTATTGGCGCAAGCAAGAAATTTTCACGTGGGTTTGGATAATTTCCGGTTCACAACCATAGAATCACTAAAACTTGAGTGCAATTGATTGGCAACAATTTGGTTCCTTTTTGGAAAAAAGCCTGAAATCACCGCGGATGGAAGGAACCAAATTGGTCAGTTGTTGGATAAAACCCGGTTCACAGTCATAGAATTACCGTAACTTGATTGTCACTGATTGGGGAAAATTTGGTTCCTTTTCGGAAAAAATATGCCTGGAATTACCCCAGATGGAAGAAACCAAATTGGGCAGTTTTTGGTTCATTTTCAGTTCATCACCATAAAATTACCGAATCTTCAGTGCTACTCATTGGTAACAATTTGGTTCCTTTTTGGAAAGAGTATACCTGTAATGACCGCGAATGAAAGGAACATAATTGGTGAGTTTTTGGAAAATTTCCGGTTCACGACCATATAACAATCAAAAGTTCAGTGCCACTGATTTGTGAAAATTTGATTGCTTTTCGGAAAAAATATGCCTGAAATTACCGCAGACGGAAGGAACCAAATTGGTCAGTTTTTGGATAATACCCGGTTCACAACCATAGAATTACCACAACTTCAGTGCCACTGATTGGTGAAAAGTTGATTCCATTTTGGAAATAATATGCCTGAAATCACGGCAGATAGAAGGACCCAAACTGGTCACTTTTTGGTTCATTTCCAGTTCATCGCCATAAAATTACCGAATCTTCAGTGCTACTCATTGGGAACAATTTGGTTCCTTCTTGGGAAGAGTATACCTGGAATTACCGCAGATGGAAGGAACATAAACGGTAAGCTTTCGGAAAATTTCCTGTTCACAACTATAGAATTACCAAAACTTCAGTGCCCTTTATTCGTGAAAATTTGGTTCCTTTTCGGAAAAAATATGCCTGAAATTACCGCAGATGGAAGGAACCAAATTGGTCAGTTTGTGGATCATTTCCGGTTCACAACCATAGAATTACCGCAACTTGATTGTCACTGATTTGGGAAAAGTTGGTTCCTTTTCGGAAAAAATATGCCTGAAATCACCGCAGATAGCAAGATCCAAATCGGTCAGTTTTTGGTTCATTTCCAGTTCATCACCATGACATTGCCGTTTCTCCAGGGCTACTCATTGGTAACAATTTGGTTCCTTTTTGGAAAGAGTATACCTCGAATGGCCGTGAATGAAAGGAACATAATTGGTAAGTTCTTGGAAAATTTCCGGTTCACAACCATAGAATCCCCGAAACTACAGTGCCACTGATGAGTAAAAATTTGGTTCCTTTTTGGACAACAGCTTTGAGATACCTCAGATAGGAGGAACCAAATTTGTCAGTTTTTGGTTATTTTCCGGTTCATAACGATGAAATCACAGAGTTTTCATTGGTAGTCATTGGTAACAATTCGGTTCTTTTTTGAAGAACCTGAAATTACCGCAGATGAGAGGAACATAATTGGTAACTCCGTGGAAAAATTTCCGGTTCCCAAACATAGAATCACCAAAGCTACAGTGCTACTGATTGGTAAAAATTTGTTTCCTCTTTCGAAAAACAGCTTTAGAATACCGCAGATAGGAGGAACCAAATTGGTCAGTCTTTGGTTACTTCCTGGTTTATGACCATGAAATTACCGAGTTTTCATTGGTAGTCATTGATAACAATGTGGTTCCTTTTTGGAAAAACATCTTGACAATACAGCTGATGGGAGGAACCAAATTGGTCAGTTTTTGGTTACTTTGCGGTTCATAACCATGGGATTACCGAATTTGCATTGGTACTCATTGGTAACAATTTGGTGCTCCCAAGGCGGTTTTTCCCAAAAAGGGACCACATTGTAACCAATGCAGGATTCTCAACATTCGGTGAATCTTCGGTTTTTAATCACGAAGCGACCAAGAAATGACCAAGAAGATCATTCCTGTGATCTGGTAAAAAAAGTGGTTTAGTTCCAAAAAGATACCGAATCGTGACTGATGAGTAGCACTGAATATCCGGCAATTTTATGGTTTTGAACCGGAAATTTACCAAAAACTGACCAATTTGGTTCCACCTATTCGCGGTAGTCTTAGGCTGGCCTCCCATGGACCGGAATTCGTTCCGGCGGAATGAAAATTGAACAAATGCACAATCTTTTATAGATTTCTGATAGAACGCTCTAAAAGAAATTGTGAAAGCGATTGGTTTGAAGTCATTCCACCGGAACGAATTCCGGTCCATGGGAGGTTAGCCTTAGGCCTTCTTTCCCAAAACGGGACCAAATTGCAACCAATGCAGGATTCTCAACATTCGGTAAATTTTCGGTTCTTAACCACAAAGCACCCAAGAAATGACAAAAAACACCATCCCTGTGATCTGATAAACAAATGGTTTTGCTCCAAAAAGATACCGAATCGTGATTGATGAGTAGCACTGAAGATGCGATTGTTGGTTATTTTGTGGTGAGAAAAACTCACAAGCGTACCGAAATGTTTTGGTAACTTTTTGGTAACCCCAAAACCGCTAGGGAAGAATCGGGTTTTTTTCCATTTGCAATGAAAAATATTTTCAAATCGGGACAATTGAACAGGTAGGTTGCATTCTTTCATCAATTTTTTTTTATGAATCATTTTTTATCATTATTACGACAAATTGAAAAACCGGATCGTTTAATCGAGTGTGCGTGTGCCCTTTTATTCAGTGCACCTGAAAGTAGACAATCACCGCTGATGCCGTTCATGATGAAATTCAGTGAGAAATTTGCAATACTAAAGAAATTTTGAATGGGAAAGTCATTGTGAATATATTATTGTAATTGCATTGTTATGATTGTATTTATATAATGTGATTGAATTTAATTGAATGTATTATCAAACAACAGTTTGACGAATTCAGAGACAATCCTGGCTCGTAGGTTAGGAATGACGCAGCTTCAATGGAGAAAGTGCATATGCGTCGATTCAATCGATACACTGTCCGTTCATTCTGCAATAATTTCTATAACCTGAAATACGGAATTGATTCAAGATTTGCCAAACTGTTGTTCAACATATTTGCAACAACGTTCCCACTGCAGTTTTTTTTAGTATTGCGATTTTCTTACTTTCTGTTCTATCATAAAAGTCACCCAAGGAGATTGGCGGGGGTTGCCTGCTTCCAGGTACACTAGACGAAAGGTCACGCGCAAAACCGATTATCCGATCCGGTCCTCCAAATATACACCGAAAGAAAAGTTGGAGTGTGAATTATCATATTTGCTATCATGGCAAGGGAGAACTTGCTTTATAATCAAGAAATGCGGTAGCGTCTCGACACAAAATACATGAAACAAAAATGTTGACAAAGAATATTTTGAGCAGCAGACCTCTGAAATTCATATGAAGTTCACTTGATTGGAAATGATTTATAGATGAAATCATTGACCAGAATGATTACTTTCCATCAATTGATAAATCTCCTGTACAATGCAGCAAATTTTGTTCCTGGAATGTTGACAGTACATATTACACTTTTTTTATACACTTGGAATGTTCAACGCTCATCTGATTCATTCAACCACAAGGATTTACATATATCTGTGAATGATACAGATTCATGCTCTATTCAATGGCGAAACAGGATAATTGACATAATATTATCTGATGAATTGAAATACAGTGGAATACAAAAGGACTATCAGCTCCGGTAAAACAGTATCGTTTGATTCACCATAAAATACGTGAAGCCAACTTCAAGTGATCATGATATTTATTATATAAATGAGGTATTCTTCGTGAACGAATGACCCCCCTTCCCCAAAATTGGTTTGATTTATTGAAGCTTTAAAGGTGATCGAAAGGAAGGTCTGGACCTCTAGCTTTTGATGCCGAGTGGCATGAGCAGAGGATCCACACTCTAAATCCAATATGGTTGCCTGAACCACGTGACCTGGACCTTTTTTTGTACTAGAACGATTATAAAACTTGCTGCATGGACCTGATTGAGGTCTGCGGGAGCTTGAATGGAAGGTCTTGAATCCTACTTTCAGGAGGCGTATGGACAAAATTTTTTGTTAGCTATCAAATCCAAAATGGCGGCCCAAACCATTAACATGCTAGCCAGGATCCTTTGCTGGTTCTTCCTCCCTCTTCCACTGTGACCTTTATCTCTGTATACAGTTCCCTCATCCGTTCCACTAACCTCTCAATGATTTCTTCTTTCTTCATTGTTTCCCACAGCAAATTCCTATTAACCGAGTCAAATGCCGCCTTCAGGTCCACAAACATGTCTATCATACTTCCTTTCCTCTTCCGTAGCTCCCTTCCTATTAGATAATTTATAGTATATATATTATCTATAACTCCCATACCAGCTCTGGACCCTGTTTCATTGTCCGGTATTATATTCTTATTTCCTATGTCTTTACTCAATCTTGTCGTGAATATCGTTGCATAAGTCCTGTACAAGGTATTCATCATCATTACTCCTCTATAATCCTCCACCTTGTCTTCTCTACCTTCATTCCTAATTGGAACTACAATATCTTCCTTCCAATCCTCCAGTATACCCTCCTTCCTCCAAACTTCTTCACATATTCTTTGTATTGCTCATTCTACTCCTTCCCCTCCAAATATTCATACTCCGTTCGGAATCTGATATATCCCTGTCGCTTTCTCCTCCTTCAGATCCCTAATTACTTGCCACCTCTTCTATACTCAACCCCTCATTCCCCTCCTCCCCTTCGATTTCCCCTTTTGCATCTATTATTCCATTCTTCTCCTTCTCTATTCCTACGCCTACTCCTTGGCTTACATCCCCTCAAACTTCTTCAAAGTATGCTTCCCATTCCTCTAAGCTTATCGCCTCGTTCACTCCTTCTCTCTTTTTTCTTTCTTTATTAATTATACCCCATACCTCTTTCTCTGATTTTGCTTTGCTAACCTCTCTCGCATATTGCTTGTCTTCACCTTCTTCCTTCTTTCCGTGACACTTCTTCTTGTATATCTCCAATCTTTCCTTATACTCTCCTTGTGTCCCTTCATTCTCTCTCCATCTTCTTAATGCCTCTTTCGCCTCCTTCTTAAATTCTTCAAATTCCTCATCCCACCACCCATACCTCTCCTCACTCCCCAATCTGATTTTTTCCCATTGAACAGCACTTCTTACTTTCTGTTCTAATTCCTTTTTCATCTCCTCCACCTCCTCTTTTGTTGTTACCCACCCTTTCATTCTTTCCTTAAATCTTTCGATTCCAACTTCTGACCGATCCATTATTTCTTTCTTAACTTTGTCTTCTGCCTCCCTTCTAAGATTTTCCTTTCACATAAACACCGTTAGTGACCTATGATCTGATTCTATTCCTTCCCCTATTTTTATCTCCTTTACCTCTTCCCATGCTCCTGTGTCTCCTATAATATAATCTGTTCGGTACCCTCCCATTCATATAATTACGCTCCTGAGTAGCCCTAGCGACGAAAATTTGAACTACGCGTTACCAAGCAGCAGCTTGGCTTGGATAGCTTCACTTCGCACGTAGCAGTTGAAAAGAGTGGTCACGAGCATGGTGCTCTCTCTTGAAACTCCATTTAAGGCTCATTATTTTCTATTAAAGTTATATTTTTCAATGTGATCGACGTATTGTTATTTACCACATCACCAAGAGAAAAACATAGAAGTCACTATACTTCTAACATCGTTGGACGACGTAACGAAACATAATCTATTACAGTATCTCCCCTCAGCCCACTATATGTATGTTCTTCTCCTTCATCTTCTTCTTTTGCTCCATCAATTCCACCCCACCCTTCCTCCTCTCTCATTTCCATCAGTCACCTCTGCTCTTCATTTAGGATGGGGGTCAAATTAACGAAAAACCGAATCAACGTAGAGTTGGTTGAAAAAGGAGATACGTCACACTCTCTCTTCTCAAACACTGATTTCGTTGATTTGTCTTTCCGTTGATTTGGCCTCCATCCAAATCTTCATGTGGATGATGATTCAACAATAGAAGGAACAGAGACACAGAATGAATTGGGAAAATAGCTAGAATAATAAAGGAAAAAGGGGAGAATTTAGTTGTGAGGTATAGGAAATGAAGGGTGATTGGGAAGGATATTGGCTGGGAGGAATTGAAAGACAAATGTTTCCGGAAGAAATAAATGTACTAGAGGTGAGATACTGGGAATAAAAATAAAGGGTTGAAAATAGGATTTTGGAATATAGCGGGAATGGAGGTGAATGGAATAATTGAGAAATGGGATATAATAGGCTTGATGGGAACATGGGTGGAAGACAGAAATTGGGACAAAGTGGAAAAGAATTCACCGAAGGGATATAACTGGGATCATCAAACTGCGAGATGGATGAGTAAAAGGGAGAGAAATAGGGGATATCATGATGGGAAAAAGAAAAGAAATAGAAGGAATAAAAGGGAACGATGATGAAATACAGGGGAATAGGATCATGGGGGAAAGAGTGCAGTGGCAAGGTAAGGATTGGACCATGATGAGCGTATATATTACCCAAGAGATAAACGAGAGAATCGAAACGATAAGAGTGGTGAGTTGGTTAACAAAATTAAGTGGTGTCAGAAGTGCGGGATCGTTATTCTCCCATGAATTGTTCAATTGTCAATTGTTCAAATAATTCGTTGCAAAAAAAAATTCTCGGATGTCAAAATTTTAATTCTAATTGAAAATTCCTTACACATCAAGTGTTCACTAACGCGTTCAGATATTTTTATTCTTCTCAAATTGCAAAAGCCATCTTGTTCGATTCTTGATCTGCATGACAATCCTTCTTGATCTCAATCGATTATTGGTTTGTAAATCTTTGCTGAAATTCATCATATCATGTTTTGTTGAAAATCTCAATCTCATGTGTAATGTACATTTTTTTATACAATTCCATTGATGTTATAAACATCCAACGTTTAAACCTTTTGACTTCTTCTATGGAATTGACAGCTAAATTCTCATTCTTCCCAGGTTGTTCATTTCTGTTGTGGGTATATATATTTCTACAAGGTTTATTCTGTGTTGCAATTTCTATTGAATTTTTTTCCTGGAATTAATACTTGCAATGCTGGTTTAGACATTTCATGATTTGATAATTCTGGAAAATTTCAATGTCTCGATCGTCATTGGATATTTCAGATAGATAACCTAGATATCTCAATACAGATTATTGCCACTATGCATATAAAGTTGCAGAGGAAATTATCTGTGATAAAACCTTGTGAAAATTTCGATAATTCCAATTCATCCTAAAATTTGAAAAACATTCAATCGAATATTCATTCAATTTGAATTTTTCCAGGAACACTGATGACTGATATAATGAAAATTCATGCCATATTTTTATATGTATAATTCATGTGTTTTCAAAACTGAACTTTGAGTAATCATGTGACATTAATGATCATCTTTGGAATCTGTTCTGTGATTTCCTC